>CM055116.1:825735881-826335881 GCA_029206835.1 Rana muscosa
CCGAAGTCTACTTATTTCAGTGATCATAGATGCAGCATTCAACTCTGTGTACTGAGCACATGTGTGCTGAATTTGTTCATTAATGAAATCATCTTTTTCTGGTATCCAACAATATTTGGATTTGCAAGAAAGCAAATCGCTGGTAAAGCATATTCATCTGCATTGTACATTTTGTAATTTCTGCGTTAAGCTGATCAATTGCTTCCAGTTGTTCTCTGCTTGTTTCTTGTATTAAGGTCAAGCCAGCATCCCAACTCTGCTCTCCAGCCATCTTCTTACGTCTTCCAATTCTTCTCTCTGTAGAAATGCAATATGTTTTGCATACCTGCAGAGCATTCTCAGTTGCCTTTGACACCAGACAATCTAGTTTTTCCTGGGAAAATAAAGCCAATGCTTTCAACTTTTGCACACATTGATCAAGTGCAAGTCCTTCTTGCTGCAGGTAGATCTGAGTATCATTCACTTCGGTTAGTACTGTGCTCCAGAAATGCAAAAAAGAGAAAAAAACATAAGTCATGATGCAAACTAACAGACTTCCTGCATCACCCTTGGTTTCAGAGGTTTCTTCTGGCCCATCTCTCAACACTTCCAAAGCTTCTATTATTTCTTCTGGGTGCTCAGCTAGTATGCATACAGCTTCATGCTTTGAACTCCATCTTGTGTCACATGATCGTTTTACATGAATTGGTACATGCTTCTTAAGGACATCCCACCTATGGGTGGAGCTTGAAAAGAATGCATACACTTTTTCCATAGTGCCAAAGAAAGTCACAGACTTTGTCCCAACACCAACTGCATGCATCCCAGCAAGATTCAGAGAGTGATTATTACATGGCACAAACACTGGTTTGGGATTCATATCCAAAATACATTTTTGTACACCACTAATGTGTCCAGCCATAGTTGCAGCATTGTCGTATCCTTGACCATAGCAATGCTTCAGTTTAAGGCCATCTGCTTGCAACTTGTCACAAATTTGATTTGTAATGATGTCAGCTGATTTCCCATATAACTCAATAAAGTCAATGAAAGACTCTATCACATGGACTTCTGTCTCTGCAATGTGCACATATCGAATCACTTGGGACATTTGGTCAGTGTGAGAAATATCCGGAGTGCTGTCGAACATCATTGCAAAATACTTGGCCTTTGTGATTTTATCAAAGATGGCTCTTCTAATGTGATCGCCGAGCAGGCTAATAATCTCATTCTGGCTCTGTGGAGAGAGATAGGACACAATGTAGCCATATGTCTTATGAACTTTGTCAAGATGTTGTTTGGCAACTGGGTCATATTTGGCAAGTAACTTGAAAGTTTCTAAGAAATTTCCACAGTTACCATCTGTGTTTAGATTTTCAGAATGACCACGTTAGGGTAAGGTTTGCCTGGCTAGATACAGCACACAATCCAGTATTCTGACCAAGATTGCCTTCCATTTGTCAAATGACCTCTGCTGTGCAAGCTGGGCAGCAGCATCAATAGTCCCCTGTTTCTGCAGCCGCATTTCAAATTTTTTCCACATTGTAAATGCACTGAAGTGATATAAACTGCGCTCGTGCTCTAGTAATCTGGGGTTTAGCTTTCTCCATGTATTATATCCACTTGGCTTTCCAAAACAACTTTTCCCTTTAGCCTTCTGAAAAAGCATGCAAGGAAAGCAATATGCAGCATTGTTTACAGGAGAAAACACCAACCATGTCCTTAACATAGTCTCACCATTCTCCAAATTCATGTAGAACCAGTCCTTGAAAAACGACCTGCCATTTCTGTCTCTTGGAAACAATGCATCCTTATTCTGCAGTTCCACTGTTCCTCGCTTGACAAGTTCAGTTTTCAAAGTTTCATCCACAGTTTTAGGCCAATAGCCAATATTGGTGAAAACGTTTTGGTCAATATTCTCTGGCAGAATATTTGGCTGAGTAGAAACATCCTCAGGTAAGGCTGTCTCTGCTCCTAAAGCAAGAACAGGAATGTCCACAGAAACTGGATCAGGGACATGAGTCTCCTGTGGTGCTGCCAATGAGCATGCTATAATTTCAGCAGTGATCACAACAAGAAACCTGTTAAGGCTTCCAGCTAGCTTAGCTTGTTCCTCTTTCTCTATCTTCCTCCTTTTCCTGCCTTGTGCACCCTATTCTTTTTTGTTTGGCATGGTATATATTGAGTAGTATTCAGTGAAAAAAAAAAAAAAAGAAGTGTAATCACTTTCTTTTCTTGCTGCACTTTTACCACCCCTTCATTGTTTAACTATTTCTTTTTACTTTCACTGTAATGTTTATTCACCTTTATGCCTATTGTCTTGCTCTTTTTTCTGCTTAAAAAAAAAAAAAATGTGTATATATATATATATATATATATATATATATATATATATATGTAGCGGGGTCTCCTTTAAGACTTCCCGGGACTACATTTCCCAGAGTCCCGTTTGGCACCCAGGGTGCAATGTTGCCATTGCAGAGACTTGTGGGAGGGAGATAAAAGGAGGAGGGCTGGACAGCTCGGCCTCTTTTGGACACCGCACGGCTGCTGACTGGTCTTCCTGTGCGGATCTGCTGGAGTGCAGGGCCTGAAGCCTGGGGCCTTCGCAACTTCCGAAGAGCCTTCTATCCCACTGCATAGCCTGGGTGGCATCTGACTTTGTTTACTGCGGACATCAGTTGGATCGGGGACCCGATCGTTGCAGACGCTGTGTGCGGAGACACAGCAGGTGGAAGTCCCGGACTGGGATCGCGTCCGGAGTGGTGAGCGAGCACCTGCTCAATCCAATAGGCTGTAATGTGTTTAGGCCTATAGACTGCCTTGGCCCACCGATCATTTATTTGCTGTTCCGCTGGAGACCGGTAGCAGGACAGAGTTAAAGGGTCTCCAGCATAGTGTTCCTTGTGATTGCCTACTTTGTGGATTACAAATATTGTTCCTGAACGTGCACCACCATTCAAAAGACTGAGTTTAATTCTGTGTCAGGCCTGACCAGGGAGGGGGTAGAATATTGTTTAGTGCGCCACAGGGCGCGTAGATAATAATAGCTGCACATGGTGGATTACCGCACTGTGCTATTACTGTACAATATATCTATTGCTGCAGGGCTCTGTAGGCAAGTTGTATGTTATGTTTTGACCTATGCCTTTTAGCCTAAAGTAAAGCCGTTACTTTACCACTTGCTATCACTGTGTTGTTATTGCACATAGTGCTTATATCTCATGAGAAGTTGGGGTGTGTGTATAATCAGGTATAGATTGTAATAGATAACATCCCTAGACTAACTGTGCCATAGGAGACTAGACAAGATTGCCGGGGGTTGGTGGAGCTGTACTCAGGGCCCGAAATCAAGCCAGCGGCTCTCTTAACTGGGGGTAGCGCTACATATATATATATATATATATATATATATATATATATATATATATATATTGTGAAGGACTAGCATCAAGTGTAGAGCTTGAAGGACACCGCCACTCGCTGGTTCTTCTTTTTAAGGGTTGTTTGCCCATTTTTATTAAAAAGAAGTTCAAAACAAAATCAAAAGGTTTTCCCTCGCAGGGGTTTCAGTACTCCTTTTCAACAACAAAATGACATTCAGCCTCCTGGCTTATACATACAGCAGTGCTGCTCAGGCCTTCCACTTCAGGCTCTTGTCTGTCTCCTATAGACTATTCCATCTGCAACACCATCCATTTGGATAGCAGCCCCTTGCTGCTCTGACCCTCAGACCTGGGTCTCTGGCTTCCACTGTGCACACAAGCACTCTCTGCCTTCTCCAGTGCACACCTGCACTCTATGGCTTCCCCAGTGCACACCTGCACTCGTCGGGAGGGTGGGGCCCAGAATGCTGGTCCTGACTTTACTATCAGGCCCACACACACCTGAACAATCAGGTTGCCATCGAGTCTCAAAACCCGGATCCAGGACTGGGGATTTCATCCCACCCGGATCTCTAAGAAATCCCCAAGCTCCGGGTCCCAAAGTGGATTTTAGTAAATCATGAGGAAACTGAAAAGCCAGTTTCCTCCCAAACAAGCAAATACCCTGGAGCCCCTCAACCTGCCTGGTTGAGAATCCTGTATTCATACACTGGTGGGGTACCACACTACCACATACCCTCCCCCTTTGTTTCGATCCGGAGGGAGGAACACCAGCACCCATCATTATGGTTGGGACACCTCTGTGCTAGCTGTCAGCCACGTAGGCCCAACCTTTTTTCCGGGTGCGCTTCCAGGTACGTCCAACCCTGGATCTTAACAAGGTCCTATATTTCTCTATACTCAGCCTTCTCCCTCTTCTGAAATTTTAACAGGGCACCCCTGGTCTTTCTACCAACCCTTCTGCCTCCACGCTTCAGGTTCCCAGGTTTCCCAATACCTTTGGACACCACACTGTCATGTACCTTTAACAAACTATTTGGTTCATCATTGACAGACATATTCAAACCAACATTACACCTCTCAACGTTGCACAGATCACCAATGCCTTTTTTTTCAGCATTTGCTAGGGCAGAGTCTGCAGAGGGCACACATACTGGAGGGCCGCCATCACCCACGGGAACCTCACATGACGTCACCTCCCCTGGGTTCACCCACTCTGCAGGCAGCTGTCCTACCACTTGACCTGTTCTGATGCCATCTGTATTTTTATCCACCTGAACAGACAAGCTCTTGTCTGATCCACATACAATTTTTACCGCACTTCTTATCTGTTTCCCTGTCTCGGGGACCTTATTAGGTTTGTCACCTAAACCAAACATTGGACTTGGGACCCCAGTCTTTTTAACCACTTTCGGTTGAGCCGCGGTCAGGATTTCTGCTGCTTTCTGGTCCACACTTGGCCCTTCCATCTTATGTGATTCTTCCACTGGTACAGCATACACTCCCTTCACCGACAACTGACCAGTACTACCTTGGACCATAGCAGCAGAAATGCCTTCTACCTGGCTGTTAGGTGGTGAAACCTCAGACACTTTCTTTTCGCCAAAGCCTCTCCCATATACCTCTTGTACAGGAACTAACTCATCAACATACCTAGAGGCAATTTTTAAGACTAGTAATACAGTCATAAATAAACCATTTCTGTCTTGTCTTCCTTTGTGCTGTACCACCTGCCACTCAGGGGTCCACCTAATGGTACTCCGCAGTACCAGACTGTCTGACTGTGGTGGAGACACCCCAGTATAGACTGGCTGTATATCCCAAAGTTTAAGCATCTCTTTTAACACTTTTGTTAGAAACCATACCCTTGGCTCCAGACCCAAGTCCTTCCTGGGGACTTTCCTGACACTGGGGATGCAGACAGCTTCACTTGCTTCACTTCACGTGAGAGGTTGCAAGGTTTAACGGAACTTTCTCCCAGCTGGAGACAACCACAGCCTGGTGCTCTACCAGAGCGCTGCCAGGTGCTTGACTCATACCCAACTTCTCAGGTTCAGCACCAATGAACTGCTTCACATTACCAGTGACAACGTCACTTTGACACGCCATGTCAGCATAATTTTTGTAGGTTACTGACAAAGTGTCTGCTGTGTGTTCGCCCTTATATGGTCCATATTTCTCACAAGGGTTAACCCCTGCAGCAGCCACCGCGCCCTCAGGTATAAGCTGTTCTGCCGTCCCTCCTGCTGGCACAGCAGAAACTTTGTCCACCTTATTTTTGTGCATGAAAGCCTCATCTATCAGGGACATTAGATTTTTACCCCAACTATCCCAATCCGTTGTAGCTGTGCTCCATTCACTGGCGTTCCTCAGCCCTGATCCATCCGCCCAAGGAGACACATTAGAACAGATGGGTTTAGTTTCAGATTCATCACCCAAATTACGAATCATGACAGACTTCGGTAACACATGTTTTAGCACCGCAGGTTGCAATACACCACAACCACCACCTTGCTCGGGCGGCGCTTCATAAGCCTCACACACCTTTGCATTTTTCACAGGTTGTGTTAACCCACCATTTAGCGGCACATTTTTAGTACTAGCAGCTTGCACTAACACATTACAATTACACGGTACAGTTCCACTCTGTCCCACCAGAGTGACATAGCAGTTGTCCATGGCAACCTCCGACTCCAATACATGAAGTTCCCTGGAGATTTCTGGGGACAACTGTGCTGTCTTACCACCAATTGCTACAGGCAATGACCCATTTGTGACAACAGCTTTTGCTCTGGAAGAACCTGGGGTTTTCCCAACAGCAGCAAACTTTTCATTAACAGTAATACTTATAGCATTTTTAGTCATCAACACAGGTTCTGTTTGGACTTTAACCCCTGCATTCCCACTGGGTATGAAAAAGTCATTCTCAAGCGCACATTCTGTGGCCCCACTAACTGGGGTCACTCTCACATCATCATGGACAGTCTCGTAGCCAGTTCTTTTATACCTGAAATCAGCAGTTCCAGGCATCATTTCATTAAAGATAGTCTTACCCACCACAGTAGTTGGGGTCTCCATCTTCATTTGAGTACGTTGTCTTAAGAACCAGTCCTCAGCCACACATTTACTGGCCAACTCCCCCTGGTGGCCATGGGATGAAATCACAGCAGGCATCTCCCACTGTTTAGCACCCGGTGCAGACACCACAGAAAACTCCTCCTTGTTGCCAGGGGTGACTGCAAACATATTTGCAAAGGGATCTTGGCCCACAGGTAAAGAGTTCTGTTTAGCAACATTACCTCTAGGTGCACCCCAGAATATAGGGCAAGACAGTATTTCGTGCCCCAGCTGGCCACATTCCAGGCATGGTACTGGATGACTTTTCCCTAGTGCGTTTCTCTCCTGATGATTCCTTCCAGGCATAACTTCCACTCTCGTTGCCATGGGAGATCGCAGTCTCCCAGTAGAGCTTTGCTGGCTCTCTCCAACATGCTGTTTTGGCTCCTCCGGAAGCCACTTGTCACGACCCATGGGAGGCACACCCCTTGGTCCACAGACAGCCCGACTGGCCTCCTCTGTGTTGCTATGGGCAACCACTCTCTGTCCTGGCCTTTGATCAGCCTCTCTTCTGGCATATAACACAGGCTTCTCAGACCTTTGTTTTGCTAGGTAGCTTTGCACTGGAGCCAGGGACAAAAGGCACTTGGAGACTGCATGCCCCCACTCACTGCACCGCAAACAGCGCACTTGGTTCCATGTCTTGTCAGGGTTTCCCACCCTGCATCTGCTGGACCCTGTCTCAAGCTGTGTCACTTTCACACTTTTCACAACAGCTGCTGGTTTAACTGCAGCAGTGTTGCCAGGGACAACAACACCCCTCTCCCAGGCATGGACATTCGGCAGCTCTCTTTTTGTATGGAAGGTTGGCTTGCCTTCCACTTTAGCTTGGTCCAATCCTGCCAGGTGTCGCTTGCACCAATCCACTGCAGATTCAAACGCTGGTGGACTCTCCACACTAGCAGTCATCTGTGCATTCATTGCACCAGGGTTGCTAGGGACAACAGCAGCCCTCTTTTCCCTTGGAAAACTCTGTTTAGGCATGTATGGGGTTCGATCAGGCGGTAACAACCCCTCCAGCCACAGAGCTCTATCTATCATCTCAGCCATCCTTGCTTCTTTTAGGCGTTTTGATCGCCCCATCCTTGCGGTCTTGCACACAGCAACTTGTAACAGTTCTTGGTGGAGAAAAGGAAAAAAAAATCTGTTTGTTTCTCCTTTCACAGGTACACAACCTGCATGCAACAGTCCATCAAATAAACTTCTGCGCAATGCAGTTTGCCTGGCTGCCACACACAGCTAGCAGCAGTTCACTGCAGAGAAAAAAATAATTGACTTTTTGTTCACAGGTACACCACCTGCAACAAATTGGAGCACTGTCTCTTCAAGGCTAGTTACCTTTCGCTTGCAGGTTCTCCTCACCTGCACACACACAGATTATGCAGTCTCATGCACCAAAAACACAGTTCATATAACAGATGAACTTACTTGATTGTAGGGATCTCAGATTGTGCCAAAATTCTCCACCACTTGTGAAGGACTAGCATCAAGTGTAGAGCTTGAAGGACACCGCCACTCGCTGGTTCTTCTTTTTAAGGGTTGTTTGCCCATTTTTATTAAAAAGAAGTTCAAAGCAAAATCAAAAGGTTTTCACTCGCAGGGGTTTCAGTACTCCTTTTCAACAACAAAATGACATTCAGCCTCCTGGCTTATACATACAGCAGTGCTGCTCAGGCCTTCCACTTCAGGCTCTTGTCTGTCTCCTATAGACTATTCCATCTGCAACACCATCCATTTGGATAGCAGCCCCTTGCTGCTCTGACCCTCAGACCTGGGTCTCTGGCTTCCACTGTGCACACAAGCACTCTCTGCCTTCTCCAGTGCACACCTGCACTCTATGGCTTCCCCAGTGCACACCTGCACTCGTCGGGAGGGTGGGGCCCAGAATGCTGGTCCTGACTTTACTATCAGGCCCACACACACCTGAACAATCAGGTTGCCATCGAGTCTCAAAACCCGGATCCAGGACTGGGGATTTCATCCCACCCGGATCTCTAAGAAATCCCCAAGCTCCGGGTCCCAAAGTGGATTTTAGTAAATCATGAGGAAACTGAAAAGCCAGTTTCCTCCCAAACAAGCAAATACCCTGGAGCCCCTCAACCTGCCTGGTTGAGAATCCTGTATTCATACACTGGTGGGGTACCACACTACCACAATATATATATAAAATTTACTAGACCACTGGGTCAACTTCTGTCAAGCCGGAACAGCCACATATGGTTTAAAATCTGTCTGGTCCCTGCTGAACCAAACAAACTTCAATCCATCTATGATCAGCTTCACATACCAGTCCTGACCACTGCAGACCGGGAAAATCCCAGAGGAACTGCAATACAATGTCCCTTGTCAAAGTCAATTGCTTTTCCATTATGTTCATTTGCTGCCTAATATGTCCGTCCCACTCACTTTTAGATGCCATTGTAAGGAGATCAATGGCACACAAGGCCTATTCTGCTGGTGGCTCAACCAAACTGCCAACTGACCATTCCCTCTTTGGACAGTGTCCCCTGGCAACACTCACCTACAGCTCTAAAGGATACCTACTGTAATGTACCTTAGGTGTGAGCCTGACGTGCGGAGAGGGACCTCCCGTACAACCCCGGCTCGGAGACCACTGGAGTGGGGACAGTGGTGGTAAGAGCACGGTGAGGTAAGGGTGCCTGTCTGATCCTCACTGCTTGGAGTGGTGGAGCCGAGTGGAGACTGGAACGGCTGGTTCCGGAAGCAGCGGATGCAGGTCAGCAGGTGCAGCTTGCAGAGCAGGGGATGCAGGTCAGCAGGTGCAGGTTTGCAGAGCAGGGATGCAGGTCAACAGGTGCAGGTTTGCAGAGCAGGGATGCAGGTCAACAGGTGCAGGTTTGCCGAGCAGGGATGCAGGTCAACAGGTGCAGGTTTGCAGAGCAGGGATGCAGGTCAGCAGGTGCAGGTTTGCAGAGCAGGGATGCAAGTCAGCAGGTGCAGGTTTGCATTGCAAAGGATGCAGGTCAGCGTGTGCAGCTTGCAGAGCAGAGGATGCAGGTAAGCTGGTGCAGGTTTGCAGAGTCAGACAAGCCGGGTCATACACATCAAGGTAAACATCACAAGTGGCAGGCAGAGAGTAGTCAAAGTCCAGGCCGAATCTTGGCAACAGGCAGACTGGCAGATAACTGAGCAGGGTCAAACGAGCCGAGGTCAGGACTGGAGACAGAAGCATGGTCAGGAAGCCGGGTCAAACACAGGAACAGGATACAAGCACAGAATCAGGAACTCAGGGAACTCAGGGAACAGAAGGAGACCTTCCTTCTCCTGCTGCTCTCTCCTATGGTGGCCTCCTGTGGACCCTCACTCCCAGGCTTAGTGGACGAAAAGCAGGTGGTGTTGGAATCCTCCTATCCCCTCAAAGCACTTTTCATGTTCTTCATTCACCCCCCTCTCTGTCCCTCTGTACTCATGACTGAGTAATTGGTATATAAAATGTGAGAATGCTGAAAGCTGAAAATTGGTCTGGGCAGGAAGGGGGTGAAAGTGCCCTGTATTGAAGTGGTTAAGGGGAACCCTATGACAGAATTAAGAAAAACGGCATAGGTTCCCCCCCAAAATCCATACCAGGCCCTTTGGGCCTCATACATGCCCATCCATGCAAAACCGTGCCTCATACATGCCCATCTGGGCCTCATACATACTTATCCGTGCCTCATACATGCCCAACCATGCCTCATACATGCCCATCCGTGCTTCATCCGTGCCTCATACATGCCCAACTGGTAACTGCAGATTAAAGAGGTGGAAGTGTCCGTGGCTGTAAAGAATAGGAGGGTTTGGTTCCACTTTAAATGAATCATGTATCACTATGAAAGAATACTGCACTATCTACCTGTGTTGGCCCTGCAGCCTTTGGTTCTGTCGCAGGTTTACTTTTATCACAAAGGTAGTCAGACTTATGCTGAATTTTATTTTAAAAAGCATGACAGTTATTCATTTGCAGTGGGCAAAGCTCTTTGTGAACTTTGTTCCTGGTTTTATATACTTTATTAACCAGTTCCTTACCGAGTCATTGTAAAATGACGTCAGCAGGAACCTTCTCTCCCTCCAGGTGGACGTCATATGACATCCTGAGCTTTCCGGCCGTCTAGGGGGCGCGTGCCGCATCGCTCGGGACCCAGTGCGCGTTCCCGGTGGCCGCGATGTCCGCCGGGCACCCGCGATTGCCCGTGATCACAGCAGGACCGTGGATCTGTGTGTGTAAACACACAGATCCACCTCCTGTCAGAGGAGAGGAGACCGATGTGTGTTCCCAGTACAGAGGAACACAGATCGGTCTCCTCCCCTTGTGAGTCCCCTCCCCCTACAGTTAGAATCACTCCCTAGGGAACATATTTAACCCCTTGCTCGCCCCCCTAGTGTTAACCCCTTCCCTGCCAGTCACATTTGCACAGCAATCAGTGCAGTTTTATAGCTCTAATCGCTGTATAAATGTGAATGGTCCCAAAAATGTGTCAAAGGTGTCCGATATGTCCGTCGCAATGTTACGGTCACAATAAAAATCGCAGATCGCCGCCATTACTAGTAAAATAAAAAATATGCCATAAATCTATCCCCTATTTTGTAGACGCTATAACTTTTGCGCAAACCAATCAATATACGCTTATTGTGATTTTTTTTACCAAAAATATGTAGAAGAATACATATCGGACTAAACTGAGGAAAATATTTTTTTTTTTTTTTAAATTGTGATATTTATTAAATCAAAAAGTAAAAAAATATTGTGTTTTTTTCAAAATTGTCACTCTTCTTTTGTTTATAGCGCAAAAAATTAAAACTGCAGAGGTGATCAAATACCACCAAACGAAAGCTCTATATGTGGGGAAAAAAACATAAAGATTTCATTTGGGTACAGTGTTGCATGACCGCGCAATTGTCATTCAAAGTGCGACAGCGCTGAAAACTAAAAATTGGTCTGGGTAGGAAGGGAGTGAAAATGCCCTGTATTGAAGTGGTTAAAGAGGTGATTGGCGAATAATATGGAATATACTTAAAGGGTATAAGTAATGGTACATATTTTTTTTTATTATGGTCAAGAATGAAAAATGCTATTTATAAAAATATTTTTCTTTTTTATGTAGGCAAATAAGATGCTATTAATATATTTTTTATGTTTTGGCCAACAGTTTTCATTTTGCATGTCTTGCAGAGAATGATCAGCAGTCTGTTTACTAATCATAGCTGACCAAAATATAGGCTGCTTTTGCTGTGATGTTTCTTTAGTTAACAGAGAGCACTCTGGAAATCCTGACATGAATCAAAACAGAGATTGTTTATATGTAATACATAAGAAAGAAACAGATGCAAAACTTTAGTTTAAAAGTTGAAAAACTTTAAATAAATTAAGATAAAATTTACTCAAAGCCAGTTTAAAAGTTGAAAAGCTTTAAATAAATTAAGATAAAATTGACTCAAAGCCATAAAAGTTTCTTCTTAGAAAAATAAAAGGTTAATGTTATTTTAAAAAGTATAAATGCGTGTTCCCTCCAGACTCAACATCATATTCCCTGAATGGCTGTAAGTAAAAAATTACTGGTAAAAAATAACTTAAAGCCAATTAAGTTTTCTTCACCAAAATGAAAAAAGTTTATGTAATAACAAAAAGTGTAAGTGAATGTGCCTTTCAGATTAAGCATAATATTCCCCAAGTGGCATAAAACAGATAAATATTATGTCTGTAGGTGCTTGATTTTCCACACTGGAAGCCAAAATCCATGATAGATACAGTATCTATAATTTAGCAATGAAATCACAATGCAGACTTCATGATGCAATAATGAACTTTGAATAGGTATGGTATATGGCATTGATTCTTTCTTTCCTCACTGATGCATATTTTTTTTACACTGCATGCTATTGTTACAATAAATAGATTTTTGTGTGCATAGGTATTACAGTAACTTGTGTACGATGATTCACAAAATAGACTTCTATATGTTAGTGTGACACATTCATTTGCAGCTGTGAAATTTGTTCTGAGAATATTCTCCTCATCCAATATGTTTAAATATAGATGATGGTATATGGGTCATCACAGGGCTGGCCCAAGACATTGTGCTGCCTGGGCCCAAGAATGAAATGCTGCCCCCCCCCCCAAAAAAAAAAAATCCTATGCCCATCCAGCAAAGAGACGATTCCATAAAGCAAAGAGACAGCCCTATATATTTAGCAAAGAGACATGCCCCTTCCTGCAAAGAGTATTGTGTAGCACCACAAAAGCTCCCCCCTTTCTCTCCACTGCCACCGACCAGCTAAGCTCTGATCCCAGCTCAATGATGCAACATGCTGCAACGGCGGCTAGGGTGACCACATTTCCAAACTGCTATTCAGGGATACCCCCCTTCCTTCCCAAAAAAAGATGAGGGGGGGGGTGTAGTCTCGCTGACGGGGAATTTGGCAGCGGGTGATTTGTTGGGCGAATGGCTGGTGTTAGCACTTAAATCATCCTAACATTATGATTGATATGGTGTCAGGATGATCAAATCACATTATTTCTATTACTACATTGTAATATATAATGAAATAGTTCAACTCACCATAATGCAGAATCAGCGGAAGACCCGAGCTTGTCATTTGTCACCATTGCTTGCCACCAGATGTAGCTTGTTGCTTGCCACCGTTGCCTGCCACCAGATGCAGCTGTGCCACTTGCCACCCATAGCCTGCCACAACATGCAGCGTGTCACTTGTCAACATTGCCTGTCACCAGTCACCATTGCCTGTCACCAGATGCTGCCTGTCACTTGTCACCATTGCCTGTCACCAGATGCAGCCTGTCACTTGTCACCATTGACTGTCACCAGATGCAGCCTGTCACTTGTCACCATTGACTGTCACCAGATGCAGCCTGCCACTTGTCACCGATGCCTGTCACCAGATGCAGCCTGTCACTTGTCACCAATGCCTGTCACCAGATGCAGCCTGTCACTTGTCACCAATGCCTTTCACCAGATGCAGCCTGTCACTTGTCACCAATGCCTGTCACCAGATTGCAGCCTGTCACTTGTCACCAATGCCTGTCACCAGATGCAGCCTGTCACTTGTCACCATTGACTGTCACCAGATGCAGCCTGTCACTTGTCACCGATGCCTGCCACCAGATGCAGCCTGTCACTTGTCACCAATGCCTGTCACCAGATGCAGCCTGTCACTTGTCACCAATGCCTGTCACCAGATGCAGCCTGTCACTTGTCACCAATGCCTGTCACCAGAAGCAGCCTGTCACTTGTCACCAATGCCTGTCACCAGATGCAGCCTGTCACTTGTCACCAATGCCTGTCACCAGATGCAGCCTGTCACTTGTCACCAATGCCTGTCACCAGAAGCAGCCTGTCACTTGTCACCAATGCCTGTCACCAGAAGCAGCCTGCCACTTGTCACCATTGCCTGTCACCAGATGCAGCCTGTCACTTGTCACCGATGCCTGTCACTTGTCACCATTGACTGTCACCAGATGCAGCCTGCCACTTGTCACAGATGCCTGTCACCAGATGCAGCCTGTCACTTGTCACCAATGCCTGTCACCAGATGCAGCCTGTCACTTGTGACCAATGCCTTTCACCAGATGCAGCCTGTCACTTGTCACCAATGCCTGTCACCAGATTGCAGCCTGTCACTTGTCACCAATGCCTGTCACCAGATGCAGCCTGTCACTTGTCACCATTGACTGTCACCAGATGCAGCCTGTCACTTGTCACCGATGCCTGTCACTAGATGCAGCCTGTCACTTGTCACCAATGCCTGTCACCAGATGCAGCCTGTCACTTGTCACCAATGCCTGTCACCAGATGCAGCCTGTCACTTGTCACCAATGCCTGTCACCAGAAGCAGCCTGTCACTTGTCACCAATGCCTGTCACCAGAAGCAGCCTGTCACTTGTCACCATTGCCTGTCACCAGATGCAGCCTGTCACTTGTCACCGATGCCTGTCACTTGTCACCGATGCCTGTCACCAGATGCAGCCTGTCACTTGTCACCATTGACTGTCACCAGATGCAGCCTGTCACTTGTCACCAATGCCTGTCACCAGAAGCAGCCTGTCACTTGTCACCAATGCCTGTCACCAGAAGCAGCCTGTCACTTGTCACCAATGCCTGTCACCAGATGCAGCCTGTCCCTTGTCACCAATGCCTGTCACTTGTCACTGATGCCTGTCACCAGATGCAGCCTGTCACTTGTCACCATTGACTGTCACCAGATGCAGCCTGTCACTTGTCACCAATGCCTGTCACTTGTCACCAATGCCTGTCACCAGATGCAGCCTGTCACTTGTCACCATTGACTGTCACCAGATGCAGCCTGTCACTTGTCACCGATGCCTGTCACCAGATGCAGCCTGTCACTTGTCACCATTGCCTGTCACTTGTCACCAATGCCTGTCACTTGTCACCAATGCCTGTCACCAGATGTAGCCTGTCACTTGTCACCATTGCCTGTCACCAGATGCAGCCTGTCACTTGTCACCAGATGCAGCCTGTCACTTGTCACCATTGCCTGTCATCAGATGCAGCCTGTCACATGTCACCATTGCCTGTCACCAGATGCAGCCTGTCACTTGTCACCAATGCAGCCTGTCACTTGTCACCGATGCCTGTCACCAGATGCAGCCTGTCACTTGTCACCATTGCCTGTCACCAGATGCAGCCTGTCACCGATGCCTGTTACCAGATGCAGCCTGTCACTTGTCACCGATGCCTGTTACCAGATGCAGCCTGTCACTTGTCACCATTGCCTGTCACCAGATGCAGTCTGTCACTTGTCACCATTGCCTGTCACCAGATGCAGCCTGTCACTCAGCCTGGCTCTCTATCCCTCCCCTTCAGCTGGGCATGCTGGGGGCTGCAGCTTCCCCCCTAGAATTGCAATGGGCCAGCCAGTTATTTGCACTACATATCCCATAATCCTCTTTTCTCCTTTTTGTTTTTGTCCTTGGCCAATGGGAGGAAAAGGGGGAAGAAACATAGCGGTGGCTGTCCTGGGAACAGCAGCATAAGGAGGAGAAGGAGGGGGGGGGGAGAGCCCACAGCTGCTCTCTCTCCTCACACACAGCCGCTCCGATCTCATGCTGTTCTGCTGCCCGCTAACAGAAGAGGGAATGGGCAGGAAATAACAGAGATAGCGGTGCCTCGAGGGGGGAGGAGGCAGGCAGCACTGATCCTCGCACCGCACGCCGCTCCTAACTTGCTGAGGGGAACATACAGGGAGGAGGTGGGTGGAGCTAGCGGAGGAGGAGGAAGTTAAATCCTCCGCAATGAATGGTGGGTCTCTCTCTCCTTCTCTCCTGACGTCACTGGTTGCTAGACACAAAGCGGTCCGCGGCTAGCAACCAGTTTGGGCAGGGAAGCAGGGGCCGCTGGTGAGACCCTTGAAGTGCGTCTTGCCACTGCGGCCAGTGACAGCGGCGCCGGCGATGCAGTACAAGTATGACACTGCACACTAGATGGAGGGAAACCCAGGTCCTCAGGCAGTGCGCCCCTGTTACCGCTCCTCTTAAAGTGCCGCCTGGGACCATGGTCCCACCGGGTCCCATGGTAGGGCCGGCCCTGGGTCATCACTTTGTTGGGCTCCTCTCATATAAACTGTCAAGTTGGTATATTTGTACTTTCAATGTAGGCCCTTTACAAATTATCGGTATACCATAGCTTTGTATGCTTAGGATTCGGAATGATCATATTTATAGACAATTGCCCAAACAATATCATAGAACACAATGTTGTATGGATAAAAATAATATTATTAGTATTACGATATTATTATCATCATTATTATTATTATTAGTACTAGTAGTATTACTACTACTACTAATAATAAGGATAATAATAAATTGCCCAATTTTGGCAGTGTTTTTTTAACTAGATTACCATGTACCTATTATGTGCTGTATGTCTATTACCCTGACAGCTATTTTATCCATCAAAGTAAGAGTATTTATGAATATGAATTTGGCTCCATATGAATAGTATTATTAACTGTTCCTGTATCAGGAGTGATATGCTGACTAATGTGTCCATGTCATTTTAAAAATTGAAAAAATTGTAAGATCAGGTGTACAAACGTAAAAGATATACAATATTTGCTTAGCAATCCCAAAGGGTTTAAAAAGTAAAAAGTAAGTATCAACTATGCAGTATTCCAAGGCAAGGGTTTTTTCTGTGCTTTTTTCTGTGCTTTTTTGCAAAAAATAATGTTCCTAGATCTATGAAGACTCCACCTTACATGCCCTTGGTAGTTTAAAAAGTAACAATTTCTGAAAGTTTTCTGCAGTTGGAATAAAGGGTACAATTGATAAGTAAGTTAACCTTGCATACACATGCCAACATCCTAAAGAAACTTGTGGAGTAAGCAAAATACATTGATGCAGATTTGTGGACTGGGAAGTCACATAAACAAGAGATTGCTATAATTATTGCAAATGAAAATATCAGAGGTCAGGTCTCAAAAAGGATATGTGGTTGATCTTTTAAATGATATAGCCATAATGTGAAAATGCACTTTCGGTATATTCTAAAGAAGCACCTTTGTGTCTCATGAGTAGATGGGAGAGACATGGAGAAAAAGGTGCATGGAGTGCATAAATCAGAAGCGTTGCTGGGGGGGTGCGGGGGGTGCGGTCCGCACCCGGGTGACACCTGCTAGAAGGGTGACACCATCCCGACTCTCCCGAGGTTGAGAAAAGCCCTGTCATTTTTTTTCTACAGCTGACCTGGCCGGAAAACACCTCCTGCGCCCCAGCCTGGCATGTGTTCTTCAGCCTCCTCTTACTTCCCGCTTGAGCCTATCACATCACTATCTCTGCCTGGGCGGCACGGCTATTCACTGTCCTCTCCAACTGCCGCCCGGGACAGGTCACAGATGTATTGCGAGCCGCCCGCCCTGGCCCGGAGCTGATGCTGTAACGGGCGGGAGGGTGTCGGCTTACGATGAGGGGGTGTCCGTAGCCGGCCTGAGCACAAAGTGAGCCTTAGGTAAGGGGTTAGGGGGGTTGCCATGGTGTCGCCATGCCATCCACTTACACCCCTGTGAGAGGAGTGTACATTCCTGGCGCCCCTAGCTGTGATTGGGGGGGTGGGAGAGAGAGGGGTGCTGGACACAGCTAATTTATATTGTAATATATATAGGCATAGTAGCTGATTGAGCTGCCCACCCTGAGATTGTCTTATTGGGGGGGGGGGGTGCTGCTGGACACAGCTATATTATATACACACAAACAATATATGAAATAGCTGTGTCCAGCACCCCCACCCCACCCCCATCAGACCAGCTCAGGGTGGGTAGCTCAATCAGCTACTATGCCTATATATAATATTATAATATCAATTTAGCTGTGTCCAGCATCCATCTCCCCCCCACCCCCGGTAATCAGATACAGCTATATTATATATAGGTATAGTATCTCACTGAAATGCCCACCCTAAACTGGTCTGATGGGGGGGGGGTGCTGTGTCCACCACCCAGGTATAGTAGCTGAGCCGAGCCACCCTAAGCTGGTCTGATAAGGGGGGTGTCCGCAGCCCAGGTGTAAACAGACAGTGACCCACACCCACATCAGATCTGTCCAGCTAGCAGAAGTTCACAGCAGCATCTTGCCATCTTCCCTGGCTGCAGCCATCAGATACCGTCCACCATGGTCCAGCAAGCAACACGCCTTGTCGGCAGGTCACAGCATCTTGCTATCTTCCCGGCTGCCATCAGATCTGGTCCAGCAAGCAACACACTGTGTCAGCAGGTCAGTTCCAAAATCCGAATCAAATCATCAATGCCAATGATGCTATTGTCTGCTGTCCCCAGGAACAGATCTGATCCAGAGATCGCCATACAGTGGGATCTCTGGATCGGATCTGTCCCTGAGGACAGCAGATAATGAAAAGTATGGGCAGAGCTGCAATGACGTCACTCCTGCGCATGTGTGGAAGCCCTCAGTTACAGCACAGTGCTCTGAAGGTCCGGCACAGTATGCCAGACCTTCAGAGTGCATGCACCAGTGACGTCGCAGGATGGAGGGGGGGGGGTGATACCATGTTTTACCGCACCAGGTGACACCAACCCTAGTGACGCCACTGAGTGCATTGCAATATTGGTAAGTAAACATCACCAAAAATATGGATACAGGTGTAAGTTGATGATATTGCACTACCATTGCACATTAACAGATACTTAAGCACACACAGCTTGGTGAGTGTTTTTTCCAAAAGAATACATTGGATTACCATGTGTTTTTACATTGCACTTAAGTCAATTTTTATTTTCCTGGTTTTGTACAGAGTAGATAAGGATTATTATCCTCATTAGATTTTTTCCTTCTCTGTGTGAGACCAAATCTCTTCAATCAAAATCCAATGGGAACACTGACAATAACACTTTTTTATTTTTATCTGAATCAATAAGATAGAAGCCTCGTACACACGACCGGTTTTCTCGGCAAGAAAACAGCTGAGAGTGCTTTTTGCAGAGAAAACCGGTTGTGTGTATGGTTTCTCGTTGGGAAAACTGCCGGGAATCTCGACGAGAAAAATAGAGAACCAGCTCTCTATTTTCTCGTCGGGATTCTCGTTGGCCTGTTTCCCGATGAGAAAACCGTGCGTGTGTAAGAGGCTACATGCTTACCTGTCCCCAGGTAATCCCCCGCATGCTCGATGAGACTTCGACGCATGCACGATAGCTTACCAGGGTAGTGTAGGGTGAAGAAGGATGGCGGCGACGGCATCGAATGTGACGAGCGCATGCTCGTCATAGTCGATGGCGTCACCGCGTTCTTGCCATTCAAAAGAACGGCGGTTCTTTTGAATGTGCGTATGTACACAGGGCTTGGCAAGAAAAGCTTGCCAGGAATCCCGTCGAAAAAACCAACGTTTTTTTTTCGACGGGATTCTCGTCCGTGTGTACAGGGCTATAGAGTCTATGTTTTATTGCTGTCTCTGTATCCCATTGAGGAGATATCCCCTCATGTCCAGTCTGGGATACAATGGCCTCCGTTCCAAGATGTAAGGGGCAGCTTCCCCAACAAGAACAATGGTAATATCGCAGAGATTATAATCTTTTCTTAGCCCACACAAAAAGAAATTGCTGAGATTCCAGTTTAATAGAAATGTCTAGAGTGAATTATCCAGTGCCTTGTTATAGAATTAAAATGATTGTAAAGTCAAAATTTTTTTTCTTTTAACCACTTAAGCCCCGGACCATTTGGTAGCTAGAGGACCAGAGGTGAATTCAGAATTTTGCACTGCGCTGCTTTAACTGTAAATTGTGCGGACATGCAATGTTGTACCCAAACGAAATTTGCGTCTTTTTCTTCCCACAAATAGAGCTTTCTTTTAATGGTATTTGATTGCCTCTGCGATTTTTATTTTTTGCGATATAAACGGAAAAAGACCGAAAATTTTGAAAAAAAATGATATTTTCTACTTTTTGTTATAAGAAAAATCGAATAAACTCAATTGTAGTCATACATTTAGGCCAAAATGTATTCAGCCACATGTTTTTAGTAAAAAAAATGTCAATAAGCGTATATTTATTGGTTTGCGCAAAAGTTATAGAGTTTACAAACTAGGGTACATTTTCTGAAATTTACACAGCTTTAAATTTATGACTGCCTATCTCATTTCTTGAGGTGCTAAAATGACAGGGCAGTACAAAACCCCCCAAATGACCCCATTTTGGAAAGTAGACACCCCAAGGAAATTGCTGAGAGGCATGTTGAGCCCATTGAATTTTTTATTTTTTTGTCCCAAGTGATTGAATAATGACTAAAAAATAAAAATAAAAATAAAATTACAAAAAGTTGTCACTAAATGATATATTGCTCACACATGCCATGGTTATATGTGGAATTTCACCCCAAAATACATTTTGCTGCTTCTCCTGAGTACGGGGATACCACATGTGTGGGACTTTTTGGGAGCCTAGCCGCGTACGGGACCCCGGAAATCAAGCACCGCCTTCAGGATTTCTAAGGGCGCAAATTTTTGATTTCACTCCTCACTACCTATCACAGTTTCGAAGGCCATAAAATGCCAAAATAGCACAAAACCCCCCCAAATGACCCCATTTTAGAAAGTAGACACCCCAAGGAAATTGCTGAGAGGCCTGTTGAGCCCATTGAATATAATTTTTTTTGTCCCAAGTGATTGAATAATGACAAAAAAAAAAAAAAAATACAAAAAGTTGTCACTAAATGATATATTGCTCACACATGCCATGGTTATATGTGGAATTACACCCCAAAATACATTTTTCTGCTTCTCCTGAGTACGGGGATACCACATGTGTGGGACTTTTTAGGAGCCTAGCCGCGTACGGGACCCCGAAAACCAAGCACCGCCTTCAGGATTTCTAGGCACAAATTTTTGATTTCACTCCTCACTACCTATCACAGTTTCGAAGGCCATAAAATGCCAAAATCGCACAAAACCCCCCCAAATGACCCCATTTTGGAATATAGACACCCCAAGCTATTTGCTGAGAGGAATGGCGAGTATTTTACAGCTCTCATTTGTTTTTGAAAATGAAGAAAGAAAATATATATATATATATTTTTTTTTTTCAATTTTCAAAACTTTGTGACAAAAAGCGAGATCTGCAAAATACTCACAATACCTCTCAGCAAATAGCTTGGGGTGTCTACTTTCCAAAATGGGGTCATTTGGGGGGGGTTTCTGCTATCTGGGCATTCCATGGCCTCCGAAACTGTGATAGGCAGTGAGAAGTGAAATCAAAAATTTACACCCTTAGAAAGCCTGAAGGCGGTGCTTGGTTTTTGGGGTCCCGTACATGGCTAGGCTCCCAAAAAGTCTCACACATGTGGTATCCCCGTACTCAGGAGAAGCAACAGAATGTATTTTGGGGTGTAATTCCACATATGCCCATGGCATGTTTGAGCAATATATCATTTAGTGACAACTTTGTGCAAAAAATAAAATAAAAAAATTGTCGTTTTTCCGCAACTTGTGTCAACATATAAAATATTCCATGGACTCGACATGCCTCTCAGTATATAGCTTGGGGTGTCTACTTTCCAAAATGGGGTCATTTGGGGGGGTTTTGAACTGTTCTGGCATTTTATACACAACATTAGGAAGCTTACATCCACTCTTCTAACCACTTGAAGACAAAGCCCTTTTTGACACTTTTTGTTTACATGAAAACATTATTTTTTTTGCAAGAAAATTATGTTGAACCCCCAAACATTATATATATTTTTAAAGCAAAGGCCCTACAGATTAAAATGGTGGGTGTTGCATTTTTTTTTTCTACACAGTATTTGCGCAGCGATTTTTCAAACGCATTTTTTGGGTTAAAAAATACACTTTTTTTAATTTTAATGCATTAAAACACACTATATTGCCCAAATGTTTGATGAAATAAAAAAGATGATCTTAGGCCGAGTACATAGATACCAAACACGACATGCTTTAAAATTTCGCACAAACGCGCATTGGCGACAAACTACATACATTTTTAAAAGCCTTTAAAAGCCTTTACAGGTTACCCCAGTAGATTTACAGAGGAGGTCTACTGCTAAAATGATTGCCCTCGATCTGACCTTCGCGGTGATACCTCACATGCATGGTGCAATTGCTGTTTACATATGACGCCAGACCGACGCTTGCGTTCGCCATTGGGCAAGAGCAGGGCAGGACAGGGGTGCTTTTTTATTTTTATTTTTTTATTATTATTAATTTTGCTTTTTTATTTTATTTTTAAATTGTTCCTTCCAAGTATTTTTTTTTTAATCATTTTTATTGTTATCTCAGGGAATGTAAATATCCCCTATGATAGCAATAGGTAGTGACAGGTACTCTTTTTTTGAAAAAACTGGGGTCTTCTAGACCCTAGATTTTTCCTCTGCCCTCAAAGCATCTGACCACACCAAAATCGGTGTGATAAAATGCTTTCCCAATTTCCCAATGGCGCTTTTTATATCCGGGGGGGGCATTCCTTCCCACTGCTTGTAAAAGCAGTCCAGAGGCTAATTAGCCACTAGGATTGCTTTTACATGAAAGCCGGCCGCAGGCTGAAAAGAATGATACCAAGATGATACCTAAACCCGCAGGCATCATTCTGGTATAAACATTCAAAGTCCAGCAACATACCAGTACGTTGCTGGTCCTTGTTGGACATGTATTGTAATCTTTTTATTTCATGCAGCCAGTTGGCTGAATGAAAAAAGAGATTGATCGGTGGGTATGCCCACCATTAGAATACCGCCCTTCATCCACCCACTTCCAATGATGGGCATACACGCACCATTTATATATGCCGAAGCATGGGGGCATCCTCCCGCAAAAAAGTTATGCCGCACACACATGGTCGGACTTTTCCACGGGCAAGCCTCCGTCGGAATTTCGACCGTATGTACGCGGCATTAGGAGCAAAATCGCTCCTCCGCCCTTGCTGCCCCAATGCTTCGGCATATTTGTTTTTTTTTTTTTAACTGTGGTGGTGAAATCACCTCCTACAGCACTGGAGTCGCAGGGATCAGGCCTGTCTCTGCGAACGCTGCAGTTATGTGTGTTTTTGTTTTGTAAGTGACAGTGATCGATCGATACTGCACTTGGGTGGCCTGGGCTGGACGGAGGGGCAAAACGCAGGTGCCAGCAGGTATCTGGGCTGATCCCGCTAACACTGCGTTTTTGGGAACCCTAAACTGCTGGGGACGCTAGTATAGATCTGATCAGATCAGATATTGATCTGTTCAGATACTATACCACTAAGGGGGGTGTATGCTTCACGCGTGGGTGTTAGCGTTACTGGCACTAACCTGACGCTGCCTGGGGTGTGACTCAGACCCTCTCTGACGCTAAAACCTAATTGATATCACCCGCCGGGCGATCAGGGGGTTAAACCTTTATTGGGTTATATACACGGCGGGTGCCCTGACACTATAAAAAGCAAACTAACTAACCAGCGTCACCCGTAACACTTATATGGTGATCATTGGTGAAAGGGTTAACTAGGGGCAATTAGGGGGTTAAAACCTTTATTAGGTAATATATGGGGGTACCTGACGCTATAAAAACCTGCGGCGAACCTAAAAAAAATTACCAGCTACCGATCCGCATCACCGACACTAAGACAGCGTTTAGAAAAACGATTGCTTAGCGACAGTGGTGATGGGGGTGAAAGGGTTACCTGGGGGGGCGATCAAGGGGGTTAAACCTTTATTAGATAATATATTGGGGTACCTGACGCTATAAAAACATGCGGCGAACCTAAAAAAAAATACTGGCTACGATCTGCATCACCGACACTAAGACAGCGTTTAGAAAAACAATTGCTTAGCGACAGTGGTGATAGGGGGTGAAAGGGTTACCTGGGGGGCGATCAAGGGGGTTAAACCTTTATTAGATAATATATTGGGGTACCTGACGCTATAAAAACCTGCGGCGAACCTAAAAAAAATTACCGGCTACCGATCTGCATCACAGACACTAAGACAGCGTTTAGAAAAACGATCGCTTAGTGACAGTGGTGATAGGGGGTGAAAGGGTTACCTGGGGGGCGATCAAGGGGGTTAAACCTTTATTAGATAATATATTGGGGTACCTGACGCTATAAAAACATGCGGCGAACCTAAAAAAAAATACTGGCTACGATCTGCATCACCGACACTAAGACAGCGTTTAGAAAAACAATTGCTTAGCGACAGTGGTGATAGGGGGTGAAAGGGTTACCTGGAGGGCGATCAAGGGGGTTAAACCTTTATTAGATAATATATTGGGGTACCTGACGCTATAAAAACCTGCGGCGAACCTAAAAAAAATTACCGGCTACCGATCTGCATCACAGACACTAAGACAGCGTTTAGAAAAACGATCGCTTAGTGATAGTGGTGATAGGGGGTGAAAGGGTTACCTGGGGGGCGATCAAGGGGGTTAAACCTTTATTAGATAATATATTGGGGTACCTGACGCTATAAAAACCTGCGGCGAACCTAAAAAAAAATACTGGCTGCCGATCGGCATCACTGACGCTAAGACAGCGATCAGAAAAATGATCGCTAAGCGACAGTGGTGATAGGCGGTGAAAGGGTTATCTGGGGGGTGATCAGGGGGTTAAACCTTTATTAGGGGGGGTTAGGGGGCTACACTGGACCTAAGACTAAACTTTGGTGACACTTTTACAGTCACAAATGTCACTGATTGCAGTGATCACTAAATAAATGGTCACTGCAATCAGTGACACTGTGACTGGGGGGGTGATCTGGGGGGTGATCTGGGGTGTCTGGGGGGGCCTGGGGGGCGATTTATGTCCCTATGTGTCCTGGTGTCAGTGTAGTGTTGTGTGCACTGACCTGATATCTTCTCTTGTACGGCGCTCGGTATATGTGAGCGCCGCACCAGAGATGACATCACTTCCTCCTGCTCCCTCTGTCTGACACAGACAGAGGGGGCATTTCCATTCGCCGGGAGCGATCGCGAGGGGGTGGCCAGAAACGAATGGCTGCCCCCTCATCCCGAAACGCTCCCGGACACTTAGCCACCGCTCACTGTACAGAAGGGGGGTCCGATTGGACCCCCCAACTGTACAAAGGCAATCACGTACACTCTACGTGATTGTGCCTGTCGGTGCCATTCTGCCGACGTATATATACAGTGAGCGGTCGTTAAGTGGTTAAATGTCATACTTAACTCCACTGTGCAGCTTGTTTTGCACAGAGTGGCCCAATCCTCGACTCCTGGGGTCCATCGATGGCTCTCGCAGCTCCTCCCTGCATCAGATAACCCCCCTAGGAGAAGCACTCTCCCGAGGGGTTACTTTGCGGGTGCGCTCCCGAGTCCAGCATTTGCATCCATAGACATGAATGCCGGACTTGGCCTCGCCCCCGGCGCCTGCGTCATTGGATTTGATTGACAGCAGCGGGAGCCAATGGCTGCGCTGCTATCAATCTATCCAATCAACAGCCCCCGTGGAGAGAGGGACATCGCCTCTCCATGGAGGGAAATCCGGGGCTCAGGTAAGTAAATCGGGGAGGGGGGGCTGGGGGGTTGGTCACTGCCAAAAGTTTTTTCACCTAATGCATAGGATGCATTAAGGTGAAAAAACTTGAGGGTTTACAACGCCTTTAAATTCTACAGAGTGAGACATCTCTTCTGCAGCAGGAGGAAGGGACCCTACAAAATAGGGCATGGGCTAGAATCCACAAAAAAATATAAGCACCTGCCAGTGTGCTCTCAGATAAAATGACAGGCATTTTACTTACATAAATGTAGTATTTGGTTAAGAGAAACCTGTCAGGTTACTAAAGAAATACAAATTGCAGTCCCAATAAAAGAAGAGGTAGTACCTGTATACTCACTTTTCCAGGTTCCAGGAGAGACATGGGTTTTTGCCATTCAACGCCTTTGGGAGTATTGATCTCCCATGTCCCCCGCAGCATGGGACCCAGGAGATAAATATTTTTGGGAGTGTCAGTTTCTGTATAGACTCTACCAGAAAATCGAATTAACCACTTCAGCCCCGGAAGAATTTACCCCCTTCCTGACCAGAGCATTTTTTGCGATTCTGCACTGCGTCGATTTAGCTGATGATTGGGCGGTCGTGCGACGTTGTACCCAAACGAAATTGACGTCCTTTTTTTTACCACAAATAGAGCTTTCTTTTGGTGGTATTTGATCACCTCTGCAGTTTTTACTTTTTGCGCTATAAACAAAAAAGGAGCGACAGTTTAAAAAAACAACAATATTTTTTACTTTTTGCTATAATAAATATCCCCCAAAAATATATAAAAAAAATATTTTTCCTCAGTTTAGGCCGATACGTATTCTTCTACATATTTTTGGTAAAAAAAAAAACTCAATAAGCGTATATTGATTGGTTTGCGCAAAAGTTATAGCGTCTACAAAATAGGGGATAGATTTATGGCATTTTTATTAATATTTTTTTTTTTTACTAGTAATGGCGGTGATCTGCGATTTTTATCGGGACTGCGACATTATGGCGGACACATCGGACACTTTTGACACTATTTTGGGACCATTGTCATTTATACAGCGATCAGAGCTACAAATAGCCACTGATTACTGTGTGAATGACACTGGCAGGGAAAGGGTTAAACACTAGGGAACGATCAAGGGTTTAAGTGTGTCCTAGGGAGTTATTCTAACTGGGGGGGGTGGGCTACCAGTAACATGACAGCGATCACTGCTCCCGATCACAGGGAGCAGTAGATCTCTGTCCTGTCACTAGGCAGAACAGAGAAACGCCTTGTTTTCATCTCCCCGTTCTGTCTCTCCTCACCGCAATCGCGGGCCGCCGGCAAACATCGAGTATGCGGGACCCGCGAGCACACTCCCGAGGCACGCAGCGGGCACGCGCGAGCCACCGGTGGCCCACGCGCGCCCGCTAGGTGGCAAATTTAAAGGGACGTACAGGTACGCCCATTTGCCTGCCCATGCCATTCTTCCGATGTATATCGGCGTGCGGCGGTCAGGAAGTGGTTAATGCCGTTGAGTTCAGAGGAACTGGCAATTGGAAAGATGAGTAGTTACTATCTTCTTTTACAAGTACAACTTTTTGACAAATATAATTCTGACGACAGGGTCACTTTAAATACTTAATAATTTTCTTTACACATATAAATATTACACATGCTAAAATATATTTCTTCTTTTCTTTATGAAACAAAAGGTATATGGAGCTTGCGATGAAAAATAATATCACACTTGTCGATGGATTTCTCTTCTTAGGCTTAGTGACTTTACCAGCATACCAGACATGGGTTTTCATGGCAATCACTCTTGCTTACATTATGACCATAGCTGCAAATTCTATGGTTATAACTGTCATCAGCTTCGATTCTCATCTTCACACACCCATGTACTTCTTTTTAGTGAACCTTGCTATAATTGAATTATTGTACACTACAGCGATCACTCCTAATACTTTAGGTTTTCTACTAAATGAAGTCAAAAGTATCTCATTTATAGGTTGCTTTGCTCAGATGTTTACATTCTTAATTTTGGGAGGTTCGGAATGCATTCTCCTTGGTATCATGGCATATGACAGATATGTAGCCATATGTCAACCTTTGTTGTATAATGCTATCATGAACAGAGCAGTTTGCTTCTATATGATTATCATCTGTTGGACCATTGGATTTATAACATCAGCAGTGAACACTGTTCTTACAGCTCAATTACCCTATTGTCATGACCGACTTATTAGACATTATTTCTGTGAGGTTCCACCACTTCTGAAGATGTCTTGCAAGAATACGTACATTAACCAGTTGATGGTCTTTTTTTTTGGTGGCAGTTTGCTTGTTGGCTCTTTTATTTTAACTGTAATCTCATACATCTTTGTTATTCGGGCAGTAATCAAGATCCCCAGTACCAGTGGAAAGAAAAAAACCTTCTCTACATGTACTTCTCATCTCTTGGTTGTCAGCATCTTCTTTGGGACAGGCATCTTAACTTATCTCCGTCCATCTTCACAGTCATTCCCTAATGATCACATATTTTCTGTGGTGTATGCTGTGGTGACTCCTCTTATAAATCCTTTAGTATACAGTTTTAGGAATAAAGATGTTCAAAGAGCACTGAGGAACATTTTACATCACTTAAGTACTACCTGCAAATAGGAGTGGAAAGTTTGACAGCTGCCATATTTAAATTACCTTAACAAAATGGTTACATGGTTATTTTTTATTTTTATTTTATATAGCCAACTGATTAAAACAATTTTTGGGAGCATACTCTAGGAAAACCATTAATCACTTAAAGTGAAGGTAAAAGTTCAGTTTTTATTTTTTTTAAATAACAAACATGTCATACTTACCTCCACTATGCAGTTTGTTTTGCACAGAGTGGCCCCGATCCTCCTGTTTTGGGGTCCCTCGGCAGCACTCTTGGCTCGCAATAGGTAACCCCCTCTGGGAAGCTCTCTCCCGAGGGGGTTACCTTGCGGGCACGCTCCCGTGTTATACACTCGGCGTACATAGCAGCCGAGTGTATGACTCGGTCCCGCCCCCCAGCGCCCGCATCATTGGATTTGATTGACGGCAGCGTGAACCAATGGCTGTGCTGCTATCAATCTATCCATAGGATGCATTAAGGTGAAAAAACATGAACCTTTACAACCCCTTTAATGTCTTGGAAGGCAACCAAACCCAGGTACCTAGTCAACACACAATCCACAGTTTAATGGCACATATGCTACTTACTCTGCAAGTATCTTATAGAAGGCACTGCTTCTCTGTAAACAGCCAGTGTACTGGGCATCACCAAGTAATATAGTGAGGAGAGTGTTGCCTACGTGTTCATTTAATTGTAAAGTATAGCAACCACTACATCTAAGTACTGGGTAGATGCAATATTTTTGTTTTTGGGTTGAGATGCACATTAAATAGCAGTCTCATGATCCACATAAAATGTTTATTTTTTTTTTCTGTTTTTGTTAGTGCGATCTATGTATGCTATTTTATTTGTAACCAGAACTACTGTTACTGAATCATGCAGGTCTCCTTTTCTTTCACAAGATGGCAATAGTTTTGAACTTAGAACATAGGATGCTGGGAAATGTACTGTGAGCGGTAAAGTGGGGCCATTATTATTGCTGATGAAAGAACTACTAGACCCAAAAGTATCTGGGGCAGGAGGAGCAATCCCGGGGGTATAAATAGAAAGCCTGGGAATAGAACTGGAGGATATGGAGAGTACCGCCAACTGGAGAGGAGTGCTGTTGAGGTGTGAGTAGCAATGTTTTTGTTTTGCGGCTGGCAATATTTGCCTGCCCGATACCTTATTGAGAGCTGCTGGATTCCTTCACATGTTGCTGGACTAAGCCAGATGGAGTTCTGCACTGCCTGTGGTTCCAGTGATAATCTAAAACTGCCAACTCACTGCTGTGGGATTCTGCTTGCACTGCAATGCCTAGCGATCTGGACCGCCCACTGCCCAGGCCTGCTGCAGGAAAAAGCAAGGCATCCTACCATCACAGACTGTACCCTCCTTCCCATCAGACAGCTAAAGGACATTAAAAGGGGCCCCTCCAATGACTTGGCCATGTTGCTAGGAGACTCTAAGGAAAAGTGGTGGCAGTTTCTTTGACCCACAGTTATTCTGGATACTGACATTGAGGCTACTTTCACACTGAGGCACTTTACAGGCTCTATAGCGCTAAAAATAGTGCCTGCAAAGCACCTGTAAAGCACCTCTCCTGTCACTCCAGTGTGAAAGCCCAAGGGCCGTGGCCACACACACCTTAACAACCAGCTATTCTGATTTCTGAATGTACAAAAGGAATGCCGAACATACTAAATGAATTAAATTCCTGAAAACGAAATGGTCCAATATTGAGATATTTTTAGCATTGTTTATTCAAAATAGCATTATTTTTTTTTTTAAAACAGCGTTGGGTCCCCCCCTAATCCATACCAGGTCTTTCGGATCTGGTTTGGATATTTAGGGGAACCCCACACCAAAATAAAAAAAAAGGGCATGGGGCCCACCAAAATCCATACCAGACCTTTATTCGAGCATGCAGCCAGCCAGGTTAGGAAAGGGCCCCATGCTCCTTCACATAAATATTCGGTGCATGCTGGGTCGGTGACGTCACAAGTGGGCGGTGCAACCAGGTGACGTTACTAGGTGGCCTTGCCCCTTACCTATTAAAGTGATTATAAGGTCTCCTTTTTTTTTCTATATAGTGTGACAGCAGGAAGGTAAAGTCACCTGGTTGCATCCAGGGGGGTAGATATATTTCGCCCAGATTCAGGCTTTACGCCGACTTATACAACTAGGTGGAGAGTTGTATAAGGCTAGTGGGCTCATGGATGACTCATACCTCTAGGGAGAGGGCTGGGCGTCGTGCAGACAGGGAGTTGATGAGACCAGCTGAACCTTGTCAGCTCATTTAGGCCTCTATAAGAACTCCCAGCTTCATTAGATGTTAGCTCATGCCTGGAACCAGACCTGTGTGGACTGTCTAGGGAGAGTGAACCCCTGTGCGGTGAGGCAAAGCCTGTGTGGCTATTTGTTTGGACTTTTACTAAACCAGGGACTTAGGGACTAGGACAGCACCAGGCTGATCCCAGTTGTTAGTTTAGGAAACCTGCATGTTTAGTCAGAGGTCAAACTGACCAGGATTTATTTTGTTTGTTTCTTTTTGGCTTTGCTGTGTTTTTGTCACTGTACATAGAGAAATAAACCGCACCTTTTGATTTTGAAAACCACAACCTCCGTCTGCTGGCCCTGTTTTTGTGTGGGGAGCCCAACCAGGGGGTCACACACACCCGCTACCGAGTTAACCCCCTCACAGTTGGTGGAGAACCAGTGGCAGTTTTTTTTAAGCCAGCATGGAGGAGATACTGAAACAGCTGGCTCTAGCAAATGCCAATCAACAGCAGACAAATGCAGGTTTGCAAAGGAGCCTTGCAGCCCAGCAGCAAGCTCATCAACAAGCCCAGCAGCAATCTGAGGCCCGCTTCATAGACCTGTTACAGAAGCAAGAGCAGAGACTACAACAAATGGAAGCAGTAATGCAGCAACGTCCGCAGACCAGTGAGGAAAGCCGTCCCACTAATACCGCGTCCTTTGGGGTGAGTCGTTTATTGACAAAAATGACTGGAGAGGATGATCCAGAGGTATTTTTGACCACATTTGAAAGGACTGCTGAAAGAGAAAAGTGGCCTGAGGAGCAGTGGGCTGGACTGGTGGCTCCTCTGTTAACTGGTGAATCGCAGAAGGCTTACTATGACCTAGAGCCTGACCAAGCAAAAGACTATGTGATGCTAAAAGCTGAAATATTGGCAAGGCTGGGTGTCACCCTGGCTGTCCGGGCTCAGCGTGTGCATAACTGGACTTTCCAGCTTGGAAAACCCCCCAGGTCTCAAATGTATGATCTCATTCACCTGAGCAGGAAGTGGCTACAGCCAGAGACTTTGTCCGCACCAGAGATTGTGGAACGTGTTGTAATGGATCGGTTTTTGAGAGCTCTTCCTACTGCCATCCAAAAGTGGGTAAGCCATGGAGACCCAGAGACGGCCGGTGGTCTTGTGGATCGTGTAGAGAAATACTTGGCTACAGAGAACCTGACGGCCTCTTCCAGAGACACTCGGACTTTCCACCCTAAGACCAGACCATCCCCAGGGGCGGATAAGAGGATTCCAAGGGGTGAGGGTGGAGAGAGTGAGAGGGTGGGAGCTCTACCCCAAGTTTGGCGAGAACAGCCTGGGAAATCAGCGGCTCAAGAGGCCGCAAGAAGGATCGTTTGCTACCGCTGCCGGCAAGCGGGACATATTGCAGCCAATTGCCCGGTTGTGGAGGAACCCATGCAGTGTGACTTTCTGACGGGCAGACGTCAGTCGCTGTGTGCGACAGTCGCATGCACTGCCATTCGAGGAACTGAGAAACATTTATGCAAAATGTGTATTAATGGTAGAAATGTTGTGGTGTTACTGGATTCAGGTAGCCTTGTGACCCTGATAAAGGCTGAATTAGTTAAAACAGAGGTCTCTGGGAATAGCAAGGTAGCTGTTATTTGTGTGCATGGGGACACCCGAGAGTATCCAGTGACTACAGTGTGTTTCGAGACCCCCAAAGGTACCCTCTCTCATCCAGTGGGCTTAGTATCTCAGTTACCGCATGACGCCATTGTGGGAAGGGATTTTCCGAAGTTCTGGGAACTGTGGGATGATCCTGAGCCCCCCACTGGTGCCCCTATGTACCAGGAATGTGATAGCCAGAACTCCTCTGAGAGTGGTGAGGACTCTCCAGAATTTCCCTTGTCAGTATTTGCAGGGGAGACTCAAGAAACTGGAGAGGAGCCCACCTCCTCAGACGAAAACCTACCGTCTGTGGAGTTTTCTGATCTGGAGGTTCACAGGGAAAATTTTGCCACAGAACAGTTAAAAGACCCCGCCCTAATAAAGGCACGGGAAAACGTAGTGGAAATAGATGGCGAGTTAGTGAACCCAGATAATACCTGCACTTACCCATACTTCAGCGTAGAGAAGGACCTACTGTATCGGGTGGCAAAAAGGGCAGAAGAAACCGTTGAGCAGCTGGTGGTGCCCAAACCTTACAGGAAGTTGGTGTTGGAGTTGGCCCATGGGCACATTCTTGGAGGTCATCTGGGGACAGAGAAAACCCGAGAGAGGGTATTACAGAGATTCTATTGGCCTGGGGTGATGAAGGACATAGAAAATTATTGTTCCTCCTGCCCTGTGTGTCAGAGGTTGGCCCCGATGCCACATTTCCGTAGCCCGCTGGTCCCTCTACCCATCATTGAGATCCCTCTCAGAAATACCTCGGCCAAAACCATAGCCAAAGAGCTATCTCTTGTTTTTAGCCGGGTGGGTATTTGTAAAGAACTGCTTACGGACCAAGGTACACCCTTTATGTCCCGGGTTATGAAAGAGCTGTGTAAATTGCTCAAAGTGACGCAATTGCGTACATCTGTGTATCACCCCCAAACCGATGGGCTGGTTGAAAGATTCAACAAAACCTTAAAACAAATGTTGAAGAAAGTGGTGGATAGAGATGGAAAGGATTGGGACTGTTTACTTCCTTATTTGATGTTTGCTATTAGGGAGGTGCCCCAATCCTCTACGGGATTCTCCCCCTTTGAGTTACTGTATGGGAGACACCCAAGAGGGCTGTTGGATATTGCCAAGGAAACTTGGGAAAGTGAGAGTTCTCCCCACAGGAGTGTGATTGAGCATGTCGCCCTGATGCAAGATCGAATTGCACAGGTAATGCCCATCGTGAAGGAACATTTGGCCCAAGCGCAGTTGGCACAGCAGAGAGTGTACAACCGTGGAGCAAAGACCCGTACCTTTTCCCCGGGGGATAGGATATTGGTACTTGTCCCTACGGTTGAAAGTAAATTCCTTGCCAAATGGCAAGGCCCCTACGAGATAATGGAAAAAGTGAGCGAAGTGAATTACAAGGTCAGACAACCAGGAAGGCGAAAGCCCGAACAGATATATCACGTTAATCTGTTGAAAGCCTGGAGGGATAGAGAGTCCCTAGTCGCAGAAACTTGGTCACCAGCTCAAACTGGTTGCGTGATTCCGGAGGTTGGAATAGCAGCCACCTTGTCACAACCCCAACAACAGGAGGTTAAGGAGTTTGTGCTTCGCAACAAGGAGGTGTTCTCTGAGCTGCCGGGACAAACATCTGGGGTAGAGCATGATATTATTACCCCGCCCGGTGAAAGGGTGAAGTTAAAACCCTATCGGATCCCAGAGGCCCGACGGGAGGCAATACGGGAGGAAGTACAGAAAATGCTGAACTTAGGGGTGATAGAGGAGTCCCAAAGTGATTGGTCTAGTCCCATTGTGTTGGTGCCTAAACCGGATGGGAGCTGGCGATTTTGTAACGATTTTCGTCAGTTGAACAAAGTTACAAAATTTGACACCTACCCCATGCCACGTATAGATGAGTTGATCGACCGGCTGGGAACAGCCCGATACATGACGACTCTTGACCTCACAAAAGGGTATTGGCAAATTCCCCTGGCCAAGTCGGCCAAAGAGAAAACCGCATTTGTAACCCCAGACGGGGCGTTCCAATATAAGAGAATGCCGTTCGGGTTACAGAATGCGCCGGCCACATTCCAGCGGAAAATGGACCAGATACTGAGGCCCCATCGGAAGTATGCTGCGGCTTACCTGGATGACGTAATTGTCCATAGCACAGATTGGGCCTCACATCTGCCAAAAGTGCAAGCAGTCCTAGACTCTATCCGGGAAGCGGGGTTTACGGCTAACCCCAAGAAGTGTACCATTGGGCAGGAGGAGGCCAAATATCTTGGGTACACCATTGGCAGGGGAGTAATAAAACCCCAACTCAACAAAGTCGAGGCCATCCAGAGTTGGCCACGTCCCAACAGCAAGAAGCAGGTACGAGCCTTTCTGGGAATCGCGGGTTATTATCGGCGCTTCATTCCCCACTTTGCTTCTAAGGCTGTGCCCCTAACCAACCTGACGAAAGGGAAAGGGTCGGTCATGATTAAATGGACCCCCGAGGCTGAGGCAGCATTCCAATTCTTGAAACAAGCCTTATGTAGCCAGCCAGTGTTGTACTCACCCGACTTCTCTAAAGACTTTGTCGTACAAAGTGATGCGTCAGATGTGGGGTTAGGAGCAGTATTGTCCCAGGTCTGGAACGGGGAAGAGCACCCAGTCATTTACCTCAGCAGGAAGTTGAAGTCCCATGAGGTAAATTACGCCACCGTTGAAAAGGAGTGTTTAGCGGTGAAGTGGGCTCTAGATTCCCTTCGGTACTACCTGCTAGGTAGGCACTTTGACATGGTTACGGATCACGCTCCGTTAAAGTGGATGGCTCAAAACAAGGAAACAAATAGAAGAGTGAATAGGTGGTTCCTGGCCCTCCAGGAATTCAACTTCACAGTAAAGCATCGCCCTGGCGTTCAAATGGGGAATGTGGATGCTTTGTCTCGAGTACATGAATGCCTGATTGCTGGTGTTCCAACCCCGAGGTTAAAACAAGAGGGGGGGTATGTGACAGCAGGAAGGTAAAGTCACCTGGTTGCATCCAGGGGGGTAGATATATTTCGCCCAGATTCAGGCTTTACGCCGACTTATACAACTAGGTGGAGAGTTGTATAAGGCTAGTGGGCTCATGGATGACTCATACCTCTAGGGAGAGGGCTGGGCGTCGTGCAGACAGGGAGTTGATGAGACCAGCTGAACCTTGTCAGCTCATTTAGGCCTCTATAAGAACTCCCAGCTTCATTAGATGTTAGCTCATGCCTGGAACCAGACCTGTGTGGACTGTCTAGGGAGAGTGAACCCCTGTGCGGTGAGGCAAAGCCTGTGTGGCTATTTGTTTGGACTTTTACTAAACCAGGGACTTAGGGACTAGGACAGCACCAGGCTGATCCCAGTTGTTAGTTTAGGAAACCTGCATGTTTAGTCAGAGGTCAAACTGACCAGGATTTATTTTGTTTGTTTCTTTTTGGCTTTGCTGTGTTTTTGTCACTGTACAAAAAGAAATAAACCGCACCTTTTGATTTTGAAAACCACAACCTCCGTCTGCTGGCCCTGTTTTTGTGTGGGGAGCCCAACCAGGGGGTCACACACACCCGCTACCGAGTTAACCCCCTCACAATAGCTAACAAACATGTTATACTTACCTCCTCTGTGCAGTAGATTTGCACAGAGCAGCCTGGATCCTCCTGTTCTCGGGTGCCTCTTTTGTGCACCTGGCCCTTCCCTCCTGTTAAGTGTCCCCACAGCAAGCAGCTTGCTATGGGTTTCCACCAAGCCTAGTCACAGCTCCATGTGCCCATTCAGACACTGAGCTGCGGCCCGGCCCGCCCCTTCTCATTCCTGATTGGATAACCGACTTTGACAACAGTGGAGCCAATGGCGCCACTGCTGTGTCTCACCCAACCAGGAGGGAGAGTCTCGGACAGCCGAAACACACCTGTGGGCATCGCTGGGCAGAGATGAGGCTCGAGTAAGTATTATGGGGGCCGAGGGGGGCTGCTGCACACAGAAGGCTGTTTATCTTAAGGCATAGAATACATTAAGATAAAAAACATTCTGCCTTCAGGCTGCTTTCACACTAGGATGCCCCGGCATTCAGCGCTAAAGCGGTTTTAGCTGCGCTTTAGCTCTGTTTAAGAGTTTAAAAGCTCCCGTGTTGCGGCGCTTCGGAATCGCAGCCCATTCATTTCAATGGGCAGAGCAGTTTGGGAGCGCTGTATACAGCGCTCCCAAACCTCCCTAAAGATGCTGCTTGCAGGATTTTTTATAACGTCCCACAAGACCTTGCATATCTCCCCTGTACTCCACTAAATGTTTTGCAATGCAGATCGCATTGCAAAACATTATTTCCTGGCTGAGCTAGCAAGGGACACCGGGAGCTTGACCTGGATGTGACATCAGAGACATCGCTTTTTGAGTCACAAGAAGAAGGAGAGGAGAGCGGACGTGTGTCCACTCTTCTCCTTCCCCTCAATCTTCTGGCACCCGCCATGGAGATCCGGAGCCCGTCGATGGGCAAGCGGAGCCCGGTAAGCATGGCACAGCGTGGTGAGGGTGGCGCCGGTACCAGGGGTGTGTGCGAGCGATCGGGCAGCAGCGGACCAACCCAAATGCTCTTATCTGACAGGCTGGAGTCTGCCTGTCAGTTTCACACACAATCCCGCTGGCTGCAGCCACTGGATTGTGTGTGATACCCCCTGCTGTTAGGTCTGTACGGTCCTGGCGGCGAAAAGGTTAAAGTGGTCGTAAAGGCAGAAGGTTTTTTATCTTGAAAAAAGGGGATGAGACATATATAGGGAGAGTGAATGGTGCTGCGCACCCCGGTAAATGAGGAAATGGGAATGCCCCCCAGTGTGGTTTTCTAGGCAGCGAAACTATACAAAAGTATGATAAAACATATTTATTGCATATGTACACAAGGTTACAAACAATTTAAAGTTCTGATGGAGTTTACACATACAGAATGTTTAAACTTAACATAAATGGTACACAGCAGTGCTATACAGCTAGACATATGGATATGCATCTGTATACTTTTTGACGCGTTTCGATCACAAAGGATCTTCTTCAGAGGATATATGGATTGCTGCAAAAATTATAAGGTAAGTATCACTTCATTACCTGGGTATGTACCCACAGGTAAGGGACACAAATTATATAATTACCAGTGTGCTGCGTGTTAAAACCTAACTTCCAATAAGAGCTCCGCAAAAGGGCAGGCGCCTCCAGGAATACAACAGCCCCCCAGCCACCCGACACCCCGGCGGCCGGCGCCACCATAAAATGGATGCGACCTACAGGGAGCCATACCGGAGGGGGGAGCTCCACGCGGGGCGCGCATGGACAGGCAACCAGCACCTATGGAGGACATCAAAGACATCAATGTAGGATGCATGGGTGTTGCTTCCATACGATTCATAAATTATAGATTATCTGACATCTTATTGTATAGGCAGATAGGAGGTCCATATATGTTGCCCCTACATTGTTAAAAGTAGGGATATTGGTATATTGATTAATGAGTTCTATTCATATGATGGGTGCAGCAGTGACTAAGTATGTTGTGTGTTAAGTGATAGTGAGGGAATGTGGTGGGTGGGACAAGTGAAGGTGAAGCAAGGATCGGAAAATTAGTAAGGACAAATAAGTAAAAAAACAAAAAACAGGGGACCAAAACAAGACAAAAAACAAAACAAAAAATGGTTAGTAAAAGTGAAAATGAAAATAAAAAAAAGTGAAAGTGAAGTTGGAGGAATAATATGTGGTCGAAGGTGTGAAGGAATGAAGTGTGAATGTGAAAGGTGAAGTGGAATGAAGTGGAATGTTGTGAAGGTGATAAGAGGAAAGTGAGTTAGAAAATGTGTGTGTGAGAAGTGTGAAATGCTGCAACCATGTTGAAGTCAAAGCTAATTATAATGGAACTAATCCCATTAATACTAAAAGGTTCCAAACCACATCTTTGGGATATAACCCAAAAGAAAAGGAAAAGGGGAAAAGAGACAGTCGGCCTGTGTAGGCTGTTTAATACTTACAATAATCTGGACCTTCTGATCTGCCATGTTTGTGGAGCTGGGGATCAATAGGAGATCTACCCAGTTTCCAAGGTGTGTTTATATATGATCTTCAATTGAGGAAGATGTACTGGGATGATCCTCCCCCATGCGTCGCCTCGCACTGGCGACCATGCCAAAAGGCAACCCTCCCTGGATTGCTACCTCGGCGTCCCGGAAGGACAACCGTCCCCGACATCTGTCGTCACCTCCGCCGTAAACCACGCAGCGTCCCGACGTCACGCGGGTGCACAACAGGTGCGCACACACGAGCGGCGTGGAGACGCCCGGAGGGGATCGGGGCCGCCGCCGGCAAGCGGAAACGCCCATAGAATGGGGGCGGAGAGAACCTCCGCCGTCCATTGGGCGTATTAGGAGCACAGATGGCTGTACTCCTCCCCCTTGCCAGGAGCCGGCACCCATGGGCGGCGCCAGCATGTCGAGACGGCGGGCGGCCGGGAGGCCACGGACACCCCACAGGAACCAGCCCAAATGGAGAAGCCCATTGGGAAGCAGTATAGTGCGTGAATTGAGCACACATACTGAAATGTAATTAAAAATTGAAAATTAAATAGTGTACATGGCTTTAGTGAATAAGTATATAAGTTAATATATTGATCAAAACCTGGAGCTGGAAAATGACGATAGAAAAATCAATGCTGTCTGTAGGGCATAGAACGCTCAAAATATAATATAAATATATTGCAATGTTTTACATTTCTGGGACATTACTTGGTTTAAAGGGGGGAAGAGTTTGATTGTGCTCCAACCCCCTGGAGGGGGATCAGTGAAACTTTCTCAGCTCACTGATCACTATGAAAATTGCTAATCATATAAGTAATGTGTGTGTTTAAAAGAATGTAATAACAAATAGATAAATCAGGACATTGCTTAATTAGAGAAGGGGGGGATTGAATTGTACTCCAAACCACCTAAAGGTGGCCAGTGGAAACTTTCTCAGCCCACCAGTCACCTGAGAAGTTGTAGCAGAAAAATCGTCAATTCTAATAGCTCCAGTATTCGCTCTCTTATAAGTCTCTGGAGGGGGAAGGGTGTTTATCCACCCAAAATAGACTAGAAAAAAGGGGATGAGACATATGTACAGGTCCTTCTCAAAAAATTAGCATATTGTGATAAAGTTCATTATTTTCTGTAATGTACTGATAAACATTAGACTTTCATATATTTTAGATTCATTACACACAACTGAAGTAGTTCAAGCCTTTTCTTGTTTTAAAATTGATGATTTTGGCATACAGCTCATAAAAACCCAAAAATCCTATCTCAAAAAATTAGCATATTTCATCCGACCAATAAAAGAAAAGTGTTTTTAATACAAAAAAAGTCAACCTTCAAATAATTATGTTCAGTTATGCACTCAATACTTGGTCGGGAATCCTTTTGCAGAAATGACTGCTTCAATGCGGCGTGGCATGGAGGCAACCAGCCTGTGGCACTGCTGAGGTGTTATGGAGGCCCAGGATGCTTCGATAGCGGCCTTAAGCTCATCCAGAGTGTTGGGTCTTGCGTCTCTCAACTTTCTCTTCCCAATATCCCACAGATTCTCTATGGGGTTCAGGTCAGGAGAGTTGGCAGGCCAATTGAGCACAGTAATACCATGGTCAGTAAACCATTTACCAGTGGTTTTGGCACTGTGAGCAGGTGCCAGGTTGTGCTGAAAAATAAAATCTTCATCTCCATAAAGCTTTTCAGCAGATGGAAGCATGAATTGCTCCAAAATCTCCTGATAGCTAGCTGCATTGACCCTGCCCTTGATAAAACCCAGTGGACCAACACCAGCAGCTGACATGGCACCCCAGACCATCACTGACTGTGGGTACTTGACACTGGACTTCAGGCATTTTGGCATTTCCCTCTCCCCAGTCTTCCTCCAGACTCTGGCACCTTGATTTCCGAATGACATGCAAAATTTGCTTTCATCCGAAAAAAGTACTTTGGACCACTGAGCAACAGTCCAGTGCTCTGTAGCCCAGGTCAGGCGCTTCTGCCGCTGTTTCTGGTTCAAAAGTGGCTTGACCTGGGGAATGCGGCACCTGTAGCCCATTTCCTGCACACGCCTGTTCACGGTGGCTCTGGATGTTTCTACTCCAGACTCAGTCCACTGCTTCCGCAGGTCCTCCAAGGTCTGGAATCGGTCCTTCTCCACAATCTTCTTCAGGGTCCGGTCACCTCTTCTCGTTGTGCAGCGTTTTCTGCCACACTTTTTCCTTCCCACAGACTTCCCACTGAGGTGCCTTGATACAGCACTCTGGGAAAAGCCTATTCGTTCAGAAATTTCTTTCTGTGTCTTACCCTCTTGCTTGAGGGTGTCAATGATGGCCTTCTGGACAGCAGTCAGGTCGGCAGTCTTACCCATGATTGCGGTTTTGAGTAATGAACCAGGCTGGGAGTTTTTAAAAGCCTCAGGAATCTTTTGCAGGTGTTTAGAGTTAATTAGTTGATTCAGATGATTAGGTTAATAGCTCGTTTAGAGAACCTTTTCATGATATGCTAATTTTTTGAGATAGGAATTTTGGGTTGTCATGAGCTGTATGCCAAAATCATCAATATTAAAACAAGAAAAGGCTTGAACTACTTCAGTTGTGTGTAATGAATCTAAAATATATGAAAGTCTAATGTTTATCAGTACATTACAGAAAATAATGAACTTTATCACAATATGCTAATTTTTTGAGAAGGACCTGTAATGAGAGCGAATGGTGCTGAGCACCCCAGTAAATGAGGAAATGGGAATGCCCCCCAGTGGGGTTTTCTAGGCAGCGAAACTATACAAAAGTATGATAAAACATATTTATTGCATATGTACACAAGGTTACAAACAATTTAAAGTTCTGATGGAGTTTACACATACAGAATGTTTAAAGCGGTTGTAAAGTAATTTTTTTTTACTTTTACCTACAGGCAAGCCTATAATAAGGCTTGCCTGTAGGTAAAAAAAATATCTCCTAAACCTTTACGCTTTAGGAGATATTCCCCTCACAATGCGCCGCTGACAGCAGCGGCGCATGCGCACAGGGGATTCTCGGGCTGAAGGCTCGGCAGACGCCGGACCTCGCCGAAATGAAGTCTCCCGCGCGCATGCGCGGGAGTGAGACATCGCGGCTCCAGCCACTCACAGCATTGGAGCCGCGATACCCGGAAGACACGCCGAGGCAAGATGTCATCTCCCTCGGCGTGGACCAGGTGAGTTAACGATGCCTCGTTCTAAGGTAAGTATTTCATAATGAGCTATTATGCGGTGCATACTAGCTCATTATGCCTTTCCCTTGCAGGTGACAGGAAAAAAAAACAGTTAGTGACTGTACAACCGCTTTAAACACAACATAAATGGTACACAGCAGTGCTATACAGATAGACATATGGATATGCATCTTTATACGTACTGACGCGTTTCGATCACAAAGGATCTCCTTCAGAGGATATATGGATTGCTGCAAAAATTATAAGGTAAGTATCACTTCATTACCTGGGTATGTACCCACAGGTAAGGGACACAAATTATATAATTACCAGTGTGCTGCGTGTTAAAACCTAACTTCCAATAAGAGCTCCGCAAAAGGGCAGGCGCCTCCAGGAATACAACAGCCCCCCAGCCACCCGACACCCCGGCGGCCGGCGCCACTATAAAATGGATGCGACCTACAGGGAGCCATACCGGAGGGGGGAGCTCCACGCGGGGCGCGCATGGACAGGCAACCAGCACCTATGGAGGACATCAAAGACATCAATGTAGGATGCATGGGTGTTGCTTCCATACGATTCATAAATTATAGATTATCTGACATCTTATTGTATAGGCAGTGTGACAGCAGGAAGGTAAAGTCACCTGGTTGCATCCAGGGGGGTAGATATATTTCGCCCAGATTCAGGCTTTACGCCGACTTATACAACTAGGTGGAGAGTTGTATAAGGCTAGTGGGCTCATGGATGACTCATACCTCTAGGGAGAGTGTGGGGCGTCGTGCAGACAGAGATGAGGAGACCAGCTGAACCTTGTCAGCTCATTTAGGCCTCTATAAGAACTCCCAGCTTCATTAGATGTTAGCTCATGCCTGGAACCAGACCTGTGTGGACTGTCTAGGGAGAGTGAACCCCTGTGCGGTGAGGCAAAGCCTGTGTGGCTATTTGTTTGGACTTTTACTAAACCAGGGACTTAGGGACTAGGACAGCACTAGGCTGATCCCAGTTGTTAGTTAGGAAACCTGTATGTTTAGTCAGAGGTCAACTTGACCAGGATTTATTTTGGTTATGTTTCTTTTGCTTTGCTGTGTTTTGTCACTGTAAATAGAAAATAAACCGCACCTTTTTTTTGATTTTGAAAACCACAACCTCCGTTTGCTGGGCCTGTTTTGTGTGGGGAGCCCATCCCGGGGGTCACACACACCCGCTGCCGAGCTAACCCCCTCACAGTTGGTGGAGAACCAGTGGCAGTTTTTTTTAAGCCAGCATGGAGGAGATACTGAAGCAGCTGGCTCTAGCAAATGCCAATCAACAGCAGACAAATGCAGGTTTGCAAAGGAGCCTTGCAGCCCAGCAGCAGACAAACGCAACTTTGCAACAGAGTCTGGAGGCTCAGCAACGAGCCCAGCAGCAATCTGAGGCCCGCTTCATAGACCTGTTGCAGAAGCAAGAGCAGAGACTACAACAACAGATGGAAGCAGTAATGCAGCAACGTCCGCAGACCAGTGAGGAAAGCCGTCCCACTAATACCGCGTCCTTTGGGGTGAGTCGTTTATTGACAAAAATGACTGGAGAGGATGATCCAGAGGTATTTTTGACCACATTTGAAAGGACCGCTGAAAGAGAAAAGTGGCCTGAGGAGCAGTGGGCTGGACTGGTGGCTCCTCTGTTAACTGGTGAATCGCAGAATGCTTACTATGACCTAGAGCCTAACCAAGCAAAAGACTATGTGATGCTAAAAGCTGAAATATTGGCAAGGCTGGGTGTCACCCAGGCTGTCCGGGCTCAGCGTGTGCATAACTGGACTTTCCAGCTTGGAAAACCCCCCAGGTCTCAAATGTATGATCTCATTCACCTGAGCAGAAAGTGGCTACAGCCAGAGACTTTGTCCGCACCAAAGATTGTGGAACGTGTTGTAATGGATCGGTTTTTGAGAGCTCTTCCTACTGCCATCCAAAAGTGGGTAAGCCATGGAGACCCAGAGACGGCCGATGGTCTTGTGGATCGTGTGGAGAAATACTTGGCTACAGAGAACCTGACGGCCTCTTCCAGAGACACTCGGACTTTCCACCCTAAGACCAGACCATCCCCAGGGGCGGATAAGAGGATTCCAAGGGGTGAGGGTGGAGAGAGTGAGAGGGTGGGAGCTCTACCCCAAGTTTGGCGAGAACAGCCTGGGAAATCAGCGGCTCAAGAGGCGGCAAGAAGGATCGTTTGCTACCGCTGCCGGCAAGCGGGACATATTGCAGCCAATTGCCCGGTTGTGGAGGAACCCATGCAGTGTGACTTTCTGACGGGCAGACGTCAGTCGCTGTGTGCGACAGTCGCATGCACTGCCATTCGAGGAACTGAGAAACATTTATGCAAAATGTGTGTTAATGGTAGAAATGTTGTGGTATTGCTGGATTCAGGTAGCCTTGTGACCCTGATAAAGGCTGAGTTAGTTAAAACAGAGGTCTCTGGGAATAGCAAGGTAGCTGTTATTTGTGTGCATGGGGACACCCGAGAGTATCCAGTAACTACAGTGTGTTTCGAGACCCCCAAAGGTACCCTCTCTCATCCAGTGGGCTTAGTATCTCAGTTACCGCATGACGCCATTGTGGGAAGGGATTTTCCGAAGTTCTGGGAACTGTGGGATGATCCTGAGCCCCTCACTGGTGCCCCTATGTACCAGGAATGTGATAGCCAGAACTCCCCTGAGAGTGGTGAGGACTCTCCGGAATTTCCCTTATCAGTATTGGCAGGGGAGACTCAAGAAACTGGAGAGGAGCCCACCTCCTCAGACGAAAACCTACCGTCTGTGGAGTTTTCTGATCTTGAGGTTCACAGGGAAAACTTTGCCACAGAACAGTTGAAAGACCCCGCCCTAATAAAGGCACGGGAAAACGTAGTGAAAATAGATGGTGAGTTAGTGAACCCAGATAATACCTGCACTTACCCATACTTCAGCGTAGAGAAGGACCTACTGTATCGGGTGGCAAAAAGGGCAGAAGAAACCGTTGAGCAGCTTGTGGTGCCCAAACCTTACAGGAAGTTGGTGTTGGAGTTGGCCCATGGGCACATTCTTGGAGGTCATCTGGGGACAGAGAAAACCCGAGAGAGGGTATTACAGAGATTCTATTGGCCGGGGGTGATGAAGGACGTAGAAAATTATTGTTCCTCCTGCCCTGTGTGTCAGAGGTTGGCCCCGATGCCACATTTCCGTAGCCCGCTGGTCCCTCTACCCATCATTGAGGTCCCGTTTGAGAGGATCGCCATGGATTTGGTAGGTCCTATAATCAAGTCCGCTAGGGGGCACCAGTACATATTAGTTATAATGGACTATGCCACCCGTTATCCAGAAGCGATCCCTCTCCGAAATACCTCGGCCAAAACCATAGCCAAAGAGCTATCTCTTGTTTTTAGCCGGGTGGGTATTTGTAAAGAACTGCTTACGGACCAAGGTACACCCTTTATGTCCCGGGTTATGAAAGAGCTGTGTAAATTGTTCAAAGTGACGCAATTGCGTACGTCTGTGTATCACCCCCAAACCGATGGGCTGGTTGAAAGATTCAACAAAACCCTAAAACAAATGTTGAAGAAAGTGGTGGATAGAGATGGAAAGGATTGGGACTGTTTACTTCCTTATTTGATGTTTGCTATTAGGGAGGTGCCCCAATCCTCTACGGGATTCTCCCCCTTTGAGTTACTGTATGGGAGACACCCAAGAGGGCTGTTGGATATTGCCAAGGAAACTTGGGAAAGTGAGAGTTCTCCCCACAGGAGTGTGATTGAGCATGTCGCCCTGATGCAAGATCGAATTGCACAGGTAATGCCCATCGTGAAGGAACATTTGGCCCAAGCGCAGTTGGCACAGCAGAGAGTGTACAACCGTGGAGCCAAGACCCGTACCTTTTCCCCGGGGGATAGGATATTGGTACTTGTCCCTACGGTTGAAAGTAAATTCCTTGCCAAATGGCAAGGCCCCTACGAGATAATGGAAAAAGTGAGCGAAGTGAATTACAAGGTCAGACAACCAGGAAGGCGAAAGCCCGAACAGATCTATCACGTTAATCTGTTGAAAGCCTGGAGGGATAGAGAGTCCCTAGTCGCAGACACTTGGTCACCAGCTCAAACTGGTTGCGTGATTCCTGAGGTTGGAATAGCAGCCACCTTGTCACAACCCCAACAACAGGAGGTTAAGGAGTTTGTGCTTCGCAACAAGGAGGTATTCTCTGAGCTGCCGGGACAAACATCTGGGGTAGAGCATGACATCATTACCCCGCCCGGTGAAAGGGTGAAGTTAAAACCCTATCGGATCCCAGAGGCTCGACGGGAGGCAATACGGGAGGAAGTACAGAAAATGCTGAACTTAGGGGTGATAGAGGAGTCCCAAAGTGATTGGTCTAGTCCCATCGTGTTGGTGCCTAAACCGGATGGGAGCTGGCGATTTTGTAACGATTTTCGTCAGTTGAACAAAGTTACAAAATTTGACACCTACCCCATGCCACGTATAGATGAGTTGATCGACCGGCTGGGAACAGCCCGATACATGACGACTCTTGACCTCACAAAAGGGTATTGGCAAATCCCCCTGGCCAAGTCGGCCAAAGAGAAAACCGCATTTGTAACCCCAGACGGGGCGTTCCAATATAAAAGAATGCCGTTCGGGTTACAGAATGCGCCGGCCACATTCCAGCGGAAAATGGACCAGATGCTGAGGCCCCATCGGAAGTATGCTGCGGCTTACCTGGATGACGTAATTGTCCATAGCACAGATTGGGCCTCACATCTGCCAAAAGTGCAAGCAGTCCTGGACTCTGTTCGGGAAGCGGGGTTTACGGCTAACCCCAAGAAGTGTACCATTGGGCAGGAGGAGGCCAAATATCTTGGGTACACCATTGGGAGGGGAGTAATAAAACCCCAACTCAACAAAGTCGAGGCCATCCAGAGTTGGCCACGTCCCAACAGCAAGAAGCAGGTACGAGCCTTTCTGGGAATCGCTGGGTATTATCGGCGATTCATTCCCCACTTTGCTTCTAAGGCTGTGCCCCTAACCAACCTGACGAAGGGGAAAGGGTCGGTCATGATTAAATGGACCCCCGAGGCTGAGGCAGCATTCCAATTCTTGAAACAAGCCTTATGTAGCCAGCCAGTGTTGTACTCACCCGACTTCTCTAAAGACTTTGTCGTACAAAGTGATGCGTCAGATGTGGGGTTAGGAGCAGTATTGTCCCAGGTCTGGAACGGGGAAGAGCACCCAGTCATTTACCTCAGCAGGAAGTTGAAGTCCCATGAGGTAAATTACGCCACCGTTGAAAAGGAGTGTTTAGCGGTGAAGTGGGCTCTAGATTCCCTTCGGTACTACCTGCTAGGTAGGCACTTTGACATGGTTACGGATCACGCTCCGTTAAAGTGGATGGCTCAAAACAAGGAAACAAATAGAAGAGTGAATAGGTGGTTCCTGGCCCTCCAGGAATTCAACTTCACAGTAAAGCATCGCCCTGGCGTTCAAATGGGGAATGTGGATGCTTTGTCTCGAGTACATGAATGCCTGATTGCTGGTGTTCCAACCCCGAGGTTAAAACAAGAGGGGGGGGTATGTGACAGCAGGAAGGTAAAGTCACCTGGTTGCATCCAGGGGGGTAGATATATTTCGCCCAGATTCAGGCTTTACGCCGACTTATACAACTAGGTGGAGAGTTGTATAAGGCTAGTGGGCTCATGGATGACTCATACCTCTAGGGAGAGTGTGGGGCGTCGTGCAGACAGAGATGAGGAGACCAGCTGAACCTTGTCAGCTCATTTAGGCCTCTATAAGAACTCCCAGCTTCATTAGATGTTAGCTCATGCCTGGAACCAGACCTGTGTGGACTGTCTAGGGAGAGTGAACCCCTGTGCGGTGAGGCAAAGCCTGTGTGGCTATTTGTTTGGACTTTTACTAAACCAGGGACTTAGGGACTAGGACAGCACTAGGCTGATCCCAGTTGTTAGTTAGGAAACCTGTATGTTTAGTCAGAGGTCAACTTGACCAGGATTTATTTTGGTTATGTTTCTTTTGCTTTGCTGTGTTTTGTCACTGTAAATAGAAAATAAACCGCACCTTTTTTTTGATTTTGAAAACCACAACCTCCGTTTGCTGGGCCTGTTTTGTGTGGGGAGCCCATCCCGGGGGTCACACACACCCGCTGCCGAGCTAACCCCCTCACAGCAGATAGGAGGTCCATATATGTTGCCCCTACATTGTTAAAAGTAGGGATATTGGTATATTGATTAATGAGTTCTATTCATATGATGGGTGCAGCAGTGACTAAGTATGTTGTGTGTTAAGTGATAGTGAGGGAATGTGGTGGGTGGGACAAGTGAAGGTGAAGCAAGGATCGGAAAATTAGTAAGGACAAATAAGTAAAAAAACAAAAAACAGGGGACCAAAACAAGACAAAAAACAAAACAAAAAAATGGTTAGTAAAAGTAAAAATGAAAATAAAAAAAAAGTGAAAGTGAAGTTGGAGGAATAATATGTGGTCGAAGGTGTGAAGGAATGAAGTGTGAATGTGAAAGGTGAAGTGGAATGAAGTGGAATGTTGTGAAGGTGATAAGAGGAAAGTGAGTTAAAAAATGTGTGTGTGAGAAGTGTGAAATGCTGCAACCATATTGAAGTCAAAGCTAATTATAATGGAACTAATCCCATTAATACTAAAAGGTTCCAAGCCACATCTTTGGGATATAACCCAAAAGAAAAGAAAAAGGGGAAAAGAGACAGTCGGCCTGTGTAGGCTGTTTAATACTTACAATAATCTGGACCTTCTGATCTGCCATGTTTGTGGAGCTGGGGATCAATAGGAGATCTACCCAGTTTCCAAGGTGTGTTTATATATGATCTTCAATTGAGGAAGATGTACTGGGATGATTCTCCCCCATGCGTCGCCTCGCAGGGGCGACCATGCCAAAAGGCAACCCTCCCTGGATTGCTACCTCGGCGTCCCGGAAGGACAACCGTCCCCGACATCTGTCGTCACCTCCGCCGTAAACCACGCAGCGTCCTGACGTCACGCGGGTGCACAACAGGTGCGCACACACGAGCGGCGTGGAGACGCCCGGAGGGGATCGGGGACGCCGCCGGCAAGCGGAAACGCCCATAGAATGGGGGCGGAGAGAACCTCCGCCGTCCATTGGGCGTATTAGGAGCACAGATGGCTGTACTCCTCCCCCTTGCCAGGAGCCGGCACCCATGGGCGGTGCCAGCATGTTGAGACGGCGGGCGGCCGGGAGGCCACGGACACCCCACAGGAACCAGCCCAAATGGAGAAGCCCATTGGGAAGCAATATAGTGCGTGAATTCAGCACACATACTGAAATGTAATTAAAAATTGAAAATTAAATAGTGTATTATGGCTTTAGTGAATAAGTATATAAGTTAATATATTGATCAAAACCTGGAGCTGGAAAATGACGATAGAAAAATCAATGCTGTCTGTAGGGCATGGAACGCTCAAAATATAATATAAATATATTGCAATGGTTTACATTTCTGGGACATTACTTGGTTTAAAGGGGGGAAGAGTTTGATTGTGCTCCAACCCCCTGGAGGGGGATCAGTGAAACTTTCTCAGCTCACTGATCACTATGAAAATTGCTAATCATATAAGTAATGTGTGTGTTTAAAAGAATGTAATAACAAATAGATAAATCAGGACATTGCTTAATTAGAGAAGGGGGGATTGAATTGTACTCCAAACCACCTAAAGGTGGCCAGTGGAAACTTTCTCAGCCCACCAGTCACCTGAGAAGTTGTAGCAGAAAAATCGTCAATTCTAATAGCTCCAGTATTCGCTCTCTTATAAGTCTCTGGAGGGGGAAGGGTGTTTAACCACCCAAAATAGACTAGAAAAAAGGGGATGAGACAGTGCTGGGACCCTTACTTTTTAATATGCTTATAAATGATATTGGGTCTGAGATCAAAAGTAACATTTCTGTCTTTGCAGATGACACCAAGCTATGCAGTGGAATAACGTCCTTACAGGATGTCGCCAATTTACAAGCCAACCTCAATGCTCTGTCTAATTGGGCGACTATGTGGCAGATGAGGTTTAATGTTGATAAATGTAAAGTTATGCACTTGGGGGCTAATAATATGAATGCATCATACATACTAGGGGGAGTACAACTGGGGGGATCCGTAGTGGAGAAGGATCTGGGGGTTTTGGTAGATCATAAGCTCAATAATGGCATGCAATGCCAAGCTGCGGTTTCCAAAGCGAGCAAAGTCCTTTCTTGTATTAAGAGAGGTATGGTCTCCAGAGAGAGAGATATCATTTTGCCCCTGTTCAAATCATTAGTAAGACCTCATCTGGAATATGCAGTTCAGTTTTGGGCCCCAGTTCTCAAAAAGGATATTGGGGAACTGGAGAAAGTGCAGAGAAGGGCAACCAAACTGATAAGAGGCATGGAGGAGCTCAGCTATGAGGAGAGATTAGAGGAACTGAATTTATTCTCTCTTGAGAAGAGGAGATTAAGGGGGGATATGATCAACATGTACAAATATATAAGGGGTCCATATAGTGAACTTGGTGTTCAGTTATTCACTTTACGGTCAACACAAAGGACAAGGGGGCACTCTTTGCGTCTAGAGGAAAAGAGATTTCACCTCCAAATACGGAAAGGTTTTTTCACAGTAAGAGCTGTGAAAATGTGGAATAGACTCCCTGCAGAGGTGGTTCTGGCCAGCTCAGTAGATTGCTTTAAGAAGGGCCTGGATTCTTTCTTAAATGTACATAATATAACTGGGTACTGACATTTATAGGTAAAGTTGATCCGGGGAATATCCGATTGCCTCTCGGGGGATCAGGAAGGAATTTTTTCCCCTGCTGTAGCAAATTGGATCATGCTCTTCTGGGGTTTTTTGCCTTCCTCTGGATCAACTGTGGGTATAGAATTGGGTATATGGGATTGTACGATATATTTTTATTTTTATTTTTATTTTTAATTTTTTTTTATGGTTGAACTGGATGGACTTGTGTCTTTTTTCAACCTGACTAACTATGTAACTATGTAACTATATATGTAGGGAGAGCGAATGGTGCTGAGCACCCCGGTAAATGAGGAAATGGGAATGCCCCCCAGTGGGGTTTTCTAGGCAGCGAAACTATACAAAAGTATGATAAAACATATTTATTGCATATGTACACAAGGTTACAAACAATTTAAAGTTCTGATGGAGTTTACACATACAGAATGTTTAAAGCGGTTGTAAAGTAATTTTTTTTACTTTTACCTACAGGCAAGCCTATAATAAGGCTTGCCTGTAGGTAAAAAAAATATCTCCTAAACCTTTACGCTTTAGGAGATATTCCCCTCACAATGCGCCGCTGACAGTAGCGGTGCATGCGCACAGGGGATTCTCGGGCTGAAGGCTCGGCAGACGCCGGACCTCGCCGGAATGAAGTCTCCCGCGCGCATGCGCGGGAGTGAGACATCGCGGCTCCAGCCACTCACAGCGTTGGAGCCGCGATACCCGGAAGACACGCCGAGGCAAGATGTCATCTCCCTCGGCGTGGACCAGGTGAGTTAACGATGCCTCGTTCTAAGGTAATTATTTCATAATGAGCTATTATGCGGTGCATACTAGCTCATTATGCCTTTCCCTTGCAGGTGACAGGAAAAAAAAAACAGTATGTGACTGTACAACCGCTTTAAACACAACATAAATGGTACACAGCAGTGCTATACAGATAGACATATGGATATGCATCTTCATACGTGCTGACGCGTTTCAATCACAAAGGATCTCCTTCAGAGGATATATGGATTGCTGCAAAAATTATAAGGTAAGTATCACTTCATTACCTGGGTATGTACCCACAGGTAAGGGACACAAATTATATAATTACCAGTGTGCTGTGTGTTAAAACCTAACTTCCAATCAGAGCTCCGCAAAAGGGCAGGCGCCTCCAGGAATCCAACAGCCCCCCAGCCACCCGACACCCCGGGGGCCGGCGCCACCATAAAATGGATGCGACCTACAGGGAGCCATACCGGAGGGGGAGCTCCATGCAGGGCGCGCACGGACAGGCGAGCAGCACCTATGGAGGACATCAAAGACATCAATGTAGGATGCATGGGTGTTGCTTCCATACGATTCATAAATTATAGATTATCTGACATCTTATTGTATAGGCAGATGTGGCGCCGGCCCCCGGAGTGTCGGGTGACTGGGGGGCTGTTGGATCCCTGGAGGCGCCTGCCCTTTTGCGGAGCTCTGATTGGAAGATAGGTTTTAACACACAGCACACTGGTAATTTTATAATTTGTGTCTCTTACCTGTGGGTACATACCCAGGTAATGAAGTAATACTTACCTTATAATTTTTTGCAGCAATCCATATATCCTCTGAAGAAGATCCTTTGTGATCGAAACGCGTCAGCAACGTATACAGATGCATATCCATATGTCTAGCTGTATAGCACTGCTGTGTACCATTTATGTTGTGTTTAAACATTCTGTATGTGTAAACTCCATCAGAACTTTAAATTGTTTGTAACCTTGTGTACATATGCAATAAATATGTTTTATCATACTTTTGGATAGTTTCGCTGCCTAGAAAACCCCACTGGGGGGCATTCCCATTTTTTTTATCTTAGCCCTCCTAATCCTTACCTGAGCCCCATGTTGATCCAGCGATGTGCACGAGGGCCACGGCTGTCTGGGACTGTCCCTCCTGATTGGCTGAGACACAGCAGCAGGAGCCAATCAAAGTCAGTTAGCCAATGAGTATAGAGGGGGGCGGGGCTGAACCGCAGCTCCGTGTCGGAATGGACACACAGAGCTGTGGCTTGGCTCAGGTGCCTCCATAGCAAGCTGCTTGCTGTAGGGGCACTCAACAGTAGGAAAGGGCCGGTAGCGCAGACGAGGGACCCGAGAAGGGGAGGATCCAGGCTGCTCTGTGCAAAACCACTGTACAGGGCAGGTAAGTATCACATGCTTGTTATTTTTAACCACTTCCCTACCCAGCTATCGTAATATTACGGCCGCTCATATGATGTCCTCGGCTTCCCGGCCCTCTAGGGGGCGCGCGCGCACGCGTCACTCGGGACCTGATGCGTGTGCCCGGCGTCCGCAATGCCCACCAGGCACCTGGCGATTGCCCGATAACAGAGCAGGACAGTGGATCTGTGTGTGTAAACACACAGATCCACGTCCTGTCAGGTGAGAGGAGACCGATGGTGTGTTCTCAGTACAGAGGAACACCAAACGGTCTCCTCCCCTTGTGAGTCCCCTACAGTTAGAATCACTCCTTAGGGAACACATTTAACCCCTTGATCGCCCCCTAGTGTTAACCCCATCCCTGCCAGTGTCATTTATACAGTAATCGGTGCATTTTTATAGCACGGATCGCTGTATAAATGTCAATGGTCCCAAAAATGTGCCAAAAGTGTCCGATGTGTCCATTGCAATGTCACAGTCACGATAAAAATCGCAGATTGCCGCCATTACTATTAAAAAAAATTATAATAAAAAACCCATAAATCTATCCCCTATTTTGTAGACGCTATAACTTTTGCGTAAACCAATCAATATACGCTCATTGTTTTTTTTTTTACCAAAATATGTAGAAGAATACACATCGGCCTAAACTGAGGAAAAAATGTATGAAAAAAAAAAATTGGGATTTTTATTAAAGCAAAAAGTATAAAGAATTGTGTTTTTTTCAAACTTGTCACTCTTCTTTTATTTATAGCGCAAGAAATAAAAACCGCAGAGGTGATCAAATACCACCAAAAGAAAGCTTTATTTGTGGTACAGTGTTGCATGACTCATTCAAAGTGTTACAATGCTGAAAACTGAAAATTGGCCTGGGCAGGGAGGGGGTGAAAATGCCCACTATTGAAGTGGTTAAAGAAAAAAAAAACAAGACTTTAGTATCACTTTAAGCATCATTTAAATTACTGCTCCTGTAAAAACTAACTTTTTCAAAAATACATTTTGCATTGATACATGTGCCCCAGGGCAGTACCCGGGCCCCCATACCCTTTTTATGACCAATAACTTGCATATAAGCCTTCAAAATAGGGACTATGATTTTTCAAGTCTGAGTCCTGTAGACTTTAATAGGGTACGTCGTTCTGATCTGAGCTTTTGCGATGTTCGAGAGTTCTGGCGCAAACCCAACCGGGGGGGGGGGGGTGATTGACCCAACTCTAGTTATAGGAGGTCAGATACAACTTTATTCATATAGTTTATGAATATAGGGCCAACCACAGCCCATCTGTACCATGTGATTAGCTTTAACCACACAGCAGCTGTATAAACAAAGCCACAGGTTGTAATTTGACAGTCATGTGGGTGCAGGTGTATGGCCCTGAACACAGACAGTGTGCTTTTAGAGCAACTCACTCACAACTGTCAATTTAGGCCCTGCAGCTGTGTTTGTACAGTTGCTGTACCCCATAGAGAAACTTTAGCTTCAGCCACATGGCCAGAGTACCTGTGTGAATGAGCCCTAGGGCTCGTTCACATGTAATGTTGGGGGGTGGTAAAATTCCACAGTTGAGCTGTGCCTTTACCTCTCCCCCAAATGCTACCCCCTTTAGCTGCAAAGGTAGTGCTTTGCTTCAACAATTAGCACTGTCAGAGACCTAACTGGACATAGAGATGATTACTTTCTCCAATCACGGCTCAGTGCTCATAGTCGCACCCAGGGCTTTTTTTCCTCAGAAAATAGGTGCAGGAACCTCGGCCACGACCCTCCAACCCCCCCCCCCCCCCATATACACCCTCCAAACCGCATCAAATGGTGTGGTCAAATTTCACTAACAGTGGAAGGGTCTTAAAGGTGCATTAAATACCAGGAGTGTGTAGCGATACCTCCAACTAAGAAGGCCGCAGATTTAGTTTGGGCCCTGAAGACAGCTCCGCCAACCCCCCGGCAATATACTCGACCCCCTACTGGCACAGCTAGTTCTGACAGCAATATGTATGTCTTATACTGTATGAGTAATTAAACATCAAGACAACAATAGTACAAAATGGGTATATGATTTACTTAAGCTTTTGATAAGAAAGGGGTTAACATTTATCACAGTTCACAAAATATATATATAATGCAGAGCCCTGCAACACTAACACACTATGAATATGGAGTTAACAGCAACAAGTGCGCCACGTGGGCGACCGTTAGCTAGGCGTCCTGTGGCGCAGTAACCAAACAAATTAGAAAACTGACCAGGCCTGGATCTGATATCTACAACTTAGTCTATAGGGGATGATGTTCTTTTCTTCACCGGCAGGTCTTTAACGGTGGTGCACATTAACAGAGTATGATTTGTAATCCAATGGGAAAGGTAAAGATGGGGTAAACACTTTGCTATGCGAACTGAGTTCAGCTATGATAAGGTTCTTCAGTGAAAGTATCAGGAACAACTTGTGGGCCACGGCAGTCTATAGGCCTATTAGCAGTAACAGTATATGGTTTGGGCATACGCCCTCTCACCCGCCCGGACTGCGGTCCCAGTCTGGGAACTTCCACCAACTGTGTCACACACACACACAGTGTCTCCAGCGATCGGGCCCCCGATCCAACGAATGCTGTAGTTAAGCGAAGTCAGATGCCACCCCGGCTCGCAGAGGGGTGGAAGGCTCTTTGGTGCTGCGCAAGACCTCAGGCTTCAGGCCTTGCACTCTGACACATCCGCACAGGAGGATCAGTCTCTGAAGTCTCGTGTCCCAAAGAGGCCGAGCCCAGCCTCGCCTCCTCCTCTTATAATCCCTCCCATGAGTCTCTGCGGTGGAAACATTGCCGAACGGGGTTCTGGGTAATGTAGTCTCTCTGTGTTAAAGGGGAACACCCCGCTACACACTCCCCCCACTTAAACTCTTTGGTCCCCAAAGATAAACCTTAACAAAGACTATGTACAACTCTAGTTAATTCTGCAAACGATGTTGGCATAGGGAATTCCCACCAAAACTGAGGGGTAGAATTCCCTTGCCCACAGGTCACATTATCATGGGTGGCCTGCCTAACTGTGCCAGAGAGTGAGTTGGGGTTGCCCTCCACTAAATGGACAGTGGAGGGATCCAGATTTTCAGCATTCCTCCTAGCGGTAACTACAGAGTCCTCTGAGCTATTCCCCATTTGTGGGTAGGTCAGCTTCTTAGGAGGCCGGATGACTCTTCGAGCCCTTTGCTCTCTTGGGATTTCTGGCTCTGGTGCCACAGGCTCCTCTTCCTCTGAGCAACTATCATGGGCATCTTCCCAGTAATCTGTTGAAGGACTAGATGGGATGAACTCTGTGGCTTTTGGGTTCAGTCTTCCATCTGGAGTGTCTCCAGTGGTTGGAAGATCTATAGTAGAAGTTCCCGGAGTTGGAGAAGGCCACAGCCAATCAAGTTCTCTTTCTTCACTTTCACTAAGTTGAGAGGCCTCTCCATCTTCAGTTCGGGAGGTCTGCGACCGAGTGTTCGGCCTAGGAATATCCAGGATAGAGACCGGTTCAGGGGAGTCTCTCACGGGAGGTATCCTGACTGCCTCAGCAAGTGGGAGCAGGTGGTTTCGATGCCACGTCTTCAGTGGTCCTACCTTTCCTTCTGGCTTCAACTTGTAGACAGGTAGGCCCGGCAGCTTCCTGCAGATGACATAGAGTTCAGATCTCCATCTGTCTGCAAGTTTGTGTTTTCCAGGGACCCCCATATTGCGTAGCAGTACTCGGTCCCCGGGCTGTAAGTCCTGCACCCGGACCTTCAAGTCGAAGTTTCTTTTGTTTCGAGCTCCCCTTTTGTCTGAGGCCGCTTGAGCTTGTTCATAGGCTACTTTCAGGCTGTGTCTGAGCCTGTCCACATATCCTTTGTGAGATGTGGCTGAGGAATGGTCCAGAGAGGTGCCAAAGGCCAAGTCCACGGGTAGTCTCGCCTCTCTCCCAAACATGAGTCGATATGGGGAGTAGCCTGTCGCATCACTAATGGTGCAGTTGTAAGCATGTACTAGGGCTGCTATGTGTTTGCTCCAATGTTGCTTTTTCTCACTTTCCAGAGTCCCCAACATGTTAAGCAAGGTTCGGTTAAACCTTTCCGGCTGAGCATCTCCCTGTGGGTGGTAAGGTGTAGTTCGAGTCTTCTTGATTCCCAAAGAATCCAGGAGTTTCCGGATCCGTTTACTCTCAAAGTCCCTTCCTTGATCTGAATGAAGTCGCTGGGGCAGCCCATAATGGACAAAGTACTTCTCCATAAGTACCTTGGCTACGGTGGAGGCCTTCTGATCTTTGGTTGGGAAAGCTTGGGCATACCGGGTGAAATGGTCGGTTATCACCAGAACATTTCCTAGTCCACTCAGGTCGGGTTCGAGGCAGAGAAAATCAATGCATACCAGATCCATTGGGCCTTGACTTTGTAGATGGCCCATTGGGGCAGCTTGATGGGGTAAAGTCTTCCCCTGGATGCATCGTGCACATGAGTGGCAGTACTCTTCTACCTCTGCCCTCATGCAGGGCCAATAGAACCGACTTCTGACAAGTTGAAAGGTCCTTTCAGCCCCTAGGTGGCCATGATTGTCATGCAGGGCAATCATAAAAGTCTCTCGATGCTTCTCTGGGAGGAACAGTTGCCACTTATCTTCTGAGTCATCAGAGGGGCCCCTTCGGTAGACCACTCCCTGATGTACCTGCAACCTGTCCCATTCTTTCCTCAACAGGCGAGCTTCCTTTGAGGGATGACGCAGGAGTCTGTTTGGATCCTGATTCTCCAGGGCCTCCAGGACCAATCTCCCCATGGGGTCTTCCAATTGGTCACACCTCAACTCCTTCTTGGACCATCTCAGCAGGTTGTCTTCTTCCAGTTGAGTCACTCCACAGTAGTGTTTGGGGACTCCCACCATGGTAACTCCTATTTCCTCTGCTCTGGAGCCTCCTCTGGCCTGGAATTCAGCTCCTTGACAAAGGGCCTGCACCCTGTCCGGTGCCACTTGGGTCCAATCTTCTACGTCACTGGTGGGGGCATGAGATCTCCTGGACAGAGCGTCTGCGTCTCGATTCCCAGCCCCTGGCCTGTACTTTAGGCTGAAGTTGAACCCAGACAGTGCGGCCAGCCACCTGTGTCCAGTGGCATCCAGTTTGGCCGTGGTGAAAAGGTAGGTAAGGGGGTTGTTGTCAGTCTTCACAGTGAACTCCGCCCCATACAGGTAGTCTTTGAGATTGTCCACTACCGCCCACTTGAGGGCCAGGAACTCCAGCTTGTGGGTGGGGTAGTTCTTCTCAGAGGGGGTCAGGCTCCTACTCACGTAGGCAACAGTTGTCCTTCGTGCTCCTGATAAAGCACTCCTCCCAGACCGTCATGACTAGCATCTACGTGTAGTTCATAGGGCTTGGTTGGGTCTGCGTAGGCCAAGACTGGAGCAGTGGTCAGGCTCTTCTTCAACGCCTGGAAGGCCTCTTCACACTTCTGATTCCACTGATCTCTGATGGACTCTCCCGGCTTCCTGGGCCCTGAGTCATCCTCTTCTCCCTCAGTCTTGAGCAGTTCATTCAATGGTCTAGCAATTCGGGCGAATCCCTCCACAAACCTCCTGTAATAGGAGCAGAACCCCAAGAAGGATCTGAGTTCTGTTACTGTGGTGGGTCGTGGCCAGGAGGTAACTGCCTCCAATTTCTCGGGGTCTGTGGCCACCCCTTCTTCAGACACTATGTGCCCCAGGTAGTTCACAGAAGACTGGTAGAACCGACACTTCTCAGGCGAAAGTTTGAGTCCCTCCTCACTGAGTCTCCTCAAGACTTTTTCAAGCCTCTCCTCGTGCTCCTCCAGGGTTCTTCCAAAGACAATGACATCGTCCAGGTATACAAGGACTTCAATAAGGTTCATGTCTCCTACAGTCTTCTCCATGAGACGTTGGAAGGTAGCTGGGGCTCCAGACAGACCTTGAGGCATCCAGTCGAATTCAAAGAACCCCACTGGGGTTATGAAAGCTGTCTTCTCCTTGTCTTCTGGGTGCATAGGGATCTGATAGTACCCGCTCTTGAGATCCATAACGCTGAACCACTTGGCTCCAGACAAACTCTGTAGGGCATCCTCTATCCTTGGAGTGGTATACTGGTCGGGTATGGTTCTCCTGTTTAGAGTCCTGTAGTCGATACAGAGCCTCAATGACCCATTCTTCTTCCTGACCACCACTATCGGAGAGGCATAGGGGCTTCTAGACTCCCGTATCACACCAGTCCTCTTGAGTTCTGCAAGTTGTTCCCTTAGATCCTCCAAATCTGCTAGTGGGACCCGCCTGACCCTCTCTCTGAAGGGCTTATCTTCCTGGAGGCGGATCCGATGGGTGGCACTCCTTGCACACCCCACATCAAACTCATCTTTAGAGAAGATCTTCTCCCATCTGTTCAACTGGGCCTTGGCTCTCTCTTTCCAAGCCCTGGGCAGATTCGGGTTTTCCATGGATATCTTCTCCCAAGCATCTCCTCCTTCGCCCACCTCTGACAGGTTGACAGGGGCAGCAGGGCTCACCTGGCCCAGCAGCATCCTGGCTGGGATTTCCATGGGGCCATCTGTATTGTTCCTAACACTCACTGGGACTCTACAATGGGCCTTCTTTAGGGCCTTCAGCGGAATCACTTCTGGTATCACTTCCAGACCGTGGGACCCTTCCCTTGGGTCAGATTCCAACATGACAAAGGGTCCGGGCTGCTCCCAAGTAAGCTTCACAGGGGCTCTGAGACAGGTTACTTCACTGGGCTGCAACACTATCCCTCCTTTTCCAAGTCTCCACACCTACCCTATCCCCTCTCCTGGGGTCTTCTGCTTTAAGACCAGCCGTTGGTAAGCCGTCTTCAGCATGGGGTGGATCTTGGTAGCCGCTTCCCCTTCTTCTTTCACTATAGGGGTCAAAAGTCTTCGGACCAGATTCGTGTTCGTCCCTATTATAAGGGAACTCGTGTTGGCTCCCATCGGCCGAGGGCACACAACCGCCAGGGTGTCAAACACTTCGGCTTTTCCAGCCACAGATGGGTCAAAGATCATCCTGACAGGCAGATAGCCATCGTAGGGGAAGTCCTGGGTTCCAATCCCACATATCTCTAGTCCCTCTATCTTCCGGATGAGTAGGTGACTCAAGTGCTTATCGTAGAAATCTCTGTATAGCAGGGTCACTTGCGCCCCAGTATCCAAGATTGCTCTGGTGTAAACTCCCTCCACTTGAATGGATACTATAGGAGATGGGCCTACCAGCTTCTCCGGATATGGCCCGGCAGGGGTCGCCTTCTTCAGACTTTTTCTCTTTGAACCTTCTCTCGTCCAATCCCCTTTGGACTTCAGTCTTTCTTGAGTCTGGTATGCATTGACTTCCCTCCTTTTACTGGGTGTAGGGACCCGCTGAGGGATACTATTATTTTTCTTAGGTGTGCACCCCCTCTGGGGAGTGCTGTGCCTCTTGTGAGGGGTCTTGCCCTCTTTCTCTGGGGTGTATCTCTGTTGAGGAATGTTGTGTTTCCCCCGAGGCGTTTTATCTCCTGTTATTTTCTGCTTTGCTTTCAGCTTGGAGCTCACTGAAGGTGATGGGCACCTGGTTGACTCCTTCACCGGAGTCCTCTGAAGTTTCCCGCCGGCTTGCGGTTGTCTTTTTTTCTTCTTCTTGGGACTGGAGCATGTAGCCGCAATATGTCCAATTCCTCCACAGTTAAAGGGTGTCTATCTCCGAATCTCTTTCAGGGGTCATCACTGGATTGACTAGCACCTGTGCGGGTACACCATTTGTCTTAATCATCTGCTGGTTGATTTTTATCAAGTCAGCATAAGTCAGCAACGTTCCTCCTCCTGAGGTTTTCAGGTGCAGCCAGACTGGATCCGAGCGTAGCGCTCCCTTTAAGACTTGCTTCATTCTTGCCGCATCTGTATCTTGGGGCTTCATCCCCTTCTTCAACACAATCTTGCACAATAACCTGTTCAGTCTTCTAACATACTCGGAAAGTTTCTCCTCTGGTTGTTGGAAAGTATGTTCAAATTGGTAGACCATCTCTGTCACCTTTTCCAATTGACCAAACTCTTCTTGCAGCATGGCTAGACAGTCTTGAGCCATGCAATCTGCATTCCCAAACCGAAAACTTTTCACTGCTTCTGCTGCTGTGCCTTTAAGGCTTTCTATCACTCGTTGCCTCTTCTGTGCTTCAGGCACCTCCCATGCCTCTACTGCCTGCAATGCCTGCTCCACCCAGGTGTCAAAATCTTCTTCCCCTGCGGGGACAGGGAGCTTCCCTGAGAATGTCTTTAGTCTCCGGTAGCTAGTCTCTACATGCGCCGTGCTTGCCTTCTGACACTTGGTTAGCAGATCCCCTATCGCACCTATAAGTTCTGGTGATATAGCAGTGACAGGTGCAGGCGCCACCGGAGGCGTCGCCCTGTCTCCTTTTTCCGGTGGGGTACGGGCCGCAGCCTGCGGTGATCCCGTTGGTGATGGTTCCTTTTTTTCAGTTACTGCGTGCGCCAACCTATAGGTTCTGTTGTCTGGCGTCCGCACACACTTGCGCTTACAGGCCTCTGGCATCCCGTCCCAGTACTCCACTAATGCATACTGATATGAGATGTCTGGGTCTGACTTTATCTCCGTCACCCACGGTGTGTGATCTGGGGACACTGACTTCATTAACTCCTCTACCGTCTCAGTCGACCATTCCTCCCCAGGGAGGCTGATGACTATCGACTGGTTTGGCTCTGCGTTAGAGGCTTTGCACCATGCTTCTACTGTTTGTGGGTCCATGCCGGCACTTCTGGCGTTCACCTGCTGTATCAGGATCCCGGACGAGCCCCCACGTGTAGCGATACCTCCAACTAAGAAGGCCGCAGATTTAGTTTGGGCCCTGAAGACAGCTCCGCCAACCCCCGGCAATATACTCGACCCCCTACTGGCACAGCTAGTTCTGACAGCAATATGTATGTCTTATACTGTATGAGTAATTAAACATCAAGACAACAATAGTACAAAATGGGTATATGATTTACTTAAGCTTTTGATAAGAAAGGGGTTAACATTTATCACAGTTCACAAAATATATATATAATGCAGAGCCCTGCAACACTAACACACTATGAATATGGAGTTAACAGCAACAAGTGCGCCACGTGGGCGACCGTTAGCTAGGCGTCCTGTGGCGCAGTAACCAAACAAATTAGAAAACTGACAAGGCCTGGTTCTGATATCTACAACTTAGTCTATAGGGGATGATGTTCTTTTCTTCACCGGCAGGTCTTTAACGGTGGTGCACATTAACAGAGTATGATTTGTAATCCAATGGGAAAGGTAAAGATGGGGTAAACACTTTGCTATGCGAACTGAGTTCAGCTATGATAAGGTTCTTCAGTGAAAGTATCAGGAACAACTTGTGGGCCACGGCAGTCTATAGGCCTATTAGCAGTAACAGTATATGGTTTGGGCATACGCCCTCTCACCCGCCCGGACTGCGGTCCCAGTCTGGGAACTTCCACCAACTGTGTCACACACACACACAGTGTCTCCAGCGATCGGGCCCCCGATCCAACGAATGCTGTAGTTAAGCGAAGTCAGATGCCACCCCGGCTCGCAGAGGGGTGGAAGGCTCTTTGGTGCTGCGCAAGACCTCAGGCTTCAGGCCTTGCACTCCGACACATCCGCACAGGAGGATCAGTCTCTGAAGTCTCGTGTCCCAAAGAGGCCGAGCCCAGCCTCGCCTCCTCCTCTTATAACCCCTCCCATGAGTCTCTGCGGTGGAAACATTGCCGAACGGGGTTCTGGGTAATGTAGTCCCTCTGCGTTAAAGGGGAACACCCCGCTACAGTGCATTACGTGCAGGGTTCAGGGGTGTGCTGAATGCAGAATCCAGGGGTGTGATACGTACATTGTGCAGAGTTAAGGGGTGCTCTGCATACAGAGTGCAGAGTTCGGGGTGCACTTCGCCTTCTTTCACAGCTGCTGGCCTCTGCATCCCCTATCCACATCTCACTTTCACCCCTCTTCAACTTTGGTCTCTGCATGCAATCCCTTCTCCATTGTCCCCCATCTTCCCCCTCCCTCCTTAGAAGCGCCACTATCTTCCACATGTCTTACTTGTGTTGCTGGATTAAGTTGAAGCACCCAACCAGCTCTAGTACCTCCCCACACAATGTAGGTTGCTCTGCCTCTATCACTTGCAGGGAGATCATCCAGTAGGGGTTTTGGAATCTGCAGTGCACCCCAGGTACCTTCATATCAATTGTCCCCATCTTGTACTCTGTGGGAGCCAATCAGAAGATCAGATCCGCAGGAGCAGTTGAGAGATAAGCTGTCACTGAAAAACACAGAAGCCGGACTTTTGTGTTTACAAGTGATAGCAATGAGAAGGGAGCAGAAGACCTGAGCCAGAGGTGGTGGAACTGAGTTCCACCAAGTTCCAGCTGAAAAAAACCCTGGTCGCACCCCACAATATAAAAGGTAACAGTGTTTAACACAGCTTTACATACATTTAACTCTGAGTATAGCGTGTTAGTGTCATGTTAGTATAGTGTGGGAGTAATAATGTGTCAGTTTAGTGTGTTAGTGTAGTGCAGTGTTTAACACAGCCTTAACCAACATTTTTTTTTTTTTTGGTTGCTGCGCGGTTTTTTATTTTCCCCCGCCAGCCCCCTTTTTTTTTTCAATTTCTTTATTTATTTATCCAGCACACAAGAGAAATGACAAATAACAAATTTACTGACTCAGTTCAAACCAATGAGTACCCACCGGGTCTATTCAATATACAACCTTCCTCTTATCTTAAATACCACATATACCTAATTATATTGAAATATTCCCTCTCCATTGGTTCTTCCCCTCCTTAATACCCGGACTCCCACCCCCCCCCCTTTTCTAAAAGAGAAAAGAAAAAAAAAACCTCAGTTTAACTCAAATTAACCCAAAAAGAGAAACAAATGAAAAAATAAAAAAAAATTATAAATAAATAAATAAAAAATTAATAAAAATAAAAAACAACCCCACCCCATCCAAAAAATATTTATCTCCAGTCGGCAGGGGAGGTAGAGGAACCAGAGCTCTCCCCTCACCCCCCACTTTTTCCTCATCTCAAGTTTCAAAAAGGGACTTCCCTTCTTCCGAGTATTTAAATATATTCCATTGTGCCCAAGTTTCAGAGTAGATCTCATGTCGGTTTTGACATAATGTCAAATCCTCCATCCTATTTACTTCTTCAATTCGTATCCCCCTTTTTTTTAAATTGTCAGACACAGTTTTTCTGACTGCGACGCTGGTGTTCCCCCTTTTTAATTTTTAATTTTTTTTATAGTTTTTACATTTCTGTTAGTGTCAGTCCTCAGTTTAAAGTGCACCAAATGCCACTTTTCATTGAATAAAGTACATCCAATAACACATTTCCCATTATCTATAAAATTTGGGTAATAAGCCCCCCCCCATCACGTCTGGGAGGCCAACAAGAAGAGGCAGACGTTCCCATGCCACTATGAGGGGGCCAGCAGCATCTGTGTCCACAGGCAAAGGTGAACGTGGTCAGTCCTCAGGCAGGGCACCTTTGTCTCTGTATAGTTATGTTGCCCATGCTATCCAGCCACAGCATGTAAAGGAAGTGGGGGACTGGCTTACTAAACCATCCTCATCCTCTATGACACAAGCTGACACTAGTGCGCATGAGTGGCTTATTCTGCCTCCTTGTCCACAGCTACTCCTGCCATAGCCCCAGCATCATGCATGGAGGAGTCAGATGAGTTATTTAAAAAACAGAATCAGCCACTTGCTTCTAGAGGATGCACAGACATTACTTCATTGTGAAGTGGATTCTGAGGTAGAGAAAGGGAGTAAAATGAGCCTACAGAGAGGGGAGAACACTGATAAACAACAAATTAGTAGTCATGTTCCCCCAGTCGCAGCGTATTGCCAAGTTGGCTCCACTGAGGATGGAGGGGATGATGAAGATGAGGTCACTGATGTGACTTGGGAGCCAGATAGAGCAGAGGAGGAAAGTGAGGGAGAGAGACAACCCCAACGAGGCAGGATGTCCTCCAGAGGCAGCCATCATGGAAGAGTAGAGAGCAGCCACCCTATTCCATCAGATTGTGGAGCTGTTATTTCCTGGCCCACTTCCCACAGCTCAGCTGTGTGGGCCTTTTTTTAGACCACTGTTACAAGGGGAAGGTCTTGGAACTCATCCTGCCCTAGCAGAGGGAGCACAGGATGAATTATCTTGAGGACGCCTTAAAGAGGATTTTTTTGTAATGCCTTTCCAGACTCTAGTAGGTTACAGTCTCATGGAAAAGCTAGTTTTGAGGCTTCTGTTGGTCAAAAAAAGGACCCGTGGAGAAGGGGCTGCCTCAGTGATGCATTTAAAAAAATTTTTAGTCCTCAGCTCCCAGGGCTGTCAGCTTAAACTTTCCATTGGCAGCATCTGCATCAAATGTTGGAAGATTATCTAGGGGCGAAAACAGACATGGAGAGCTTTCCAGTAGACAATCAACTGGGTTTCTGGGTCATGAGAATAGATCACTGGCCAGTACTTGCCCTGTATGAAATTGAGATGCTGGGCTGCCCTGCAAAGAGCATCTGTCCACAGACTCTGTTGACCTGCTGACATTTGTAAAAATGAATCAGTTCTGGATTAGAAGCAGCTATTAAGCCCCTGATGCCAATGTCGCTGATTAGGTGTTATTGGGATCTGAAATCTCTGCAAAACAGTCTTCCTAGCTTTGTGGGTGTTTATTTTATCTTTAATGCCCTGTACACACGATCGAATTTTCGATGGAATAAAATCCAATGGATTTTTCCATCGGAAATCCGATGAAGCTGACTTCCATCAGTCTTGCCTACACACCATCAGTCAAAAATCCGACCGTCCCAAACGCCGTGACGTAAAACACTCCGAAGAGCCGAGAAAAATTAAGTTCAATGCTTCTGAGCATGCGTTGACTTGATTCTGAGCATGCGTGGGTTTTTTTCCCCGATGGAGTTCCCCACAGACGATCGGAATTTGCTAACGTTTTTTTTCCCCATTGGTAAAATTGAAAACATGTTCTACTTTTTTATACCGATGGAAAAAAGACCAATGGGGCCCACACACGATCGGTTTGTCCGATGAAAAAAGTCCATCTGTCTTTTTTCATCAGAAAAACCAATCGTGTGTACGCGGCATAAGACATTTTTTGGCATAGGTTTTATGGGCCCAATTAACACCCAAGGACCAATTTTTTTGCTCTTGTTTGGCAAGCTAAAAATGGCCCACACAGCTAAGCTGTGGGAAGTAGGCCTGGGAGATAATAGCTCCACAATCTGATATAATAGGGTGGCTGCTATCTACTCTTCCATGATGGCTGCCTCTGGGGGACATCCTGCCTCGTTAGGGTTGCACGGGCAATATCACTAAACAGAGACAAATGTGCCCTGCCTAAGGCTGGATCACGTCTACCTTTGCCTGTGGACACAGTTGCTGCTGATCCCCTCATAGTGACATCGGGATGTCTGCCTCTTCTTTGTGGCCTCCCAGACATGATGGGGGGGCTTAATACCCAAATTTAATAGAACCTGAGAAATTTGTGATTGGATGCACTTTTATGAATGAAAAGTGGTGTTTGGTGCACTTTAAATAGAGGACTGACGCTGACAGAAATGAAAAAACTATAATAAAAAAAAAAAAGGGGGAAACACCAGCGTCTCAGTCAGAAAAACTGTGGCTTACAATTAAAAAAAAAGGGGGCTGGCAGGGGACAAAAAAAGGCAAAAAAAAAAACACAGAGCAACCAAAAAAAATAAAGGCTATACAGCACTGTCTTTAGCACTAAATGTTATGTAATGCTGTGTTAAACACTGCACTGCACTAACACACAATACTATGCTCACACACTGTACTAACACTACACTAACACTCTACACTCAGAGTCCCAATAAGTGAACACACTAACTCGCTAGTAGCAAACTGAGCCCTGCTTAATCTAAACCTGCAACAGCTTTCTATAGGAAGTTACCTTTTATAGTGTGGGGTGGGACCTTGGGCGTAGCAATAGGGGTTGCAGGGGTCGCAATTGCGACCCTGCCCATGTTCCAGGGGCCCGTGCGGCCTCCCTGTCACATTAGCATACCCCAACTACACAAAATTCCATACTCGTTCCGATCTTTATTGTGTCCTGCAGCCTAGGGGTAGAATGGTTCCGTTCCTGGTCTTCCACTTTGCATTCCAATCCACACCCCTCCGCTTTCGTTGGCTGGGGGAAGCTCTGAATTTCTAGCGCCATTTGTGAGTCTTTAGCCAAAGAGGAGCTATCAAGGGGGGATGGGAAATGTTAGTGCTGACAGCTGGTGCAGATCAGACATGGAGATTTGACAGGGCTGAGTGAGGGAGGAGGAGGAGAGTACCCCCCTGGAAGCCAGGACACTGTTGAGGTAAGTCACCCCCTCAGGTGGGTGTAGGACTGGGAGGGTGCCGGATTGTGAACATGCAGAGAAGTCTGTCCACCAACCTATGCCCACCCTCTGTTCTGTTACTGCTAAAGCCTCCCAAAAACGGAGCTCAAGAAGTACCTGCACCCTGCCGGTGGAATGGAGAAACTGGATCTCTCCCGATTACAACTCCTCAACCAGCAGTAACCAGAGCTCTCCCCATGGCAGAAAGAAGAAATCACAAGATGGATGTCAGACTGCATTCTTCACCTGTGAGTCCCAACTGTTCTGCCTTCCACTCTGTACCAAGCTGTGCTGTGAACCTGCCTAACGTCAGCAGGACAGGTATAGTGAAAGAGAAAATCTAATTCTTGAGTATGTTAGGAATATATTTGGACTTTTCAGGTGCTACATAGATGTATTCCACAAAAACATTATTTTTATTAAAAAATAATGTGTATGTGGAATACATCTATGTAGCACCTGAAATGTCCCTGTATATTCCTAACATACTCAATTGGCTTCGGGTGCAGGCACAGGCATCGTAAGTAAGGGGAAATGGCAATGAAGCCTTGCAGCTTCACTGCTAGTTTCCTAATGCGTATGCACAAGACACGCTGTGCTTTGTGAATGGGCTGCAGTCTTCTGCGACTTGTGATGTGTCCCAGAGGGCTGCAGGGAGGGGGGGCAAACTTCTGGCTCAGATCACTGTGGCACACCTGACTGGAGGTGGGAGTGGGTACCTGTCAACACCAGCAACCCGTTTCCCCCCAAAAGAGTGCCAAATGTGGCAGTGGAGGATGCAGACAAGCGGAACTTCCCCTTTTGGGTGAAGTTCCACTTTAAGCAAGGAATACGTTTAGTAGGGACCGGACAAAATTTTGATCCCTGTGTAGTCCTCCCTGTTAGACAGAAGCCAATCATTAGACTGGCTTCTGTTAACTGGGACTGCTGTAAAACCTTGTTTGTTCAGTGGCTTGCAGGCAATTAGCTGCAGCACTGATCAATGTATTCTGACAGCACAGAGTCCCCACTGTCAGAATATAATATCACAGCTGGGGGGATTTCTGCATCCGCCTTGCAACCTGTTTGTTTTTTTGTTTTTTTTTTCAGCCCACTAGTTGAATGAAAAAAAAACTATGCATGTATTCCAGCTTAAAGCAGAGTTCCGCCGAAAAAAAAATATATTTAAAAGTCAGCAGCTACAAATACTGCAGCTGCTGACTTTTAATATTAGGACACTTACCTGTCTAGGACGCCCGCAATGTCCTCGCCCGAAGCCGATCTGTCCTTCGGCTCCTGGGTGCAGGCGCCGACATCTTCAGGGCTCACAGGGCTCTGGGCTGTGATTGCACACAGCCAAGTAGCAGGTCCCAGCCTTGCTGATTTACTGACAGCCTTCCCTTGCGTAAAATCACAGCGGGAGTCCAGAGGGGGCCCACATGTGCTCGCCCTTAACAGGGCAGTCTTAATAGCATCATGGGTCCCTGGGCAAAGTAATGCTCTGGGGCCCCTACAATGGAGACAGTGCATGTAAACAGACGTCAAGTAGGTAGGAGGCAGACAAGTGGAGCTTCCCCTTTTGGGTGGAGCTCCTCATTAACTACATGAACAATCATTCTGTACAGCAAAGAAACAGTGGGAAAATACTACATACATAAAGTAACAAAGCTGTCCTGTGCATATAATATATCTGCTAGATTGATGCCTCCCCAGCACTATGGCCCCTCTACGCCCTAGATATCCCCCCAGCACTCCGACCCCTCTACACCCCAGATATCCCCCCAGCACTCTGACCCCTCCACACCCCAGATATCTCCCCAGCACTCTGACCCCTCTACACCCCAGATATCCCCCCAGCACTCTGACCCCTCTATGCCCTAGATATGCCCCCAGCACTCTGACCCTTCTACACCCCAGATATCGCCCCAGCACTCTGACCCCTCTATGCCCCAGATATCCCCCCCAGCACTCTGACCCTTCTACACCCCAGATATCGCCCCAGCACTCTGACCCCTCTACACCCCAGATATCCCCCAGCACTCTTAACCCTCTACACCCAAGATATCGCCCCAGCACTCTGACCCCTCTACATCCCAGATATCCCCCCCAGCACTCTGACCCCTCTACATCCCAGATATCCCCCCAGCACTCTGACCCCTCTACACCCCAGATATCCCCCAGCACTCTGACCCCTCTACACCCCAGATATCCCCCCAGCACTTTGACCCCCTCTATACCCCAGATATCCCCCAGCACTCTGACTCCTCTTCACCCCAGATATCCCCCCCGCACTCTGACCCCTCTACACCTCAGATATGCCCCCAGAACTCTGACCCCTCTACACCCCAGATATCCCCCCAGCACTCTGACACCTCTACACCCCAGATATCCCCCAGCACTCTGACCCCTCTACACCCCAGATAGCCCCCCAGCACTCTGACCCCTGTACATACCAGATATCCCCCCAGAACTCGCACCCTTCTACACCCCAGATATCCCCCCAGCTCTCTGACCCCTCTACACCCCAGATATCCCTCCAGCACTCTGACCCCTCTACACCCCAGATATCCCCCAGAACTCTGACCCCTCTACATCCCAGATATCCCCCCAGCACTCTGACCCCTCTACACCCCAGTTATCCCCACAGCACTCTGACCCCTCTACACCCCAGATATCCCCCCAGCACTTTGACCCCTTCTATACCCCAGATATCCCCCCAGCACTCTGACCCCTGTACATACCAGATATCCCCCCAGAACTCGCACCCCTCTACACCCCAGATATCCCCCCAGCACTCTGACCCCTCTACACCCCAGTTATCCCCACAGCACTCTGACCCCTCTACACCCCAGATATCCCCTCAGCACTCTGACCCCTCTATGCCCTAGATATCCCCCCCTAGCACTGTAACCATATACCATTAGACTCCACTACATCCCTGATACCCCCTACACTGTGACCTTTCTACATCCCTGATACCTCTTGCACTATAGCCACCCAAGCTACCCCAGGCATTGCTACCCCTATACACCCCAGATCCCCCTAAGCATTGTTTTCCCCCATACACCCTTGTTATCCCCCAGCACCATTATTCCATCCATGTAGTACCCCCTTTTCCAGTGAAGATACAGTGCATGTAAACTTTTGGCTCTGTGCCCACCTGGACAGCAGGGCTCACCATGACACCATCCACAATCCTACTTACGCAGGTGGGCTCTCAGTGCTGCCGACTCAGCAGCTCCCACTCCAGCTCCTACCCCACAGCCTTCGAGTGCCCAGCATTCAAGCTGCATGGGGTGGGGTCAGAGCATCACTGGCGCTCCGGCCCTGCCCCTCCCTGCTGGCTGTGAAATAATAGGTATCGTTCTTTACAGCACAGCACAGCACACCACTGTCAGTCTGCCTCCCCTGTGTATCCATCACTCTCAGTGCCATCATGGGGCCCCCAATTTTGAGGAAGCGTGGGCTCAAGGACCAGCTGCTTTGGGGAAAGTGCAGGGCCCCCTCATGCAGCTGGGGCCCCTGGGCAGTGCCCAGGTGTGCCCTCTCATTAAGACAGCCCTGGCCCTAAACCCTGTGGTAGGCAGCGATGTAAGGGTACATCACTTTGCCTACAGCGGCCGCTCACTCACAGTACATTGTAGGGGGTGGTCCACAAGTGGTTAAAGCGGTATTAAACCAAAAAGCCAACATTTATTATCATGCAGCTTACCAATTCTTAGATGTGGTGGCTGCATTTGTTTTCTTTTTTAGGCTTTCTTGCTTTGATTTTTATCCCATGAACTGGCCAGTAAGTCTGTTATTTTTCAAAAGAACAAGCTCTACTGTAAATGTATCAGTTAGATGGATGAGACAAACCATATAGTGCTGATAAGGGTGCCTACAATGATCAGATTTATATATGTAAAACCTTTATCCCAAAATAAGGGGGGGGGGGGTATGGCTTGTTGTTAACTGCTTTTAAAGTACTATTTGACTTCAATTTGTTAGTGTATGTAAATCTGCTGGTAGTGGTACATCTAACAATCCCCTCCCCCAGACTGACAAAGCTGCTATTCGCTGTGCTCCTTCATGCAGAGTGGGAGATGTGTTATCGGCCAGATCACCAGGTGAAAACAGAGGGACAAAAAATGAAGAAAACAAATGATTGGTAAGCTGACCCTAGACTAAATGAGCAGCTAACCCATGCAGTATGGGGGGGGGGGGCACTGCAAGGGTGGATATTCTTATTTTATTTTTCTGGAGTTGGAATTTAAACCTTTATAATAAAAGACAGAAAAGACACTTGGGTCAGGCACGTACATAACTGGGTGTTATTGGGGGGAGGGGGGGAGGGGGGATCTGTCATTACCAACATTCCTGTTCATTAGGGATGAGCTCGGTGTTCGAATCGAACATACGTTCGACTCGAACATCGGCTGTTCGACCGTTCGGCGAACATCGAACGATTTGGGCCGTTCGCGCCAAATTCGAGTGACGCGAACGGCCCACAATACACTGCGCCATCGCAGTGCAATCTCGGCATGCTTGGCCAATCACAGCGCCGGCAGCTAGGAGAGCCATAATTGGCCACAGGCAGGTTGCCTGTGGCCAATTAAAGCTCAGGGGGTTTAGCACACGCCCCACACTATAAAAGAACGCCAGCGCAGCGGCCTTGTGTAGTGTGTTCTGGCGCAGGGAAAGAGAAGGATAGGCAGGGACAGTGTTGATATTCTTTGTGCTATTCTTGTGTGCAGGGAGAGAGAATAGGCAGGGAGAGTGTCAGTGTCATATTCTTTGCTAAACCTTGTGTGCAGGGAGAGAGGAGGATAGGCAGGGGACAGTGTCAGTGTCATATTCTTTGCTAAACCTTGTGTGCAGGGAGAGAGGAGGATAGGCAGGGAGAGTGTCAGTGTCATATTCTTTGATAAACCTTGTGTGCAGGGAGAGAGAAGGATAGACAGGGGACAGTGTCAGTGTCATATTCTTTACTAAACCTTGTGTGCAGGGAGAGAGAAGGATAGGCAGGGAGAGTGTCAGTGTCATATTCTTTGATAAACCTTGTGTGCAGGGAGAGAGAAGGATAGGCAGGGGACAGTGTCAGTGTCATTGTTGCTAAGCCTCCTGCACAGTATACACCTGAAGCTAGGCCTTATTGCTGTGTTTTCCTAGTGTGTTACACCAACAGGCATTTGCAGCACTTACAGTGGGCGGAGTGTGCCTCCTGCACATTATACACCTGAAGTTAGCCCGTATTGCTGTGTTTTCCTGGTGTGTTACACCAACAGGCACTTGCAGCACTTACAGCGGGCGGAGTGTGCCTCCTGCACATTATACACCTGAAGTTAGCCCGTATTGCTGTGTTTTCCTGGTGTGTTACACCAACAGGCATTTGCAGCACTTACAGCGGGCAGAGTGTGCCTCCTGCACATTATACACCTGAAGTTAGCCCGTATTGATGTGTTTTCCTGGTGTGTTACACCAACAGGCATTTGCAGCACTTACAGCGGGCGGAGTGTGCCTCCTGCACATTATACACCCGAAGTTAGCCCGTATTGCTGTGTTTTCCTGGTGTGTTACACCAACAGGCATTTGCAGCACTTACAGTGGGCGGAGTGTGCCTCCTGCACATTATACACCTGAAGTTAGCCCATATTGCTGTGTTTTCCTGGTGTGTTACACCAACAGGCGTTTGCAGCACTTACAGCGGGCGGAGTGTGCCTCCTGCACATTTTACACCTGAAGTTAGCCCGTATTGCTGTGTTTTCCTGGTGTGTTACACCAACAGGCATTTGCAGCACTTACAGCGGGCGGAGTGTGCCTCCTGCACATTATACACCTGAAGCTAGCCCGTATTGCTGTGTTTTCCTGGTGTGTTACACCAACAGGCATTTGCAGCACTTACAGCAGGCGTAGTGTGATTCCTGCAAAATATACTTCTGAAGCTAGGCCTTATTGCTGGTTTTCCCATCTCCCTGCAGGCCATTAGAATGTCTGGAAGGCAAACAAGGAGAGGCAGACAGTCAGGAGCCAATAAAAGAGGGCAAGCAGGCTCTGTGTCTAGAGACAACAGTGCTGGTCGTGGACGCGGTGCATCGCCATCAGCACGTGGCCATGGGACACGCTTGTCTTTCTTTTCGGCAGCTGGACGTGTTGAGCCGCATCATGCCGAAGACTTGGTAGAGTGGATGACCAAGCCCTCCTCATCCTCCTCATCCTCTCTCACCCAGGCTCAGGGTACTGGCAAAGCAGCTGCCAAAAGCGTCCTCTTCCCTGGTATCAATGTCATCATCAGTCACTCCTTCCCTAGACCAACCATGTCCTCCTGAGGAGTCCCCCGAACTGTTTGAGCACAGTGTTGGGTACATGCTCCAGGAGGATGCCCAGCGTTTCGAAGGGTCTGATGATGATACCCAGCTACAGGAAGGCAGTAGCGTGAGAGCAGAGAGAGGGGATGCTCAAGAAGGACACCAATCTGGCAGTCATGTTCCAGCAGCTGCAGCATACTGCCAGATTGGCTCCAGTGATGAGGAGGAAGGGGATGATGAGGTCACTGACTCCACGTGGGTGCCTAATAGGAGAAAGGAGGAGGAGGATGAGGAGGAGGCACATCTCCAACGAGGATGCCCTCGGGGGGCCAGCGTAAGGGCAGCACACCGATGGAATCACACCGCAGAGCTCCGCCTGTGCAGGGCGCTGCCTCTGCCCGTTATTCAAAAAGTTCTTTGGTGTGGGCCTTTTTTGAGTCAAGTGCATCAGATTGCACAGCTGCTGTTTGCAACATATGTCTCAAGCGTATATCGCGTGGCCAAAACATCACCCGCTTGGGCACCACATGCTTGACCAGACATATGTTGACCTGCCATGCAGCTCGTTGGCAAGCCTACCTTAAAGACCCACACCAAAGAACAAAGCGGACCTCTCCTTGCACCGCATCAGCTGGGATCTCCAACCCCACTATACCTTCAGTCCTCTCTGAAACCTGCACTGAGAGGAATGAAGGTGTAGAATTAGGTGTGTCACAGCCAAGTACTTGCGGGCACTCTGCTAGCAGTACACCGACGTCCGATTCTAGCAGGTAAATTTCCCTGCCCCAGCTGCTGGACCGTCGAAAGAAGTTCACTTCCAGCCATCCACATGCCCAGCGGTTGAATGCTAGCTTGGCTAAATTGCTAGCGCTTCAACTGCTGCCTTTTCAGTTGGTAGACTCGGCCCCCTTCCATGAGTTTGTGCAATGTGCGGTTCCTCAGTGGCAGGTTCCCAAACGCCACTTTTTCTCACGGAATGCGATTCCGGCTCTCTACCGGCATGTGGAAGGCAATGTCTTGGCCTCGCTGGACAGGGCGGTCAGCGGTAAGGTGCATATTACCGCTGACTCATGGTCCAGCAGGCATGGACAGGGGCGTTACCTTTCTTTCACGGCCCATTGGGTCACTCTTTTGGCAGCTAGGAAGGATGCAGGACAAGGTGCAGTAGTGTTGGAGGTTGTTCCGCCGCCACGCCTCCAAAATGCTACTACTGGTTGTGACACACCTCTCTCCTCCACCCCCTCCTCTTCTTCTTCCTCCATGGCCTCTTCCTGTGCTTTGTCCTCGGAACCAGCGGTGCTCCATAGGTGTTCAAGGGGCTACGCAAGTACGCAGGAAAAAAGATGCCATGCCTTGCTTGCGCTGGTGTGTTTGGGGGACAGGAGCCACACTGGGGCAGAAGTTCTGTCTGCTCTGCAGGGGCAGGCCGAGAGGTGGTTGATGCCACGCCAGCTTAAGCCAGGAATGGTGGTTTGTGACAATGGCACCAACCTCCTCTCCGCCCTCCGACAGGGACAACTGACCCATGTGCCCTGTGTGGCTCACGTCCTTAACCTGGTGGTGCAGCGGTTCTTGGGCAGGTACCCGGGCTTACAGGATGTCCTGAGGCAGGCCAGGAAAGTCTGTGTGCATTTCCGCAGATCTTATAATGCCAGTGCTCGCCTGGCTGAGCTGCAAAAGGAGTTGAACCTGCCCAAGAACCGCCTTATATGTGACATGCCCACCAGGTGGAACTCAACGTTGGCCATGCTGCAGCGGCTGCACACACAGCAGAGGGCCATCAATGAGTACCTGTGCGACTATGGCACCAGGACAGGGTCAGGGGAGCTCGGTTTTTTTTCACCACGCCAGTGGGGCATGATCAGGGATGCATGCACTGTCCTGGCACCATTTGAGGAGGCCACGAGGATGGTGAGCAGTGACAGTGCATGCATCAGTGACACTGTACCTCTTGTCCACCTGTTGGAACATACGCTGCGTGGAATAATGGACAGGGCACTTGAGGCAGAACAAAGGCAGGAAGAGGAGGACTTCCTTGCCTCTCAAGGCCCCCTTTACCCAGACAGTGTTCCTTCTGTCCCACCCATCGCACAGGAAGAGGAGGAGGAGGAGGATTGTGTCAGCATGGAGGTGGAGCCTGGCACTCAGCATCATCAGCAGCAGTCTTTTAGGGATGATTTACAGTCCCAAGAAACCCGTGGACTTGTACGTGGCTGGGAGGAGGTGGCTGCGGATCATGTCGTCCTTAGTGACCCAGAGGACTCCGGACCGAATGCCACAGCTAACCTACGCTGCATGGCCTCCCTGATCCTGCAAAGTCTGCGGAAGGATCCTCGTATTCTTCGGATCAAGGAGAGGGACCATTACTGGCTGGCCACTCTCCTTGATCCACGGTACAAGGGTAAGGTTGCGGACCTTATCTTACCGTCGCAGAGGGAGCAGAGGATGAGACAACTCCGGGAGGCCTTGCAGAAAGGTCTGTGCAATGCGTTCCCAGAGACTGGGAGGTTACAAACTCCTGGTCCTGGACAACGAGTTGCTGAGGCTTCGGTCAGTCAAAGAAGGAGCGGTGGGGAAGGTGGCTGTCTGACCGATGCGTTCAGACAATTCTTTAGTCCGCAGCCCTAAGGTATGATCGGTTCCAGCAACCATCGCCAGCGTCTGATATACATGGTGCAGGAATACCTAGGGGCAAGGTCAGACTTGGACACCTTCCCCACCGAAAATCCTCTGGCTTACTGGGTCTTGAGGATGGATCACTGGCCAGAGCTTGCACAGTATGCAATTGAGCTACTGGCCTGTCCTGCATCCAGCGTTCTTTAAGAACGCACATTCAGTGCTGCTGGAGGATTTGTCACGGATCACAGGGTTCGCCTGTCCACCGACTCGGTTGATCGACTGACCTTCATAAAGATGAACCAGTCTTGGATCACCACCAGCTACCAAACACCTGAAGCTGATATAACAGACTAATTTATTTTCAAATGTCACATCCCTTCAAGACTGATGCTGATGCTGAGAGACTGTCCTGTTATGTTGACTGACTATCCTCCTCCTCCTCAATGATCCGATTGATGATGATAGCTTGTTTCTGGGTGTAGCCACCAGGGGCTAAGGCCCAATTTTTCAGCCCCTGTTTAACAGAGGCATGTAATTACAATTTTTTATGCAATGCTTTGCAGCAGGACTCATTCCTGCACTCCAACTAGAGTATCTGGGAGAGGTTGCAGTGTCGTGGCACCAGCACCAGGGGCTAAGGCCCAATTTTTCAGCCTCTGTTTAACAGAGGCATGTAATTACAATTTTTTATGCAATGCTTTGCAGCAGGACTCATTCCTGCACTCCAACTAGAGTATCTGGGAGAGGTTGCAGTGTCGTGGCACCAGCACCAGTGGCTAAGGCCCAATTTTTCAGCCCCTGTTTAACAGGGGCGTGTTATTACAATTTTTTATGCAATGCTTTGCAGCAGGGCTCATTCCTGCACTCCAACTAGAGTATCTGGGAGAGGTTGCAGTGTCGTGGCACCAGCACCAGTGCCTAAGGCCCAATTTTTCAGCCCCTGTTTAACAGGGGCGTGGAATTACAATTTTTGATGCAATACTTTGCAACAGGGCTCATTGCTGTGCTCCAAGTACAGTATCTGTGAGGGGTTGCAGTATTGTGGCACCAGTGCCTAAGGCCCAATTTTTCTGCCCCTGTTTAACAGGGGCATGTAATTACAATTCTTGATCTAATAATTCACAGCAGGGCCCATTCCTGCGCCCACCAAGAGTAACTGTGAGGCCTTACAGTGCTGTGTCAACACCACCACCACCACCACCAAAGGCCCAATTTTTCAGCCCCTGTTCAACAGGGGCATGCAATTACAATTCTTGATCTAATAATTCACAGCAGGGCCCATTCATGCGCCCACCAAGAGTAACTGTGAGGGCTCACAGTGTTGTGGCAACACCAACATGTAAGGGGCAAATTTCAGCAGTGTATATAGGGCAGGCCCCTACTTTCAAACATCCAACTTACAAACGACTCCTCCTTGCAAACGGAAGGATACAACAGGAAGTGAAAGGAAATCTACCCCTAGGAAGGCAAATTCTCTCCTGTAAGAGTTAATATGGGAAAAAAAGTGTCTCCTCTCCACTGATGCTTTATCACCAATTCTTGTTTCAATAAAAAACCCAAATTTTCAAAAAACATTTGTCATTAGGACGGAAAGTGAGGTGAACTGTTCTGAACAGGTGCACACTGCACAGACAGCAAAACAAATGTTACAGGGGTGATAACCCTTCCCTATGTTTTCCAAAAAGCTTAAAAATAGATTTTTTGGCTGGAGCTACACTTAAACAATGTACCTGTTCAAAATTACAAACAGATTCTACATAAGAACAAACCTACAGTCCCTGTCTTGTATGCACCGCCTGTATACGGCTGTTCAGAGTATATAGGGCCTTTTTTATTTTGTGTTCAGGGTTCCCCTTAATATCCATACAAGACCCAAAGGGGCTGGTAATGGGCTGGGGTAGAGGGGGGGGTGTGATGGGGTAGCTATGCCATTTTTCTTAAAGATTTTCATCCATATTACCGGGACCAGACATTACATTAAAGCCGCAAGCAGTTTTAAATGGCTTTTTTTCCTTTAGAAATGTAATTTTGTGCAGGGACAGTTCTAAACACGGGAAACACGTGGCACTTCACAGGCATACTTTAGACACCCCCCAGGTATGATATTTAAAGGAATATTTTACCTTTTTTTTTCACTTTATGCATCATTAAAATGACTGCTCCCGAAAAACGGCCGTTTTTAAAACTTCTTTTTGCATTGATACATGTCCCCTGGTGCAGAACCCGGGTCCCCAAACCCTTTTTAGGACAATAACATGCATAATAGTCGTTATAATTAGCACTTTAGATTTCGAACGTTCGCATCCATTGTATTTAATAGGGTTCTAACGTTTGTGCGAACTTTCGGTCCGTTCGCGGGTTCTGGTGCGAACCGAACCCGGGGGTGTTCGGCTCATCACTACTGTTCATTCATGCAGCTGAGACTTCAGAGATGGAGACTGAGGACTGTGACCTCAATGTCCCTTCTCTGTCTCCAAAGTGAAACATTTAAATATTTCACCAAAGCCCTCCAGTAGGGCTGTTAAAGAAATTGTAAAAAATAATAAAAATGAAAAAGAAAAAAAAGAAAATAAATTAGAAATGACTGACCCCATCCTCTGCCCTACTGACAAAGTATACTGCCCCTATGACTAAGCCTCGGTGGTTGGGGTGAAATGCATCATGGTGTGTGGTTTGGTGGAGACATGTAGGCTGAGGCCACTCTTTATCGTTTTTTCACCTGGGCTGGTCAGGAGTAGCGGTAATCCTTTTCTCTTTACATTTACTAGCCTTCTGGATTGATATCCAAGCCTGCACCCCATGCTCTGGGACACAGGGATATATTTTCACCTCTACTTTGAGCGGCGCCAAAAGCAATATAACAGGTCAAAGTCCACTGCCCTACTTACACTGTCCACATGCTGTCCGCTGCTTCAGTGTTAAGCCTCGTACACACGACCGGTTTTCTCATCAAGAAACGACAAAAAAACTGCTGGGAGAGCTTTCTTGCCGAGAAAACTGTTCGTGTGTATGGTTTCTCGTCGAGAAAACTGCTGGGAATCTCGACGAGAAAAATAGAGAACCTGCTCTCTATTTTCTCGTCAGGATTCTCGTTTTTCTCATCGGGATTCTTGACGGCCTGTTTCCCGACGAGAAAATCGTGTGAATGCTTTTCCGAGTCTTAAAAAATCGCGCATGCTCAGAATCAAGTATAAGACGGAAGCGCTTCTTCTGGTAAAACTAGCGTTCGTAATAAGGATAGCACATTTGTCACGCTAAAACGAACTGAAAGCACGAAGACTGAAAAGCGCGAATCGTCTCTCCCCAAACTTTTACTAACACGCGGTAACACAAGATCAACAAAAGCAGCCCAAGGGGTGGTGCCATTGGAATCAAACTCTCCCTTTATACTGCCGTCGTACGTATTGTACGTGACCGCGCTTTACAACGACGAGATTTGGAATTGACAGTGTGTATGCAATGAAAGCTTGACAAGAATCTCGTCAAGCTTGTCAAGAATCTCGTCGAGAAAAACAACGTTTTTTTTACAACGAGATTCTCGGTCGTGTGTACGAGGCTTTACTGTCCACTGTGAAAGTAGGCTAAGTTTATATTTTTACAGTAACAATTGTTTTATTATTTTTTTCTAAGTTTTCCTTACAGTTTAATTGACCCTTGCTCATTAATCTCTTTAAAAAAGAAAAAAGAAAGTGAAGGGCGCGGAACCCCAGTGATCTTGGAACCTTTATGTTGTTCGAGTAGATCTCCAACTGTCAAGGGTTTCCTACCCCTGCTCTTTAGCCACTTGGCATGTGGTGGGAGTATCTTGGCTTGTGGTAGAAGTGACAGGTGTTAGTGGGGGGGCCTAGGTCAACTTTTGCACCGGGACCCACAAGCTTCAAGCTATGCCTCTGGGTGGGACTATGAGCACTGGACTGTGATTGGAGAAAGTAATCATCACTTTGTCCAATCAGGGCTCTGACAGTGCTAATTGGCAAAGCCTTGCACCTGACCAGCCATCAAGTGCAAGGCTTTATCCAATTAGGGCCATAGAAGGCACTGTGAAACGCGCAGTGCATTGTGGGGAGCTTGGCAGGTGAACATCCCGCCGAGTGACCCGCAAATTTGGGTGTTCGCAGAACAGGTGAACAGGCAATGTTCGGGCCGAACTTTTGCTCAGCTCGAACTGTTCGCCCAACACTATTCACAACTATTGGTAAAGGCAGGAAAGCAACAATCTTCAATGAATTGCCATGTGTACTGGTCAATTAATGTCAATTCAGAACTCTTGTTAAATGCAGGAAAGCAACATTCTTCAACTTGAGCCCTTAATACCTTTCTAATATGTAAAATATATGTAAAAAAAGGGTAATTATAACAATTGCTCCCTTTAGACAAGGCATCATGTTCCCCGTGTGACCTAAACTGACATATGTGATTAAAAAAAGTCAATATAAGTAATGCATTTTCTATAGTGCTAGTCACAATCTGTGATAGACATCTGTTTTTTTTTTAAGATATGAAATCACAATACTGTCTTTGTGCTGTCATTGTGAACAGGGAATGAAAACTAGGTAACACATAACCTTTCTTTCCGCATTAAATAAAATTACATTTGTGTGTCTATAAATTGTTGCAATTAAGCTAGTACCGCGATTACATAATTTACATTGTGACACAATCTATTACAGCTGTACAGTTATCAGTTTATTATAACTAAAATCTAGACGAAATAAATATTTTTACACTATACCCCATAATCAAAATGCATTTGGCATATGCATAGCTATTTCAGTAAAATGTTTACCATAATTGACAAAATAGGTTTCTATATTATTTTATTATATTATATATTATAGTGTGACACAATCTATTGCAGCTGTGAAGTTATCAGTTTGTTAAAATTAAAATCTGGTGATTGCTTTATGTAAAGGAGAATATTCTGCAGGTTTATATCCATGGGAGGTAATAACCTCATCCTACAGGCATTTGTGAATATTTATCATGGGGTGCCATATGTGTCACCATCACTTTGCTGGGTTTCTGAACTCTAATGCCTTGTACACACGATCGGATTTCCAAAGGAATTAAATCCGTTGGACTTGTTTAATCGGAAATTCCGATCGTGTGTGGGCCCCATCGGACTTTTTTCCATTGGAGTAAAAAAATAGAACACGTTTTAAATTTTTCCGATGGGAAATTCCGATCGTCTGTGTGGAATTCCATCGAAGAAAAATCCACGCATGCTCAGAATCGAGTGGATGCATGCTCGGAAGCATTGAACTTAATTTTTCTCGGCTCGTCTGAGTGTTTTACGTCACCGCGTTTTGGACGGTCAAAATTTAGTCTGACAGTATGTATGCAAGACTGATGGAAGTCAGCTTCATCGGAATTCCGACAGAAAATTCCATCGGATTTTATTCCATCGGAAATCCGATCCTGTGTACAAGGCATAATGAGCAGGTTGGTATATTTGTGCTTTTACTGCAGGCCCTATATAAATGTAAATTGTCTGCATTTCATGGATGTGTGTCTTAAGCAATGTCTATGCCAGGATTATCAACTCCAACAACTGCCAAAAAAGGACATCACACTTTAGACAGTTGTATGATATACATGACCACTCCACTCCACTCCCCTCTTTGTTTTCAATATTTTGTATTAAGATTTCAAGTAAAAATAGAAAAGATCCAGGTAAAAAAACGGAGGGATATACAGTGCCTTGAAAAAGTATTTAATACCGCTTGAAATTTTCCACATTTTGTCATGTTACAACCAAAAATGAAAATGTATTTTATTAGGATTTTATGTGATAGACCAACACAAAGTGACACATAAAATTGTGAAGTGGAAGGAAAATGATAAATGGTTTTATAATTTTTTTACAAATAAATATGTGAAAAGTGTGGCGTGCATTTGTATTCAGCCCCCCTGAGTCATTACTGCAAGTCTAGCACATCTAGAGAGTGAATTTTTTGCCCTTTCTTCTTTACAAAATAGCTCAAGCTCTGTCAGATTGGATGGAGAGCGTCTGTGAACAGCAATTTTCAAGTCTTCCCACAGATTCTCAATTGGATTTAGGTCTGGACTTTGATTGGGCCATTCTAACACATGAATATACTTTGATCTACACCATTCCATTGTAGCTCTGGCTGTATGTTTAGGGTCGTTGCCCTGCTGGAAGGTGAACCTCTTGTCATGCATACTAACATGAACGTAGTGACATACTACAAGGAATTTCAGCTCTTGCGCGCCACCCTTTGGGACCCTTCTGCTAATTTTGTGTTTGGTGAGCATTGATTCCGAGCATGCGTTTTTATACTTTTGACTTTTGTGTGACGGATTTGCGTACTTACCATACCAAAATCAGACGTCAAACTGTTGTCCACCGAAATTTTACTAGTCTGTCATCCAACATTTGTTGGCGGAAAATTGGACAATTGTCAAAGGAGCGTACTAACGGTAAGATTTTAGGACAACAATCTGTCAACAGACAGTCCCCTGCCAACAATTGAACCGTGCGTACGAGGCTTAACCCTGCTTTAAAGTTCTCTAAACCTTTATCCCTAACCTGTCTGGTGTATTCCTTGGCCTTCATGATGCTGTTTGTCAATAACGTTTTCTAACAAACCTCTAAGGGCTTCACAGAACAGTTGTATTTATACAGAGATTAAATTACACACAGGTGGACTCTATTTACTGATTAGGTGACTTCTGAAGGCAATTGGTACCACTAGATTTTAGTTAGGGGTATCAGAGTAAAGGGGACTGAATACAAATGCACACCACACTTTTCAGCTATTTATTTGTAAAAAAAATTGAAAACCATTTATCATTTTCCTTCCACTTCACAATTATGTGCCACTTTGTGCTGGTTTATCACATAAAATCCCAATAAAGTACATTTACATTTTTGGTTATAACATGACAAAATGTGGAAAAATTGGGTATGAATATATTTTTAAGGCACTGTAAATATACATTATGTTATATACAGTGGGTATAAACCCCCCCCCCTTCAAAATAATCACATTTTGTTGCTTTGCAGCCTGAAATGAAGACAAACACAGTTTTTGTTTTATCCAGTTGTATTTACTAGTTTTAACTTATAACATCCAAGTGAAAGATGTAACGCCAACATGTCTAAAAAAAATACAAATAATTAAAAAACAGAACCACTGAGCTGGAAAAAGGATCACCCCCCTTATGTCAGTATTTTGTTGGACTAATCATACCATTCAGTTTAATTGATTGTGAGTTCCATGACCTAGCAATTTTAATTTTGGCTGCAAGGAAGACATAAGACATTTGTTTATTGAAATGTCTTGGAACATCGGGGTTGTGCGATTAGGGAGAATCGTAGAGGCCGATTCAGATAATATATTAGTAAAATAATATTTTTATCTGCTCTTCAACCTTTGAACGCTTTGTGTTGCGGAGATTATTTAAGCACTTGATGACGTATGTAACGCATGTATGCGGTGAAAAGGAGGGTGGGCCCTAAAGCCCATACACCGAACATACAGTATCTCACAAGGGTGAGTACACCCCTCACATTTTTGTAAATATTTTATTTTTATCTTTTCATGTGACAACACTGAAGAAATTATACTTGGCTACAATGTAAAGTAGTGAGTGTACAGCTTGTATATCAGTGTCAATTTGCTGTCCCCTCAAAATAACTCAACACACAGCCTAAACCGCTGGCAACAAAAGTGAGTACACCCCTAAGTAAAAATGTCCAAGTTGGGCCCAAAGTGTCAATATTTTGTGTGGTCACCATTATTCTGCAGCACTACCTTAACCCTCTTGGGCATGGAGTTCACTGGAGCTTCACAGGTTGCCACTGGAGTCCTCTTTCACTCCTCCATGACAATATCACGGAGCTGGTGGATGCGCTCTTCCACCTTCCATTTGATGATGCCCCACAGATGCTCAATAAGGTTTAGGTCTGGAGACATGCTTGGCCAGTCCATTACCTTTACCCTCAGCTTTTTTAGCAAGGCAGTGGTTGTCTTGGAGGTGTGTTTGGGGTCATTATCATGTTGGAATATTGCCCTGCGGCTTAGTCTCCGAAAGGGAGAGGATCATGCTCTGCTTCAGTATGTAACAGTACATGTTGGCATTCACGGTTCCCTCAATGAACTGTAGCTCCCAGTGCCGGCAGCACTCATGCAGCCCCAGACCATGACACTCCCACCACCATGCTTGACTGTAGGCAAGACACACTTGTCTTTGTACTCCTCACCTGGTTTCCCCCACACACACTTGACATCATCTGAACCAGATAAGTTTATATTGGTCTCATCAGACTGTTTGCGGGCTTTCTTGCGCTTCATCTTTAGAAGAGGCTTCCTTCTGGGATGACAGCCATGCAGACCAATTTGATGCAGTGTGCAGCGTATGGTCTGAGCACTGACAGGTTGACCTCCCACCCCTTCAAGCTCTGCAGAAATGCTGGCAGCACTCATACGTCTATTTCCCAAAGACAACCTCTGGATATGAAGCTGAGCATGTGCACTCAACTTCTTTGATCGACCATGGCAAGGCCTGTTCTGAGTGGAACCTGTCCTGTATGGTCTTGACCACCGTACTGCAGGTCAGTTTCAGGGTCTTGGCAATCTTCTTATAGCCTAGGCCATCTTTATGTAGAGCAACAATTCTTTTCTTCAGATCCTCAGAGAGTTCTTTGCCATGAGGTGCCATGTTGAACTTCCAATGACCAGTATGAAAGAGTGAGAACGATAAGACCAAATTTAACACACCTGCTCCCCATTCACACCTGAGACCTTGTAACACTAATGAGTCACATGACACTGAGGAGGAGGTAAAATGGCTAATTGGGCCCAATTTGGACATTTTCACTTAGGGGTGTACTCACTTTTGTTGCCAGTGGTGACATTAATGGCTGTGTGTTGAGTTATTTTGAAGGGACAGACAATTTACACTGTTATATAAGCTGTACACTCACTACTTTACATTGTAGCAAAGTGACATTTCTTCAGTGTTGTCACATGAAAAGATATAATAAAATATTTACAAAAATGTGAGGGTTGTACTCACTTTTATGAGAATCTGTATGTGTCCATGGAAGTGGCGTTTCTGTGCTGCAAGTGTGCTTGCTACACACTATTAGCACAGTGATGGAGCAGACACATGCAGCTCCCTGTATCTAGTTGTGATCTAAAGCCAGTGGGAAAGTGTCAGGAGCGTCTTCTCATTCCAGCATCCTGGTTTTGGCTATGGCATTCTCCTACTCTTTGTCCACCTGCAAGGTGATTGATGTGGTCAGTATCTGGGTGCAAACCAAAGCTGTTATAAGCCAGCCAAACACTCACTTACATGCTTGTAATAGAGAGTGATACATGTGTAATTTCTGATCAAGCTCCCTGTCTGTCTGCCCTGATCTGCTACATTGGATTTCCCTGTGTATGACCTTGGACCAGATTTTGGACTATTCCCTGAACTCAGCCTGCCTTTTACCTGGACTGTTATAGAACCATGTTACCTGACTGCCAATTGCAAGTACCTGTTTGCTGTGCTCAGAAACAGAAACATGTCAGGCTTTAAGGATGTAGGTATGTGCCCTACTAGGATATATATCTGGATACGTCATACTTTTTAATCTATTCAATAGCCTATCAGACTGCCAGCTGTTATGTGAATTAACCATGCTATTTATTATTGCTATGTGTTGACCATGTATATAATTGTGAATATGATGGTACTACTATTATGCATATCACAAATGTGCTAACATTTACTCATTGCTTCTCTCACATGAATTTTATTCCAACAATAAAATTTGATTACATCTATCTACACGAGTCAACCTCCTCATTTAAAGTCCCAATCTCCTGCTTTGTCTCATTGAATCCGGGATGGAGGCTACTATATGTGCCTCATCTAAAAGTCCCAAAAACTCCTCATTTATTTTGCAATTGCAAAAGGGATGGAGGTGGTTAACTCTGATTGGCAGTGTTCCCCTGCCATCTATGTGTAGTTCTTGTCCTTAGTGGCGAGATAATGTTTATTCATGTTCAGGCAGTTTGTGGCAGTCATTTATGATGCCAACAGCTCCGATGGTCAATTTCAGGTGTTTCAGTCCCGGGCCCATGTTTTTGTCTGATTCCCGGGAGCTGCGATGCGCTTTGCGCACTCTTCCCATGCCCCTCCCCCTCTGTTTCTTCGGAGTGGCCTGGGGGTGTAGGGCGGGTGTCCACAGTGCATCGGCGTCAAGCACAGCTGCTCCGTCTGTGGCGTCATTTCATGGCACCGCAGCAGGGCCGCAAGTTGTTTTCCACCTGGCCGACAATTGGGGTTTTGGCACTCAGTCACAGGCGGCGGTTGCCGTACGTATGTGTGCCCTTCCCCCATAGCTGTCATGCATGTGACATTGGTGGCAGCCCCTACCCCAATCCTGGACACACCTTGGAGATAAGGGATCTGCGTTCCATTGGGGGTTTCTGCTTTTGCGCCCCTGTTGCTATGGGGTACTTGACCACCTCAGCTCCCGGGACGGACCACTCCTATGGCTCTGGTTCTGCTTAGACTACATGCCGTCGCTTTTTGTTGGCACGTAAGTACCCAGGATTTACGACCTTGTTTTGCCCTGTTGTACTCACCCCAACATCAGGACTAACTCTTATGTCATATGTTTTTATAGATACCCTACAACATCTGCCCCTGAAGAAGTGTTTTCACACAGAAACGTGTCGGGCTTTAAGGATGTAGTTATGTGCCATACTAGGATATATATTTGGATACGTCATACTTTTTAATCTATTCAATCACCTATCAGGCTGCCAGCTGTTATGGAAATAAACCATGCTATTTATTATTGCAATGTGTTGACTATGTATATAATTGTGAATATGATGGTACTACTATTATGCATATCACAAATGCGTTAACATTTACTCATTTCTTCTCTTACATGAATGATACCATTGTCATGTATTCACATACTTTTTATTGCAACAATAAAATTTGATTACATCTATCTACACGAGTCAACCACCTCATTTAAAGTCCCAATCTCCTGCTTTGTCTCATTGAATCCGGGATGGAGGCTACTATATGTGCCTCATCTAAAAGTCCCAAAAATTCCTCATTTATTTTGTACCTGTTTGCTTTGCTCAGTTCACATCTGCCCTGGTATGGTGGCCAGGCACTATAGCATTGTGTATAAGACTTGAGGGCAACCGAGTTATGGTAAGTCTGCTTGCCTTATGGGAAAAGTGGCTGCTATAGGTGAAGAACACAGTAGCCAGCTATAGTGTCTGACCACCTGTGTTGGGGTAGACGTGACATTCAGACTCACAAAAAGTGGTTAACAGTGGTTACGTCACTGGGAAGTCCATCCCAACCACCCCCCTTCCACCTTAAAACCCAGTTAAAGAGCAGGGCAAATATGTTCCATTTAACCTCCCATAGAAATAGCATAATTCAATGGAAAATTGTTTTCACTTGCTATTCTTTACAGGTAAAAAGCAATGTACTGGGGAAATATGGTAGGTGCAGTTATTGACCTATTATTTTGCTGTAAATCTGATCATTACAGATCTGCAACAAGCATACAGATTAGCATGTCTGACTTAAGTATGACTTTATTACTTTATGCCTGTTTCAGGCCAGTACCTCAAAAAATAATGGAGTTATTGACAGAAAACAAGCATTTCTAATTACATGGCTTTTAAAACGGAACTGTAGTATTTTCTTTTTTTTTTGCAGTCTGTATGTTGGGAAGACCAGTCATTGGGATAGAAGTTAGAGAAAAAAAAACACCTCGTTTTAGCTTTTACACTCTTGCAATATTGCCTTATTTTTATTTTCTATGCAATCTGAAGACAATATTACAGCAAAATGTTTATCCAATTTTGACAAGTGTTGCCTTTAAAATACCTTTTGTTACTGTAGATAAAAAAGTACAAATTAGATTCTCTTATTTGTTCCATTTTAATGGTTTTCTGGTACATAGAATCATGAAGTTATTTATGAATGACTAAAAGGTGTTTTTTAAAACCTTGTGTTTTTTTTTTTTTATTAAACACGACACAACAACAATGAACAAATGAAACTGAAACAAATACAAATGAGTATGAAAAATAATAGATATTAAAAAAATAGCAAAATATAATAGCTAAAGGGAAAACAGGTGGGAAGAGTTAGTTAGCTATGACTTGATGGTTAACTAAGCATTACATAGGAACAATTTGTTTATATAAAAAAATATATATATATATATATATATATATATATATATATATATATATATATATATATATATTTCACATGCGGTTGTTTAACTGACAGTAGGTGCAGCTCAAATGAAACTCATTGATCTGTGCAATACTAATCACACTTTTAGATTTAGAAAATTAGAGGATTAATCGTCCACCGGAGTCATCTATATAGGACTCTTTGGGACCTGTTTCTCATCATTATTCACTTTATCAGTTGCAATATTGAACTTCCTTGCAGTCCTTTGTACTATTGAACTTTTGGCACTATATGCACTTTATTGATTGCACTTTATAAATTGACTGCACTTTATGTACTGATTGTTTACACGTTTTGCCACATGGTCATTGTTTCACTCACCATTGCCAATTGGCACTTTCATGGACTTGGTAGAACCCTTTATGATTTAATTTTGCACTTATTGCATCTTTTTCAGATCTAGTTATTTGCACTTGATTAGGAAGCACGTTATTTATCTAATACGGTGTACTTTTTGTTGCTATTTTTCTTTAGCGCAAGATCATTATTTTATTTATTCAACATTTATTTGTAAGGTGAACACTGACAGTTTTTGCTGCTTTTGAACACATAACCTCAGTCACATTTTCATTTACTCTTGATTAGCGCGAAAAACACTCACATTATATACTAATCACATTGTTCCAAAAAATAATCCTGTGCAGGCAAGGAATGAATGGACATACAAGGTACAGCCAAGGCACTCAGATGATGCTTTTTTGGACATTACTCCTCTGTACACATCTGGTCATTTAGCAAAGTGGGCAAATTATAGGGCCTTTGACAACGTTGTTATTGCTGTCTGTTTCTTACTGGGAAGGTATCCCATCACTTCCTGTCCTGGAGGGTGTGGTCAAAAGGACAGAACGTGAGACAACACAGACAACAAAATGTAAGTTATAACCCTTCCTTACTGCATCCAAAGCAAATAAATACAGATAAAGCTAAGTAGAGATCATTAACTTTCCTTGCTCCAAAAGCAAAAGCAAAAAGAAGCACAAGCACCTACAATAGTTTATCCACATCTGAACTTGACCTTTAAAATACATACATTTAGAATGTGGTGTGTACTTTCTAAAAATGTATTTTCCTTAAATACTGACAGAATAAACATGCTAAAATGTCTGAATTATTTTCTTTTTGTAATAACAGGTTAAAAGAATTTGCACAGAAGAATGTCACACTTGTTGATGGATTTCTGTTCTTAGGACTAGTGACTTTACCAGCATACTCTTGCTTACATTATGACCCTAGCTGCAAATTCCATGGTTATTTTTGTTGTCTGCTTAAATGCTCAACTTCACACACCCATGTACTTCTTTTTAGTGAACCTTGCTATAATTGAATTATTGTACACTACGGTGATCACTCCAAATGCTTTAATCAATCTACTAAATGAAAACCAACAAATCTCATTTGTAGGCTGTTTTGTTCAAATGTTTACATTCATAACTTTAGGAGGCTCAGAGTGCATTCTGCTTGGTATCATGGCATATGACAGATATGTAGCCATATGCCAACCTCTGCTCTATACTGCCATCATGAAAAAGTCCCTTTGCATCTATATGACAATCACTTGCTGGACCATTGGATTTATAAATTCAGTAGTAAACACTGTTCTTACAGCTATATTACCCTACTGTCGTGACCGCCTTATTAGGCACTATTTCTGTGAGATTCCACCACTTCTGAAGATATCTTGCAAGAACACATACAGTAATGAGTTGGTGGTCTTCCTTTTAGGTGGCAGTGTGATTGTTGGCTCCCTTCTTCTAACTCTAATCTCATACATCTTTGTTATTCGGGCAGTAATCAAGATCCCCAGTGCCAGTGGAAAGAGAAAAACCTTCTCTACATGTACTTCTCATCTCCTGGTGGTCAGCATCTTCTTTGGGACAGTCAGCTTAACCTATCTCCGTCCATCTTCACAGTCATTCTCGAACAAGGATCACATAATTTCTCTGACCTATGCTCTGGTCACTCCTCTTATAAATCCTTTATTATACACTATTAGAAATAAGGATGTTCAGAGGGCACTATGGAGGATTTTGCAGCGGTGGTGGGAAATATGCTAGTAAAGGTGCTGAGTTTGCTACCTGTATATTTTAGTCATACTGACAGCATGGTTACTAATAGACATGTGCATTCGTTTTCGTCCGAATGCATTTTCGTCCGATTTTCAGGTATTTTCGTTATCGTTTTAACAAACGAAAACGAAAGCACAGAATACGAAAACCGAAAGATCCGACATAAACAAATGCTTTATTTTCGTTTTCGTTGCGACAACAGTTCGATATAGATAGGAGATTCGACACGACGCTAACAATAACAATCTGTATCTATCGAAACTGTGGTCGAATGTGCCTAACCTTAACTTCCAAGATTAATCTACATAGAGAGAAAAGATTCGACATAGAGAGAAAAGATTCGACATAGAGAGAAAGGATTCGACATTATAGAGAGAAAAGATTCGACATAGAGAGAAAGGATTCGACATTATAGAGAGAATAGATTCGACATTATAGAGAATAGATTCGACATTATAGAGAGAAAAGATTCGACATTATAGAGAATAGATTCGACATTATAGAGAGAAAAGATTCGACATAGAGAGAAAGGATTCGACATTATAGAGAGAATAGATTCGACATTATAGAGAATAGATTTGACATTGTAGAGAGAATAGATTCGATATAGGGAAAAAAGATAATTTGCTGCTGGAATTGGGTGGGGGAAGTAAACTAAAAATAATGATGATGATGAATGTTATTGGCTGATTGTAACCAAAGAGGAGGAGCAGTAAAATAGCTGGAACTAAGTACACATGTACAGCCAACTTACTTTCACTTACGATTGCTAGCAGAGAGAGACACACACGCTGAATCATTTCAGAAGACAGTTAATCTTGCTGGTCCGTTTTTCAGAGAACCTGAATTATTAGCAATTAAGCATAAGCACAAGCTACAGATCAAGTTCACTTTTTCATAATAATCTGCTGCTATTGTGTTAGTGTTGTGAACTACTAGTGAACTTGCTAGTATTGTGATAGCCTCAGAGGCTGCCCGTGTTGTGGAGGGGGAGGGGGTTTATTATTATAGATTCTATATTATAGATTGAGATTCTATATAAGTTCTATATACCCTATCTTGTTACCTGTCTGATCAGTGATCACTATCACCAGTCCATTTTCTATTTGAACTATATACAGCAACAGCAATGTACCATTCTAAGAGAAAAGTGAAGGCAGGTAGAGGTAATGGTCGCGGTCGTGGTGGACGCCTTGCTAAAAAAAGTGGCAAGGTCTCTGCTACTAGTGTCTCTGACACTTCTGCCGCCACAAACATGCTATCTACAACAGTGGATGTCACCACCACTGCCACCAGCAAAGCTAGTTCCACCACCACCAGTTCTACTATTAGTTTTCCTCCTGCCAGACCACCACCATCTGCTGCCGCTTCCACTGCCAGTGCAGCGCCTTCTTCTACAGGTGTCATGGCTTCCTATTTTTATGGGATAGGCAAGAAACATACTATAAAACAAGTGGAGTTGCCGATACAATCACCACCACCAATGACACTGCCAGTGCCAGTGCCACTGCCCAGCTCCCCAAAGAAGCAATTGAGGGAGACATCAGCAGAGACAGAGTGTGAGACGTTTTCTTCATTGCCCCAAGAGAATGATTTTGAATGTGATGCTCCTCTTTCCCCAACCACTGCAGACGTTTTATACAGTCTTACCCCACAAGAGTTACAGCATGACTTACAGAAAGTGCAAGAGGGATTTTCTGTGAGGAGTAGGACAGGGAGCAGTTCACTTTTTTCATCTGCTGCTAACTCCCCTTCTCCCTCTGTTATTATAGAGGAAGAATCCTGTGATGATAACACCGACCTCCCCAGCACCCCTGCCATTAGCACTAGTTCACCAAGTGTAACTGTAGTGGCAACAGCTTCCACCACTGGTGTGCTACCTGCTGCAGCTATATCAGCCCATACTAGAGATCAACAGGGTCAAGGGGCTTCATCCCGCCGCAGCAACGTTTGGAAATACTTTCAAACATTGGAGGGCGGGTTCTTTGCAAAGTGCAAATTGTGTGGGAAGCAAGTGAGTAGGGGTAAAAAGTTGGGACATTTAACCAATGCTGGTATGAACCTACACATTAAAAATTACCACCACTCTACTTTACTGCGGGCAGAGGCAGAAAAAGAAGATGGTAGCGCAGGAAGCAGCATAACGGACTCTGAATGTACTGGTGGTACCTCTTCAACCACACCACTTACTCAGAGCACAGCCAATAGAGAGGGTTCGTTTAAGACAAGCCATACACGTGCAGTAGTTCCACTGCAGACCCAATCAGGTTCCTCATCCTCCCAAGGACATCATCAGCCTACCCTAGATAGTTTTGTTGGCTTTAGTTCCAAGGGCATGTCAAAACAGCAGGCCAACAAGATCACCCGCCTCATTGGCCAATTCATTGCTGTTGGAGGAGCCTCTTTTCGCATGATTGAAGGGGAGCCGTTTAAACAGCTCATGCATGCCCTTGCTCCACGATACGTTGTTCCTGCACGAACAACTTTCAGCAGAAAGATTATTCCAGCACTATACCATTCGTGCGTTGCAGTATTAAAGGAAAGAATGGCCAAAGCCGAGGGTCAGACAATTCATTTGACCACTGATTTGTGGACAGCTCCCAGCGGTCAACACGCTTTCCTGTCTTTGACTGCACACTGGTGGCAGGCCACTGTGCCTGTTGGTGGTGGCACTAGTGTAAGTGTTCAAACTTCATCAGGACGGTCTGCAGCGCAAGACCAGCAGGGTTATCAAGCTTTCCTGCTCCACACAGAAGTCCGTGATGACAAACACAGCTCTGCCAACATATTGCGAGCAATTAGATCAATGTTGGCCAATTGGTTTGGAGAGCTGGCAGTCACCAATGTTTCTGTTGGGTTCATAGTGACAGACGGAGGTTCAAACATGGTTAAAGCGCTCCAAGATGGATCTTTTGTCGGTGTCCGCTGTTCTGCACACATACTGCATTTAGTGGTCAAGGGTGCAATCCCAGTGGAGAAAAACAACAAGATTGCTCAAATCTTGGACCTTTGCAGGAAGATTGCAGGGCATTTCCACCGCAGTGTACGGGCTAGTCAACTGTTGAGGGAGGAGCAAGAACAATCAGGGCTCCCCATACATCGACTGAAACAAGATGTCAGCACCCGGTGGAACTATACCCTGGAAATGCTGGAACGCATTTTGGAGCAAAAGACAGCCATCCACAATCTATCATCCCGCCACAGCATTGGGATTGATTCCACACTGGGACGTGATGACTGGTGTATAATTGGGCAGCTCGTTTCTGTCTTAAAACCCTTTCGGAATGTGACGGAAAACTTGAGTCAGAGCAATGCCAGCCTAGGACAGGTCATACCCTTGTTTATCTATCTCATAGATAAGATGGGATCGTTCCTAGAAAACAGTGAGCCTCTTTGTGGCAGCCCACTTCATGCCAATGTAGCGTCTTTCATCAGAAAACTACAAGCCAACTTAAAAGATCGGCTAAATGATCGTGTCCGCAAAAGCCCTGAACTCATGCTGGCTTCCCTATGTGATCCCAGGATCAAAGGTAAACTGGCACTCAGAGACAACAGCCTCTCCTACTGGAAAGAAAAATTGATTGAAAGGGTCCGTAATTTGCAGCAACAGAGATGTATGCCGGATGAGGCCAGTTTGGAAGATTCACCTGCCATGTCTGCTATTCCAAGACCTGGCACCATCACTCAAAAACAACCAAGTGGAGCATCTGCATGTTGGGTAGAGGCACTTGACAATCTGGTGGATGCAGGTCAAGCAGCAGGTAATCGAGAAGAGAGCAGTGCCTCTGAAATGGTCAGGGCCTACCTATATGAAGCACCTTTGCTTCCTTCAGAGGACCCTTTAACCTATTGGGATAGTAAGAAAAGTTTGTGGCCTGGTCTTTGTCTGGTTGCCCAGCAACTACTATCCTGTCCTCCAACCACTGTGCAAAGTGAGAGAGTTTTCTCTATTACTGGGAACATCCTTAATCCACACCGTGCACAACTGACACCCCATTTGATGGAACAAATAACTTTCCTGAAATTTAACCTCCCCAAGCTTGGTTACCCTACCCTTAACTTGTGAGACCTGAATCATTATCACCATGTGAAGATAGATGGGACTCAGAGGAACCATCCAAATGTTGAGGAAAATGCATTTTTTTTTCTTACCACTTGACAATAGCAGTTGTCTTTAGTGTGACCCCAAGATTTAAATAGAATTATATTGTTTTAAGCAATCCAAATTTTTCCCTTTATTCCTTCCATCACCCTTTTTTGTAATGAGTGTTGTGTAGAGTGACTAGAGCGTGCGTGATTGTATGAATGAATGTTGTGTGAATGGACAGTAGCAAGGGTTGAAGCCTTGACGTGGCGCTACTGCTCACGTGTTGCTGTCTTAGTAAATACAAATAGCAACGTGTGCTAATTTAACCATTTTTGTATGATGGTCTGGAAATAAGAGACAATGATTAAAGATGACCGCAACAGCATGACAGTTCCTCTTGATGGAGAGACTGTCAACTCAAGGATCAACACAACATAGAACAAAGAAGCATACAGCTGGAAACGTGACTCTATGCAAGATAGACTAGTTGGTCACTGCTCAACTGCATCCATATGCCCAGGACCCCTCCCATTTGCCATCTCTGACCCTGGGGACACCAGGGCCCTCTCTGATCCTCCACCTGTTTCATGACCATCTGCAATTGTCCGAAGTCACCAGTGTGAGTAATCTACCCTGCTGCCATGTTACTCAAGCCCTGGAAATGATGACTGCCCTTTGAACTGTTGCCCCTTGTGATTGCACTCGCCTGGGAACCTCTGTCCGGTTAACTGTTGCCCTCATGATTGCAAGCCTGCAACCTATGCCCTGTGAACTGTTGAGGACTGTATGGTTAACCCCTGCTGTTACTATCTGCTGTGTATTCTGAAGGGATGAGGTTCGTGTTCGAGTCGAACATACGTTTGACTCGAACATCGGCTGTTCGATCGTTCGCCGAAGATAGAACGTTTTGGGCCGTTCACGACAAATTCGAGTGACGCGAACGGCCCACAATACACTGCGCCATCGCAGTGCAATCCCGGCGCTGTGATTGGCCAAGCATGCACTGTGACCCCGCATGCTTGGCCAATCACAGCGCCGGCAGTGAGGAGAGGCATAATTGGCCACAGGCAGGATGCCTGTGCCCAATTATAGCTCAGGGGGGTTTAGTACACGCCCCACACTATAAAAGCCCGCCAGCGCGGCGGCCTTGTGTAGTGTGTTGGCGTGCAGGGAGAGAGAAGGATAGGCAGGGACAGTGTCAGTGATATTCTTTGCTAAACCTTGTGCATTTACAGTGTGTTGGTACAGGGACAGAGAAGGATAGGCAGGGACAGTGTCAGTGATATTCTTTGCTAAACCTTGTGCATTTACAGTGTGTTGGTACAGGGACAGAGAAGGATAGGCAGGGGACAGTGTCAGTGTCATTTTTGCTGAGCCTTCTGCACAGTATACACCTGTATATCCGTCATTGCTGTTCTCAAATACAGGCATCTGCAGGAGTTAGTGGCACAGTATACACCTGTATATACCCGTCATTGCTGTTCTATAATATTACTGTTCAAAATTACAAACAGATTCTACTTGTTCAGAGTATATAGGGCCTTTTTTATTTTGTGTGCGGGGTTCCCCTTAATATCCATACAAGACCCAAAGGGGCTGGTAATGGGCTGGGGTAGGGGGGGGGTGATGGGGTAGCCATGCCATTTTTCTTAAAGATTTTCATCCATATTACCGTGACCAGACATTAAATTAAACCCGCAAGCAGTTTTAAATGGATTTTTTTCCTTTACAAATGTCATTTTGTGCAGGGACAGTTCTAAACACGGGAAACACATGCCACTTCACAGGCATACTTTAGACACCCCCCAGGTACGATATATAAAGGAATATTTGACTTTTTTATTCTCACTTTATGCATCATTAAAATGACTGCTCCCGAAAAACGTCCGTTTTTAAAACTTCGTTTTCCATTGATACATGTCCCCTGGGGGAGAACCCGGGTTCCCAACCCCTTTTTAGGACAATAACATGCATATTAGTCATTATAATTAGCACTTTAGATTTAGAACATTCGCATCCATTGTATTTAATAGGGTTCTAACGTTCGTGCGAACTTTCGGTCCGTTCGCGGGTTCTGGTGCGAACCGAACCGGGGGGTGTTCGGCTCATCCCTAGTATTCTGGTGGGGGGAAAGCTGAACGGCGTGACTGGACACAAGATAAATGGAATTACCCTTTGCACATTGAAATAGTGTAGAAAGAAATCTCTTAAATTTTCTAAGTTCAGCCTGATGGTTAAATGTAGAAAAGACAATTATAAGGCCTCTAGTAAGTTAGTAACAATAAATGGACTAGTTCATTTAGATAAACATCACATAATGATTAATGAACCTAACAAGGAAAGCAAGATTCAAGAAAACAATTAGTTCTGAACAAAAACATTTTTATTTTTAACATAAAAAAAAATAAAAAAATAAAAATTAGGAAAAAAGATTCTCCCCCAACCTGGTGACCAGTCGCTGTAGGGACATATTTATGCCAGCCATTTGTTCACCGAGGTACCTAGTAGCCTCCAGTTGGCTCCTAAGGCTGCGTTGGTACCTCTCCAGAGCCACATAGTGACGGAGCTGCCGGCGATTGTGGAGGGCCAAAGAGTGACATAGCCTCCTGGTTTCGGCATATTGTCTCTCTTGGACCTCCACAATGCGTCGCAGATACGCATTCACATGTGGCTCTGGAGGGGAGATGTGTACTGTAGCGGCTGGAGAATCCTCACCAGGACGCACTGGGGAGGAGGCAGTAATGGGTGTGTCCAGGTGGGGGGATAGTGAAGGGTGGAGGATAACATGCGCCGTAGAAACCGCTGGGGAGGAAGGACAATCACCAGACGCGGGCAGGTACAGGCCTTCGTCCACCGGGTGGAGGTGAAGGATGAAGACTTCACCTGTGAAGAAAAGAAAATACATTAGATAGATAATACAATACACATGACTTCTTCACCCTAACATTATATAAAGACAATTATCTCAAAACGCTTGTAGACAATCATGTAACATCTTGAGATGTTTTCACTTCTACATACCAGTTTTCCATTTTTGATATTCAGTGAGATGCACCTAATCAATTTGTGTGTAGGAGATAGTGGTGTCTGTGTCAATTTGCTGCGTCATCCCAGGTTTGCTGAGCTGTGCAGGAAGGTGTAGTACTTTACTGTACTCTGACCGGGGCGGAGCTGAGTGTCCTCCCCGGCCAGAGTAAAAAAGGGATTCCCCTCTACACATCGAGCAGTGTAAAGGAGAATCTCCCAAAGATTTTATCCGCTTGGTCGCACGGCCGGCTTGAGAAAATCTTAAGGTGTAATGGATGCCTAAGTGCTGACTGTGACAGAACCCACTGTCACTGTGTGTTTTGGAAGGGACTGAGGGCTGGCCTCTTACCCACAGATTATGGCCCAGAAGACACTGAGAGACTTGGGGAAAGCTGGTATTGAGAAAATGTAATGTAATGCTACATCCCTTCTCCCCCCCCCCGATTCCCCCCTCTTGTTGCTGTGCTTAATTGTGTTGGTTCATGGCACATAGACAATGGTCTGGACTGCAGACATCTCTCCGCAGGGGATGTGTATTGAAGGGCTGCCTGCTTACCATAATCCCTTTATGTTTAACTGTAGTCTCTGTTTCAATGTTCAGTTACCATTGGTTCTTCCTTGTCCCCTACCCCCCCTCTATGACAAGGCTAAGGGGAGTGTCCATAACTGTGTGTAAAAGTGTATGTTTTGGATTTAATAAACTGTTGATGCTCTGCATGTTTAACCCTCAACACCTGTGTGGATTGTCTCGTGATTGAGGGGTTAAGGGCTGGTTATGGTGAATCTGCAGGCTGCATGTGCATTTGGAGGACAGGAGACACAGGTCTGGCGGATGTTCCCACCTGGGGTATCTGAGATCCGTCACACTGACCACTAACTACTCTACCTCATCCAGACTGATTGACTGTCGCAAATATGGAAGATCAGTTGCACTTGCAGAAAAACATATCAGCTATACCAGCTATTAACATTACACTCACCAAAGAGAAGCCATTCAAGCCATTGCATTAGGGATGACCTAACAAAAAGTTGTTTAATAAAATATAGCAGGCTACTTTTTAAAGTTGATAATTTTATATAGCCACTGATTGAATAAGCCCCACTTCTGTTCTAGGCTAGGTAGGTTACTCACTCCTGGTCTAGGCTAGGAGGTATAACAGAGAATTTACAATTACTGAACCTTCGATATCCGGTGCTTCATCTGCTCCCCTTTGCTACTGCAGTGGTCTGGTCTCTCCCTGAGCCTTCAAGACCTATGCAAGACTCAACTTCTTATAGATATTTGCCTGCACAAAGATCTACAAGGTCATTTACAATTTTTTGCTTTATATCAGGGGTCTCCAAACTTTTCAAAAAAAGGGCCAGTTTATTTTCCTTCAGACTCTAGGGGGGCCGGATTGTGGCCAACAGGGGCAGAAAATGTCATGGGCCCATCATCAGTGAGAATAAATATGGCCTCAGGGTTGGTGGTCAATAGGAGTGGTGCCCCTATTAGTAGGAGGAATAGTATCCCATCATTAGTATACATAGAAGAAAAAAATGCCCCATTGTTGGTGTGAGTGGGAGAATTAGTGCCCCAAGGGCCGGATAAAAGCTACCAAAGGGCCACATCTGGCCCTCGGGCCGCAGTTTGGAGACCCCTGCTTTAGATGATGCCAAAGAGGAGGCACCAGACATCATGAGGAAAGTGTTAATGCATGAATTAGGGGCATGCCGGAGATTGACCATGTCCAGGGACTGCCAGCCAATAGCTGGAGATTCTTGTCTGACACACCCCTTCCAGCCTGCTGTGTTATTCACGATGATTAACAGTGATTGGCTCAGACTGGGAACCTGAACTGCAGCAAGAAGCTGGCGTGATCAGGGAAGTGACATTGAGGAAATAACAAGCACAGGTCACGCTAACGGGAAGACTGGAATCAGCTGCAAAGGGGGACTAATAATTAATAATTCCAGCTAAACCGAAGCCTTGGAGAATAAATCACAACCATTTCTAGACAAGGTTTGCCATCAGCATTTCATATTTAAAATACTATATTTGCCTGGCAAATACAAAAAAGTTATACTTACTCCCTGGATCTGCCGCGTCTGGCTGTTCACCAGCTTCCGCATCCCCAGCAGCCTCTACAGTGCAGGTCTCCTCCACCTCCTGCTCAGCCTCAGCAGCTGTTGATTATGATTAATATAGAAAAGAACATTACAATCTGCAGTGTACAACAATCTCACACATTAGTACAAGAACATTGAAACATGTATGATCACTCAGCAGACACCAGCAAGATTATACTAACTTACATGTGGGCGTTGCCGCCTCAGCCTCCTCCTCCTGAGTCTCCCACTCTGATTGGATGACACCTATTTAATAGAAAGGAGAAATGATGAACGTTACAATGTTCAAGCTTCAAATTACTATAAATAAATACTGTATATAGATAAAATTAATTATCCATTAGCATGGCAATACAGGTCAGGTCACTAACGTTTATCTACAAGGCAGGGACATGCATTCAACCATTTAGAAAAAATCTCTCTAAAAAAAAAAAGAGGCACTTACCTGTCCTGGTTCCAGCGGCGAGTGCTAGGTGCACCGCCACTGATCAGGTGCCTCAGTTCAGAGCAGCGACGTTCTGTCAGATTGCGTAAGTTACGCAAGCGGTTGCGTTACCTGACAGAAGGTTGCAGAGGCTCTACCTGTCACTGCTTGAGCGAGAAGCAATGACACTGGAATCGACAATGGAAGGCTGGACAAATGGAAAAGGACCCACTGCATTAGTGTCACTACTACACTACTTACTGGGCGTTGATGACATGGAGGACTCCTGCTCCTCCGCCCTCCTCCTCCGGCGGCGCTGGGACTGGATGCGATCTTTAAATAAAATCAAACACAATATGGTAAATGACGGATGCTTGACAAAAAAAATGTCCTGCACAATGCAATGCTGACACCAACCCTGATGAGCCAGGAGATGGGTGATCTCATCCTCCCCTATACCAGCTAACAGCTCTGCCTCATGGGTGAGGAGAGGCACCTGCTTCCCTCTGCGCCCCGTCTGCCTGCGTTTACGCGCTATGGAACTGCAAAACAAAAAGAGAAGAGAAACAGGTTCCATAATTAAACTACAATAGTAATCTGAAAATTACATCTACACATGAAACAAATGTAGAATGAACCCGTAGAATGAAACAATGCAAATGGAATTTTTGGATTAGGCGCATTTTTTCACGTAGCACAAGATTTGCACATTTTTTTTATTAACCAAATTTATTTTAAGAAAAACGTATGCTTTTTTGGTGTGCAATAAAATAAAAAAGAAAGGATTGGGATTGTGCTGATAAAATATAGATGTCCAGTCCACCTTTCTAATTATGCGCTTGTTTGAACTGTGTATGGTGTAAAATAGTACATTTTTAGAGCACTGATTGTTGTATAAATGACAATGGTCACAAAATGGCATCAAAAGTGTCCGATGTGTCCGCCATAATGTCGCAGTCACGATAAAAATCGCTGATCGCCGAGGGGGCGTGCAGGGAATCACGAGACCACTCTGGCCACAGAAACATGAAACTTCCGTCTCTACCCTCCCCCCTACTCTCCCTCCCTTCCCCTACATCTCAGAAATATATAGATTACATATTCCTACATTGTGACACTATCTGAACGCCATTCTGTACCTACGTTCACCTATGAAAGTTGCACAAGGGTATTCATCTGATCCGAAACCATCCCTCGAACTGTTAGGGAGAGATTACTGTACTATTGGCCCAGACACGACCTGACCCCTTGGGGTCTGACAAGAATCCCTGCCCGCGTACAGCAAGTACCCTGTTTGGGGTGCGCGGGCGGGAATGATCCCACTGATGAAAGGCCACCTAGCCACTTCAACCTGCCCTGAATATCCCCCTCAAATGGGAACTTGATCACCTCCCACAACCCTTAGAGTAGAGCATATATTGCTAGTAAAGTGAGGGGAGGGTTTCGGAAGACACCACCCTTCTCTGGTGTAACAGAGTTAATAACAAACATTGCCTGTATTAGTTTGATCAATGTTGTTGGTATATTCTACGAGTGAACTATGTACTTTATATCGCTGTACTTGACTTATCGTGGAATTCTTGTATACCTTACTGTACCTGTTATGTAACCTGTATATGTGACTATACAATAAAAAAATTATGAAAAAAAAAAAATAGCTTATCGCCGCCATTACTAGTAAAAAAAAAATAATAATAAAAATGCTATAAAACTATCCCTATTTTGTAGACGCTATAACTTTTGCGCAAACCAATCAATAAACGCTTATTGCAATTTTTGTTACCAAAAATATGTAGAAGAATACGTATCGGCCTAAACTGAGGAAATAATTTGTTTTTTTATATATTTTTTGGGGATATTTATTATAGCAAAAAGTAAAAAAAAATTTTGTTTTTTTTCACAATTGTCGCTCTTTTTTTGTTTATAGCGCAAAAAAAAAACGCAGAGATTATCAAATACCACCAAAAGAAATCTCTATTTGTGGGGAAAAAAAGAACGCAGTGCCGAATCGCAAAAAGTGGCCTGGTCATTTGGCAGCCAAATCCTCCGGGGCTGAAGTGGTTAAAATGTAAAAAAAATAATAATCAGACATGTTACTTACCGCTTAATGTCGCTGAATTTTTTCCGACAGGCAGTCGGGTCACGCCGATGGCGATACATCCCCTCAACTTTTTTGGAGATCTCCTCCCACTTCTCACGCTTCCACTCCTGAGTGGTATCCCTGGAGCGGGGGCCACACAGCTGTATCCAGTAAGGAAGCGTTTCCTTTACAAGGACCTGGGACTCAATGTGAGTCCACATAAGGTTACGCTTCCTGCTGGTTGCAGCTTGTGTCCCCAAGCGACGCTTTTTGGATGATGGGGAATGGGATGTTGCTGCTGCTTCCTCCATAGAAGGCCCAGGAACGTCCTCCATGTCGTCGAAATGGGTCGCCATATTATCCGACACTGACAGAACGTCGGAGCACGTGCACAAACGAATGTGAAAGTAGTTAGCTGACTGTTGGGATAGACCATCCATTCCACATGAACGACGAAGATTCGACGAAGATTCGACACAGCATCGAAAAAAATACAAACGTCGAATCTGTGGCTTATGGTGTCTGTCAAAAGTTCTAAGTTGATTCGATGGTGCAGTTAAACTCACTGTACGATGCTTCCTGCAATCGTACATTTCCGGTTAAATGCATCCGTTCATGGGCTATAGAAAAATTCTAATGTTGAATGACTAGTAATAATAATTAATAAATATAATTATTACTAGTCATACAACATTAGAATTCTACTATAGCTAGCTTGTAGGCGGAACATTCGACCGAAAATGTACGATTGCTGCGTCGAATAGTTTAGCTGCTCCGTCGAATCTTCTTAGAACACACACACACCATATAAGCCTTCAATGACAGATTCGACCTTAATTATTTCGGATTTTCGGACGAATGCAATTTTTTACGAAAAACGAAATAAATAAAAACGATTTTCGGGAGTAACTAAATAAATTTATTTTTCAAACGAAAACGAAATTCCGAAACGAAATATTTCAGTGTGCACATGTCTAGTTACTAATACATTTATTGTTTTTGTACACAGCTACAGTATGTTGAGAATCGGGATGAGCCCGCGGCTTGAGTCAAACGTAAGTTCAACTCGAACATCGGGTGTTCGTTTGTTCGCAAACGAACCGAACATATGGGGAAATTCGAGCGCTGCGGAACGCCCCATAATGCACTGCAAGATAGCAGTGCATTGACGTCTGATGATTGGTCAAAGCATGCACCTGACCTGCATGCTTTGGCCAATCACAGCGCGCTCTGCTGCGAGAGCCATCATTGGCGAAAGGCAGGGTGCCACACTATATAAGGCTGCTTACATTGCGGCCACGTATAGTGTATGGACGCAGATAGATTGAGCTAGATTAGGCAGGCAGGTTAGTTAGTGACATTTAGGTAGACTAGATGTTCAGTGTAGACTCTATATTCAGTCAGTAAAGGCAGTGTAGTATATATAACACAGTGTGTCAAGGTTGAGTTTATCTGCTGGTGGCACTGAGGTTCACTTTGCCGATGGCTGCAGTTCCAGTGTCCACCAGCAGGTGTCTCCCAGAAGCCACACCTGGCTCTAGCTGCCAGGTGGATATTTAAGGCTGCTCCTCCCTTCCCCCAGCGCATCACTATCCTGTCTGATCGTCTCCTTGCTACCAGATTCTGCCTGATAACTTTCCTGAACCTTCCCTTGTCCTGATCCGTCCTGCAGCCTTCTGCCTTGTTCCATGCTCTTGTTCCCAGTCGTGTTTCCCCTCCTTGCATCCCTATTACCTTTTATCCCGTGTGTTGTAGATATTGTATATAGATAGCAGTTAGGTCCATTAGTTATTCTTGTTCTTGTTTGCTGGAGTGGTTTATGCTTTCACTGGTTGCTGTGTATGTTTATTTGTGTGTGTTCACTGTAAATATCACTTTAATGATAAATACTTTGTTTGGTCTCAGTTCCTTGGTGTAGCTACGTGTCTGGTGGTCTTAGCCGCTGACCCTGACAGAGTGTATTGAAGTGGTTAAGGGGAACCGCCATTTTTTTTTTTAAATATTGGCATGGGGGTCCCCCCAAAATCCATAACAGGCCCTTCAGGTCTGGTATGGAGTTAAAGGGGAACCCCACGCCAAAATAAAAACAATATGGCGTGGAGGTCCCCCCAAAATCCCTACCAGGCCCTTATCTGAGCAAGCAGCCTGGCAGGCCAGGTTAGGGGGAGCCGAGCGAGCCCCCCCTCCTGAACCATACCAGGCCGCCTGCCCTCAACATGGGGAGGGTGCTTTGGGGTCCCCCCAAAGCACCATGTCCCCATGTTAATGGGGGCAAGGGCCTAATCCCCACAACCCTTGTCCGGGGGTTTTGGGGGTCTGCGGGCGGGGGGGGCTTATCAGAATCTGGAAGCCCCTTTAATAAGGGGGCCCCAGATCCCAGCCCCCCTATGTGAATGGGTAGGGGTACTATGTACCCCTACCTATTTACCCCAAAAAAGTTTCAAAAAGTAAAAACCACAAAAGACAGTTTTTGACAATTCCTTTATAAAAAAAGAAAGAAAAAAAAAGTGTCCCGCAATGTCCATCCATCCTCAATCACGGTGCCAACAAACCCAAAAAATAGAGGAAAAAAAAGAAGCTCCGCCCCAATGGAAGTCATCCCGCTGACTGCTGTCTTTTTGTGGTAAAAGCTGTTATATTGGCAAGAACGGGGCCACCGTTGACGTAACCGAGTTACCCCGCCCCTTTCTGACATCATGTGCTGTCAGAGGGGGGTGGAGTCATCCGGTTACATCAACGGGTGGCTCCGCCCTTTCCTTTATAGGGACTCCTCCCATGGAGCCTGAGCTTTTTTTTTTTTTTTCGGGTCCGTATGCGCCTTGGTTAAAGATGGATGGACATCGCAGGACACTTTTTTTTTCATAGAGGAATTGTCAAAAACTGTCTTTTGTGTTTTTTACTTTTTATCACATTTTGTTGGTGAATGGGTAGGGGTACAATGCACCCCTACCCATTCACATAGGGGGGCGGGATCTGGGGCCCTCCTTGTTAAAGGGGGCTTCCAGATTCCGGTAAACCCCCACCCACAGACCTCCACAACCACCGGGCAAGGGTTGTGGGGATGAGGTCCTTGTCCCCATCAACATGGGGACAAGGTGCTTCGGGGGGACCCCAAAGCACCCTCCCCATGTTGAGGGCATGTGGCCTGGTATGGTTCAGGAGGGGGGGCGCTCATAGGGTCTGGTATAAATTTCGGGGGGAATCCCACAACAATGTTAAATTTTTTTGTAGTTGAGTTCCCCTTAAAAGCCACACCAGACCTGAAGGTCCTGGTATGGATTTTTTTTTGGGGGGGGGGACCCATGCTGTTTTTTTTGTTTTGTTTTTTGTCGTGGAGTTCCCCTTAATATCCATACCAGACCCAAAGGGCCTGGTATAGACTGGGGGGGGGGCCCACACAGTTTTTTCCCTTGATTTTTATCTATATTGCCGGAACCCGGCAATACATTACAGCTGCGAGCAAGTTTAAATTACATTTTTTCCTTTAGAAATTTAATTTTGCTGCGGGACGGTAAAACACATCAGACAGATGTGCTACAGGCAGACTAAGGAGATCCCCCCCCCCCCCCGGCACGATATTTAAAGGAATATTAATTTTTTATTGTTTCACATTAAGCATTCTTAAAATCACTGCTCCTGAAAAAACTGCAGTTTTTAAAACTTTTTTATGCATTGATACATGTCCCCTGGGGCAGTACCCGGGTCCCAATACACAGTTTATGGCAATAACATGCATATAAGCCTTTAAAATGAGCACTTTGATTTTTCATGTTCGTGCCCCATAGACTTTAACAGTGTTTGCATGTTCGCACAATGTTCTGGTGTGAACCGAACTGGGGGTTGTTCGACTCATCCGTAGTAGAGAACACACTAAAGGTAGCCCACAGAAACACATGGCAAACATAAAAAACTCTCTAAAACAGTGTCTTGGAATTTAACCATACCCAAAACTGAGGCACCCACAGTGCTTGTCACCGAGGCAACACGCTGCCCACAGTTACTTACTGGCAGAAATTATACTGCTGTAGCACAACCCCTGTGCTGATGAAACATTGGAAACAGGGGTATCATGCAGTACTGTAATACTATGAAATTAATAGTGGTGTTCTCTCTCTTTATTACCAGTAAAAAGCCTTGCCAGAAACTCACTGAGTGAGCTGAGAATGACGCTGAAAGCAGTAAATGACAACAATAAATATAACAAATTTTCCCCCAATTCAGAATGATTGGAATAAGAATTGGCCAGTGGGTGAATACGCAACAAAGTTTGTTGTCAGTAGGGCCTTTTTATTAAAATGTTGCAGTGCTCCATATTCCAGGGAAGGTATTTGTAAACCATAGGACAAAGGTATCTTTTCAAAATATCCCAACAGCAGACAGAGCAGGAATGGTGTGTTCCCCTTTAAATGAAGCTCCACCAGCAGCAGTAGTGTCTCAGCAAGTGTGTGCAAAGTTCCCACACATACAAGGATGATCGAAGGCGGCTCACCAATCCAATGTCCAGTAGATGTACCGCAGATACAGTATGACTTTTGATGGTGGATCCTCCAGGCTGGATAGAGGTCGATGGGATGTGAAACTGCCCTAAATGAATGAGGGCAGATGAGAAGTAGACTGCAGTGCCCCTCTGGCATAATAGAAGTGTCAGTTAATTTTGCTCAGCCAGAACCCCACTTGCCTTTCTCACAGTCCTCTCTCCTCACTTGTGTCCTCTGGCCTCCCTGCACTGTCCTTTCTCTCCCCTAACCGCATTAGTGTTTCGTATTCTTCAGTCTTTTGGGAATCATAAAACTGTCACTACGGATTCGGACAATAAAAGTCTTCCCCCCACATTAAGAGGAGCTTAACATAGAACTATGGGCCAAACTTTTTTGGCCCATATGTGAAGGCCATATTTTTTGCCATCTTTGTCCCACTGGGGAGATTTACCTTTACTTCCTGTCCTATTGCCAAGACAGGAAGTGGGAGGAAATCCCTGCAAATTAAAGGAATTCCTGGGGGCCCCCAAATCACCGGAAATAGTCAATCATGTCGAGTATCATCACAGCGGCACACAGCGGGGTGTAAATGTGGTCTGAGCTGCGCATGTGCGGCTCAGATCACATTGCTCGCTGACAGGCAAATGGAAGACTTATGACAAGATGCATTTGCGGTACATTATGCATTTAAACCTGTGTTTTTGAAGAGTTTTTACATGCATTTTGCGTTTTGTGTGTTTTTTTGTTCCCTTTAAAAACACTGTACAGTATATAACTAGTTGCTAAGGAGCGGGCTGGGAAGCCGGCCGCCGTGTCCTTAACCACTTCAATACCAGGCACTTACGCACCTTCCTGCCCAGGCCAATTTTCATCTTTCAGCGCTGTCGCAATTTGAATGACAATTGCGCGGTCATGCTACACTGTACCCAAACAAGTTTTTTATCATTTTGTTCCCACAAATAGAGCTTTCTTTTGGTGGTATTTGATCACCTCTGCGATTTTTATTTTTTGCGCAACAAATAAAAAAAGACCGAAAAGTTTAAAAAAAAATACGTTTTTATTTGTTTCTGTTATTTTTTTTGTAAATAAATACGTTTTCTTCTTCAATGATGGGCACTGATATGGCTGCACTGACTGGCACTGATAAGGCGGCACTGATGGGCACTGATGAGGTGGCACCAATGAGGTGGCACTGATGAGGTGGCACTGATAAGCACTGATGATGGGCACTGATAGGCGGCACTGATGGGCACTGATAGGTGGCACTGATGGGCACTGATAGGTGGCACTGGTATGCGGCACTGATGGGCACTCATAGGTGGCACTGATGGGCACTTATAGACAGCACTGATGGGCACTCATAGGTGGCACTGATGGGTACATATGGGTGGCACTGATAAGTGGCTCATATGGGCACTGATGGGCATGGATGGGCACTGATAAGTGGCACTGGTTACTGGTGGGTGGCATTGCTGGGCATCACTGTATTTTTATTTCACTATTATGGTGCCAGTCAGTGCCCATTTGTGGGTACTGATTGGCACATATTAGGCATGTTTTTGAACATGTGGATGGTCATGGGGGATGTACCTGGCTATCCACATGTTTAAGGCTTCCCTGGTGGTCCTGGCAGCTTCCCTGGTGGTCCAGTGTGGGCATCCGAGGAGGGGCTGCGCTGATGAACAATCAGCGCAAACCCCCCTGTCAGGAGAGCCGCCGATAAACGGCTCTTTCTGTTTACATCATGATCAGCCGTGATTGGACTCGGCTGATCACGTGGTAAAGAGCCTCCGTCGGAGGCTCTTTACCGAGATCGGTGTAGCGGTGTGTCAGACTGACACACTGCACCACCGATCGTCGCGATGCGTGCCCCCACGGGTGCGCGGCGGCTGTTATCCTGCTGGACGTCATATGACACCCAGTCAGGATAACGAAACCACCGCCTGGCCGGCATTCTGCTATAGGCCGGGCGGGAAGTGGTTAACCGATTTTTCTGCTGACAGCTAAATGTAAAAAAATACAATTGCAAAACCATTGTAAAAGAAACAAAATTTGAGAAAAAAATGGCATGGGATGCCCCCCAATCCATACCAGGCCCTTCGGGAACGGTATGGATTTGGAGGGGACCCCTACACCAAAAAAAGAAAAAAAATGTCATGGGCCCCCCAAATCCATACCAGACCCTTATCCGATTACGCAGCCCAGCGAGCAAACGCCCCTCCCCTCCTGAACCATACCAGGCCACATGCCCTCACCCTCAACATAGGGGGGTGCTTTGGGGAAGGGGGCTCTGATTGTGGGGGTCTGTAGGCGGGGGGGGCTTATTAGAATCTGAAAGCCCCCTTTAGGTCCCCAGAGGCTGGCCCCGTCCTCCGATGTAGATCCAACGTCAGTCAAGAAGCCCGCACCACCGAACCTGAAAAAAATAAAGAGCTCTGCACATGGGCATCCACTCCATAGGGCAAGGGGGAACAATTTCCCCCCACCTGGAAGTCAGAGTGAAGACACACACTTGCCCCCTGTGTTGCAATAGCCTCCAAAGCAGCCGTGGACTTTTTTTCTAAGTCTGCAGACTGCTGATGGCCTGGGGGCTGCTCTCAGTCTTTTCCGACTATCCGACCCTCCCTCCTCACTCCCGGCCCAAGCATCGGAATGGCTTAACATCACCGTGACCCTGACCTGGCTGTTCCGTGATTGGCTGCTGCCTCAGCCTGCCTCTGCCTGTGTAAATGTGCCTATGCTGATCCGGCCGGCGCGGCGCCGGCTCCTCCCACAGGTGCGTGGTGTGCAGTGGCCGAGACAAGAGACTGAATACGCTGCCAGTGCCTGCCCTATCGCTGAAGAACTACAGGTAACAGCAGTGCCAGTGCCACGACACCACTGTGTACATCTTTTTGTACTGCAATGTATTGCAATAAAACTGTGTTGTGGGCGGCCATATTTTGATCTTGATGAAAACAACCTATACATACAGTATAGGCTGTTTTCATCAAGATCAAAATATGGCCACAACAGATGTATTGCAATACATTGCAATATAGAAAGATGTACATTCTCTAGGCTATATTTATATGGACATGGAGTGAAGCGGAATTATCCCCAAGAGCTATTTCATACTGCCAGCTGGCCGCGTTATCGGTAAAGCGCCGCTAGTTTTAGCGGCGCTTTACCATAGTTTTAGTGGCACTATTCGGCCGCTAGAGGGGACTGGGGGTTTAAAAAAAAATAGAAATTGCTAATCAGACAATGGCAGCTTGATCCTTCTATTAAGCTTTTGCATCAGGTTTCTCAAACCTTTGCATGCCTGCGCTCTATGTCATAATGACTAAGCCCCTCCCCTTCATGACATTGTCAAAAAGGTACCGAGCATGGATGACCTTAAAATGATGCCCCCCCCTGAAAAAAGTTTAGCTGACGCCCATGGCTCTGCACTCGTCGAAGACTAACCGCCGACTGCCTGTTCCTCCATCCGAAGGGCTTGGTATGCACTGAGGGGGGCCCACACCGTTTTGTCCTAATTTTTTTAGCCGGCCATTCTTTTTTTTACATTTAGCTGTCAGCGGGGGAACTCCATTGACAGCTGATGACTCATTGGTTGTTGAGGATGCGGTGGCCGGCTTCCTGGCCTGCTTCTTAGCAACCAGCTCTACAGTGTTTTTAACCACTTCCCGCCCAGTCAATAGCAAATTGACGTCCGGGAAGTGGTTCTGTTATCCACACTGGAAGTCATATGACGTCCTGCGGGATAACAGCCACCGCGCGCCCGGGGGGGCGCGCATCGCGGCGATCGGTGGAGCGGTGGGTCAGTCTGACCCACCGCTACACTGATCTCGGTAAAAAGCCTCCGTCGGAGGCTTTTTACCATGTGATCAGCCGTGTCGAATCACGGCTGATCAGGAAGTAAACAGGAAGAGCCGTTGATCGGCTCTTCCTCACTCGCGTCTGACAGACGTGAGTAGAGGAGAGCCGATCGGCGGCTCTCCTGACATGGGGGGTTCGCGCTGATTGTTTATCAGCACAGCCCCCCTTCGGATACCCACACTGGACCACCAGGGAAGCCCCCAAGGACCACCAGGGAAGCCCTAAGCGTGTGGATGGCCCCCATGGCCATCCACATGTAGTAAAAAAAAAATATATAAAAAAAAACATAAAAAAATATGCCAATCAGTGCCCACACATGGGCACTGACTGGCACGATCATGGCAAGAAAATAATGTGTGGTGGCTGGCATTGCTAGGCAGCAGTGTCACCAGTGCCACCTACTAGTGTCCATCAGTGCCACCTATCAGTGCCCATCCATGCCCATCTGTGCCCATAAGTGCCCACCTATCAGTGCCCGTCCGTGCCACCTATCAGTGCCACCCATAAGTGCCCATCAGTGCCGCCTAAAAGTGCCCATTAGTGCCGCCTAAAAGTGCCCATCAGTGCCGCCTATGAGTGCCAATCAGTGCCGCCTATGAGTGCCAATCAGTGCCACCTATGAGTGCCCATCAGTGCCGCATACCAGTGCCACATATCAGTGCCCATCAGTGCCGCCTATCAGTGCCCATGATCAGTGCCAATCAGTGCCACCTCATCAGTGCCACCTCATTGGTGCCACCTCATCGGTGCCCATCAGTGTCGCCTTATTAGTGCCCTTCAGTGCCGCCTTATCAGTGCCCGTCATTGAAGTAGAAAAGGTACTTATTTACAAAAAAAATTAACAGAAACAAAGAAAAACATCGTTTTTTTTTTAATTTTCGCTCTTTTTTTATTTGTTGCGCAAAAAATAAAAATCGCAGAGGCGATCAAATACCACCGAAAGAGAGCTCTATTTGTGGGAACAAAATGATAAAAAATTTGTTTGGGTACAGTGTAGCATGACCGCGCAATTGTCATTCAAATTGCGACAGCGCTGAAAGCTCAAAATTGGCTTGGGCAGGAAGCTGTATAAGTGCATGGTATTGAAGTGGTTAAAGAGGGAAAAAAATACAAAATGCGAAATGCATTAAAAAACGCATCAAAAACGCAAAATTTGCTTTTCTGGTGCGACTCTATTGAAGTCTATTAAGGGTTAGAGCCAGAAATAAGAATAACATGATACACTATATTGTCAGTATTGGGACGCCTGCTTTACACCCACATATACTTTAATGGCATCCCAATCTTAGTTCTTAGGGTTCAATGTTGAACCAATGTTGAATCCTTTGCAGCTATGGAGTGTGTCTATGGGAATGTTTGATCATTCTTCCAAAAGTGCATTTGTGAGGTCAGGCACTGATGTTGGAGGAGAAGGCCTGGCTTGCAGTCTCCGCTCTAATTCATCCCAAAGGTGTTCTATCGGGTTGAGGTCAGGACTCTGTGCAGGCCAGTCAAGTTCCTCCACTCCAAACTCGCTCATCCATGTCTTTATGGACCTTGCTTTGTGCACTGGTGTGCAGTCATGTTGGAACAGGAAGAGGCGATCCCCAAACGGTTCCCACAAGGTTGGGAGCATGAAATTGTCCATATTGTCCTGGTATGCTGATGCCCTAAGATAAGGTGACCAGATTTTTAAAATGAAATCTGGGGACATTTTCTTTTTTTACTAGTAATGGCGGCAATCAGCGACTCTCTGCCCGTCGCCGCTACCCGCCTCACAGCCTGTCAAGTCTTACTCTCCAGGCTCCGGCTACTACTGGGTGGGGAGTGGAGGAAGATCACTCCCCCAGGTAAGGCAAGGAGATAGGCAGGCAGGCGGCTGGCCGGGACTTGAGCCAAGGCAGAAGAAAATGCGAGTGGAGCTGAATGGGCTGCGCCCGAAACTGAAGAAATATTCCCTCCACTCCGCCCAGCACATGATCATCAGAAAGGGGCACAGTTAATGGAAAAAATACACCACCCTAAGCTAGTAGGAGCGGCGGAGTGGGGGTGTGTAATTCAGATTTTCTTTTTTAATTTTGCACTGACTGTCTTTGAAATTTGCCCCAGCCCCTGTTCAAATCCAAAACCGGGGACAGACTTGGTCCAGGGACAGTGTCCTCAATCCGGGGACTGTCCCCTGAAACCGGGAATGTCTGGTCACCTTAAGAGTCCCCTTCACTGGAACTAAGAGGCCAAGCCCAACCCCTGAAAAACAACCCCACACCAAAATCCCCCCTCCACCAAATGATTTCCCAAAAGCATCATATTATGCAGGAACTTCAACTCATGTTTTTTCTTCACTTCTGCAGGTAACAATGGAATCGCTCCTGACTTTCCCTCATTTGGAAGGTCTATCTCTCTTCTCTTTCTTTGTTGTACCTGAAAGTGTCAATGAATAATAAAAAAAAACAATATAGATATATGAGGGGTATGGGAATTTACAGGAACTCAAACACACACACATGTAGGTTGAACTGGACGTGTGTCTATTTAAACTTTATCAGTTATGTAACTATGTACCTCTATTGAGTCTAATGGATAAATTTCTATAAAAAAAATAAACTACTGTATTTCAGAGCCGGTTTACACCAGGGCGGCGCGACGTGGCACGACTTGTGGGGGCGACCTCGGCGGCGCGATCTCAAGACGACTTGAGACGCCCGCCGAGGCGATTTGCATAATGACTTCTGTAAAGAAGTCAATGCAGGTCGCCTTGGGTCGCCCCCAAAAGTAGTACAGGAACCTTTTTCTAAGTCGGAGTGACCTGAGTCGCTCTTACTTAGAACGGCTCCATTGAAAAGCGTGGGATGCGACTTGTCAGGCGACTGAGTCGCCTGACGAGTCGCCCTGGTGTGAACCGGCTCTCAGTAAACCTTTCACCCACTTCTAAATGACTGGATTTTTTATTCTCAAAGCTAGCATTAAAGTGACAATAAACTCTGGTTTTAAATATATATTCAAGTATTTATTTTTATCTAAAAAAAGGTACCTTTTGTTTCTTTCAGTCTCCTCCAAATCTTAAAAGAAAAAGTTTTTTTTCTGCTGTGATCTGACTTCGGGATAGAGGGTGGCAATGTTTGTTCTCCATGGTCTCACTGTAAATAAAAGCATAGCCATCCTCTCTTTCTCACTCAAGAGGGTCTATGGACTATGGGATTTGTAGTGTGCATAGAGCAATGTACATGATCACAACTAATGTGCACTGATTTTTCCAAACACATGAAAGTGAGGGGAGAAGGAGAGGTTCAGGAGCTTATAAGAAATAAACCATTTCATGAAAAATTGATTACAGGGCCATTAAGTAGTGGGTGTTATTTTTGAAAAAAAAAAGGATATTAATTAGTGTAGCGGCCTCACCCCTCTCACCCCTTCTCATGCTCGGCTTGTCTGTCTTTGTCTAGGGGTGTTAGTACCGGGGGGAGGGATAAGATACACCACGGCCCATGTCCTCCATAGTGACGAGGTGAAGGCCAGAAAGATTGGGCTTTGTGTAGGTGTCCTGGAGTCAAATCCTTTCCTCCGTCCTTGACTCCCCCTTTGCTCCTAGTAACCAGAGTTCCACACACTGAATAGGTCCAACACAGTTTTATTCTTCTCAGCGAATAAACATACAGCACAGTCCAGTTGGGACCTTTGCAACAGAATGGGAGTAGGTCGAGGCACAATCCTTCCAGATATAGCTAACCACTGTGATGTCACCAGTGGCGAATAGTCACTGCCACTGCACTGACTATGTGAAATAGAACATGAATTACCTTTGCTAGCACGGCCCCTGTCAGGGGAAGGATATCCGCCAAGGGAGGTACCGGAGGCCTCTCTGTCACCAGCAATGCTGTGCCGGACTCTTCAGAGAAGTTCCACACACCAATCCTCACGAACTCAGACACGGGCACCCAAGGAGTTAGGGCCCCCCTCAGATTCCTCCAACCTCGTGGAACTCAGTCGAAGGTACTGAGCCCCAGGCATCCGCCATAGTACCTCACCCCAGGCTAAAGGTGCCTGAGATGGACTCCATCTCCCGCTCCGGCCAGGTCAAGGGCACCTGGGCCCGGAACACCGGAATGCCAGCACCCAAGCTGAAGGTGCCTGGGTGCGGCCGCATCCTCCAGACTCTGAACCCCGTGGTAAGGGCGTCCGCCCCTTTTATCCCCTCTCCCTTTGCGTCACAGCGGGTTCCCCTCCCCGCCGTACCAGCGCCAGGGGAGGACAAAAAGGCACAGTCTTGCGGTGTGAGTTCAACCCCGGCCCCAGGGCAACCTGTAGGCCGCAGGGAATCTCACACCACCAGAGTCCTCCAAGAACCATAAAAGGGTCTCAGATTCCCTAGCAATCAGTGCATCTGGGTTACACTACCACCCAGATGCTTCCCCTAAATTCAAATACCTGCTACATTAGTGTTACTTTAAGGAAACAGTAGTAAAAAACACTATTTTGGTTTAACCAAATCTAACCAGGTGCTGGACTTCAGAAATATGGAGATGGAGACTGCCTTTTATTATTCTACTGAGAGACTGATGTTATGCTGCACCATTCTCCTCCAGCCAGCAGGGGCAGAGCTAAAGCCAAGCAAGCCCACAGACTTCTATGTAGAGCGCTAAGCATCCTGGGATCACTCTCTGCTTCCCACCGCTGATCACTAGATGCTTTCGGGGGGAGAGACAGTGAGAGGTCATTGCAGCATCCCAGGAACTGGTGAGAGGGCTATCCATTCATTGCTGGTATTGCTAGCAGGGACTGGGCCACTGAGAGCAGGACACCAACTGTACCTAGTCCATACTGCACTCATGCTGCACTTATTCCAAACCTAGACTGCACCTACGCCAACCCTATACTGCATTATACTGAACCTTTACCGAATCTGAACCTTGCACCTGTGCCATGACTATACTGTACCTATACTGCATCTACTGCATGCAGGTTAACCGGGACTGCTGTTAAAGCAGAACTACACTGCATCTAAGCACCACAAAACAAAACCACAATTCAATTAATTTGTAATATTCAAAGCAAACTCACCCACTGTCATTGTTATGCAGTAATGTTTGTCGCTCAGCTTACCCCTTCTCCATGTGTTCACCTTAGAGGCCAGCCACTCTCACCTGGCTGCTTAAATAATCTCTCCTCCAAGCATGGCTCCACCCCAGGCCCTATCAGGGAACACTATATTTATATATGTTTTACCGATCTTGGCTTGTTCTCGACTATCCCTGTCTGCTTGTACTTTGTTTATCCTTGTCTGCTAGTCGTCCCGAAGTTTAGCTTATCTCCTCACTATCTCTTGTATCCTGAGCTGCTGCTTCCCCTCTATCCTCTATAGCAGGGGTCTCAAACTGGTGGCCCTCCAGCTGTTGCAGAACTACAATTCCCATGAGGCATTGCAAGGCTAAACAGTTACAAGCATGACTCCCATAGGCAGAGGCATGATGGGACTTGTAGTTCGCAACAGCTGGAGGGCCGCAGGTTTGAGACCCCTGCTCTATAGCCTACTGTGAGCGTGAGAAGGGGGACTCTGGGGGCCGCGACCTGGTCCAGTTGCAGCCCAGTCCATCCTCACCACTAGAGGCTCTGGTGAACACCTGCTGGATCTTAGACTTCGCGCCCTGGGGAATCTTAGGCTCTCTAGCTCCCTGTGGGATCCCTGTTAAAGCTCCAGTGGACCTACCTTCCTTAATCACCCAGTGTTCCATCCGCAGCAGTCAGCCATAGGGTTCACTACCTTAGCAGTGTACTCCTGACCCCAACGGTGTGCATCTGTCACCTGGCTTTAGGTGACCTGACACCCACCTATCCATGTCTCCATGTTTTTTTGCTGGAATCCATCTGCCCTTAGCTCAAGCATGAAGGCAGGAGGATGCGCTTAGTTGAGAAAACCCCCCCTCCCCTCCTGAAGACTCCTGGGATGCATGACATCATTTGCCTAGGAAGAAATGTAAAAAAATATATATATACTAACAGCCATCAAAAATTCCACTCGCCTGCTAGCAATTTGCGAGTGGAATTGATTGCAGGGCGAGTGAGGAGCTGGGGTGGACCAGTCTGACTGTTTCCTGGCTGAAGCGATCAGCCAGGAAACTGTCAGCCGGAGGACACAGAGCGGAAGGACCAGACTGCCCTGGCGCCGCTTTGAGCTGAGGTGAGAAGGCTGCAGTGCTCCCCTCCCTCTCTCTCCTCCTCCTGTCTTGCTGTGTATTACACACACACAGCAGTGATGTCCCGCTGTGTGTCATGAAGCTGACTGTGTCTGTGCTCGGCGCGTGGTGTAACAAGGTCCCGCCCCCCCTAGCCCAGCTTGTGTGATAGTATCAGTGTTCCGCCTATGAAACAAGCCATCTAGGGGGGGCGGGACCTTTTTACACTGCGCGCCGAACACAGACACATCCAGCTCCATGACACACAGCAGGACATCCCGTGTGTGCGATACATCCAGGGGATTCCAGGTGAGTCTGTTTATGGGGCACAGTCCAGCTGCATTGATGGGGCACAGTCCAGCTGCATTGATGGGGCACAGTCCAGCTGCATTGATGGGGCACAGTCCAGCTGCATTGATGGGGCACAGTCAAGCTGCATTGATGGGTCACAGAGAGGCTGCGGGCACAGAGAGGCTGCGTTCACAGGCACAGAGAGGCTGCGTTCACAGGCACAGAGAGGCTGCGTTCACTGGCACAGAGAGGCTGCGTTCACGGCACAGGTGGGACAACTGGTGGCGAGTAACTCTTTAGGCCTGGCTAGTGGCTCAGGACTTGAAATTTTGAGCCCTGTATTATAATATACTTTCCTTTTTTCTAATGCTAGCAGTTTAAGGATTAAAAATCAATGTTGATTGAGGGAGTAAAGTTTCACTTTAAGTGCACAGACGCTCTTAGGTTCGCTTCACATATGAGCCGCATGTTGCTCACAGCAGGGGTCCAGTGAGTGCTGGTTCACTGTTTCAGGCCCGAATTCAGCCCAAATTTTGGGCTGAATTCAGACCTGAAACGGACCAAAAGACGCACACCTGCTGTGGAGACATGTGAACTGGCTCCAAATATCCTGCTATTGTGAATTGGATGTGGAGATCCTGCATCCAATTCGCAATGATGTGAACCTAGCCTCAAGGGGGTCCAACAATAGCCGGCAGAAGAACAAGTCAAAGGACTGCCCCTCCCTTAATAATTATTCTGCAAGCCCCCTTTCTTCACCTGCCCCCTCCATTCCCATCCTTCTTTTCTTATGGACGGTGCATGCCCAGTTGGTCTAGGATTAGATTAATGCACTCTGGCAGTATAGTATAGTATATAGTATACTTTACTACTGCTCACTGCTGCACTTGATGTGTTCTTGCTACTGTTTATGCTGATCTGGATGCCAAATGTCATCTTATGCCAATCATTACTGTTAATCACTTTGTAATCTAAATTGTGTTATTACCATTGTTAATCCATTTTATGCTTGCCTAGTAGTTACCAACCATGTTGGGTGACAATATATTTGTTTTGCCTTTACTACCTGGTTTGGTGCCTGTTTTCTTTGACATGGCACTACTATTGGGAACTAAGTATTACTTTTAGTGAATTCCTGTGATCAACGCTTTATCCTGGCCTAGGCCAACAAGGCCCAGGCCTAGGGCAGCACTTTGCAGGGGGGCAGCACGGAAAGAGTCCCCGTCAGCTTGCGCTACACTGTTAGTGTAGCGCTAGTCTTATGGGGCGGAATGGGCAGAGAGACAAATTAGTCTAGAGCCCCCATAAAGCGGCATGGTTATATCTTCTTTGTCCACTCCATAAAATTATCAGAAATTTGTGCTTAAAGTAAAACTATACTACTTTTTTTTCATTTTGTATAGAGTAAGGGAAGTTTATAGCCCCGGTCAGATTTTTTACCATCCCTGTCCCATTGCAGAGATTTCCCTTCACTTCCTGCCCCATAGCCAAACAGGAAATGAGAGGAAATCTATGCAAATGAAGGGACTCCATTGCCCCCCCAGGCCCTCAGAACTAGTGTCCCAACTCAAAATTTTCAGGGTGGGTCTTAAACAGCAAGGGGTGTGGCCTTGACAGGAAGGGGTGGGTCATATTTAAATTAGGGGGTGCGCAAGTTTTGTCAGGCCTAGGGCAGCACAAAACCTAAATACACTACTGCCTGTGATATTGTATGTTTGTACACTCAACCTGGTGTGTCAGAGGGGCTGAGGTTATTGAAAAGGTTGAGGCAAAGAACAGAGGACCCTTCCTATTCAGCAGCTCCTATGGGGTTAGAACAACACAAACATTTGTGCATATTATTCTTCATGGTCCACATAACTGGGGCATGGCAGTAGTGTGTCCTTTGTCAACATTCTTTATGCTACAAATAGTCCTTCTCTCTGATCTCAGAGTAGGGAAATATAATAAAGGTACAAACACCAGGACTGGTCATTTATTTCATTTATTTTCTGCAGAGAGCCATCGATTTTGAACATTTATTTTAACTACAGGGTCAATTCACAGTGGACTTCCAGGCAAAAAAAGTAAATATATAGTTTACTTGTCTTTCCTGAAAAATAATTTGTCATTTTGCCTGTTTTTCTACATAACCCTCTGCTAGTTAGAGACTAGTGATGAGCCGAACACCCCCGGGTTCGGTTCGCACCAGAACCCGTGAACGGACCGAAAGTTTGTACGAACATTAGAACCCTATTAAATACAATGGATGCGAACGTTCGAATTCTAAAGTGCTAATTATAACAACTATTATGCATGTTATTGTCCTAAAAAGGGTTTGGGAACCCGGGTTCTGCACCAGGGGACATGTATCAATGCAAAAAGAAGTTTTAAAAACGGTCGTTTTTCGGGAGCAGTCATTTTAATGATGCATAAAGTGAAAAAAAAAAGTCAAATATTCCTTTAAATATCGTACCTGGGGGGTGTCTAAAGTATGCCTGTGAAGTGCCACGTGTTTCCCGTGTTTAGAACTGTCCCTGCACAAAATGACACTTCTAAAGGAAAAAAAAGCCATTTAAAACTGCTTGCGGATTTAATGTAATGTCTGGTCCCGGTAATATGGATGAAAATCTTTAAGAAAAATGGCATAGCTACCCCATGACCCCCCCCCCCCTACCCCAGCCCATTACCAGCCCCTTTGGGTCTTGTATGGATATTAAGGGGAACCCCGCACATAAAATAAAAAAGGCCCTATATACTCTGAACAGCCGTATACAGGCGGTGCATACAAGACAGGGACTGTAGGTTTGTTCTTATGTAGAATCTGTTTGTAATTTTGAACAGGTACATTGTTTAAGTGTAGCTCCAGCCAAAAAATCTATTTTTAAACTTTTTGGAAAACATAGGTAAGGGTTATCACCCCTGTAACATTTGTTTTGCTGTCTGTGCCCCTGTTCAGAACATTTCACCTCACTTTCCGTCCCAATGACAACTGTTTTTGAAATGTGGTGTTTTTCTTGAAACAAGGATTGCTGATAAAGCATCAGTACAGAGGAGACACCTTTCTCCCATATTTATTCTTACAGGAGAGAATTTTCCTTCCTAGTGGTAGATTTCCTCTCACTTCCTGTTGCCTTCTTGCGTTTGCAAGTAGGAGTCGTTTGTAAGTTGGATGTTTGAAAGTAGGGACCTGCCGTATATACTCTGCAGAAATAGGCCCCTTAGTTGTTGGTGTTGGCACAACACTGTAAGCACTCACAGTTACTCTTGGTTGGTGCTGGAACGCCCTGCTGTCAACTATTATATCAGGAATTTTAATTACATATAATTGTTGAACAGTGGTAGTAAAAATTGGGCCTTTGATGGTGGTGCTGGTGCCACAACACTGTAAGCCCTGACAGTTACTCTTGGTGGGTGCAGCAATGGGCCCTGCTGTGAATTATTAGATCAAGAATTGTAATTGCATGCCCCTGTTGAACAGGGGCTGAAAAATTGGGCCTTTCGTGGTGGTGGTGGTGGTGGTGGTGTTGCCACAACACTGTAAGCCCTCAGAGTTACTCTTGGTGGGTGCAGGAATGGGCCCTGCTGTGAATTATTAGATCAAGAATTGTAATTACATGCCCCTTTTGAACAGGGGCTGAAAAATTGGGCCTTTCGTGGTGGTGGTGGTGGTGGTGGCATTGCCACAACACTGTAAGCCCTCAGAGTTACTCTTGGTGGGTGCAGCAATGGGCCCTGCTGTGAATTATTAGATCAAGAATTGTAATTGCATGCCCCTGTTGAACAGGGGCTGAAAAATTGGGCCTTAGGCACTGGTGGCACAACACTACAACCCCTCACAGATACGTTACTTGGAGCACAGCAATGAGCCCTGTTGCAAAGTATTGCTTCAAAAATTGTAATGACACGCCCCTGTTAAACAGGGACTGAAAAATTGGGCCTTAGGCACTGGTGCCACAACACTCCAACCCCTCACAGATACTGTACTTGGAGCACAGCAATGAGCCCTATGGCAAATTATTGCTAAAAAAATTGTAATTACACGCCCCTGTAAAACAGGGGCTGAAAAATTGGGCCTTAGCCACTGGTGGCGGCACCCATAAACAAAAATGATCTTCCAAGCTATCATCATCAATCGTATCATTGAGGACTCGGAGGAGGAGGATAGCCAGTCAACATAACAGCACAGGCACTCAGCATCAGCATCAGTCTTGAAGGGATGTGACATGTTAAAATCAATTAGTCTGTTATATCAGCATCAGGTGTGTGGTAGCTGGTGGTGATCCAAGACTGGTTTATCTTGATGAAAGTCAGTCGATCAACCGAGTCGGTGGACAGGCGCACCCTGTGATCCGTGACAAATCCTCCAGCAGCACTGAATGTGCGTTCCGAAAGAACGCTGGATGCAGGACAGGCCAGTAGCTCAATTGCATACTGTGCAAGCTCTGGCCAGTGATCCATCCTCAAGACCCAGTAAGCCAGAGGATTTTCGGTGGGGAAGGTGTCCAAGTCTGACCTTGCCCCTAGATATTCCTGCACCATGTTTATCAGACGCTGGCGATGGTTGCTGGAACCGATCATACTTTGGGGCTGCGGACTAAAGAATTGTCTGAACGCATCGGTCAGACGGCCACCTTCCCCACCGCTCCTTCTTTGACTGGCCGAAGCCTCAGCAACTCGTTGTCCAGGACCAGGAGTTTGTAACCTCCCAGTCTCTGGGAACGCGTTGCACAGACCTTTCTGCAAGGCCTCCCGGAGTTGTCTCATCCTCTGCTCCCTCTGCGAAGGTAACATAAGGTCCGCAACCTTACCCTTGTACCGTGGATCAAGGAGAATGGCCAGCCAGTAATGGTCCCTCTCCTTGATCCGAAGAATACGAGGATCCTTCCGCAGACTTTGCAGGATCAGGGAGGCCATGCAGCGTAGGTTTGCTGAGGCATTCGCTCCGGAGTCCTCTGGGTCACTAAGGACGACATGATCGGCAGCCACCTCCTCCCAGCCACGTACAAGTCCACTGGTTTCTTGGGACTGTAAATCATCCCTAAAAGACTGCTGCTGATGATGCTGAGTGCCAGCCTCCACCTCCATGCTGACACAATCCTCCTCCTCCTCCTCCTCCTCCTCCTCTTCCTCTTCCTGTGCGATGGGTGGGACAGAAGGAACACTGTCTGGGTAAAGGGGGCCTTGAGAGGCAAGGAAGTCCTCCTCTTCCTGCCTCTGTTCTGCCTCAAGTGCCCTGTCCATTATTCCACGCAGCGTGTGCTCCAACAGGTGGACAAGAGGTACAGTGTCACTGATGCATGCACTGTCACTGCTCACCATCCTCGTGGCCTCCTCAAATGGTGCCAGGACAGTGCATGCATCCCTGATCATGCCCCACTGGCGTGGAGAAAAAAAACCAAGCTCCCCTGACCCTGTCCTGGTGCCGTAGTCGCACAGGTACTCATTGATGGCCCTCTGCTGCGTGTGCAGCCGCTGCAGCATGGCCAACGTTGAGTTCCACCTGGTGGGCATGTCACATATAAGGCGGTTCTTGGGCAGGTTCAACTCCTTTTGCAGCTCAGCCAGGCGAGCACTGGCATTATAAGATCTGCGGAAATGCACACAGACTTTCCTGGCCTGCCTCAGGACATCCTGTAAGCCCGGGTACCTGCCCAAGAACCGCTGCACCACCAGGTTAAGGACGTGAGCCACACAGGGCACATGGGTCAGTTGTCCCTGTCGGAGGGCGGAGAGGAGGTTGGTGCCATTGTCGCAAACCACCATTCCTGGCTTAAGCTGGCGTGGCGTCAACCACCTCTCGGCCTGGCCCTGCAGAGCAGACAGGACCTCTGCCCCAGTGTGGCTTCTGTCCCCCAAACACACCAGCGCAAGCACGGCATGGCATCTTTTTGCCTGCGTACTTGCGTAGCCCCGTGAACGGCTACGGAGCACCGCTGGTTCATAGGACAAACCACAGGAAGAGGCCATGGAGGAAGAAGAAGAGGAGGGGGTGGAGGAGAGAGGTGTGTCACAACCAGTAGTAGCATTTTGGAGGCGTGGCGGTGGAACAACCTCCAACACTACTGCACCTTGTCCTGCATCCTTCCCAGCTGCCAAAAGAGTGACCCAATGGGCCGTGAAAGAAAGGTAACGTCCCTGTCCATGCCTGCTGGACCATGAGTCAGCGGTAATATGCACCTTACCGCTGACCGCCCTTTCCAGCGAAGCCAAGACATTGCCTTCCACATTCCGGTAGAGAGCCGGAATAGCCTTCCGTGAGAAAAAGTGGCGTTTGGGAACCTGCCACTGAGGAACCGCACATTGCACAAACTCACGGAAGGGGGCCGAGTCTACCAACTGAAAAGGCAGCAGTTGAAGCGCTAGCAATTTAGCCAAGCTAGCATTCAACCGCTGGGCATGTGGATGGCTGGGAGTGAACTTCTTTTGACGGTCCAGCAGCTGGGGCAGGGAAATTTGCCTGCTAGAATCGGACGTCGGTGTACTGCTAGCAGAGTGGCCGCAAGTACTTGGCTGTGACACACCTAATTCTACACCTTCATTCCTCTCAGTGCATGTTTCAGAGAGGACTGAAGTTATAGTGGGGTTGGAGATCCCAGCTGATGCGGTGCAAGGAGAGGTCCGCTTTGTTCTTTGGTGTGGGTCTTTGAGGTAGGCTTGCCAACGAGCTGCATGGCAGGTCAACATATGTCTGGTCAGGCATGTGGTACCCAAGCGGCTGATGTTCTGGCCACGCGATATACGCTTGAGACATATGTTGCAAACAGCAGCTGTGCGATCTGATGCACTAGCCTCAAAAAAGGCCCACACCAAGGAACTTTTTGAATGACGGGCAGAGGCAGCGCCCTGCACAGGCGGAGCTCTGCGGTGTGATTCCGTCGGTGTACTGCCCTTACGCTGGCCACCAAAGGGCATCCTGCCTCGTTGGAGATGTGCCTCCTCCTCATCCTCCTCCTCCTCCTCTCTCCTATTAGGCACCCACGTGGAGTCAGTGACCTCATCATCCCCTCCCTCCTCATCACTGGAGCCAATCTGGCAGTATGCTGCAGCTGCTGGAACATGACTGCCAGATTGGTGTCCTTCTTGAGCATCCCCTCTGTCTGCTCTCACGCTACTGCCTTCCTGTAGCTGGGTTTCATCATCAGACCCTTCGAAACGCTGGGCATCCTCCTGGAGCATGTACCCAACACTGTGCTCAAACAGTTCGGGGGACTCCTCAGGAGGAGGACATGGTGGGTCTAGGGAAGGAGTGACTGATGATGAGTCTGACATTGATACCAGGGAAGAGGACGCTTTGGCAGCTGCTTTGCCAGTACCCTGAGCCTGGGTGAGAGAGGATGAGGAGGAGGAGGAGGGCTTGGTCATCCACTCTACCAAGTCTTCGGCATGATGTGGCTCAACATGTCCAGCTGCCGAAAAGAAGGACAAGCGTGTCCCATGGCCATGTGCTGATGACAATGCACCGCGTCCACGACCAGCACTGTTGCCCCCAGACACAGAGCCTGCTTGCCCTCTTTTATTGCCTCCTGACTGTCTGCCTCTCCTTGTTTGCCTTCCAGACATTCTAATAGATGGCCTGCAGGGAGATGGGAAAAAAGCAATAAGGGCTACCTTCAGGTGTCCTTCTCTGTCCCTTTACTTAAGGATTTCTAAATATGGTTGAGGATTATTGCTTTTGCACAGAATAGCACAACGACAATTTCCCTGACTGTCCAAAAAACAAGGATTTCAAAGATGGTTGATGAGGAATGCTTTGGCACACTATAGCACAAGGAGAATTCCCCTCACTTTCCTTCTTTGTCCCTAGAAACAAGGACTGGCACAGTGAAAGAAACTGACACTCTCCCTACCTACAGTTTTCTGTCCCTAGAAAAAATGTTTTTTTAAAGCACACTATAGCACAAGGAGAATTCCCCTCACTTTCCTTCTTTGTCCCTAGAAACAAGGACTGGCACAGTGAAAGAAACTGACACTCTCCCTACCTACAGTTTTCTGTCCCTAGAAAAAATGTTTTTTTAAAGCACACTATAGCACAAGGAGAAATCCCCTCACTTTCCTTCTTTGTCCCTAGAAACAAGGACTGGCACAGTGAAAGAAACTGACACTCTCCCTACCTACAGTTTTCTGTCCCTAGAAAAAATGTTTTTTTAAAGCACACTATAGCACAAGGAGAAATCCCCTCACTTTCCTTCTTTGTCCCTAGAAACAAGGACTGGCACAGTGAAAGAAACTGACACTCTCCCTACCTACAGTTTTCTGTCCCTAGAAAAAATGTTTTTTTAAAGCACACTATAGCACAAGGAGAATTCCCCTCACTTTCCTTCTTTGTCCCTAGAAACAAGGACTGGCACAGTGAAAGAAACTGACACTCTCCCTACCTACAGTTTTCTGTCCCTAGAAAAAATGTTTTTTTAAAGCACACTATAGCACAAGGAGAAATCCCCTCACTTTCCTTCTTTGTCCCTAGAAACAAGGACTGGCACAGTGAAAGAAACTGACACTCTCCCTACCTACAGTTTTCTGTCCCTAGAAAAAATGTTTTTTTAAAGCACACTATAGCACAAGGAGAAATCCCCTCACTTTCCTTCTTTGTCCCTAGAAACAAGGACTGGCACAGTGAAAGAAACTGACACTCTCCCTACCTACAGTTTTCTGTCCCTAGAAAAAATGTTTTTTTAAAGCACACTATAGCACAAGGAGAAATCCCCTCACTTTCCTTCTTTGTCCCTAGAAACAAGGACTGGCACAGTGAAAGAAACTGACACTCTCCCTACCTACAGTTTTCTGTCCCTAGAAAAAATTTTTTTTAAAGCACACTATAGCACAAGGAGAAATCCCCTCACTTTCCTTCTTTGTCCCTAGAAACAAGGACTGGCACAGTGAAAGAAACTGACACTCTCCCTACCTACAGTTTTCTGTCCCTAGAAAAAATGTTTTTTTAAAGCACACTATAGCACAAGGAGAATTCCCCTCACTTTCCTTCTTTGTCCCTAGAAACAAGGACTGGCACAGTGAAAGAAACTGACACTCTCCCTACCTACAGTTTTCTGTCCCTAGAAAAAATGTTTTTTTAAAGCACACTATAGCACAAGGAGAAATCCCCTCACTTTCCTTCTTTGTCCCTAGAAACAAGGACTGGCACAGTGAAAGAAACTGACACTCTCCCTACCTACAGTTTTCTGTCCCTAGAAAAAATGTTTTTTTAAAGCACACTATAGCACAAGGAGAATTCCCCTCACTTTCCTTCTTTGTCCCTAGAAACAAGGACTGGCACAGTGAAAGAAACTGACACTCTCCCTACCTACAGTTTTCTGTCCCTAGAAAAAATGTTTTTTTAAAGCACACTATAGCACAAGGAGAAATCCCCTCACTTTCCTTCTTTGTCCCTAGAAACAAGGACTGGCACAGTGAAAGAAACTGACACTCTCCCTACCTACAGTTTTCTGTCCCTAGAAAAAATGTTTTTTTAAAGCACACTATAGCACAAGGAGAAATCCCCTCACTTTCCTTCTTTGTCCCTAGAAACAAGGACTGGCACAGTGAAATAAACTGACACTCTCCCTACCTACAGTTTTCTGTCCCTAGAAAAAATGTTTTTTTAAAGCACACTATAGCACAAGGAGAATTCCCCTCACTTTCCTTCTTTGTCCCTAGAAACAAGGACTGGCACAGTGAAAGAAACTGACACTCTCCCTACCTACAGTTTTCTGTCCCTAGAAAAAATGTTTTTTTAAAGCACACTATAGCACAAGGAGAAATCCCCTCACTTTCCTTCTTTGTCCCTAGAAACAAGGACTCGCACAGTAAAACACACTGACACTCTCCCTACCTATCCTTCTCTTTCCCTAAACTAAAGGAATCCAGGTTAAGCAAGAAAAAAATAAATGTCACTGTCCCTGCCTATGCTTGTCTTTCCCTGCTCCGGAACACACTACACTAGGCCGCCGTGCTGGCGGCCTTTTATAGTGTGGGGCGTGTACTAAACACCCTCAGCAATAATTGGCCACAGGCATCCTGCCTGTGGCCAATCATTGCTCTCCTCGCTGCCGGCGCTGTGATTGGCCAAGCATGCGGGGTCACAGTGCATGCTTGGCCAATCACAGCGCCTGGATGACACTGCGATGGCGTAGTGCATTGTGGGCCGTTCGCGTCACTCGAATTTGGCGCGAACGGCCCAAATCGTTCGATCTTCGTCGAACGATCGAACAGCCGATGTTCGAGTCGAACGTATGTTCGACTCGAACACGAAGCTCATCCCTATTAGAGACATGTTTCTGCTACTTCCTCATATGGAATTACTTTCTGGTTTAGCTACTATATACTGCTTAGGCAGTTTGCTTTGTTATGAATTGAAATTCGGACCAATTTTTGTTTTTCGGAAATTCAGATGTATTAGAATTGCCAAATTACATTAGTACCGAATTTAAATGAGCATGAAATAACCCAAAAAATTCTGACGAAATTCGAATTCGATTCGATCCAACTGTTTTTCGAATCAATTTTGAATAGTTTTCTAATTCAAATAGTTTTCAAAATCGAAAAGTTTTCCAATTCGAACAGTTTCCTAATTCGAAAAGTTTTCCAATTCGAATTGTTTTCAATTTTCAATAATTTTCCAAATTTCCAAAGAGAAAAAATAAAAGAGAATAAAATACAATAGAAAATGTAGGAATATAATAGAAAAAAATTATAGAATTGAAAAGAATATAACAGAAATTAAAAGAATAGAATATAATAGAAAGAAAATAACAATTTCCCAAAATTCAAATAGAATCAATTTTAATTTGAAGAGAATAGAAAAGAATAAATTAGAAAATAACAGAAGAGTATACAAAAAAAACAGAACAGCATAGAATAGAAATAATATAACAGATATATAATAAATTTGAATAGAAAATAATAGGATAGAATAGAAAAGAATAGAATTGAATAGAATAGAAAAATATAAATATTTTCTATTCTATTAAAATTCAAATTTCTATTCTATTGTTTTTTTAATTATAATATTTTTTATTCTATTCTTTTCTATTTGAATTTCAGAAGATGGTTATTTATTCTATTCATTTTTTTTATTATAATCTATTTATTTCTATCCTATTCCTTTCTATTACTTTCTTTTATTCTAAAACGATTCAAATCTGCATACTATTCAAAATTGATTCGAAAAATATTCGAATCAATTCAAATTCTAATTCCGAAAATTTATATAGATTCGAATACGAATAATCATAACGAATTCTGAAAACAAATTAAATGGGTTTAACAAATTTAACTAAACAAGCTTATGCAAATGACGAAACGAAACACATATTTTCATTCTGCACATGTCTAATACTACTTCCTCAAGCTTGGTGTACATGTAATGAAATTTCAGTACATGCGTACCCCTGTCTGTTCAAAAGAAGCTGGTCTAAGGACCGACTTTTGTCAAATGTTTCTGCTGGAAAACCAACATTCGATCAGCGCATGTAGCCAATGGCTGCAGTGTTGTTCTGTGTATTTTGACCTGGGGTGGGGAGACCCGCTTTCAGAATGCAATAGCACAGCGGGGGAGATCCCTACATCCACTTGTTTGTGTTTATGCAGGGATCTGTCAGTTTTTTTTTTACTTGCTGGTTGAATGAAAAAAAAAAATATGTGTGTATACCCTGCTTAAGTCTTATATAGGGTACTGGATTTAGGTTTTTACCTCCTTATGACTGTTGTTGGTGCTTACTGCACCCATGTGGGGACCCGAAGAGAGCGCTCGATAGTGCCCCCAAAGGCTGGTTATGACTGCCATTTACTGCAAGGCAGGTGCTCAGGCAGCACTGCAACTTAGAAGTGATGTTTCTCCATAAGAACACAATTACTGTATATACTCGAGTATAAGCCGACCCGAATATAAGCCGAGGCACCTAATTTTACCACAAAAAACTGGGAAAACGTATTGACTCCAGTATAAGCCTAGGGTGTCCATCTGCATGCCTCACTGTGTCCATGTGCATGCCTCACTGTGCCCATGCCTCACTGTGCCCATGCCTCACTGTGTCCATGACTAGACTGACGTTTAACATGGGAGTCTATGGAAGGGCTGCCCAGCTTTGAAAAATCGGTGCTCCCCGGTTGTAGGTCCCCCAGACAACAAACTTGCACACTTGTAGAGAAGAAATGGGGCTACATGTGTGCCAAGTTTCGTGTCCAGGGGACCTACGACCGGCTGGTACCGAGTCCCCAAAGTCACCAGAGAAATGACCGTTTAACATTGGAGTCTATGGAAGGGGTATCCGGGTTTGAAAAATCGGTGCTCCCCGGCCGTAGGTTCCCCGGACAACAAACTTTGCACACTTGTAGAGGAAGAGTGGGACTACATGTGTGCCAGTACCGGGTCCCAAAAGTCCCGGAGATCAGGCGCAAAAAGGGGACTCGAGTATAAGCCGAGGGGGGCATTTTCAGCACAAAAAAATGCTGAAAAACTCGGCTTATACTCGAGTATATACGGTAACTTCTTGTAATTTGTGGCCCAACTTCTGTAGTTCTTTACATTGTTTACTACAGACATCAGTTCCTCATTACACTTCATAACTCTTCTCTTACTTTTGTTGTACAGCATTTCTAAGCCGGTATTACTGAGCTTATACCGGACTCCACCAGCTCAGTAACCCGTCACCTCACTCCTAGTGACATTAATTCATATATTATATTTAATACTAGGAAACTTGACTTTGGTACATAATCTGTGCTTAATCTTCTCCCAAGGCTTCACTCTATCCTCTGTGACTTCCAGGCTGGGTCAGTAGGCAGAGTTGGACCCAGTATTGGGGTTGCGACCACTAGGGAAGGAGCCTAAGCACACAAGTTCTTTTACTACCAGGGCCTTCCGTCACCTTTGTCAAGTCACACCGCTTCCTGACTGGCTGATTGTATATGCACTCAACCAGAGGCATAGCTTGAAGCATGCCGCTGTGTCTTTAACCGATTTCTCCGCTGACAGCTGAATGTAAAAAAAAGAAATTGCAAAACAAAACAGTTGCAAAACCATTGTAAAAGAAACAAAATTTGAGAAAAAAACGGCATGGGGTCCCCCCCCCCAATCCATACCAGGCCCACACCAAGAAGAAAATGGCATGCCCCCCCCCAATCCACTCCAGACCCTTATCCGAGCATGCAGTTTGGTAGGTTAGGAAAGGGAGGGGAACCATACCAGGCCACATGCCCTCAACATGGGGGGGGGTGCTTTTGGGAAGGGGGGCTCTGTCTCCCCACCACAAATCTCCTTGTCCCATGTTAATGGAGACAAGAGCCTCTACCCCACAGCCCTGGGCTGTGATTGTGGGGGTCTGCAGGCGGAGGGCTTATCAGAATCTAGAAGCTCCTCTTTAACTGGTGGGTCTCCTATGTGAATGCTTATGGAGTACATTGTACCCCTTCTCATTCACCAAAAAAGTGTCACATAGAAAAAAAAACACAAAGACAGTTTTTGACGATTTCTTTATTAAAAATAAAAAAATATTGTCTCCGATGTAGATCCAAGATTAATCACGATGCCAAACCCGATGTATGCTGGGTTGGTGATGTCACAAGGGGATGGGGTCACCAGGTAACATCACCAGGTGGCCCCGCTTCTTACCTATTTAAGAACGGTCAGACGGAGGAATGGGCAGTCAGCGGTTAGTCTTCAACTAGTGCAGAGCTCTTTTTTTTCCGGGTTCGGTGGTACTACGGGCTTCGTGATTGACATTGGATCTACATCGGAGGACGGGGGACCTAAAGTGGGCTTTCAGATTCTGATAAACCCCCCGTTCCCCAGAGCTGTGCCATGAGTTGGACCCAGTATTGGGGTTGCGACCACTAGGGAAGGAGCCTAAGCACACAAGCTCTTTCACTGCCAGGGCCTTCCGTCAACTTTGTCAAGTCACATCGTTTCCTGACTGGCTGATTGCATATGCACTCAACCAGAGGCGTAGCTTGAAGCATGCGAAAGTTGACCTGCCCCCCCCCCTCACTACCACCCACCGCACACTAAGATACTCCCATGCTCCAAGTAGTTAAAGCAGGGGTAGGCAACCTTTCAGTGGTAGAAATCTACCTGAACAACATGAAAGAGATCAAAGATCACCATTAACTAGCAAGGCCTAACTAAATGGTAAGGAAAGCTTAGAAAAATAAATTAAAACAAATTTCACTGTAAAAATGTAAGCCTGGTCAGTAGGCCAGTGGATGGTGTGTGAACAGTGTCAGTACAGTAGTGGACGGCGTCAGTAGTGCAGAGGTTGGTGTCAGTAGGGCTGTGGATGGTGTCAGTAGGTCTATGGAAATTGTCAATAGAGCAGAGGTTGGTGTCAGTAGGGCTGTGGACAGTATCAGTAGGGCAGAGGTTGGTGTCAGTAGGGCGGTGGACAGTGTCAGTAGGGTTGTGGGCAGTGTCATTAGAGCAGAGGTGAGTGTCGGTAGGGCTGTGGACAGTGTCAGCATGGCAGAGGTTGCTGTCAGTAGGGCTGTCGACAGTGTCAGTAGGGCAAATGTTAGTGTTAGTAGGGTAGATGTTGGTGTCAGTAGGTTAGTGGATGGTTTCAGTAGGTTAGTGGACGGTGTCAGTAGAGCAGTGGGCGGTGTCAGTAGGACAGTGTATGATGTCAGTAGAGCAGTGAACGGTGTCAGTAGAGAAGTGGACGGTGTCAGTAGAGCAGTGCATGGTGTCAGTAGAGCAGTGGACAGTGTCAGTAGAGCAGTGGATGGTGTCAGTAGGGCAGAGGATGGTGTTAGTAGAGCAGAGCATGTGTCAGCTGGACAGCGGATGTTGTGTCAGTAGGACAGCGGATGTGTCAGTGGGGCAGCGGATGTGTCAGCAAGGGAAGCAGATGTGTCAGTAGGGCAGTGAATGTGTCAGGAGGTGTCTGGCAAGGGAGTGCTAGCGTGGGCACCTGGGACAATTACCTTGCATCTCTTGTGGGGTGCCCGGCAGCTGGCATCTCTTTGTCTTGTGGGGGGGAATGAGGCCATGTGCTAGGGGGTGATTTGGAAGGGGAGAGGACTTGCGTTAGGAGGGGGGGTTGGGTGAGTTAGACTTCAAATTCCCCCCCTTCCAGCACAAGTCCTCTCCTTCCCAAAGCACCCCCTAGCACATGCACTCATGGCAGCATAAAACTGTTACTGTTACCACCTTCCTGGTCATCGTGTCCCCCTCCTTTGCAAGGCTGCATTAAACCTTTTACAGACCTCAAATCAGAGAGCAGTGTGGATGCAGAGCACTGTTCCTCCTCTCCAGCTTTTTCTCCTGTCCTGTTCACAAGAAATGTCAGAACGGAAGAGAAGGTGGCTTCAGTCTGCTCCTCACTGTGGGCTTGTGCTTCTACAGGCAGCCGGTGGGGAGAGAAATGCCAGATGGAGGCATAGAATGATGCTATAGCGACCTTTTGAGCCCCGGGTAACTGCGGATGGTTTCCCCCAAGAAAGTGCACCCACACCCATGTCAGGCAGGTTAATAGCCTACGTCATTGGCTATTCCCGGGCAAGCAGGGAAAGCCGGGGGTAGCCCTATGATCTGACGGGTGCCCCCGCCCCCTCGTACGTCAGACCCCACCTATGTCATTGGCTATTCCCCGGCAAGCGGGGAAACCCGGGCTTTCCAAGTGACGTGGGCAGGCGGGGTCCCGCCTACGTCATTGGCTATTCCCCGGCAAGCGGGGAAAGCCGGGGCTTACCCTATAATGTGACAGATGACCCCGCACCCTGGTACGTCATGGGGGTTTCGTGTGGAGTGGAGACGGGAGGAGACTGCAGCGCTGGACATCGGATCACTGCGGGACATAGAGAACAATGCTGGACAGACTGGATTACATTGCTGGAATGGGTTTTTTATTTTTTATTTTTTTATTTTTAATAAAGGACTTTTCCAACTGTGTCTGTTTTTTTACAATTTTGTACACTTTCTTTGTGAAATGGTAGGGGTACAATGTACCCGTTACCAATTCACATAGGGGGAAGCGGTATCTGGGGTCCCCTTTGTTAAAGGGGGCTTCCAGATTCCGATAAGCCCCCCACCCGCAGACCCCCACAACCACCGGGCAAGGGTTGTGGGGATGAGGCCCTTGTCCCCATCAACATGCAGACATGGTGCTTTGAGGGGTCACAGACCCCCAAAGCATCCTCCCCATGTTGAGGGCATGTGGCCTGGTACGGTTCAGGAGGGTGGGCACTCTCTCGACCCCCATCTTTTTCTGCGGCCTGCCAGGTTGCGTGCTCGGATAAAGGGTCTGGTATGGGGGGAATTCCACGCTATTTTGTTTTTAATTTGGCATGGAGTTCCCCTTAAAATCCTGAAGGCCTGGTGATTGAATTTGGGGGCTCCCCCACACATTTTTTTATTTATTTTTTTATCAATGACTTTCAATGACTGTTCTCTGTATTGCCGGGAGCCGACAATTATAGCCGCGAGTGCTTTTAAATAGACACGTGCAATTCGTTTAGTTTCTAATTCGTTTTTCACGAATTTAGAGAAATTTGTTAATTCCGAAATTTCAGAAATTTCTAATTTTTCAATTGCCGAATTTCCGAATTTTTCAATTGATGAATTTTTGGATTTTCGGATTTCGAAAATTCGAAAATTCAAAATTGCAAAATTCAAAAATCTAAAATTCGAAAATCTAAAATTCGAATTTTTAGAATTTCCAAAAATTCGAAAATTTGTTTTTTTTTCGTTTTCGCTTTATTCGTTTTTTTGGAAATTCGGAAATGCGAAAATTCGGAATTCGAAAATTCAGAATTCGAAAATTCGGAATTCGGAATTCCGAATTTCCGAATTATGAATTTCCCGAATTTCCGAAAAAGCAAAGAAAAAACGAAAAAAATATTTTTTTAGAATTTCCCGAATTTCCGAAAAAAGCAAAAAAAGGAAAACGAAAAAAAAAACGAATTTTCGAATTTCCCGAATTTACGAATTTACGAAAAAAGCAAAAAATTGGAAAAAAAAAAGAATTTTTCGGCAGTGCACATGTCTACTTTTAAATGACCTTTTTCTTCAGAAATTACACTTTGTGCAGGGACAGTTCTAAGCACGGGAAACAAGCGCTACTTTACAGGCATACTATACACACCCCCTAGGTACGAAATTTAAAGGAATATTTCACTTTTATTGTTTCACTTAAAGCATTATTAAAATCACTGCTCCCGAAAAAACGGCCATTTTTAAAACTTTTTTTTGCATTCGTACATGTCCCCTGGGGCAGAACCCGGGTCCCCAAACACTTTTTATGGCAATAACTTGCATATAAGCCTTTAAAATTAGCACTTTAGATTTTTCATGTTCGAGTCCCTCAGACTTTAACGGTGTTCGGATGTTCGAACAAATTTATTGCCTGTTTGCACGTTCTAATGCGAACCGAACTGGGGGGTGTTCGGCTCATCCCTATTGGTAACCTTTCAGTGACATATACTTATGTTGCAGTACAGGAGCCGTAGAGGCTCAAAACAAACAGATTTGATTTACTAAAGGCAAATTGATGGTTCCCTGTGCACATTGCAAGGAAATTTTCCCCAGAGCTTAGTGAATGAGATGAAGCTCTGCTGACTTCCATCTTCCAATCACGTGCAAGAGAAAATGCTGTGCCTTTAGTAAATCAACCCAAAGCCTTCAACATCAGCTACGTTGACTCCAAACTAGCTGATGCTACACATTCCCACTATAACTGTCCCTTTAACAAAAGAAGGGGGGAGGGAAACAGCAGGAACCTCTGGGCTTGGCGGTAAGTGAATTATTTAAAATACATACTTTCAGCATGCTAAGTCTTAAGCTGGGTATACATGGTTAGTTTTTATTCGTTAAATTCCCCCATCCACACAGGCGGGATTGGTGGAGGAATCTTGGTCTGGTGGGGACTTCTTTTCAAAACAAAATGTTTTTTTGGAGCTAAATGAAAGGGCTATGGATGTTAAACATAATTTTAACCAGCTCCACTATATCTTCTACCCAAAATGCATCTAATAGTTTTGGATGGTGGTCTTTAAATTTTCACTGGACTGCATTTGAATGAGTCATTCCAGATGGATGCACAAAGGGTGCACAAATTAGTTTTTGTTTAGTCTTGCACCAAAATCAGATCAGACAGCAACATTTACCTGTACTGGTGCCAGCCCTTGTTTCTGCCAAAGGCATTATCAGGTACTTTTTTGAATGAATGGTAGTTGTTTATTTGCAATGGATGTTTCTATGTACAAAACTAAACATTGATATCTTATTATTATTATAATTTTTATGAAGTTGAACATATTACATGAATGTTTGCAGCATAATAAAGGACACATTTAAAGAAGAGTGTGCAGTGGTCTTAAATATTTTTTTTATTTTGTAATGGACAGGAATAAAAAGATTTTTTTTTTTTGCATATTTCTCACACTTAAATGATTCAGATCATTAAACAAATTTTAATATTACACAAAGATAACCCAAATAAGTCCAAGATGCAGTTTTTAAATTATTATTTCATTTATTAAGGGAAAAAACCTGTTCAAACCTGCCTGGCCCTATTTGAAAAAGTAATTGCCCCCTCCCATGCTGAATCATGAATGAACTGTAATGAACCGCAATTTCTTGGAAAGCTTAGTTAAATTTCACTTGCCACACTCAGGCCTGATTACTGCCAGACCTGTTGAATCACATAAATAGAAGCTGTCTAACAAAGTGAAGCACGCTAACAGATCGCAAAAACCCACACTTAATGTCACAATCTAAAAAAATTCAAGAACAGATTAGAAACAAAGTAATCTACGTGTATTGGTCTAGGAAAAGTTTCAAAGCAATTTCTAAGGCTTTGGAACTCCAGTGAACCATGGGTTATTCACAAATGAAGATTACTTGGAACAGTGGTAAACGTTCCCAGGAGTGGCCAGAATACAAAAATTACTCCAAGAGCATGACAACGACTCATCCAGGAGGTCATAAAAGAACCCAGAACAACATCTAAAAAACTGCAGGCCTCACTTGCCTCAGGTAAGATCAATGTTCATGATTCAACAATAAGAAAGAGACTGGGCAAAAATGACATCCATGGGAGAGTTCCAAGGCCAAAGCCACTGCTGACCGAAAAGAACACAAAGGCTCATCCCACATTTACCAAAAACATCTTGATTATCCCCAAGACTTTTAGGCAAATATTCTGTGGACTGATGAGACAAAAAAATATTTTTTTGGAAGGTGTGTGTCCCGTTACATCTGGCATAAAACTAATACAGCATTTCATAACAAGAACATCATACCAACAGTCAGACGTGGCGGTGGTAGCGTAATGGTCTGGGGCTGCTTTGCAGCTTCAGGATCTGGACGACTTATCATATTTGATGGAACCATGAATTCTGAGCTCTACTAGAAAATCCTAAAGGAGAATGTCGGACCATCAGTTTGTGACCTCAAGCTCAAGTGCACTTGGGTTATGCAGCAGGACAATGATCCGAAACACAACAGCAAGTCCACCTCCAAATAGTTCAAACAAAGGAAAGTTTCGGTTTTGGAGTGGCCTAGTCAAAGCTCGGACTTAAATCCAATTGAGATGCTGTATCATGACCTTACACAGGCCGTTCATGCTGGAAAATCCTCCAATGTGGCTGAATTAAAACAATTCTGCAAAGACGAGTGGGCCAAAATTGCTCCACAGCAATGTGAAAGACTCATTGCCAGTTATCGCAAATGCTTGTTTGCAGTTGTTGCCGCCAAGGGTGGCACAACCAGTTATTAGGTTTAGGGGCAATTACTTTTTCACATAATGCCAGGCAGGTTTGGACAGCTTTTTTGCCCTAATAAATGAAACCATCATTTAAAAACTGCATTTTGTATTTACTCGGGTTATCTTTGTGTAATAATAAAATGATTTTGATGATCTGAGTCATTTATGTGGGACAAATGTGCAAAAAAAGAAAAAATCAGAAAGGGGGCAAATACTTTTTCACAGCATTGTATGTAATATTACATATTACAATTTTTTTTTTTTGTTGCATGTCTTGCAGAGCTTCCTTGTCAGCCTGTTCTAAAAAGTTCCCAGAGTGCAGCACACACAAAGATGTGACTCTTCTCTTATTGCTTGGTTCAGGCCTCTACTTTGATAACCCAAAGTGCTTTGGAAATTATTTTATTAATTTAATAAATGTTTATTTGTGAAACAAAATTACATATACATAGGTATAACATACAAAACAAATAAAACATTAATTTAAAAACTTTTAAACGTATTCAAAATCTTACTTAGTTAAGTAGAAACTAGAAAGTAGTGAATGTAACTAGAATTAGTAGCAAAGAAAGTGTAAGCTGTTGTTCCCTCTAGACTTGACATCATATTCCCTAAGTGGTATAAACCAAGTAGAAACTAGAAAGTAGAATTAGTTTAACTTTTTTAAATGAAAAAGTTTAAGTAGTAAAGAAATTGTAAGCTGTTGTTCTCTCTAGACTTGACATCATATTCCCTGAGTGGTATAAACCAAGTAGAAACTAGAAAGTAGAATTCGTTTAACTTTTATAAAATTAAAAGTTGAAGTAGTAAAGAAAGTGTAAGCTGTTGTTCCCTCTAGACTTGACATCAGATTCCCTGAGTGGTATAAACCAAGTAGAAAATAGAAAGTAGAATTAGTTTAACTTTTATAAAATGAAAAAGTTTAAGTAGTAAAGAAAGTGTAAGCTGTTGTTCCCTCTAGACTTGACATCATAATCCCTGAGTGGTATAAACCAAATAGAAACTAGAAAGTAGAATTAGTTTAACTTTTATAAAATGAAAAGTTAAAGTAGTAAAGAAAGTGTAAGCTGTTGTTCCCTCTAGACTTGACGTCATATTCCCTGAGTGGCAAAAAACGTATTTATAGTTATACTAAGTCTTCAAAAAATGTATTCTTTATATCATGAGCTTCAATTCATGACAGATTTTGCTTTGAACTATGGAATCAAAATACTTACTTTATAGTACAATTCTGAATTGGGGATTGGAAAGTAGGTAAGATAAAAAACTGTGGTATCCTTTCTTTTCGGTATACCATCTCCAATGGTAAAAAAATGAATGTATTTCTCATCTACAAACCTGTTTCTGTATAACATGAGATAAGCATATGTATATGTTGCATCGGACACAATCTATAGTATCTGTGAGATTAACAATGTATTATACTGTAAGTAAAGGAAAAGTGCACTTTAAAACAAAGTGCACTTATCCTTTTAACCCCTTTCCCCTGGCATAACTAAACAAACCACCACTTCCACCCTCCACAGATGCATACTTACCTTGTTCTGATGGCCAAAGTTCCACTGTTTGTTTATATCCACTGTCCTTACCATGCATGCACAGTACAGCCTCTTTGACTTCTATAGGATCATCTCCAATTTTGGGACACAGCATCATAGAAGTCCAAGAGGCACTAATGTGCAGGTGTTGACAGGACAGTGAAAACTGGTGGGGCTAGAGGTAAGAAAACAGCTGAACTGTGGCTGTTAGACTGAGGTAAGTATGTATCTTGGAAGTGGTAGAGTGGGTAGGGTCAGGTCAAGTCAGGCAATGGGATGAATGCCTTTATTTTAAATGCACTTGGCATGTAAATTCTGACTGCTTTCATCAAATGAAAATATTTTGCTAGTTTCTGTACATGTGTGGAAATCTTTAATTTAATATTTATGAATATGGATCATATGGCTGATTTTTGTATTTTCCACCAATATATTTATGTTTAAATATAGTAAATCCAATGTCAAATACATAAAAGACAACCTTAGATCAACCAATGCATAAGGTATGTCAGGTAAGCTCCCCCAGATTATAAACTGCAGAGATCAGTGGGCAGTTCATTTCTATATTTCAACCCATTACAATGTCATTGTTCTGTGGTGATCCTTTGCAGTAATTTCTGATACATACTGTATACTGTGATAGATTCTCATATATCTGTGTCAGATTTAGTAAACTGTACAACCATCGACTCCATATACAAACTGTCTAAAGGGAACACAAGTACATACTGCACCTCTGAACTATTAAGTTCTTGCTCACAAGGTGTATCTTCCAGAGCAGTTAAAATGATCAATGAAGACACTAAATTAGCTATCAGTGAGGTACTTGATGCAGCTTGGGACCTACCTTCTACTAAGCAGATGCTACTTGATTGGAGTCATTGGCATTAAATGCTGAAGTGGCGGCATTAGCTGGACAGCCCTGCTGATTGTATCTTGTAATGTGGGTTGGATAAGGCCAGAAGTAACTTTTGCTTGTGATCGATTTTCTTTAAAGCTGATTTCCATACATAGGTGAAATAAATATATGGGATCTGTTTTACCTGGTATCCAGAAGTGCCCCCAGCAAGCCTGGAATGTGACAGTGAAGATGAAGTCAAAATGTGGGAAAGACATGAGATATCATCCCAGCATGATTCTTGAAGAATGACTACCCCTTGTTGGTGATATAAAGGGACTCTGACATACTAAATTATTTTAGTTTTTTTAGGTTTGGTCCACAACAGAAAGTGAGCCTCAAATCTGTGGAGTGGGAAAACACAGGAGAAGAGTTTTTGGCGCTGGGTTGGATTTTTGGTGAATAATTAATCTGGATAACACTTTTATATGTGGACTGTTAAACAGATTGTTTGCTGTGGAGAGTGACCACATATCATGACATTACTTTATAGGATGTTATTTTGCACTGTAACATATAGGAAAATGCATTTTTATTGATGTGTGTGATTTAACACAAGAATAGTTATAGAGAGTTAAACCTTATTATAAATCATTTTTAAAAACCACAACAAAATAGCTGAAGTTCCTCTCAGTATATCTCATTTTAATATAGATATAATGGATTTGGATCGCCCAAAGGCTTTTTTTTAGCATTCTCCCAGAGATGTGAGACATCTCCTCAACAGTATTAGTACATTTTTATGAAATATGCATGGATTACGGATTACTAGGTATAAACACATCTTCCTTTCTTTTATAAAAACAAAGGTACAAAGAAAGTGCACTGAAAAAGAATGTAACACTTGCTGATGGATTTCTCTTCCAAGGCCTAGTGACTGTACCAGCATACCAGTCATGGGTCTTTATGATAATCTGTCTTGCTTACATTATGACTGTGTCTGCAAATTCCAGGGTTATATCTGTTGTCTGCTTTGATTCCCGTCTTCACACTCCTATGTATTTCTTTTTGATCAACCTCGCTATAATTGAGTTATTGTATACTACAGCAATCACTCCAAATACTTTAAACAACGTGCTAAAGGAAGCCAAAGGAATCTCATTTGTAGGCTGTTTTGTTCAAATGTTTACATTTATAACTTTAGGGGGCTCAGAATGCATTCTTCTTGGTATGATGGCATATGATAGATATGTCGCGATATGCCAACCTTTAATGTATACTGTAATCATGAACAAGTCCCTTTGCATCTATATGGCAATTACTTGCTGGACTGTTGGGTTAATAACTTCATTAGTGAACACTGCTCTTACTGCTACATTACCCTTTTGCCGTGACCGCCTTATTAGACATTATTTCTGTGAGATTCCACCACTTTTGAAGCTATCTTGCAAGAACACGTATATTAATGAATTAGTGGTCTTTCTTTTTGGTGGCAGTGTGATACTGGGCTCCCTTCTTCTAACTCTTATCTCATACATCTTTGTTATTCAGGCAGTAATCAAGATCCCCAGTGCCAGTGGGAAAAAAAAAGCTTTCTCCACATGTACTTCTCATCTAATCGTGGTCAGCATGTTCTTTGGGACAGCTATCTTAACATATCTCCGTCCATCTTCACAGTCATTCTATAATAAGGATCACATATTTTCTCTGGCATATACTGTAGTCACTCCACTTATCAATCCTTTATTATACAGTTTTAGGAATAAAGATGTTCAGAGGGCACTACGGAAGATCTTACAGCCGTGGAGGGCAATCGCTTATAGAGGTGCCAGGTTTTCTTAGCTGCTACTATACAGCCGTGGCCAAAAGTTTTGAGAATGACACAAATATTTATTTTCATGTCAAGTCTGCCGCTTCAGTGTTTTTATATTTGTTTATTAGATGTTACTATGATATACTGAAGTAAAATTACAAGCATTTCATAAGTGTCAAAGGCTTTTATTGACAATTAAACTAAGTTTATGCAAAGAGTCAATTTGCAGTGTTGACCCTTCTTTTTCCAGACCTTTACAAATGCTGTCAATCAACTTCTGGGCCACTTTTCTGACTGATGGCATAATTCTTGCATAATAAATGCTTGGAGTTTGCCAGAATTTGTGCTGGCTTTTTTTGTTCACCCGTCTCTTGAGGATTGACCACAAGTTCTTAATGAGATTAAGGTCTGGGGAGTTTCCTGGCCATGGACCCAAAATTTTGATGTTTTGTTCCCCAAGCCACTTAGTTATTACTTTTGCCTTATGGCAAGGTGCTTCATCATGGAATTGTTCATCACTAAACTGTTCTTGGATGCTTGGGAGAATTTGCCCTTGGAGGATGTTTATGTACCATTCTTCATTCATGGCTGTGTTCTTGGGAAAAATTGTGAGTGAGCCCACTCCCTTGGCTGAGAAGCAGCCCCACACATGAATGGTCTCAGGATGCTTTACTGTTGGCATGACACAGGACTGATTGTAGCGCTCACCTTTTCTTCTCCGGACAAGGTTTTTTTCCGAATTCCCCAAACAAGTGGATTTATCAGCCCAGTCCACAGCAGTCTAATCTGTACCTTTTGCAGAATATCAGTCTGTCCCTGATGCTTTTTCTGGAGAGAAGTGGCTTCTTAGCTGCACTTCTTGACACCAGGCCATCCTCCAAAATTCGTTGCTTCATTATGCATGCAGATGCACTTACACTTGCCTGCTGCCATTCCTGAGCAAGCTTTGCACTGGTGGTGCCCCAATCACGCAACTGAATCAACTGTAAGAGACGGTCCTGGAACTTGCTGGACTTTCTTGGGTGCCCTGAGGCCTTTTTCACAAATGCAGTGGAAATGTTTTTTATGGGATTACGATAATTTTCATGGCAAAGAGGGACTTTGAAATTAATTGCAATTAATCTGATCACTCTTCATAACATTCTGGAGTATATGCAAATTGCCATCATAAAAACTCAGGCAGCAGACTTTGTGAAAATTAATTTCTTTCTCGTACATCACGGGACACAGAGCGACATAGTCATTACTAATGGGTTATATAGATACCGTCAGGTGCTGGCACTGGCAACTTCCAAAACCGGAAGTACCCTCCCCTATATAAGCCCCTCCCATCCGGGAGCACCTCAGTTTTTTGCCAGTGTCTAAGGTGTTGGCCAAGAAGAAACATGTGTTTTTCACTGAGCTTGCGTACAGGTTCTTTTGGGCCTCAGTAAGCTATTCCGGATCCGACCAAAAAAGCTTCATAGCTAAACGGCCGGTACCCGGGCCTTGCAGAGAAGAGCAAGGTTTTGCCTGTAATGCTTCTCTTAGGAGAGCTGGACCCTGGGATCCAGAGCTCTGGTCATACCCACGACCAAGATGTTTTCTGTGCAGGGTGCTATACAGGTCCAGGGGAGTGGAATCCTTGGGAACCCGGTCCCTGAAGGTTTGATTACAATGCCTGCCGTGATAGGTGAAGTTTGGGCTTTTGTGGACCAAACAAAGTCCTGCGGCGGGGAACAGGTAAGTGGGGGCCCCCAGGAACTTGGTTCTATTGGGGGACCCCCAAGCCTAATTTGTCTTTCTGTCTGTTACCTAACGGTATTCCCGCTAATATTCTGTGTATGCCTGTTACTACTGAGAAAATGTAAAAATTTTAATAGTAGGCAAGAAAAAAAAAAAAAAAAATGTAAGACCGCGGTACCTGTGTTAGACACTAGAGGCCGCTATGGTTCTTTTTCTTGTAATGTGGATTTTTTTCTTCCAGAATCAAATCCAGGCAGTTGGTATGTTCTCTGCTGGGAAGCTGTCTCCTCTGCCCTGTTGCTGCGCTCATCCATCCCCGGGCCCTGCGGCAAAGGGACCCTGGCTCCCATCTAGCTCCTTGTTGTTTTCAAAAAAGGCGCCGAAGGCGCACGTGCCCGCGCGCGTGCGCGTGCACGCGCCTCTATTCATAGAGGCGATCTGGAAAAAGGGGCGGAGCGGGTGGATGACGCTCAGGTGTGCGCCGCGGCGCTACTGCGCATGTGCGGGCGTCCAGCGTGTTTTGAAGCACATTATAGCTGGCTGTTGAAGTGCACAGACAGAGCTAGCAACAATATAAAGGCACATAGAGGCGGTTGATGCAGGCATCCCCTAGAAAGGCACTTTAGTAGACACCAACTGTGATATAGCAGCAATTGTGCTAGACTATTCTCAGTAAAAGTGGTGTATTACGGCTGGAATACCTCAGCTTTAGGCTTAGGAATATGCCGTCCAGAAGCTCCGGAACTGAATCTTCCAGGAAGCGAAGGGGGTCTCATCGGGCTCTGAGGATCTTGGGCATACTTCTGCTGCACCAGTCTCCCCTGAAGTTCAGAGGTAAGTGACCGTAGAGACCCCGCAGGGGTACTTGGTACTGTGGCTGTCCTCAGTTCACCTGCTCCTGTGTATGTAACAGAGGAGGTTTTTTCCTCAGCTCTGGGAGGATTAGAGAGAGATTGTCAACATTGATCGCTGCCTCCCTGTCAGGGAAAGCACGCCGATCTCCATCTCCTCCTTCAAAGTGCCTGTTAGCAGAGCAACAGTCCCATACAGGGATCGACCTGCCTGAAGGGGATCAGGATAAGGTTGATTCTGTTATAGAGGAGTCAACAGTGGGGGAACCTTTTCTCAGCATCTCAAGCTGAAAGATTATGGGTTCAGTCTCTGACTAACATGGTCCGATCAGCATTTAAAAATGCACCTTGCGGAACCATCAACCACTACTGTATCCTCGTTGGGGTCGCTAGAAGCCCCCAGACTGTCTGTTCTTTTCCACTTCACCCTTTACTGAAAGGGCTTATTTAACAGGATTGGGAACGTCCTGAGAAAATATTTATTCCCCCAAGAGATTTCCGGTGGTCTATCCCATGGAGGATAAGTTCATCAAAAAAAAAAAAAAAAAATGGAAGGTCCCTACAGTGGACGCAGCCATCTCTTGTATGTATAAATCACTGACATGTCCAGTGGATAATGTCCAAATGTTCAAGAACCCAATAGATAAAAGATTGGAGTCCTTATGAAAGTCTGCTTCTTTCTACAGCAAGCTTGGTGACACAACCAGCAGTAGCAGCTATTGGGGTCTGCTAAGCAGTGAAGGATCAGTTGAAACAGGTCTTGAGGGACTTGACAGATCAGCAGGCTTTGCCCTAGCTGATCTACCTAGAGCCTTAGGCTTTGCGGTTGACGCCATAAGGATTCAGTCCATCAGGCCTCCCGCCTTACGCTGTCTATAGTACATATGCGTAGGCTTCTATGGCTCAAAAACTGGTCTGCTGAAGCTCCCTGTAAAGAATGGCTGGTTAGCGTCCCATTTCATGGTGAACGCTTATTCAGGGAAAACCTGGACAAATATATCCAGAAAATTTCCAGCGGTAAAAATACGCTCTTGCCGGTTAAAAACAGAGTTAGAGGTCCCTCTTTAAGAGGCCTGCTTCTCCAGTCCCTGGGGCATCGGCTGTGTAACAGTTCCGACGGCCTCCTCGGTCAATTCCCGGGGGTAAAAACAGGGACAATAGCAGGGTAATGAGAAACCCTGGGTCAGGGGAGGTACAAAACCTCCCCCAAAGTTAAATTCATTGAAGGGTTGCCCCCACTCAGTCGGGTGGGGGGAGGACTCCAGTTGTTCGCAAGAGACCTGGCGGGACACGATCAAGACAGATAGGTGCTCTCCGCAGTATGTTTGGGATACAGTTTGGAGTTAAAAGACTCTCCTCCTTCCCATTTTTGAGGTCAAACGTGCCAAGGGATCCCCGGAAGATAGAGTCCCTCTTGTTGGCACTAGAACAACTATTGCTCCAAGGAGTAATTATGGAGGTTCCCCTGTAAGAATGAGGGTTTGGGTTTTACTCAAACCTCTTTACAGTCCCGAAGCAAACGCGGACGGGAGGCCCATATTAATTCTAAAAAGGGCTATACAAATTCCTGTATATCAGGACTTTCCGATGGAGTCGATCCGATCGGTGGCCACTGCCCTACAAGGGGAGGATTGGTTAGCCGCGATCGACATCAAAGAGGCTTATTTGCACATTCCCATCTTTCCAGTCCACCAAAAATTTCTACGCTTTGCAGTAGAAGGGCGCCATTTTCAGTTCAGAGCCTTACCCTTCGGTTTGGCCACAGCACCACGAGTGTTTACAAAAATTCTGGCCCTTTATTGGCCAATCTAAGAACACAAGGTGTAATGATAATGGCATATCTAGATGACTTGTTGCTGATAGACCACTCAGTGAAAAAACTAGACGTGGTCGTTCACAAGACAATCAAGTATCTGGAATCTCACGGTTGGATTATCAACCGAGACAAGTTAGCCCTAAAAACCAGTCAAAAGTCTGGAATACTTGGGGCTAAGGTTGGATTCAGGCCAGAGAAAAATATTCTTGCCTCGAGGAAAGGTGTTGTCTTTGAAAGATTTGATCCACTTAGTGGGTACAAAAAAGACAGCCGTCCATACGCCTGTGCATAAGGCTGCTGGGAAAAATGGTGGCATCATTCGAAGCAGTACCCTACGGTCAATTCCATTCAAGGAATTTGCAGGGGGCCATACTGTCAGCCTGGAACAAAAAAGTTCAGGCCCTAGACTTACAATGTCCTTGTCCCCTTCCGTTCGCAAGAGCCTCCGTTAGTGGTTGGTTCCCCAGAATCTGGAAAAAGGGAAATCCTTCAGTCTGATTTCTTGGAAGGTGGTCACTACAGATGCCAGCCTTATAGGCTGGGGAGCAGTACTGGAGCAATAGTCTCTCCAGGGCAGATGGTCGGATGCAGAAAAGGCCCTGCCCATCAATCTCTTAGAGATACGAGCAGCCCGGTATGCCCTAGTAGCATGGACATCCAAACTCCAAGGGTCCCCTGTCAGAATTCAATCATCAGGGGGGCACCAGGAGTCGTGCAGCCCAGAGGGAAGTAAATTACATCCTGAAATGGGCAGAAAAATATGTCCCAGCCATATCTGCGGTATTCATTCCAGGAGTGGAGAATTGGAAGGCGGACTTACTAAGTCGCCAGCAATTAGGCCCAGAGGAAGGGTCCCTTCACCCCGAGGTTTTCTGGACAATATGTCAGCGGTGGGGAACATCGGATGTAGATCTTCTAGCATCCAGATTCAACGCAAAGGGGGACAGGTTTGTCTCTCGGACAAGGGATCCCCTAGCTTGCGGCTCGGATGCCCTAGTGTTCCCTTGGGATCAGTTCAAGCTGATATATGCATTCACACCGCCACAATGGTTACCTCGATTACTCCGCAGAATCAGGGTAGAAAAGAAACCAGTGATTCCGGTGGCTCCAGCGTGGCCCCGAAGAGCGTGGTATGCGGAGATTGTAAAATTTCAGTGGGGAGTCCTTGGACTCTCCCACGTCGTCCGGACCTGCTTTCGCAAGGACCGATATACCACCCTTCCTTACCAGCCCTAGGTTTGACGACCTGGCTATGGAAGCCCACATTCTAAAAAAGAGAGGGCTCTCTAATCCTGTGGTATCTACCATGATCAATGCCAGGAAGCCGGTATCCAGGCAGATCTAATATAGAATCTGGAAGGCGTACATCGCGTGGTGTGAGGCCAAGAAATGGCATCCACATAAGTACGTAATAGGTAGGATTCTGGACTTCCTACAATGGGCTGTAGATAGGAAGCTTGCCTTGAGTACTATCAAGGGTCAGATTTCGGCCTTGTCAATATTTTTTCAAAGGCCCTTGGCTTCGCATTCACTAGTCAAAGCCTTTATACAAGGAGTGATGCGTATTAGTCCTCCGGTTAATATTCCCATATGTCCATGGGATCTAAACTTGGTTCTGTCGGTTCTACAGAAACAACCATTTGAACCATTACAGCATATTTCTTTGGTGCTTCTCACCAGGAAATTGATTTTTCTAGTAGCCATTTGTTCGGCTAAAAGAGTGTCGGAATTAGCAGCTATGTCCTGTAAGGAGCCATATCTGGTTATCCATAAGGATAGAGTAGTATTACGTCCTCATCCAGCCTTTCTTCCTAGGGTGGTACCGAGGTTTCATTTGAACCAAGATGTGGTTCTTCCTTCTTTTTTCCCCAAACCTACTTCGGTAGAGGAAAAGTTATTGCATTCTTTGGATGTAGTAAGAGCAGTTAAAGCTTATCTAAAAGCCACTGCTCAGATTCGCAGAACGGATACTTTGTTTATTCTGCCGGAAGGCCCCAGAAAGGGTCAGGCAGCGTCAAAATCTACTTTAGCCAAGTGGATTCGACAGGTCATAATACAAGCCTATGGCTTGAGAAGGAGACCGCCTCCGTTCAAAGTTAGAGCGCACTCCACGAGAGCAGTTGGAACTTCATGGGCAGTGCATCACCAGGCCTCCCTGGCTCAAATCTGTAAGGCCGCAACATGGTCTTCAGTTCACACGTTTACTAGGTTCTACCAGGTGGACGTTAGAAGTCAGGAGGATGTCGCCTTTGGGCGCAGTGTGTTGCAGGCCGCAAAAGATCCTCATGTCTGATAGCGCTCAGCTTATATATGGTGTACCCCCCCCCCTCATTGGGCATTGCTTTAGGACATCCCATTAGTAATGACTATGTCGCTCTGTGTCCCGTGATGTACGAGAAAGAAAATAGGATTTTTATAACAGCTTACCTGTAAAATCCTTTTCTTAGGAGTACATCACGGGACACAGAGCTCCCGCCCCTCTTTGGGGACACTTATTGCTTTGCTACAAAACTGAGGTGCTCCCGGATGGGAGGGGCTTATATAGGGGAGGGTACTTCCGGTTTTGGAAGTTGCCAGTGCCAGCACCTGACGGTATCTATATAACCCATTAGTAATGACTATGTCGCTCTGTGTCCCGTGATGTACTCCTAAGAAAAGGATTTTACAGGTAAGCTGTTATAAAAATCCTATTATTTGTGTCATTCTCAAAACTTTTGGCCACAGCTGTATATAAAAAGATAGCATATAATGGATTTTGTTCTGGAAAGAAACTTAACCTAAAATCCAGACACACAGTCAACACACTGCTCACACAATATCCGATCCATGCGATCCAGGAAATAAAAAAATAGACCAGCAGTGAGTGGTACATGCAAAGTCCAATGTCAATCAGTTGCACGCTGCATGTGCCACTCATGTTTGCCCCTTCTCCTAGTTTTTTTGACATGTAACACTACAAAAACTGAATGAAATAAAAAAACAAAAAAATTATAACATAAAGCCTATAAAAATACAGAAAAAAGCGCCAGACCAAAATCAGGTGAAAGAATCCAAGATTTTTTTTAAAACAATAGTATCCTTTTCTTCCTTACGTTTGCAGATTTTTTCCAATCCATATTGCATTTTTCTCCAATGGTAAGGATTCTATTTCCTATCTGTAAAGCTGTTTCAGTACAACCTGTACAATGTTTTATAAGGGACATACTGTATGTGTTAAATTGTGACACGATCTGTTGGAGCTATGAAATTTTTAGTGATTTATAATTAAAATCTGATGACTTATTATACAGTTCATTCCCAGAAGATACGTTATGGACCTCTTTTGAAAAGAAAGTAACACCAGGTAATGACCTTTTTGCTCTTGCAATAGCCTCATTACTATCGTCTAAGATAGATTCCCCTAAATTTCAAACTATTGTTTCTACTTTAGATGCATGGAAAGCTACATTACGCAAAGTAACATTTCTAGATAATCTTGAGAGCATTAATATACCATTAAAGCCTGGTACACACTAGTAGTTTTTTTTTTTCCGTTTAACCCAGCAGGGCTGAATGAAAAAAAAAACCTGACAGCTCAGGATGTTAGTTCAGCGATCTCCCCTGCTGTGCTATCATGTTCTGACAGGGGGGCCGGCCCCCCGCCAGAACACTCTGGTCAGCGCTGTCAGGCATTGGCTGAGAGCGCTGATCGGGAGCCAATCGGCAGACCTTTTTTGGTCATATCCCTTCAACAGAAGCTGGCCGAATGGCCTGCTTCTGTTGGATTGACTGCAGTACACACGGAACAATTGTCAGCTGGTTTCTATTGAACCAGCTGACGCCAACTGACATTCGGCCCGTGTGTACTAGGCTTAAGAGCTTATGAATACTTTATTTCAGACCTTTTAGTACAAGAATGGATCTTACAAGGCTACAATTTTCTGACCTTTCTCCCAGTTAGTAGACATTTAAAGGATAACTACAGTATAGGGGATTACATGCTTTCATTCTGCTAACCCAAACAAGACAATTGAGATTTCTAATTAGATTTGGCAATTTTTAAGAACGATCAACAAAACAAAATCGAAAGGTATATCCTTTTTTTTAAAAATATAATAACCTGTTGCCCAACTATTAAAAAAATTATATTAATGCAAAAATGGGAAGACAATTTACCCAATCTTTTTCTTTATAGCAATGGTGTAAAGATATTAGTATTAATAATAAGACTTCAGCCTGCATAGATCATTGGGTATCTCACAGAAAATCTAACCCCTTATAGATTGTCAAAAATTATTCCATCTACTTCCTCAATGTGCTGGAGATGTAATACAGTAATCAGATTGGTAATTTATTCCACATTAAAAAATATAATATACAAACATTTTTAGTTTTTGGAAACTAATTTCTGTATTTCTTTTCATCACTCCCAGGAAATATATTACAACTCACCCCAGTCATGGTGATTCTGAGCTTGGGCTTAGAAATTTATCCCATACACCAAAGAACAAAAATGGCCCATGTGGTATTTGCTGCTAGACTCACACTAATTAGTCAATGGAAATCTGAAGCTCCAAATGTATCCAATAGCATTAATAGATTATAGTTCACCATTTGTAACATGTTACATGTTGCACCCATTATTCAGTGTGTAACATGCCAGGCTGCTGATAGAATTAGTGGGGCTCCGTACAGACTACCTAAAAGGCCCCCCCCAAGAAAATATTTAGGTTATATTTTGCAAAAAATACAATAAAATCATTATTAGCAGACACAAATACAATATAACGCACATAATTCCTGCTAAATCTAAAAGATAAATCTGAGTCAATAAATAAAAATAAAGATGAGATGAAAAACATATACGGGCTGGGCAGTTGAAAGCTCTGGGATTAGAGAGACAGAGGGAGAGAACCAAAGTTACAGAGATAACAAACTCAGGAGCAGAGCCAACATTAGAGCCAGCGCTGAGAGGGGGGCCTGAACAGGGAGGGGGGTTAGTGAGGGACCACTGTCTCTTTCTCAGCAGATAAAAGCTGGAAGCAGGGAGAGGGGGAGAGACCAGCTTTCAGCTGCTGGAGAAAGAGTTTTGTAATTGCCGTCCATTATTATCATTATCATCATCAAAGATACTGTATCTTTCAAACACAGTCATACAGAGATAGACAAATTGGATAGATATATCATACTCGTGTGTGAGGTAAACAATGCGATCTACACCATAGTAAATGTATATTTACCAAATGTGAAACAATTATCTTTTTTGAATAAGGTTTGGAAACTGGTTTATGAGGTGCGAAAGGGATATACCATACTATGTGGCGACTTTAACGCCGTACCCAACAAATGTTTAGACGTCTCAGCTGAGACATAGAAACAACGTGGAAAAGCTACCCTCTCGCACTTCATGTAATCAGAAAATCTGCATGATGTGTGGCGATGCCAACACTCGACTGAGCGGGACTATTCTTACTTCTCGAGTGTGCGTCACACATACTTGAGAATTGATCTCTTTTTGGTTGACAAATTTCTCTTGCAAAATGTTAGTGCATCTACCATACACAACATCACGTGGTCAGACCACGCTTCAGTTTCCTTTGAGGTGGAGGGATAGACCATAAACTCAAAATTACTAAAGAGCTCCGTGATTTTTTCCTTATTAATGCTACGTCTGTGACAGATCCCTTCACGTCATGGAATTGTCACAAAGCATACATGAGAGGAATTCTCATGAAACTAAGCAGTGTTACCAAAAAGCAGTGGAACCAGCAGCTTAATGACTTACTTTCCCAAATAGAAAAATTGGAATCGACGAATAAAAAATCACCTGATCCCATAATCAGCTCGCAATTGGATAAAACCAGGCACTTGCTCAGATTATTACTAATTTCTCAACATAACCACACTGCACGGAAATGGAAGGCCCACTTTTACAGTCAAGGTAAAGAGAAAAATTTTAAACAAAAAATACCATTTATTTTCCATCCAACTACAGGAACCAAACTATTTAACCCAAAAGAAATTGCTAACGCATTTAGAGACTATCACAACAATCTCTATAACTTAAAAGATGACACATCTATCCCGCAACCTTCCCCTGAGATGATCCAGGAATTCCTGGACTCCATCTCTATGGCCAAATTAGAAGCAGACCAACTAAAAGCCCTTAACGAACCAATCTCTATAGGTGAACTTCAAAGAACAATTATGTCTCTCCCTAATAACAAATCTCCAGGCCCAGATGGATTCTCATCTGAATACTATCGCACGTTCCACTCCATACTAAGCCCACATCTATTAAAAGTATACAAAACTGCTGCTTCCAAAGCTTCATTTCCTCCAGAAATGCTAACAGCCACAATTGTAACATTACCCAAACCTTGTAAAACACCTGACACTCCGCAAAATTTGAGGCCCATTTCTTTACTAAATGTCGATTTGAAGATATATGCCAAGATTATAGCAAATAGATTGGCTCGGTTCCTGCCCACCCTGGTAAAGCAAGACCAGGTTGGTTTTGTCCCGGGTCGACACGCACAAGATGCCACGTGCAGAATCATCAATCTTCTTCATGCTGCAGAATCGCCTAAGGTCCCTTCTCTGCTTCTATCCTTAGACGTGGAGAAGGCCTTCGATAGAATTCATTGGGGATACTTATGACAAGTCTTAGGCAAATTTGGTATAACAGGTACAATCAGCTCCGCCATCCTAGCACTATACACTAATCCCTCCGCAATGTTTTTCACAGAAGGCATGTTTTCCAATAGCTTCAACATCACCAACGTGACAAGGCAAGGATGCCCATTATCCCCCTTGATATTTGCCCTTTTAATGGAACCCTTGGCTGAAAAAATTAGATCCCACCAGGACATAACCGGCATTCTCGTATCACAACAGGCACACTCCATTTCTCTATTCGCAGACGATGTGATCCTATCCCTCTCAGAACCGAACACCTCTCTTTCAGCTGTACATAACATACTAAATAATTTCAACCAAATTTCATATTACAAAGTAAACTAAATCTACCATACTTGCCATAAATATAGATGGGGACCTTAAACAGAACCTTTCTTCACGATACCCATATCTATGGACTGACCAACCCATTCAATATCTGGGCATACAGCTGACAACCCAAAGCTTCAAATTATTTAAAAAAAATTCTTACCCCTTATTTCCTCCATCCAGCCTGAATTAAATAGACTAAGAACCTTTTATTTGTCTTGGTCTGGAAGATTGGCAGCATACAAAATGCTTTTTCTACCAAGATTCCTATACTACTTCAGAGCTCTCCCAATCTTCATACCAGAATCATTCTTTAAAATGGTACAATCTCAACTGCACAAGTTTGTGTGGGCAGATAAAAAACCGAGATGCTCCCAGTCTTCTCTACTGAAACATAAAAAAGCTGGAGGAATGGGGCTTCCCATACTACGAGACTATTTCACAGCCAGCATATTAGATCAAACAAAGTTTTGGCTCCATTCTCACTCATCAAAACACTGGGCATCTATAGAGAAAAACTGGTTATCACCTAACTCCTTAAGATCCACACTTCTAGCTAATTCCTTCTCAAATACTCATTTTAAATCCACCCATCCCATTATACAACTAGTAATGGATACATGGAAAAAAAATGCACTTCTATGGAACACACCACAGACCTAACCGAGATCTCTACCCCCTTGTCTTTGGTTCAAACCCACATAAAAGACCTCATGATAACCACTTGAGAAAGAAAAGGAATCACTCTAGTCACAGACCTCCTAAACCATGGGAAAATTATTCCACATTAAGCCAGAAGTACTCACTACCTATATCGGATCACTACACGTACGTGAGGATTGCAACATTTTTACGAGCACATCCACTGATACCCACTAAGATACCACATGGAGCTTGGTCCTTTTGGAAAGACACGAACAAAAACACAAAAGGGATCTTCCTATTTTATAATTTGCAACAACAGAAAAAATCCTTCACTAAAATACCATCACTTAAAAAATGGGAAACAGATCTCTCTACACCCTTCTCGGAGGAACAATGGAAAAAGGCGATTAACCACTTCAATACATGGCTTTTATACACCCTTCCTTACCAGACCAATTTGTAGCTTTCAGCGCTCTCACATTTTGAATGACAATTACTCAGTCATGCTACACTGTACCCAAACCAAATTTTTATAATTTTTTTCTCACAAACAGAGCTTTCTTTTGCTGGTATTTAATCACCGCTGGGTTTTAAATTTTTTGCAATATAAGCGAAAAAATTTAGATTTTTTTAAAAAAAAAAAACATTTTTTTAGTTTCTATTGTAAAATTTGCAAATAAGTCATTTTTCTTCATAAAATTGGGCCAAAATGTATACTGCCACATATATTTAGTAAAAACGACCAAACAAGTGTATATTATTTGGTCTCTGTGAAAGTTATAGAGTCTACAAGCTATGGTGCAAATCATTGAAAAATTATCACATCTGATCACACCCGATGTACTGAAGGCCTATCTCATTTCTTGACACCCTAACAAGCCAGGAAAGTACAAATACCCCCCAAATTACCCCTTTTTGGAAAGCAGACATTCCAATGTATTTAGTAAGAGCCATGGTGAGTTTTTTGAAGTTGTAATTTTTTCCCACAATTCTTGGGAAATTTTTTACATTTTAAATTGTAAAAAATTTTTGCACAAAATTGTCATAATAACAAGTTATTTCTCTCACACAGCACATGCATACTTGCAATGACACCCCAAAATACATTATGCTACTCCTCCTGAGTATAGTGATACCACATGTGTGAGACTTTTACACAGCCTGACCACATATAGAGGTCTAACATCCAAGAAGCACCGTCAGGCGTTCTACGAGCATAAATTGCACATCTCATTTGATGACAACTAGAGTTGAGCGGGTAGCTGGATATTCGGGTCCGGCGGGTTCGGCCGAACTTCGGAAAAAAGTTCGGATTCGGGACCGAACTTTAACCCGAACCCGGACCCGGACCCCATTGAAGTCAATGGGGACCCGGACTTCTGACGACTAAAAAGGCTCTAAAAAAGTAATGGAAAGGGCTAGAGGGCTGCAAATGGCAGCAAAATGTTGTTAAGAACATGGCAAGTGCTCTGCAAACAAATGTGGATAGGAAATAACTTAAAAGAACATAAAAAAAAATAAAAAATAAAAAAATATGCTGGAGGCCCCCTTTTCAGCAGAAGAGGTACAGGAAGTCATTAAGAACCTCAGAAACTCAACGGCACGATGCCACACATATGGTGGGAATGCCCCAGCATACACCCTTTCTGGAATAAATTATTTAATTTAATGGATAAGCTAGTGGGAAAATAAAATACTTTGAAATAAAAATGTAGCGGGGTGCTAAATTTAAGGAAAGTGTTTGAGTGGTAAATAGGCTCAAATACCCTAATTCTGTAGGATTCATGGACCATTTTGTCCTCGGGGGACAGTATTGGTGTGCAGTTCCCTGCGGCCTACAGGTGGCGCCTTTTGTGTCCCCTCTTGGCAGTAGTACAGCGGGGCGGGGAACCTGCTGTGCATGCCGGGAGAGCATATAAAAGGGGCAGACCTTTGGCCTGGGGGCTGATGTCCAGTGGGGTCCGCGCCCAGGTGCCTTCGGCCTGGGTGCATGTGTTCCTGTTCCATCTCGGGCACCTTTAGCCCGGGGTGAGGTACTATCCTGGAGTTCTTGCTGCCCTGGGTATGGAGGCCTAGGGGCGGGAGTAAAGCCTGGAGTCCAGAGCCGCCTCGTGTAGGGGACCCTGTTCCAGGGAAGGGAGGATCATTCTGATGGACCGATGCGGGAGTCACGGTGAAGGAATGGTCTGTTGACTCCCTGGAGAGATGTCTTCCCCTTGATATGGGCTAGGTTCGTAGAAGGAGAAGCTCAAGGTCACCTTGACTGTATCAGAGGCCTTATTCAACCGGCCCGTGGCAGGGGCCTTATACACCCTGGTCTGTGGCTGAGACCAAAGTTCTCCAGGCTCGTGGCAGGGGCCTTGTACACCCGGTCTGTGGCAGAGACCAACCTCAATGTCTGTGGCAGAGACCGTGCGCCAAAAACTGTTTGAGAAACCTAAGCAGTGAAGTGAATGTGCTACGTTTGTGCCTGGACCTCCTCCACACCTTAAGCTGTCCTGTTTCTTTGCTCTAACCTTTTCTATCTGAGTACAGTTTATTTTGCCATGAGAGAATAAGAGTTGGAGTTTCAGCTGGTGTGGACATTGACTTTACTGGCAATTAAAGGACTTGCCTCTACCTACAGTAGAGGTGAGAATCATCCTCTGGAGGAGTTTTGACTCCGGCTGTGGACACGGTCCGTCAAGTACACCGCTCAACCTCTTTATATAGGAGGATACGGGCTGGTAGTGCGGTGTGCCTTTCTCCCTCCTGCGAAGAGCCAACAACATAAAGGCAGGTAAGGGGGAAAGGATCTGTGCGCTACAAAAAAATAAAATAAAAATTTTAATCTTGGCCTAGCAGGACGAGGTCCATATGGAGTAGGAGGTTGAGGTGGCGGTGGATGTGGCTGTGTAGGTGGAAGCGGCGGTGGAGGAGGACGAGGTAGCCAACACTGGTTCAAAAATACAACAATGGCTGGGTAAGGCCGGTGATGTGTCGAATTCTGTCCCCTGTCGAATAGTGTCCGCCCTGTACTGCGCTTGCTGAGTATGTAGGACAAGGGGATTTCAAAAATCTCCCAAGACTAACGGCGCCTGCGTGTTGAGTTCAGGTGAAGGCCACACCATCCGTGGTTCAAGCCGAGCCAAGCAAGGCCGCGATCGAAGCGAGCCCGTGAGGGGCCCTGTTACTATGTGCTCCCGTATGTCCTCTTGGATGGTGGGGCTTGAACCTGCACTCACAGCGCAGGCGCCGTTCATCTTCAGAGATTTTGTGAATCTCCTTGTCCTCTGTACTGCGCAAGCGCTGCGCCTGCGCAGTACGGGCCGGGCACAATCCGATGGCCGGACAGTTTTTGTCACAACACCGGTATACATGTCTATTCTGCACAAGGTACGGACAAGTCCTGTGGGATCCATGCCTGGTTCATTTTAATGAACGTGAGCTTGTCCACATTGGCTCTGGACAGGCGGCTGCGCTTGTCTGTGATAACGCCCCCTGCCGTGCTAAATACACGTTCAGATAATACACTGGCTGCAGGGCAGGCCAGCACCTCCAAGGCATAAACGGCAAGCTCAGGCCATGTGCCCAATTTGGAGACCCAGAAGTTAAAGGGGGCAGACCCGTCATCCAGTACGTGTAGGCCTGTGGACACATACTGCTCAACCATGTTGGTGAAATGCTGCCTCCTGCTAAGACGTTCCATCTCAGCTGGTGGTGCTGGTTGTTGTGGCGTGCTGACAAAGCTTTTCCACATTTCGGCCATGCTAACCCTGCCTTCTGAGGTGCTGCCGGTGCCCCGGCTGCGTTGGCGACCTCTTCCTCCTCCTCTGCCTTCGCCTTGTGCTTCCACCGTACGCCCGCTGTCAGGTGGGAATGCCACCAGCAGCGCGTCTACCAGCGTGCGCTTGTACTCGCGCATCTTACGATCCCGCTCCAGTGAGGGAATTAAGGACGGTACGTTGTCCTTGTAACGGGGATCCAGCAGGGTGGCCACCCAGTAATCAGCACCAGTTAAAATGTGGGCAACTCGGCTGTCGTTGCGGAAACACTGCAGCATGTAATCGCTCATGTGTGCCAGGCTGCCCAGAGGCAAAGAAAAGCTGTCCTCTGTGGGAGGTGTATCGTCTGTGTCCTCTGTATCCCCCCAGCCACGCACCAGTAATGGCCACGAGCTGGTCTGAGTGCCACCCTGCTGTGAACATGGCTCCTCCTCCTCCTCCTCCTCCTCCATCTCCTCCTCCACCTCGTCATCCTCCAGAACTGTGCCCTTTCTGCCGGACAATTGTGTACCTGGCGTTTGTTGGTGCAGGAACCCACCCTCGTAGCCACTTGTGAAAGACTGTCCTGAAAGCCTTTGAAATGATCCCGCTTCCTCCTCCTCCTCCTCATCCTCCTGTGCCACATCCTCTTCCATCATCGCACGAAGCGTTTTTTCAAGGAGGCATAGAACTGGGATAGTAACGCTGAGAACGGCGTCATTGGCACTGGCCATGTTGGTGGAGTACTCGAAACAGCGCAACAAGGCACACAGGTCTCGCATGGAGGCCCAGTTATTGGTGGTGAAGTGGTGCTGTTCCGCAGAGCGACTCACGCGTGATTGCTGCAGCTGAAACTCCACTATTGCCTGCTGCTGCTCGCACAGTCTGGCCAGCATGTGCAAGGTGGAGTTCCACCTTGTGGGCACGTCACATATGAGGCGGTGAGCGGGAAGGCCGAAGTTACGCTGCAGCGCTGACAGGCGAGCAGCAGCAGGGTGAGAACGCCGAAAGTGCGCACAGACAGCCCGCACTTTCTGCAGCAGCTCTGGCATATTGGGGTAATTTTTAAGGAACCTCTGGACCACCAAGTTCAGCACATGCGCCAGGCAAGGGATGTGCGTCAAACCGGCTAGACCCAGAGCTGCTACGAGATTTCGCCCATTATCGCACACCACCAGGCCGGGCTTGAGGCTCACTGACAGCAACCACTCATCGGTCTGTTGTTCCATGTCCCTCCACAACTCCTGCGCGGTGTGGGGATTTTCCCCCAAACAGGAAAGTTTTAAAACTGCCTGCTGTCGTTTACCCCTGGCTGTGCTGAAGTTGGTGGTGAAGGTGTTACGCTGAATGGATGAGGAGGCGGTAGAGGATGAGGAAGCGGAGAAGGAGGAGTTAGCAACAGGAGGCAAACTGAAGCGCCCTGCAATCCTCGGTGGTGGAAGGACATGCGCCAAACCGCTATCTGCCTCAGGCCCAGCCGCCACTGCATTTACCCAGTGTGCTGTTAGGGAGATATAACGTCCCTGACCGTGCTTACTGGTCCACGCATCCGTAGTTAGGTGGACCTTGCCACAGATGGCGTTGCGCAGTGCACACCTGATTTTGTCCCCCACCTGGTTGTGCAGGGAAGGGATGGCTCGCCTGGAAAAGTAGTGGCGGCTGGGCACGACGTACTGCGGGACAGCCAATGCCATCAGGCTTTTAAAACTCTGCGTCTCCACCAGACGGAATGACAGCATTTCAAAGGCCAGGAATTTTGAAATGCTGGCATTCAGGGCCAGGGATCGCGGGTGGCTAGGGGGGTACTTCCTCTTCCGCTCCAATGTTTGGGAGATAGAGAGCTGAACGCTTCCATGGGACATTGTGGAGATGGTTGGTGACCCAGGTGGTAGTGTTGCTGGCAGATCCTCTGTTTGCGGGGTGACAGGTGCCACTGTCACTACAGAGGTGGATGAAGAGGCCGAGACTGCAGCAGAAGAGGAAGCAGGAGGAGCCAGAGACCTTTCTTGGTTTTTGAGGTGTCTATTCCACTGCAGCTCGTGCTTTGCACTTAGATGCCTGGTCATGCAGCTTGTGCTCAGGTTGAGAACGTTTATGCCTCGCTTCAGGCTCTGATTGCACAGCGTGCAAACCACTCGTGTCTTGTCATCAACACACTGTGTGAAGAACTGCCACGCTAGGGAAGTCCTTGGACCTGGCTTTGGTGTGCTCGGTCCCTTGCTGCGTTGGGCAGTAGCAGATGTACTGTCTAGGGGACGAATGCTCCGTTTTTGCACCCTGCTCCCTCTTCTGCTGTGCTGGTGGCTCTGTGCGACCACCGCCTCTTCCTCCGAACTACACTGGTCACCTGCATAACGTTGATTCCATGTGGGGTCGAGGACCTCATCGTCCTCCACATCATCTTCCACCCAGTCTTCACCCCTGCCCTCCATGTCTGTCTGCACAATTGCGAAAGCAGCAGCAGTTGGCACCTGTGTTTCGTCATCATCCGAGACGTGCTGCGATGGTCCTCCCATGTACCCATCATGAAACATAAGTGGTTGGGCATCGGTGCACTCAATCTCTTCCACTTCTGGGGCAGGGCTAGGTGGATGGCCCTGGGAAACCCTGCTAACAGAGTCATCGAAAAGCAGAAGAGACTGCTGCATGATTTGGGGCTCAGACTGCTTGGCTGATTTGCAAGGGGGTGAGGTGAAAGACTGATGGACATGGGCTTCAGGTGCCAACTCTGATCTTTCATCAGAAGAGTGGGTGGGAGACAATGTGAAGGAACCCGAGGCACTGTCAGCAACCCAATCTACTATCGCCTGTACTTGTCCTGGCCTAAACATTGGTACAGCCTCATTAGGCGCGACAAAATACCGCCGCAGGCTCGGTCGCCTACTCGCACCTGAGGAAGGTGTTTCACTTGTGCGTGTAGCTGGCACAGATCCACCACGTCCTCTCCCTGCAACAGGAGCTCCACCAGCAGCACCACGACCGGGGCCACCACGTCCCTTTGACCTTCCCCTCATATTTTCCAAATTTAGGATCTTGCCCTAAATGGTGTTTTTTGGAAGACCACAACACACCCACCGTACGTAATGGCTGAAACGCACAGCTACAGAACTGCAGAAAATGCTATTAAAAAAAAAAAGGTTGTTTTTTTTTAGTATAGCACAGTACAAGGAAAATATATAGTTTATTTCACACACCTCCAGATGTGTATTTCACACTGCAAAATATTTTCTGTGGCCCTAAATGGCGTTTTTTGCCAGACCACAACACACCCACAGCACGTAACCGCTGAATCGCACAGCTACAGAAAATGCTATTCAAAAAAAAAGGTTGTTTTTTTTAGTATAGCACTGTACAAGAAGAATATATAGAAATTGTTTATTTTACACACCTCCAGATGTGTATTTCACACTGCAAAATATTTTCTGTGGCCCTAAATGGCGTTTTTTGCCAGACCACAACACACCCACAGCACGTAACCGCTGAATCGCACAGCTACAGAAAATGCTATTCAAAAAAAAAGGTTGTTTTTTTTAGTATAGCACTGTACAAGAAGAATATATAGAAATTGTTTATTTTACACACCTCCAGATGTGTATTTCACACTGCAAAATATTTTCTGTGGCCCTAACTGGCGTTTTTTGGAAGAGCACAACACACCCACAGTATTTAACCACTGAATCGCACAGCTATAGAAGTGCAGAGAATGCTATTCAAAAAAAATGTTGTTTTTTTTAGTATAGCACTGTACAATATATAGAAATTGTTTATTTTACACACCTCCACATGTGTATTTCACACTGCAATTTATTTTCTGTGGCCCTAAATGGCGTTTTTTGGAAGAGCACAACAACCCCAACAGTATATAACCGCTGAATCGCACAGCTGCAGAGGCCAGAGAATGCTATTCAAAAATAATGTTGTTTTTTCACACACCTCCAGATGTGTATTTCACACTGCAAAATATTTTCTGTGGCCCTAAATGGCGTTTTTTGCAAGAGCACAACAACCCCAACAGTATATAACCGCTGAATCGCACAGCTGCAGAGGCCAGAGAATGCTTTTTAAAAATAATGTTGTTTTTTCACACACCTCCAGATGTGTATTTCACACTGCAAAATATTTTCTGTGGCCCTAAATGGCGTTTTTTGGAAGAGCACAACACAACCACAGTATTTAACCACTGAATCGCACAGCTATAGAAGTGCAGAGAATGCTATTCAAAAAAAATGTTGTTTTTTTTAGTATAGCACTGTACAATATATAGAAATTGTTTATTTTACACACCTCCACATGTGTATTTCACACTGCAATTTATTTTCTGTGGCCCTAAATGGCGTTTTTTGGAAGAGCACAACAACCCCAACAGTATATAACCGCTGAATCGCACAGCTGCAGAGGCCAGAGAATGCTATTCAAAAATAATGTTGTTTTTTCACACACCTCCAGATGTGTATTTCACACTGCAAAATATTTTCTGTGGCCCTAAATGGCGTTTTTTGCAAGAGCACAACAACCCCAACAGTATATAACCGCTGAATCGCACAGCTGCAGAGGCCAGAGAATGCTTTTTAAAAATAATGTTGTTTTTTCACACACCTCCAGATGTGTATTTCACACTGCAAAATATTTTCTGTGGCCCTAAATGGCGTTTTTTGGAAGAGCACAACACAACCACAGTATTTAACCACTGAATCGCACAGCTATAGAAGTGCAGAGAATGCTAATCAAAAAAAATGTTTTTTTTTTTAGTATAGCACTGTACAATATATAGAAATTGTTTATTTTACACACCTCCACATGTGTATTTCACACTGCAATTTATTTTCTGTGGCCCTAAATGGCGTTTTTTGGAAGAGCACAACAACCCCAACAGTATATAACCGCTGAATCGCACAGCTGCAGAGGCCAGAGAATGCTATTCAAAAATAATGTTGTTTTTTCACACACCTCCAGATGTGTATTTCACACTGCAAAATATTTTCTGTGGCCCTAAATGGCGTTTTTTGCAAGAGCACAACAACCCCAACAGTATATAACCGCTGAATCGCACAGCTGCAGAGGCCAGAGAATGCTTTTTAAAAATAATGTTGTTTTTTCACACACCTCCAGATGTGTATTTCACACTGCAAAATATTTTCTGTGGCCCTAAATGGCATTTTTTGGAAGAGCACAACACAACCACAGTATTTAACCACTGAATCGCACAGCTATAGAAGTGCAGAGAATGCTATTAAAAAAAAATGTTGTTTTTTTTAGTATAGCACTGTACAATATATAGAAATTGTTTATTTTACACACCTCCACATGTGTATTTCACACTGCAATTTATTTTCTGTGGCCCTAAATGGCGTTTTTTGGAAGAGCACAACAACCCCAACAGTATATAACCGCTGAATCGCACAGCTGCAGAGGCCAGAGAATGCTATTCAAAAATAATGTTGTTTTTTCACACACCTCCAGATGTGTATTTCACACTGCAAAATATTTTCTGTGGCCCTAAATGGCGTTTTTTGGAAGAGCACAACACACCCACAGTATATAACCGCTGAATCGCACAGCTGCAGAGAATGCTATTCAAAAAAAAGGTTGTTTTTTTTTTTAGTATAGCATAGTACAAGAAAAATATATAGAAATTGGTTATTTCACACAACTAGAGATATACACTGCAAAATATTTTTTTTGCCCAAAAATAGGTCTTTTTTGCGCACAACAAAGTGCCTTTTTTTTTTTTTGCAACAGCACAATAAAGTGCCTTTTTTTTTTTTTGGGGCCCAAAAATGGGTCTTTTTAGCAAAAGCACAATAAAGTGCCTTTTTTTTTTTCTGCCCGAAATGGGTCTTTTATCAAGAGCACAATACAGCCACAGTATGGAATAGGTGTATCACTCAACGTAATGCAGTGCTGGTGCACTGAGCTTGCAACACAAACAGATAAACCTATGCAGATCGCTGAGCTATTATATCTCTCAATCTGGACTCCTATCTAAATCTCTCTCCCTGAAAGCACAAACAGGATCCTGCCCCTACACTACACTACACTGTCTCTCTATCTTTTCTATCAGTAGATTGCAGAATCAGGACTAACTCCTATCATATAATTCTCTCCCTCACAGCAACAGCAGCCAGGATCCTTTCCCTACACTGTCTAAAAGCAGAGTGACGATCTGTGCTGTGTGCCTCTTGCTTATATAGAAGCTGGTCACATGCTGGGTCACATGTTGCACTGACCAATCACAGCCATGCCATTAGTAGGCATGGCTATGATGGCTTCTAAGGGCACACCAGCTAATCAAATGGTGATTGGCTGGCCCCTGAAGCATTTCTAACTGCGCCATTAAATTCCCGAATCCGGACCCGAACCCGGACTTTAGCGCAAAATCCGGGTCCAGGTCCGGGGTCGGGAAAACGCCAAAATTCGGTACGGACCCGAACTTTACAGTTCGGGTCCGCTCAACACTAATGACAACCTATCACACTTTTGAAGGCCCTGGAGCACCAGGACAATGGAAACGCCCACAAAATGACCCCATTTTGGAAAGCTAACACCCCAACGTATAATCTATGAGGCATAATGAGTCTTTTGAACGGTTCATTTTTTTCCAGACTTTTTTGGAATATGTGGGAAAAAAATGAAAACTCATTTTTTTTATACAAAGTTGTCCATTTATAAGATATTACCAACACATAGCATGTACATAGCAAAAATGACACCCCAAAATACATTCTGCTACTCCTTCTGAGTATGGCGATACCAAATGTGTGAGACTTTTACACAGCCTGGCCAAATACAGAGGCCCAACATTGAAATAGCACCTTCAGGCATTCTAGGAGCATAAATTACACATCTCATTTCTCAACCACCTATTACATTTTTGAAGGCCCTGGAGCACCAGGACAATGGAAACGCCCACAAAATGACCCCATTTTGGAAAGCTAACACCCCAACGTATAATCTATGAGGCATAATGAGTCTTTTGAACGGTTCATTTTTTTCCAGAAGTTTTTGGAATATGTGGGAAAAATATGAAAACGCATTTTTTTTATACAGAGTTGTCCATTTATAAGATATTACCAACACATAGCATGTACATGGCAAAAATGAAACCCCAAAATACATTCTGCTACTCCTCCTGAGTATGGCAATACCAAATGTGTGAGACTTTTACACAGCCTGGCCAAATACAGAGGCCCAACATTGAAATAGCACCTTTAGGCATTCTAGGAGCATAAATTGCACATCTCATTTGATGACATTCTATCACACTTTTGAAGGCCCTGGAGCACCAGGACAATAGAAACGCCCACAAAATGACCCCATTTTGGAAAGCCAACACCCCAACATATAATCTATGAGGCATAATGAGTCTTTTGAACAGTTCATTTTTTTCCAGAAGTTTTTGGAATATGTGGGAAAAAAATGAAAACGCATTTTTTTTTATACAAAGCTGTCCATTTATAAGATATTACCAACACATAGCATGTACATAGCAAAAATTACACCCCAAAATACATTCTGCTACTCCTTCTGAGTATGGCGATACCAAATGTGTGAGACTTTTACACAGCCTGGCCAAATACAGAGGCCCAACATTGAAATAGCACCTTCAGGCATTCTAGGAGCATAAATTACACATCTCATTTCTCAACCACCTATTACATTTTTGAAGGCCCTGGAGCACCAGGACAATGGAAACGCCCACAAAATGACCCCATTTTGGAAAGCTAACACCCCAACGGATAATCTATGAGGCATAATGAGTCTTTTGAACGGTTCATTTTTTTCCAGAAGTTTTTGGAATATGTGGGAAAAAAATGAAAACGCATTTTTTTTACACAGAGTTGTCCATTTATAAGATATTACCAACACATAGCATGTACATGGCAAAAATGAAACCCCAAAATACATTCTGCTACTCCTTCTGAGTATGGCGATACCAAATGTGTTAGACTTTTACACAGCCTGGCCAAATACAGAGACCCAACATTGAAATAGCACCTTCAGGCATTCTAGGAGCATAAATTGCACATCTCATTTGATGACAACCTATCACACTTTTGAAGGCCCTGGAGCACCAGGACAATAGAAATGCCCACAAAATGACCCCATTTTGTAAAGCTAACACCCCAACGTATAATCTATGAGGCATAATGAGTCTTTTGAACGGTTCATTTTTTTCCAGAAGTTTTTGGAATATGTGGGAAAAATATGAAAACGCATTTTTTTTATACAGAGTTGTCCATTTATAAGATATTACCAACACATAGCATGTACATGGCAAAAATGAAACCCCAAAATACATTCTGCTACTCCTCCTGAGTATGGCAATACCAAATGTGTGAGACTTTTACACAGCCTGGCCAAATACAGAGGCCCAACATTGAAATAGCACCTTTAGGCATTCTAGGAGCATAAATTGCACATCTCATTTGATGACATTCTATCACACTTTTGAAGGCCCTGGAGCACCAGGACAATAGAAACGCCCACAAAATGACCCCATTTTGGAAAGCCAACACCCCAACATATAATCTATGAGGCATAATGAGTCTTTTGAACAGTTCATTTTTTTCCAGAAGTTTTTGGAATATGTGGGAAAAAAATGAAAACGCATTTTTTTTTATACAAAGCTGTCCATTTATAAGATATTACCAACACATAGCATGTACATAGCAAAAATTACACCCCAAAATACATTCTGCTACTCCTTCTGAGTATGGCGATACCAAATGTGTGAGACTTTTACACAGCCTGGCCAAATACAGAGGCCCAACATTGAAATAGCACCTTCAGGCATTCTAGGAGCATAAATTACACATCTCATTTCTCAACCACCTATTACATTTTTGAAGGCCCTGGAGCACCAGGACAATGGAAACGCCCACAAAATGACCCCATTTTGGAAAGCTAACACCCCAACGGATAATCTATGAGGCATAATGAGTCTTTTGAACGGTTCATTTTTTTCCAGAAGTTTTTGGAATATGTGGGAAAAAAATGAAAACGCATTTTTTTTACACAGAGTTGTCCATTTATAAGATATTACCAACACATAGCATGTACATGGCAAAAATGAAACCCCAAAATACATTCTGCTACTCCTTCTGAGTATGGCGATACCAAATGTGTTAGACTTTTACACAGCCTGGCCAAATACAGAGACCCAACATTGAAATAGCACCTTCAGGCATTCTAGGAGCATAAATTGCACATCTCATTTGATGACAACCTATCACACTTTTGAAGGCCCTGGAGCACCAGGACAATAGAAATGCCCACAAAATGACCCCATTTTGTAAAGCCAACACCCCAACGTATAATCTATGAGGCATAATGAGTCTTTAGAACAGTTCATTTTTTTCCAGAAGTTTTTGGAATATGTGGGGAAAAAAATGAAAACACATTTTTTTATACAAAGCTGTCCATTTATAAGATATTACCAACACATAGCATGTACATAGCAAAAATTACACCCCAAAATACATTCTGCTACTCCTTCTGAGTATGGCGATACCAAATGTGTGAGACTTTTACACAGCCTGGCCAAATACAGAGGCCCAACATTGAAATAGCACCTTCAGGCATTCTAGGAGCATAAATTACAGGGTAAAGAAAAGATTACCTGCGGTTTTAGTAGTGCAGTGGTCCAAAGAGAAGAGAATTGGTCCAGGCAGCAGGCAGGAACGTGGACAGCGACAGCAAAACAGGCAGCAGGCAGGAATAGTCAGTACAGGTAGAGATGATGACAGCACAGCCAAAGCATTGGTCCAGATAGCAGGCAGGGATGTGGTCAGCAGCAGCAAAGGGAACAAAGGATCGTCCATGCAGCAGGCAGGAATACTGTCCATAGTTAGTACATGCAGCAGGCAGAGGTATGGTCAGCACAGCCAGAGTATTTGTCCAGGGAGCAGGCAGGACCATCAAGCTTAGGGCATCGGTCAGGAAAGAATGGGGACAGGGGTAGAGGCTTCTCCCACCCAAATAGCTTTGAAGCCTCCAGACAACCAGACCCTGTTCTGGGAACACAGAAAACCAAAAACAGTTTTTTTTTAACTCAGAACACTATTCTGGAGCCCCTCACATATGTGATACCCCAGTGTAGCAGGGTGAAAGATCAGTCCAAGGGGGCAGGCAAAAACATGGTCAACAGGCCGAGGTCAGTGCAGGTAAAAGGCAGAAATAAACGGTAGGCAGAGGCATAGTCGATACAGTCCAGGGTCAGTTCACGTGAAAGGCAGAAACATGGCGGATAAACAATGCAGACGGTAGGCAGAGGCATAGTCGAGAAACAGGCCAGGGTCAGTTCACATGGAAGACAATGATATGGTTGGTTGAGGCAGGGAAATATTCAGGACAAATTGAAAACGGAGAAATGGCAGTATTAGAAATATGGGCTAATAGTTTTCGAGAGTGTGATATCGCTTGAAGCATTCTCCGATGCAAAGGCCAGGTTGGGAGGGACAGTCGGGACAATGGAAGCTGGTGTCTTTCCTAATTCCTCTTCTGGTGCACACCCGACATTTTTTTGGGCGTCGTCTTCCGGATCCTGATGGTGGAATATGGTCCGAAAAATGGCGCTCATGTAGTCTGCTGACACAATCTGAGTGAATGCTTTCTGGGGGGGATGTTTGTTGGTAGATCAGGGCAGTGACAATGTGTTCAATAAACCTCATGAAGGTGGTGGGTCTTTCTGTTGATTTTTGGTAGATTATGAAAGAATTTAACAGGGCCAAATGAAAAAAGTAAATTGCTAATTTTTTATACCAGAAGAGGGATTTTCGGGTTGAAAGATAGGGCTGCAACATTTGGTCATTTAAATCCACACCACCCATGAATTTATTGTACTCATTGATGCAGGAAGGCTTGCGAACGGTACCGCGTCTTCTGTGAAATTCCACCGAAGTGTCATCGTGGATAGTGGACATGATGTACACGTCTTTCCTGTCCCTCCACTTCACAGCCAACACTTCCTCATTCCTCAAGCTTGCCGATTCCCCCTTTTGAACGGTTGTGGTGACAAGATGCTGTGGGAAGCCCTTTCTGTTTTTTCTTGTTGTACCAGAGTCAGGCCAGAGTTTTTTTTAGGTAGAGGTGGCGGAGAAGGGGCAGGCTGGTATAATAGTTGTCCATGTAAATATGATACCCCTTTTGGAGGAGTGGGAATGCCAACTCCCAAACATTTTGTCCACTTATTCCCATGTACGATGGACACTCAGGGGGCTGGAGCTGGGAATCTTTGCCTTCGTACATGCGGAATGAGTGCACATAACCAGTGGCGCTTTCACATAGCTTGTTGAGCTTCAAGCCGTACCTCACCAGCTTACTGGGGATATATTGCTTGATTCCCAGCCGGCCTGTGAAATGCACCAGGGATTCGTCCACAGAAATGTTTTTGTCAGGGACATAAAGTTCGGCAAACTTCTTGGAATTTTTTTTTATTAGGGGGCGAATTTTATGTAATTTGTCAAAGTTTGGGTGATTTCAGGGGGGGCACTGTGAGTTGTCACTGAAATGCAGGAACCACATTATATGTTCGTATCGGGACCTGGACATGGCCGATGTAAAAATTGGCATATGGTGGATGGGTGCCTTCGACCAATACCTATTCATTTAATTTTTTTTTGTAAGCCCCATGTGAAGCGTTAGGCCTAAAAACAATCTAAGCTCCACCACTGTTAGGGGTCTCCATTCAAAAGGGCGGGCATAGCTACAGCTGGGGTAATTTCAATAAATTGTCGAGCAAAAAGATTGGTTTGGTCCACAATGCCTTGAACCAATTCATCAGGGAAAAAAAAAAAATCAAGTTTGGGAAAACCTGCAGTGTTGACCTGCACACCTGGCTGTGCTGTAAAAGGGGGGATCGTGGCTGACCCTGAGGTAGAAGGCAGCCATAATGGGTTTGCCAAGCCATCTGGAAGCAGGGTTTGGGCCCTACTTCTTTGGCGTGCACTTGCACTGGGCCTTTCCTCCTGGGGTCTAGCAGCGCTTGTACTGGGCCTCTCCTCCTGGGGTCTAGCAGCGCTTGTACTGGGCCTCGCCTCCTGGGGTCTACCGCCGTTGGCACTGCTGGTAGCTGCCTGGTGTTCAGACCGTCTTCTTTTTGGACGGACTGTGTCCTCCTCTAATTCGGATCCTGATGTGCTGCCTTCGGGGGGCTCATATTCCGAACCAGAATCGGAATCAGAACTGAGCGGTGAGAGCTCCCCGTTGCTCTCATCGGTCAGACTGAGTATTTGGTATGCTTCTTCTGGGGTGTACACCTTTCTGGACATAGTGGCTGTATGTACTCTGGTGGTGGGTACTCTGGTGAGGTGGCAGGTACTCTGGTGGCAGGTTCTCTGGTCTGGTGGCGGGTACTCTGGTGAGGTGGCGGGTACTCTGGTGAGGGGGCAAGTACTCTTGTGGACAGGTACTCTGATGGACAGGTACTCCTGATGGACTGTTGGCGGGTACTCTGGTAAGGTGGCAGGTACTCTGATGAGGTGGCGGGTACTCTGGTGGACAGGTACTCTGATGGACAAGTACTCCTGATGGACTGGTGGTGGGTACTCTGGTGAGGTGGCGGGTACTCTGGTGAGGTGGTGGGTACTCCTGATGGACAGGTACTCCTGATGGACTGGTGGTGGGTACTCTGGTGAGGTGGCGGGTACTCTGGTGAGGTGGTGGGTACTCCTGATGGACAGGTACTCCTGATGGACAGGTACTCCTGATGGACTGTTGGCGGGTACTCTGGTGAGGTGGCGGGTACTCTGGTGAGGTGGAGGGTAGTCTGGTGAGGTGGACGGTACTCCTGGTGGTTATTTACTCCTGATGGACTGGTGGCGGGTACTCTGGTAAGGTGGCGGGTACTCCTGGTGGACAGGTACTCCTGATGGACAGGTACTCCTGATGGACAGGTACTTCTGATGGACTGGTGGCGGGTACTTTGGTGAGGTGGTGGGTACTCTGGTGAGGTGGCGGGTATTCTGGTGAGGTGGCGGGTACTCTGGTGAGGTGGCGGGTATTCTGGTGAGGTGGCGGGTACTCCTGGTGGACAGGTACTCCTGATGGACAGGTACTCCTGATGGACAGGTACTCCTGATGGAAAGGTACTCCTGATGGACGGGTACTCTGGTGGCAGGTACTAGATGACAGGTACTCTTTATTTAGGGGGGGCAATTTGGGCACAGTAGTACATATGTAGTGTATAACATATGTGTAACTCACGGTTAGCTGATCTCCTCCTCACACTGGATCGGTGTGTGAAGAGGAGAACCCAGCAACAGTAAGTTACACACATCATTTAGTTTTGTTTTGTTTACATTTAGTGACCGGCTGTGATTGGACACAGCCGGTCACGTGGTAAAGAGCCAATTTCATTGGCTCTTTACCCTGATCGGGGCTGGGCTGTATCCAAGGGAGAAGCCTCAGCCCCGATCGCCGCGTTGCGCGTCCCCGGGGGCGCGCGGGCACCGCGCACTCCGCTGCGCAGCTCTGCATTATCAAATACGGTAAGTAATACCGGAATCTCCGCCGCCCGCCGCCACATTCCTCCCATCGGGGATCGGCTGTGTCCAGAGGGACACACCGGATCCCTGATCGCCGCGCTGCGCGCCCCCGGGGCGCCGTGCACGCTGCTGCTGCAGCTCTGCATATAGGATCCGGTAAGCCGCACGGGAATCTCCGCTGCCCGCCGCTGCCGCTCCGCCGCCACTCCATTACCCCCATCAGGGAACGGCTGTGTCCTAAGGGACACAACGGTACCCCGATCGCCTGGGGGCCCGCAGTAGCGCCAGAAAGCCGTGGACGTCATATGACGTCCAGCCAGGATGGGAGATCCCATCTGTGGACGTCATTTGACTATGGCTGGGTAAGGAAGTGGATAAATATAATCACTGTTACACAAGATCCGCAACATATTGGGAAACGGCATTACACTCCTTCCATAATTGCAAAATTTTCTCGAAACAGCTCCAATGAATGATGTCGCGTGTGTGGCAAAGTGAGCATATTACTACATATGCTCTGGGATTGTCCTAATCTTAGGAGTTTCTGTGGAGCAGTATTCCACCTAATATTCAAAACTACAGGCTTCATAAAGTCAGGTAACGCTGAATTGGCCATACTAAGTGTCCATGTGGACCCATATCCACCAACCCTTATGCCGCGTACACACGACCGTTTTTCATGACGAGAAAAATGCCATTTTTTAATTTGGTCATTAAAAACGATCGTGTGTGGGCTCCAGAGCATTTTTCACGACGTGAAAAATGGGCATTAAAAATTTGGAACATGCTCTAATTTTTCTCGTCGCTTTTCACGTTGTTGTTTTTCTCGTCATGAAAAACAGCTGTGTGTAGGCTTTAACAACGTGAAAAAAACGTGCATGCTCCGAAGCAAGTGATGAGACGGGAGCGCTCGTTCTGGTAAAACTAGCGTTCGTAATGGAGATAGCACATTCGTCACGCTGTAAGAGACTGAAGAGCACGAGGCTGAAAAGCACGAATCGTCTCTCACCAAACTTTACTAACACAAGGATCAGCAAAAGCAGCCCAAAGGGTGGCGCCATCCGAATGGAACTTCCCCTTTATAGTGCCGTCGTACATTTCGTACATCACGCACTTTGCTCTAGCATTTTTTTTCATGATCGTGTGTAGGCAAGGCAGGCTTGAGAAGAATCACGTCAAGAAAAACTTCGTTTTTTTCAATGACATTAAAAACGGTCGTGTGTACGCGGCATTAGACCAATGGTAATACAGATACTGATGGCAGCCAGGCTGATAGTCACTAGAAAGTGAAATTCCGACATATCACCAAATATTAGTGAAGTTGTTAAAAAAGTTGATGAGGCTTTTAAATATGAACAGATTATGGCCAGTGTAGAGAGAAATTTACCTTGTTTCTATAAACAGTGGGATCCTTGGATTCTTCTCAGACAGATTAAATGAAAGAATAAACATCCACAAGTTCTTGAATGTTCTGTATCCTTTCCGATAATGAGCCAGAGTCTCTAATTCTCTGTTAACGTTTCTTTGTGTTCTAATATCTTCAGTACATACCCTCCAATTTTTTGCTCCGTTATCGCATTTTATTAATATGTTGAGAATAAACAGTCACTGTGTGTTTTTGCACAAGTTGTACTCCACAGATCCAAGTGGTTCTGAGGATATGTTTCAAGGCACTTATATGAACGCATTATATGTAAATGAATACCTTGCGTGGTATATCACTGTGGATTGTATGTTGTAAAAATGTTTCAATAAAAAATATTTTCGAAAAAAATAATATTTATCCATACTCCCCGCAGCCACCACCAATTGTGGGAGAAAGTTCCACATCCTTATCGTCCTAACAGTGAAGAACCCACTACGCAGTTTATGGTTAAACCGCTTCTCCTCCAGTCTCATTTTGTGGCCCATGTCCTTTTACACTCCCTGGGACTGAATAGTTTATTTCTTATGCTGGGATCCCCATTGAGATATTTGTAGATCACTACCATGTCTCCTCTAAAGCGTCTCATCTCCAGCGAAAATAAAATTTTGTGTTTGCAGTCGTTCCTCATAATTGAGGTCCTCCAGTCTCCTTATTCGTTTTGTTGCCCTTCTTTGGACTCTCTCCAGCTCGGAACACTGGTGACCAGAACTGGATGGAAAACTCCAGATGTGGCCTAACCAGAGTTTAATACAGTGGCAGAATTATAGTTTTATCCCTGGAGTATATCCCTTTTTTTATGCATGCTAACATTCTGTCTGCTTTGGCAGCTGCAGTTTGACACTGCATGCTGTTGCTCAATCTGTCAACTTGTCAGATGTTTATACTGAAATATTAACAGTATTGTATTTATGGAAATATGCAAAAATCTATGGTTAAGGAGTTTGTCACGTCTTTCCACAAATCAACCAAATAATTAAAATTCATTTATTCATACTAGTTTGAAGACAAAAGGGGAATACAGCGGTGTGCCAAAATATATATATTTATTAACTAAAAATTCAGTGCAAAATAATATCAAATATAATCTGTAATGATACAAAGAATTTACCTTCAAATATCAATTATATGGGTGATACAAATAATGAGAAATTTTACCACAAGCTCTTGTTATAAAAATACAATGTCTCAACGCTTCATGACGGCTTAGTAAATAGCTTTACAGACTATGAAAACAAACACGTGCTATTTCTTCTCAAACAAATAGACCTTCAAGCTTACACTTTAAAAATGCACGGACAACATGTTATACTGTGCACAGAGCTTGATAATTTAATCAAGACTTATTTACGGTAAAGATAATTCTGTAATGAATTTTCTGTTTAAACATATATCATAACAAAACCATTGATACAGACATTGGAATTAGCTTTTGTAGAGATATACAAAGATGTGTATTTCTCTTATAATTGGAGTATAATTATGTCATGCTGCAGGTAGAAATAACACAACTCCAATGCTATGCCACAAAGGTTTAATAGTTTAGCCATGTATATGCTAAATAAATAATTCAATACCAAAAGATAAAATAGAAAATTAATACTTTACCGGAGATCTAAGAAACTTTTGTTTTGAGAGATATCAGCTGAGAATTCCCAAAGGACACTTCTACCGTTCCTACATTTCTCCATTCTCTCCTCGTCCTCCTGCTCTCTCTCCTTCCGTTCCTTCCCAAGATGTCCGCTTCCAAGATCCCCTCATGGCTATGTGTATACACATTTATCCCACCCAAAAAGTGTGTGTGTGTCACTACTATGTAATTAATGATGTAAAATGACCTGTTATTATCATGTAACCATGACAACACAATTTAGGAAGCCATTTTGAACCTTACAATGAACACCACTAGGGGGCAATATTGTATTACAATTTATATTTAAATATTATATGAAAATGTCAACATATATTCCAGATAACCTTTGACTTAGTCTTAAAGAAAAACTATAAAGTACCATGAACTGTCAAACATATGTTATACTTCTCCAGACTTTCGTCTCTACCTGAAATATATGGCCTCTAAGTGAATTTAACCCAGACAATTAACTTGAGTTCTAAATACTTTGGGAATTAGGCCATTGGTTTCTCAAAATGCAATAATTATTTAACACACAAGTTCACTCTAAGAATTCTTATCCATTAAAAAATATTCATATTATAAACATGCTCTGCTTATGTTAAGATAAAGTTATACCAAAAATTTTAATAAATAAAATATAAAAGAAAAATACGAACCAAAAAAATAGGTAACATTGTTCAATTATGCATATAATTACTCCAATATAATTTACTAATATATTGAGAATTTGTGCTAATATGACTATTTGCAATGCACAATTTCTGGTTCATAATATAGTTCTAAATGAGCCTCTATCCTTTAGACAGTCATGAAAAAAAAAAAAAAACTATATGTTTTTCTGTTCATCTTGAAACCTGAATCACATTCTTCTTAACACAAACATTAGCCTTATTACAATACACATTAGCCCATGGCCCTTATCTTTAAGTGTCTGAGGCTTCCAATTTACAAACTGGGATAATGTGCATGGGGCCTTCAAGTCTCTGTCCACCACCAGTATGAACTCAATTTAGCCTCTTAAGAAAAAATAAACATCCTATCCACTACTCACACTCCATTCTACAGGAGAAGAAGACTACTCCCCCGGGAGGGAATAATTTCCTTCCAAAAAGTTAATTACGCTAAGCCTAGCATAATAAAAAAAATATAAGAAGAAATTCTAAGTACGTTTAGTTCCAATATTAATCATTTATCTAGCAGACCACCGCCACCTAGTGTTGACGGGGCCCCAATGTTCTGTTTGCGCATGGGACTGCAACATCACTCTGAAGACTTCACTCTTGAACACAGAGTCTTTTCACCATGAACTCCTATCTGTCTACCCCAAGTTCAGTTTAGAGGAAAACAGTCACTTTCTTTTGGAGAGAGAGAAAAAAAATCCAACAAGCTCTCCGGTTGTTCTCCTTAGAGTAGACGTCCCCCGTAGCAGCGGGGCAAAGTCACTTGAATCCAGGGCACAGTTTGTCTGTGCAAAAGACAGGATAGTAGAAAAACACACAAATTCCTGTCTAAAGAAGTCTCACAAGTAAAACTTTGGCTCCGGGAGAGTGAGTGACTTCCATTCCTTATCCAGAGTCTCCACAGAATAAGTAACATCGTCCCGCCCTGGACAACAGATCACAACATGATTGGCATGAATGTGCCCACCATAGTTCCAGTCCCGGCGGCAACGCTTAAAACGCTCGGTAGTGGCAGCTGAGCAAGCAAGATACCTGTAGGGCCTGGGCACTTTGAGGTAGTTCCAGATGGCCTCCCCGTACCATCGTTCACGATGTGCCTCAATCTCGTACAATAGTTCCCTGGGTACATAGGGGTATTCCCAGCCATATTCCTCAGCCACTCTTTTATTGAGGAGCCGCTGCAAGCGAGCAAGTTTGGGGATAGTTGCACGATCTCCTGCTCCTGGCAATACAATAGCATTCAGAGATCTCCGGACTAAAGCCGTATCAGTCCCTGGTAAGAGTCTCTCACTTGGGCATGGTACAACTCCCTCTGTTATGGCAAGGACTTTAGTAGGGACTTCCAAATGGGGTGTAGTACTCCCCGAACTCATGGGCAATCCCTCTTTCACACTGTGGGTCAGGGCAACAGTCTTCAAATTGTCCCATCCTTTCTTTATGAAAATCTCATCGATTTCGACATTGTCTCCAACATCGGACGATGAGTCCAAGTCTGAGGTGTCATACTCTTCAGCGGGCAAGTAGTTGCGGGTAGACACAGACACATTTTCCCCAGCCTCCTTACCGTCAACTGACAAGGACTTCTCGGGCATCCTCCCGCTCTTGAGGTCCGGTTCTGGTAGGCGCTGGGGCAGGCTTCGACCATGGCCGCAGGAGGCCTTAACATATCCCACCTTTCGCTTGGCTGGCGGGATATGTTTCTCTGTAGTAGCGGAGGCAGCATCCGCTACGGTGTCCGCCGATGGCTCTGCAGCAGCTGAGACATTCCTCGGAAGTAACGATGCTTGTGATGTAGTTGACTCAGTGTCTGGTCCACCTCAAATAGGAACTCTCCACAGGATGCACATCTTCCGAACGGGCGCAGTTGCGCGGCCAGTCCGTGGCATTTGGGACAGAGCATGCCCAGGGCCTCCGCATCTCTGCAGGTGTACAGAGCGAAGCGGCCCTGGGGCTTGAGCTGGATCCCCGTATCCGTTAGTGGGGCTGTGAGTGGGGCAATGTCCATAGTGAAAGACATCGGGAACATCCAGGGTCCCGACAAAGCTGAGGTACCTGGAAAAGCGGACATGTTGCTGCTCACTCGATCCAACTCTCTCTGTCTCTTTGCGCCAATGTACCCACGTGCAACACACAAGGAACTCCTCCCCTTTTCTTCTTCCTGCATGTAGCTCACAGGCTTTTCTTTTTCTGGACACGCCCACGAACTACGCAGTTGGAAAAAACACAGTTCTGTGCCCCTTAACCCCTTTTTCTCTCTCAGAGTACAGTAACACAGTTCAATTTCTTCCATGGCCGACTTTCCAATCACATACAAAATAGTCCACTCATGCGAGAGATAGCCACAAATCCCGGACTTGAGCCACCATGTGTAGCACTCACCACCCTGTTTCTGCTTTTCTGTCATTTCTGCAGTCAGGGCACACCTGCTACTTGCCCGGTACCCCCCCTTTTCTTGTGTAGAGAGGGGCGAGTGGTGTTAATGTTTTTGGGTCTTGCGGCGAGTTACCTCTCCAGAGTGGATCCCTGGTCTCCGTTGTCTAGGCGGAAGTCCCTTTGTAATAAAACCAATGTCCACACAGGTGCAAAACCTAAGCAGCAAGGTTTTATTCTTTTCTTGAGGTAAAACTTGGAAGAGAGAGAGAGTAGAAACGACAGAGTAGGGGAAGGTTCAGTCACGCAACACTTAGAGAACACTTTCGTCGCCACTCAAGCCTGAGTGGGTATTGTTTACCCGGATAGTCCCTTTGAGAGTGGTCTTAGCAACTGGAGTGGAGCACGGATGTCAGAGATGATGGATCCCCCTTTAGGTAGGCCTCCAGGCCTCTCCCCGAGACAGCAGTACCATCGTTATCTCCGCCGGGACTGATCTTCCCCTGAAACTCCTTCCCTAAAAATGGGCCTCCTTCAACCGGGCAGCCTGGGATCCTTCTCTGAAGCGTAGGCCCTCTATAGGAGAGCTGGGCCTACTATGCAGCAGCAGAGCCTCGGGCTAAAGGTGCTCGAGACCAAACACACGCATCCCGTGCCATGAGGGTCATGAGACACACTCACTGGACCAGAGGTCCCCCCAAACGCCTGGGGGTCCCCCTGGAATCGCCTCACGCCAAATGGCGTCTGCCCCCTTTGTACCCTCTCCCAGCATGCACAGCGGGTAGACCACACCCACTGCATGGCTGCCGAGAGAAGACACCCAAGGTGCTGTGATACCCCCGTGATCCAACATGTGTGATGGCGGTGACAGAACCACCTGCAGGCAAAGGAGAATAACACTGCCGGGCAGTATCACACCCAGAGCAGAGCAAACTATTTGAACTATAATAGGTCTGAGCCCAACTACTGGCTCAGACTGCCCCTAAATTTACACATATAGCGCTCCAAAATTGGGGTGGGCGCTACACTGATTTAACACACGATAAACCTTAATAGTTGACAAGCAATTACATAGCAGAGGGGGAGGCTAGATAATTCATTAGTACTTAGGGGGACATATATCTAGGCAGCCTAAAACCAAAATGTGAAATAGGTGTCCCTGTAGGGAGAGGGGAAAGAAAAGAGGACTGTACTGAAGTGTGCGGATCAGGGGGCATGTTACACAAACTTGATCAAGGTCTTCATCTCGCCTCTCATTATTATTGCTCCCCGTTTATAAACATCCTAGGTTACCAGTCCTAATGGTTGCTGCATTTGTGGTGGAAAGTCATTGCCTGACAAGCTAGTATGTCAAGTCCACTTGGAGGAAGCTACAACTGACAAAGAAGGGGGTGTCAGGAAATTAGCGGTCATTAACCATTTGCCTATCACCTCCTGTAGATTTACGTCGGCAGAATGGCATGGCTGCACAAAGTAACGTATATATATACGTTACTTTGAATTTGCCGCCGTGCGCGCGTGCGCCTGCTGCGAGCTCCGTGTCCACCGGGTGCCCGTGATCGTGTCACGGAGCTGTAGAACGGGGAGCTGCCGTTGTAAACACGGCATTTCCCTGTTCTGCCTAGTGAGAGGACACTGATCACTGCTCCCTGTCATCGGGAGCAGTCATCAATGTCGTGTCACTCGTAGCTCAGCCCCCACACAGTTAGAATCACTCCCTAGGACACACTTAACCCCTTCAGTGCCCCCTAGTGTTTAACCCTTTCCCTGCCAGTGTCATTTACACAGTAATCAGTGCATTTTTATAGCACTGATCGCTGTATAAATGACAATGGTCCCAAAATAGCATCAAAAGTGTCCGATGTGTCCGCCATAATGTCGCAGTCATGATAATAATCGCAGATCATCGCCATTACTAATGAAAAAAAATTAAGAAAAATAATGCCATAAATCTAGTCCCTATTTTGTAGACGCTATAACTTTTGCGCAAACCAATCAATATACGCTTATTGCGTTTTTTTTTTATCAAAAATATGTGGAAGAATACATATCGGCCTAAACTGAGGAATTTTTTTTTTTTTTTTTTTGAGGGATATTTATTATAGCAAAAATTAAAAAATATTCTTTTTTTTTTCAAAATTGTCGCTCTTTTTTTGTTTACAGCGCAAAAAATAAAAACCGAAGAGGTGATTAAATGCCACCAAAATAAAGCTCTATTTGTGGGGAAAAAAGGACGTCAATTTTGCTTGGGAGCAACGTCGCACGACCGCGCAATTGTCAGTTAAAGCGACGCAGTGCCTTATCGCAAAAAGTGCTCTGGTCTTTGGGCAGCCAAATCCTCTGGGGCTGAAGTGGTTAAAGAATCAGCCAAGGAGTCGATACATGAAGCCTCTACGCCTCTGTCTGTGACTGAATTGCCTAGCACTTCCAACCAGAGCCAGTAGGTGATGTCCAATTGGAAAGCTTGTCGGAGAAAGAAGGCGTTAAAAGGGGCTGCAGGCTTTGAGGATTGCCCAATAGAATCTTTTGCAAGGGCAGTGAAGGATACAATTGCCTGGAGTGAAGTAGAGGAAACTCTCCACAAGGTTATAAAGTACTAATTCCCCTTCGCTGAACAACTGGAGGAGGTAATCCAGGAAGAATGGAAGGGGTCAGAGGAAAAGGCCTGTATAAACAGGTTGTCAAAACTATATACCCTGAAAAAGCTAAAGGTCCACCTGCTGCAGTCTCCTCTGAGGGTGGATGCATCATTAATGCAGCTGGCAAGACACGTCACCTTGCGGTTACATTCAAGGAGGCTTTAGTCTGAAAATTAGATCTAGATCGGAAGAGCTCCTACGTACTGTAGCATCTGCAGGCACCTGCAGAGCAGCAGTAACCAGACCATGTGTTGAGTGAGTCTAATGGGAGTGGTTTCATAATTATCAGCCAGCTGCTGCATCTTCAGGACTCTGAGGAAAGTAGCAGGGTCTGCATCCCTTTAGATGTGATTTCCTATTGGGAGTATCTTACCAAAAATTTAATTTTTGTTGCAGTGGATGCCAAAAATCTGACTTGTATTTTAATGCATATGTAGCGCCCCCCCCCATATTTGGGGGCGCTATGTGGAAATTTAGGGGTAGTCTGAGCCGGTATTTGGGCTCAGACCAATCAATGGTTCAATATTGCTTCTGTCTTGGGTGTGATACTGCCTGGCAGTAGTGTTCTCTGTTGCCGGCAGGTGGCACTGTCACCGCCGGCATAGGTTGAACTACGGGGGGTATCACAACACCTTGGGTGTCCTTTTTAGGCAGCCGTACAGTGGGCGTGGTCTACCTGCTGTGCATGCTGGGAGAGGGGACATAAGGGGCAGACTCCATTAAGTGAGAGGAGTTCCAGGGGACCCATTGGTCCTGGGTGTGTGCCTCGTGGCCCGTATGGCATGAGGTGCGCGGGTGTGTTCGGCCTCGGGCACCTTCAGCCCGAGGCTGCTTCGTTTCAAGGTAGGCCCAGCTCCGCTGGCAAGGGCCTACACCTCAGAGAGGGATCCCAGGCTGCCCACTTCTAGGGGGCCCATCTTTAGGAAAGGAGACCAGGGGAGGATCAGTCCCAGAGGAGACTAGCGACGGTACTTCTGTCTCGGGAAGAGGCCTGGAAACTTGCCTAAGGAGGGATGCATCTTCAACAGTTACAAGGCCTGCAATGCGCTGGCCTGGCACAGAGGTTCTTGTTCAGTATAATTTGGCTGGGAGGTTCGGGACTTGGATTCTGTGGCAGAGGATTCCCCGATCGTATCCAGGTGAGCAGTGCCCACTCAGGCTTGAGTTGTGACGGAAGATTGACATTGAACTTTAAGTGTTGTGTGCCTGAACCATTCCCTAACTTCTCTAAACTTCCTACTCTCTCTCTTTAAGTTTAACTCAAAGATAAAGAATAAAACCTTGCTGATTAGGTTTTTACTCCTGTGTGGACATTGGCCTTATTCCAAGAGATTTTACCTAGACAATGGAGAAAGAGGATCCACTCTAGAGAGGTAATTGCTACAGGGCCGAAACAAAACCAGCCGGTCCCTTAAATGGGGGTAAGTGCTACACGTGGGGGCTCGAGTCCGGGATATGTGGCTGCCTCTTGCATGAGTGGATAGGTTTCTATGTGATTGGAAAGTTGGCCATTGGAGGAGTTGGACTGTGTTACTGAACTTTGAGCGTGAGAGGAAAAAAGGGGTTAAGGGGCACAAAACTGTGTTTTTTCCAACTGCGTAGTTCGTGGGCGTGTCCAGAAAAATAAAAGCCTGTGAGCTACGTGCAGGAAGAGAAAAAGGGGAGGAGTCCCCGCCACCCACGAGTTACACGTGGGTGTATTAGCACCAAGAGACAGAGAGAGTTGGATCAAGTGAGAGTGAGCAACATGTCTGCATTCCCATGTACCTCAGCTTTATCGGGACCCGCATGTTCTCTATGCCTTCTACTATGGACATTGCTCCACTCACAGCCCCACTCACGGTTATGGGGATCCGGCTCAAACCCCGGGGCCGCTTCGCTCTGTACACCTGCTGAGATGCGGAGGCCCTGGGCATGCTCTGTCCCAAAAGCCATGGACTGGCCGTGCAACTGCGTCCGTTTGAAAGATGTTCAGCTTGTGGAGAGTTCCTCTTCGAGGTGGACCAGCCCACTAAATCACCCCGGGTCTACCGGGAGAATTGTGTCACTACGGAGGAGGACGCCTACGCTCCTACAGCTGAGCCCACGCGCACCGCCTCTCCTACTGCGAGTGTCTCAAGGAAGGATGCCCCTGAGACTGCAGAGCTATCGGCGGACACTGCCTCTGCCACTACCGAAGTTCATGTCCCGCCAGCGAAACAAAAGGTGGGATATGTTAAGGCTTCTCGCGGCCGCGGTCAAAGCCTGCCCCAGCGCCTGCCGGCACCGGACCTCGAGAGTGGGAGGATGCCCGAGAAGTCCACGACAGGTGACGGTAAGGAGGCTGGGGAAAATGTGTCCAAATCTACCCAAAATTACCTGCCTGCTAAGGAGTATGACACCTCAGACTTAGACTCATCGTCCGATGTGGGGGATAATGTTGAAATAGATGAGATCTTTCTCAACAAGGGATGGGACAATGTAAAGACTGTTGCCCCGGCCCGCAGCCTTAGAGAGGAATCGCCTATGAGTTCGGGGAGCTCTACACCCCGTGTGGAAGTCCCAGCCATAAAGGAAAAAGCTATATCTGCCCCAAGTGGAAAACCTCTACCAGGGCCTGATACAGCTTCAGTCCGGAGGTCGCCGGATGCTATTGTGTTGCCTGCAGCAGGGGATCCTGCAACTCTCCCCAAACTTGCTCGCTTACAGCGGATTCTTCATAAAAGAGTGGCTAACGAATATGGCTTGGAGTACCCCTACGTACCCAGAGAACTGCTGTTTGAAATAGAGGCCTATCGTGAAAGGTGGTACAAGGAAGCCATATGGAACTATCTCAAAGTGCCCAAGCCATACAGATATTTTGCCCGCTCAGCTGCCATGACCGATCGCTTCAAGTGTTGCCGCGGGGACTGGAACTATGGTCGGCATATTCACGCCGATCGCGTTGTGATTTGTTGTCCAGGGAGAGAGGATGCTATTTATTTCATAGAGACTCTGGACAAACAATGGAAGTCAATTACCCTTCCAGACCCAACGTTTTACCTCTGAAAATTTTAGACAGGGACTTGTGTTTTTTCCTTCATATCCTGTCCCTGCATGGATAAACTGTGCCCTGGATCAAAGTGACTTTGCCCCTGCTGAAAAAAGAAAAAAAAGAAAAGGCGGAGAGGTTTTTCTCTCTCTCTCTCTCTCCTCTCTTCAAACAAAGGACAGTTTCCTCTAACTGAACTTGGGGTAGTTAGTCAGTATGTCATGGTGGGAAGACGCCGTGGTCAAGATATGGGATTTTCAGTATGTTGTAAGAGCTGAAATTGGCAGGATGTGTGGCGGATGTGTCAGTAGACGTCCATTTATGTGTCAATAGACATCAATTTATGTTTTTAGAGCAGTGTTCCCCGCGGTCACGGCAAGAGGGCATGATGGCTGAAGCTATGGTCGGCGGATTCAGCCCTAAAAATAAAACTGGTACAAGATACCAGACAACGGATCCAATCTATTAGGGAGTAGACAGGATACAGCCATCTCAAGGGTGATCACTAGCAGGTCAGGACGAATATCATCTGACAAAAAACAGAAAAATTAGAAAGGTCCAGCATACAGGCAGCAACTCCAAAGTAGATACAAGGATGCTAAATCCTACGGACCAGGAAAAAGATTAGTAAAGAAACTGGAGAAGTACCCAATCTTCATTGTTGAAGCCTTAAAAATCAAAGGCACTTGGTAGAACAGCAGAAGTCCTTTGAAGGATGCACTCATCCAGGGGGTGCCTGTGTGAAGCTTTGCGCACACACCTGGATGGAAAATAGTCTGGATCAGTGGGCCATATCAGCTATATTGGGTTGACATTGATGGAATTTTAAGGGATTTCCACCTTCCGATCTTTTCCAGCCAGCCAGGCTAATGCCGTGCACACACGATCGGTTTTATCGATGAAAACAGTCCAATGGACTTTTCTCATCAGACAAACCGATCGTGTATGGGCCCCATCTGTCTTTTTTCCATTGGTGAGAAAAAATAGAACATGTTTTAAATTTATCCGATGGGAAAAAAAACGTTACCAAATTCCGATCGTCTGTGTGGAACTCCATCGGACAAAAAACCCACGCATGCTCAGAATCAAGTTGATGCATGCTCAGAAGCATTAAACTTAATTTTTCTCAGCTTGTCGGAGTGTTTTACTTCACGGATCCATCGGATTTGAATCCATTGGAAATCCGATCGTGTGTACAGGGCTTTACAGATTTGATGGAAAAATTAAAAATTCTGGTCCAGTTTGCTAGTTTTTTATTTAATCCAGCTACAATTATGAAGGTTCCAAGTGCCCAGAGGAGATGAGGATTCGGTTCACCTCTGTTCCTAGCGAAAATAAATAAATCCTGGACTTGTAATTGTGCATTTTATGGTGATAGTCTATAATCATTGGTGGAGCCAAAACTTCCATGAAAACATCTTCTCAACACATGTCTGTGTATTGTGCATTCTGGACAATTCTTTCCCCATACACTGTCCAATCAGATTGCACAGTGTATGGGGAAAGAATTGTCCAGAATGCACAATACACAGGCATGTGTTGAGAAGATGTTTTCATGGAAGTTTTGGCTCCACCAATGATTATAGACTATCACCATAAAATGCACAATTACAAGTCCAGTAAACATCTGCACAGTTGTTGATAGGAGGAAGATCTCTAGAATGAATATTGAGTTGTTTCAAAAAGAAATGAATGAAAGGAATAAAAGTGGAAGCAATATTCTCCATGTGATAATGAAAAGCTCATTAACATGATCAGCATTACAATGAGCAAGTTTGCCCAATGTCTGTTTCATATTTAAGAACGTGTATGCGCCCGTACGCGCAACGGTTCCGCGAAACTGGCGCAAGTCGACAGCATGCGCCATGTCGCAATAATTATTCCTGCCCGCGCAGATGCGCCAACATTTTCTTAAATCAGCCCCATAGTATTGAATGCTCTCAAACTGAGAGTAGTGTTCAAAGCCCTTTTGTCATTCACTACTTTTATAAGAGGAGCAAGAGTTGTACTGTGCCTAGACTGTACCTAGTACTGTACCTAGACAGCAGTGGAAGGGTAGAATTCTTAGGCTGTCAGTAGAACTTCCTGTATCAACAATTGCAATTAGACAATTTTGGCTTAGGAGGCTCTAGTGTCTGTCTCTCCTACAGTCGAGCATTGAGTCACCACTGCCTCTGCCAGTGATGAAGAATCTGCTGTCTAATGGCCAGTTTTGTCATCCATCTCCAAGAGACTACATTTGATGGCATGGAAGTTGAGAGGAGGAGGCTACCAAGACAAGGGTGCTCAGTGTAGGTAGTGGCTACCTTGTGTCAAGCCAGAGAGGTCTCCATGAATAAGACTTGCCCAAGAATATTGGTAAATTATGCAAATCTCTTGCAGCAAAAGCCTGGGCCAGCCTGTCAGGAACCATGAATCAGATGGAGACAGAAAATACAGTAAAAATCACACCTTTTAACCCCTTCCTTACTGGGCACATATACCCCCTTCCTGCCCAGGCGAAATTTCAGCTTTCAGCACTGTCACGCTTTGAATGACAATTGCGCGGTCGTGCGACGTGGCTCCCAAACAAAATTGACGTCCTTTTTTTCGCACAAATAGAGCTTTCTTTTGGTGGTATTTGATCACCTCGGTGGTTTTTATTTTTTGCGCTATAAACAAAAATAGAGCGACAATTTTGAAAAAAAAGCAATATTTCTTACACTTTGCTATAATAAATATCCCAATTTTTAAATTTTTTTTTATATTTTTTTCCTCAGTTTAGGCCGATACGTATTCTTCTACATATTTTTGGTAAAAAAAATCGCAATCAGCGTTTATTGATTGGTTTGCGCAAAAGTTATAGCGTTTACAAAATAGGGGGTAGTTTTATGGCATTTTTATAATTTTTTTTTTTTATTAGTAATGGCGGCGATCAGTGATTTTTTTTGTGACTGCGACATTATGGCGGACACATCGGACACTTTTGACACTAATTTGGGACCATTCACATTTATACAGCGAACAGTGCTATAAATATGCACTGATTACTGTATAAATGTGACTGGCAGGGAAGGGGTTAACACTAGGGGGCGAGGAAGGGGTTAAATGTGTTCCCTATTAGTGATTTTTACTGTGAGGGGAGGGGACTGACTGGGGGAGGAGACCGATCTGTGTCCCTATGTACAAGGGACACAGCATCGGTCTCCTCTCCCTGACAGGACATGGATCTCTGTGTTTACACACAGAGATCCATGTCCTTGTCTCTGTAACCGCCGATCGCGGGTGCCTGGCGGACATTGCGGCCGCCAGGCACGCGCATCGGCATTGCAGTGAAGCGCCGGGCCCGTGCGCGCGCCGCCGGCGGCGCTCGCGCGCCCCCAAGTGGCCAAATAGAGGAGGCCGTATATTAACGGCCTCCCGGCATTTGACAACCACCTTGTGGCCGTATATTCTCGTACGGCGGGTGCGAGGTGGTTAATATAGTGGTAAAAATTGTACAAATAGTAAACGTAGTCAAAACATAGCCATGGTTCGGTAATCAAAGGGGGTAGTCGGAGACAGCAAACAGGATCAGGAACCAGAAGGGATGTCAGCCAGGCAAGTCTTTAACAGGAACACAGCAGAGAATCTTCAGATATGTTGACCAAGGCAAAGGCATGGGAAAAACCAGGCAGTTTAAATAGCCAGAAGGGGCTGGCTGACGAGCAGGAAATTATCACCAGGTGAGACACTGTGGAATGATGAGTGATGGCAATTTACCGAAAGCTGAGCACTGAGAAGGGAGGGCTGAGACCAGCCCTGGCCCCTGACACAGCCAAGGTTCTGCAGTTCTTACAACTGGGGCAAAGTTCAGCCTTGTCTGCACTTACAGGAATTAACGGAGTCCTTAACCCTTTAGTGATGCAATTTTTAAAAGGCTTGCATGAAGTTATAGACCTGTCAGGGAACCATTGTTCCCTATGTGGCACTTGCTTATGGTCCTCAGCTCTATCAAGGCCTCATTTCTATCCTACAGAATTGGCTACACTCTGCAATCTAACCCTGAAGACTGTATTTCTGGTTGCTACAACCTCTGTGAAAAGGGTGTCAGAGCTGCAGGCTTTGTACTCAAGGAACCTCACCTAACGTTCTACCTGGACAGAATTTTCCTAAAACTCCAGACTGCTTTTATTCATGGGGTATCTTTCTCCTTCCACTTTAACCAGGAAGTAAATTTACTGTCTTTCTTGGTTAAGTAAGAGAACCACATCCCCTGGATGTTGATCTAACTCCAAATCCAGAACCAAAGCTGAAATCTTGCTTGGTTTCCGGCATGGCTTAAGGCAGGAGCAGTCAGCATCAACACGTACAGTCACCTCCTAGATTGTTAAGACAATTAAAAGAGCCTAATCTTCACTAGTGATGAGCCGAACACCCCCGGGTTCGGTTCGCACCAGAACCCGCGAACGGACCGAAAGTTCGCACGAACTTTAGAACCCTATTAAATACAATGGATGCGAACGTTCGAAATCTAAAGTGCTAATTATAACGACTATTATGCATGTTATTGTCCTAAAAAGGGTTTGGGAACCCGGGTTCTGCACCAGGGGACATGTATCAATGCAAAAAGAAGTTTTAAAAACGTCCGTTTTTCTGGAGCAGTCATTTTAACCACTTAACGACCGCCCACCGCCGATTTACGTCGGCAGAATGGCACGGACAGGCAGAATCACGTAGATCTACGTGATCGCCTTTGTGCAGTTGGGGGGTCCATCCGGACCCCCCTTCACTGCAGTGAGCGGCCGTTAAGTGTTCGGGAGCGATCAGGCATGAGGGGGCGGCCGCTCGATTCCGCCCCCCCCCCCTCGTGATCGCTCCCGGCCAATGAAATTGCTTCCTCCGCCATATGATGTAAACACAGGCTGGAGGAAGTGATGTCATCTCCCTCGCCGCGGACTTTTCGTTCCCGGCGCCGAGGAGTGAAGACAGAGGTTAGTGCTCCAACAGTCCACTGACACGTAGGTACACATAGGCACACAAATCACCCCCCAGTCACCCCCAGATCACCCCCCAGGTCACCCCAAAGCCCCCAATCACAGTGTCACTGATTGCAGTGATCATTTATTTTACTGATCACTGCATTTAGTGTCATCTGTGATTGTAAAAAGTTGCAAGGCAGTTAGGATTAGGCCCCTTTAGGTCCAGGGTAGCCCCCTAACCCCCCCTAATAAAGGTTTAACCCCTTGATCACCCCCCAGGTAACCCTTTCACCCCCTAACTTCAGCGTCACTAAGCGATTGTTTTTCCGATCGCTGTATTCGTGTCGCTGGTGTTTTAGATAGGCAGTTATTTTTTTTTTAGGTTCGCCGCAGGTTTTTATTGGTGTCAGGTACCCCCATATTTAACCTAATAAAGGTTTTAACCCCCTGATTGCCCCTAGTTAACCCTTTCACCAGTGATCACCATATAAAGGTTACGGGTGACGCTGGTTGATTAGTTTGCTTTTTATAGCATCAGGGCACCCGCCGTATATAACCCAATAAAGGTTTAACCCCCCTGATCGCCCGGCGGGTGAGATCAATTAGGTTTTAGCGCCAGAGAGGGTCTGCGTCGCCCCAGGCAGTGTTAGGTTAGTGCCAGTAACGCTAACACCCACGCGCAAAGCATACACCCCCCTTAGTGGTATAGTATCTGATCAGATCTATACTAGCATCCCCAGCGGTTTAGGGTTCCCAAAAACGCAGTGTTAGCGGGATCAGCCCAGATACCTGCTAGTACCTGCGTTTAGCCCCTCCGCCCAGCCCAGCCCAGCCCACCCAAGTGCAGTATCGATCGATCACTGTCACTTACCAAACACAACACACATAACTGCAGCGTTCGCAGAGACAGGCCTGATCCCTGCGATCGCTAACAGTTTTTTTGTAGCGTTTGATATATTTGCTGACGACAGTCAGGTGCTTTTTTTCCTGTGAATCTTACTAGTGTACCCCTAAATTTAGAGCCCAAAATGGCAAGTCGAAGGTACACTAGTAAAGAGGCCTACGAGATTCTGAGCATGACAGATAGTGAAGAGGAGGTCACGTATCTGTCAGATTCAGGCTCAGAATATCTTCCCGTAGAAGACAGTGACGTCAGCGGCCCCACGTCAGATAGCTCTGACGACGAAGTTGAGGTCCCTGCTAAGGTCAGGCGTACCCGATCCCGATCTTCTGAGGTTGTTGAGGAGCAAGAACCGCAGGTCTCTCGTATCATGGAGCAGAGTAGTACTAGCGCCGCTATTCCTTCTGGTGAACTGGCAAGCACCAGCGGCCTAGTACAGCCTGGACGTACACCCAGCACTGCAGTAACACTTGGTGACGTGGCGAGTCCCATAAGTGCAGTTCAAGCTGGCGAGGTGGCAAGCACAAGTAGTGTCCCGCTGCCACCAAGAAGACAAAGGCAGGCCCGTCGTGCCCATACTGCCCTTCCTGCAGAATTCGCCTATCCTGATTGGGTCCCCACCACTTCTGCAGAACCCGTACTTCCTCCATTCACTGCCCAACCCGGTATTCAGGTGGAAACAGCTGATTTTATGCCAATCGATTTTTATTCGCTGTTTTTCACGGAAGATCTCTATAGATCTATTGTGGACCAGAGTAATTTATATGCTGGTCAATTTATCGCCGCTAACCCCCAGTTGCCTAAAATTGCCAGAAATTGGAAACCAATTACGGTTTCCGAATTTAAGACCTTTCTGGGCCTTTCCCTCAACATGGGCACACATAAATTTCCGTCATTGCGTGCTTATTGGTCCACGCACCCAATTGACCACATGCCCGTGTTCTCTGCCTCCATGTCCAGGGCACGATACGAGCAGATTTTGAGGTTCATGCACTTCAACGACAATGAACTTTGTCGTCCACGTGGGGACCCTGAATACGACCGGCTCTATAAAATTCGGCCCCTCATAAACCACTTCAACGAACGTTTTGCAGCCTTGTTTACTCCCGATCAAGTTGTCTGCGTTGATGAGTCCCTGCTTAAATTTTCTGGCCGCTTGTCTTTCAAGCAGTACCTTCCCAGCAAGCGTGCCAGATACGGGGTCAAGCTCTACAAGTTCTGTGACAGGGCAACAGGCTATGTAGTGAACTTTACGGTTTATGAGGGAAAAGACAGTCAGATTGAGTCGGTCAACTGCCCGGATTACATAGGGAGCGCTGGCAAGATAGTGTGGAACTTGGTGTCACCCTTATTCGGAAAGGGGTACCACTTGTATGTGAACAATTATTACACGAGCGTGCCACTGTTTAGTCACTTGTTTGATCATAAGATTGGAGCATGTGGCACCGTGCGACCTAATCGCCGGGGCTTTCCCCAGCGGCTTGTAGATGCCCGTCTTAGGCTGGGGGAGAGAGCCTGCTTGAAGTGTAATAACTTGCTCGCTATGAAGTGGAGGGACAATAAGAATGTTTTCCTTCTTACCTCCCTTCATGCAGACACGACAGTCCAAATTCGTACGGCGACTGGTGTTGTGGAGAAACCCCTCTGTGTCCACGAATATAACCAAAATATGGGAGGGGTGGACCTCAACGACCAGTTGATGGCGCCGTATCTAATTGACCGTAAGGCGAGACGCTGGTACAAAAAAGTGTCTCTATCATTATTCCAATTGGCTTTGCTGAACGCTCATGTGCTATACAGAGCTTCAGGCGGGACGTTATCTCTTCTAAAATTCCAGAATGAGATAGTCACAGAACTCCTGTATCCAGGCGGTTCTGCACCTCACCATCCCCAACCAAATGCAGTAAGCCGGCTGCATGAGAGGCATTATTCGTATGTCCTCCCGAGTACCCCTACCCAAAGCCACCCCCAAAAAAGATGTCGTGTCTGTAGCAAGCGCGGATTTAGGCGTGACACCCGTAGTTTTTGTCCACTCTGTCCTGACAAGCCTGGTCTTTGCCAAGGTGAATGTTTTGAACGCTACCACTCAAAAGTGAAGTTTTAGCGTAGGGTACAGCATTTCACAGACTAGGACACACTTACACAGGGTCTCCCAAGATGCCATTACATTTTGAGAGACCCGAACCATTACAGTTGTAAAGTTACAAAAAAAAGTGTAAAAAAGAAAAAAAAAACGTAAAAAACAAAACACAAAAAAAATATAAAATAAAAAAACCAAAAATAGTTGTCGTTTTATTGTTCTCTCTCTCTCTATTTTCTCTCTATTGTTCTGCTCTTTTTTTACTGTATTCTATTCTGCAATGTTTTATCATGCTTGCTTTTCAGGTATGTAATTTTTTGTTTTCAGGTGCGCCATTCAACTGCAGCGCGGAATTATTTATCTTGACAGCAACAGCGTTTGCTCCCACGATACATAAAGCCGTGACTCCAGTGCTGTAGGAGGTGATTTCACCACCACAGTTAAAAAAAAGAGCATATATGCCGAAGCATGGGGGCAGCAGGGGCGGAGGAGCGATTTTGCTCCTAATGCCGCGTACATACGGTCGAAATTCCGACCGTGTGTACGCGGCATAACTTTTTTGCGGGAGGATGCCCCCATGCTTCGGCATATATATATTTTAGGCACAGGTTGCGTTAAAACATTTTTTTATTTTTTACTAGGTTTTGTTTTGGTATTTGCTTTGCAGGTATGGCATGGTAAGGTCTTACTGTTGTACTGTAATGTTACTTTGTTTTAATGTTAACCACCATTTGCTTAGCAGGTACGTCATTCAGTTGCAGCGCGGATCTATTTATCTTGACAGCAACAGCGTTTGCTCCCACGATACATAAAGCCGTGACTCCAACGCTGTAGGAGGTGATTTCACCCCCACAGTTAAAAAAAAGAGCATATATGCCGAAGCATGGGGGCAGCAGGGGCGGAGGAGCGATTTTGCTCCTAATGCCGCGTACATACGGTCGAAATTCCGACCGTGTGTACGCGGCATAACTTTTTTGCGGGAGGATGCCCCCATGCTTCGGCATATATATATTTTAGGCACAGGTTGCGTTAAAACATTTTTTTATTTTTTACTAGGTTTTGTTTTGGTATTTGCTTTGCAGGTATGGCATGGTAAGGTCTTACTGTTGTACTGTAATGTTACTTTGTTTTAATGTTAACCACCATTTGCTTAGCAGGTACGTCATTCAGTTGCAGCGCGGATCTATTTATCTTGACAGCAACAGCGTTTGCTCCCACGATACATAAAGCCGTGACTCCAACGCTGTAGGAGGTGATTTCACCACCACAGTTAAAAAAAAGAGCATATATGCCGAAGCATGGGGGCAGCAGGGGCGGAGGAGCGATTTTGCTCCTAATGCCGCGTATATACGGTCGAAATTCCAACGGAGGCTTATCCGTGGAAAAGTCCGACCGTGTGTACGCGGCATAACCTTTTATGCCGCGTACATACGGTCGAAATTCCGACGAAGGCTTGACCGTGTGTACGCGGCATAACTTTTTTGCGGGAGGATGCCCCCATGCTTCGGCATATATGCCCATCATTAGAAGTGGGTGGATGAAGGGAGGTATTCTAATGGTGGGCATACCCACCAATCAATCTCTTTTTTTCGTTCAGCCAATAGGCTGTATGAAAAAAAAGATTACAATACATGTCCAACAAGGACCAGCAACGTACTGGTATGTTGCTGGACTTTGAATGTTTATACCAGAATGATGCCTGCGGGTTTAGGTATCATCTTGGTATCATTCTTTTCAGCCAGCAGCCGGCTTTCATGTAAAAGCAATTCTAGCAGATAATTAGCCTCTAGACTTAGACTGCTTTTACAAGCAGTGGGAGGGAATGTCCCCCCCCCCCCGGATATAAAAAGCGCCATTGGGAAATTGGGAAAGCATTTTATCACACCGATCTTGGTGTGGTCAGATGCTTTGAGGGCAGAGGAAAGATCTAGGGTCTAACCCCCCAATTTTTTTCAAAAAAAGAGTACCTGTCACTACCTATTGCTATCATAGGGGATATTTACATTCCCTGAGATAACGATAAAAATGGTAAAAAAATAAAATATGGAAGGCACAGTTTAAAAAAAAAAAAAAAGCCAAATAAATAATAAAAAAAAAAAAAAAAAAAGCACCGCTGTCCCCCCCTGCTATTGCGCAAAGGCGAACGCACGCGTCGGTCTAGCGTCATATGTAAACAGCAATTGCATCATGCATGTGAGGTATCACCGCGAAGGTCAGATCGAGGGCAGTCATTTTAGCAGTAGACCTCCTCTGTAAATCTAACGTGGTAACCTGTAAAGGCTTTTAAATGCTTTTAAAAATGAATGTAGTTTTGTCGCCGCTGCGCGTTTGTGCGCAATTTTAAAGCATGTCGTGTTTGGTATCCATGTACTCGGCCTATGATCATCTTTTTTATTTCATCAAACATTTGGGCAATATAGTGTTTTTTAGTGCATTAAAAATAAAAAAAGTTTTTCCCCCAAAAAATGCGTTTGAAAAATCGCTGCGCAAATACTGTGTGGAAAAAAAAATGCAACACCCACTATTTTAATCTGTAGGGCCTTTGCTTTAAAAAAATATATAATGTTTGGGGGTTCAACATAATTTTCTTGCAAAAAAAAATTTTCTTTCATGTAAACAAAAAGTGTCAGAAAGGGCTTTGTCTTCAAGTGGTTAGAAGAGTGGATGATGTGTGACATAAGCTTCCTAATGTTGTGCATAAAATGCCAGGACAGTTCAAAACCCCCCCAAATGACCCCATTTTGTAAAGTAGACACCTCAAGCTATTTGCTGAGAGGCATGTTGAGCCCATTGAATATTTTTTTTTTTTTGTCCCAAGTGATTGAATAATGACCAAAAAAAAAAAATGTACAAAAAGTTGTCACTAAATTATATATTGCTCAAACATGCCATGGGCATATGTGGAATTACACCCCAAAATACATTCTGTTGCTTCTCCTGAGTACGGGGATACCACATGTGTGGGACTTTTTGGGAGCCTAGTCGCGTACGGGACCCCAAAAACCAAGCACCGCCTTCAGGATTTCTATGGGTGTAAATTTTTGATTTCACTCCTCACTGCCTATCACAGTTTCGGAGGCCATGGAATGCCCAGATGGCACAAAACCCCCCCAAATGACCCCATTTTGGAAAGTAGACACCCCAAGCTATTTGCTGAGAGGTATGTTGAGTATTTTGCAGATCTCGCTTTTTGTCACAAAGTTTTGAAAATGTAAAAAAAGAAAAAAAAAAGAAAAAAATATGTCTTTCTTAATTTTCAAAAACAAATGAGAGCTGTAAAATACTCACCATGCCTCTCAGCAAATAGCTTGGGGTGTCTACTTTCCAAAATGGGGTCATTTGTGGGGGTTTTGGGCTATTTTGACATTTTATGGCCTTCAAAACTGTGATAGGTAGTGAGGAGTGAAATCAAAAATTTATGCCCTTAGAAACCTTGAAGGCGGTGCTTGGTTTTTGGGGTCCCGTACGCGGCTAGGCTCCCAAAAAGTCCCACACATGTGGTATCCCCGTACTCAGGAGAAGCAGCAGAATGTATTTTGGGGTGTAATTTCACATATAACCATGGCATGTGTGAGCAATATATCATTTAGTGACAACTTTTTGTACATTTTTTTTTTCTTTTTGTCATTATTCAATCATTTGGGACAAAAAAAAAAATATTCAATGGGCTCAACATGCCTCTCAGCAAATAGCTTGGGGTGTCTACTTTCCAAAATGGGGTCATTTGGGGGGGTTTTGTGCCATCTTGGCATTTTATGGCCTTCAAAACTGTGATAGGTAGTGAGGAGCGAAATCAAAAATTTATGCCCTTAGAAACCTTGAAGGCGGTGCTTGGTTTTTGGGGTCCCGTACGCGGCTAGGCTCCCAAAAAGTCCCACACATGTGGTATCCCCGTACTCAGGAGAAGCAGCAGAATGTATTTTGGGGTGTAATTTCACATATGCCCATGGCATGTGTGAGCAATATATCATTTAGTGACAACTTTGTGCAAAAAAAAAACAGTTTGTCATATTCCCGCAACCTGTGGCAAAATATAAAATATTCCATGGACTCAACATGCCTCTCAGCAAATAGCTTGGGGTGTCTACTTTCCAAAATGGGGTAATTTGGGGGGGTTTTGTGCTATTTTGGCATTTTATGGCCTTCAAAACTGTGATAGGTAGTGAGGAGTGAAATCAAAAATTTACGCCCTTAGAAATCCTGAAGGCGGTGCTTGGTTTTTGGGGCCCTGTACGCGACTAGGCTCCCAAAAAGTCCCACACATGTGGTATCCCCGTACTCAGGAAAAGCAGCAGAATGTATTTTGGGGTGCAATTCCACATATAACCATGGCATGTGTGAGCAATATATCATTTAGTGACAACTTTTTGTACATTTTTTTTTTTTCTTTTTGTCATTATTCAATCATTTGGGACAAAAAAATAAAAATATTCAATGGGGTCAACATGCCTCTCAGCAAATAGCTTGGGGTGTCTACTTTCCAAAATGGGGTCATTTGGGGGGGTTTTGTGCCATCTTGGCATTTTATGGCCTTCAAAACTGTGATAGGTAGTGAGGAGTGAAATCAAAAATTTATGCCCTTAGAAACCTTGAAGGCGGTGCTTGGATTTGGGGTCCCGTACGCGGCTAGGCTCCCAAAAAGTCCCACACATGTGGTATCCCCGTACTCAGGAGAAGCAGCAGAATGTATTTTGGGGTGTAATTTCACATATAACCATGGCATGTGTGAGCAATATATCATTTAGTGACAACTTTGTGAAAAAAAAAAAAGTTTGTCATATTCCCGCAACTTGTGGCAAAATATAAAATATTCCATGGACTGAACATGCCTCTCAGTAAATAGCTTGGGGTGTCTACTTTCCAAAATGGGGTCATTTGGGGGGGGTTTGTGCTATTTTGGCATTTTATGGCCTTCGAAACTGTGATAGGTAGTGAGGAGTGAAATCAAAAATTTGCGCCCTTAGAAATCCTGAAGGCGGTGCTTGGTTTCCGGGGTCCCGTACGTGGCTAGGCTCCTAAAAAGTCCCACACATGTGGTATCCCCGTACTCAGGAGAAGCAGCAGAATGTATTTTGGGGTGCAATTCCACATATAACCATGGCATGTGTGAGCAATATATCATTTAGTGACAACTTTTTGTAATTTTTTTTTTTTTTTTTGTCATTATTCAATCACTTGGGACGAAATAAAAAAATATTCAATGGGCTCAACATGCCTCTCAGCAATTTCCTTGGGGTGTCTACTTTCCAAAATGGGGTCATTTGGGGGGGTTTTGTACTGCCCTGCCATTTTAGCACCTCAAGAAATGAGATAGGCAGTCATAAATTTAAAGCTGTGTAAATTTCAGAAAATGTACCCTAGTTTGTAAACGCTATAACTTTTGCGCAAACCAATAAATATACGCTTATTGACATTTTTTTTACTAAAGACACGTGGCTGAATACATTTTGGCCTAAATGTATGACTAAAATTGAGTTTATTCGATTTTTCTTATAACAAAAAGTAGAAAATATCATATTTTTTCAAAATTTTCGGTCTTTTTCTGTTTATATCGCAAAAAATAAAAATCGCAGAGGCAATCAAATACCATTAAAAGAAAGCTCTATTTGTGGGAAGAAAAGGACGCAAATTTCATTTGGGTACAACATTGCATGTCCGCACAATTTACAGTTAAAGCAGCGCAGTGCCGAATCCCAAAAACAGGCTTGGGCCTAATGGCCCGAAATGGTCCGGGGCTTAAGTGGTTAATGATGCATAAAGTGAAAAAAAAAAGTCAAATATTACTTTAAATATCGTACCTGGGGGGTGTCTAAAGTATGCCTGTGAAGTGCCACGTGTTTCCCGTGTTTAGAACTGTCCCTGCACAAAATTACATTTCTAAAGGAAAAAAAGCTATTTAAAACTGCTTGCGGCTTTAATGTAATGTCTGGTCCCGGTAATATGGATGAAAATCTTTAAGAAAAATGACATAGCTACCCCATCACACCCCCCCCCCCTTACCCCAGCCCATTACCAGCCCCTTTGGGTCTTGTATGGATATTAAGGGGAACCCCGCACACAAAAAAAAAAAGGCCCTATATACTCTGAACAGCCGTATACAGGCGGTGCATACAAGACAGGGACTGTAGGTTTGTTCTTATGTAGAATCTGTTTGTAATTTTGAACAGGTACATTGTTTAAGTGTAGCTCCAGCCAAGAAATCTATTTTTAAGCTTTTTGGAAAACATAGGGAAGGGTTATCACCCCTGTAACATTAGTTTTGCTGTCTGTGCAGTGTGCACCTGTTCAGAACAGTTCACCTCACTTTCCGTCCTAATGACAAATGTTTTTTGAAAATTTGGGGTTTTTATTGAAACAAGAATTGGTGATAAAGAATCAGTGTAGAGGAGACACTTTTTTTCCCATATTAACTCTTACAGGAGAGAATTTGCCTTCCTAGGGGTAGATTTCCTCTCACTTCCTGTTGTATCCTTCCGTTTGCAAGGAGGAGTCATTTGTAAGTTGGATGTTTGAAAGTAGGGGCCTGCCGTATATACTCAGCTGAAATTTGCCCCTTACATGTTGGTGTTGCCACAACACTGTGAGCCCTCACAGTTACTCTTGGTGGGCGTATGAATGGGCCCTGCTGTGAATTATTAGATCAAGAATTGTAATTGCATGCCCCTGTTAAACAGGGGCTGAAAAATTGGGCCTTAGCCACTGGTGCTGGTGCCACGACACTGCAATCACTTCCAGATACTCTACTTGGAGTGCAGGAATGAGCCCTGCTGCAAAGCATTGCATAAAAAATTGTAATAACACACCCCTGTTAAACAGGGGCTGAAAAATTGGGCCTTAGCCACTGGTGGAGGCACCCAGAAACAAAAATGTTCTTCCAAGCTATCATCGTCAATCGGATCATTGAGGAGGAGGAGGATAGTCAGTCAACATAACAGGACAAACTCTCAGCATCAGCATCAGTCTTGAAGGGATGTGACATTTGAAAATAAATTAGTCTGTTATATCAGCTTCAGGTGTTTGGTAGCTGGTGGTGATCCAAGACTGGTTCATCTTTATGAAGGTCAGTCGATCAACAGAGTCGGTGGACAGGCGCACCCTGTGATCCGTGACAAATCCTCCAGCAGCACTGAATGTGCGTTCTGAAAGAACGCTGGATGCAGGACAGGCCAGTAGCTCAATTGCATACTGTGCAAGCTCTGGCCAGTGATCCATCCTCAAGACCCAGTAAGCCAGAGGATTTTCGGTGGGGAAGGTGTCCAAGTCTGACCTTGCCCCTAGGTATTCCTGCACCATGTATATCAGACGCTGGCGATGGTTGCTGGAACCGATCATACCTTGGGGCTGCGGACTAAAGAATTGTCTGAACGCTTCGGTCAGACGGCCACCTTCCCCACCGCTCCTTCTTTGACTGACCGAAGCCTCAGCAACTCGTTGTCCAAGACCAGGAGTTTGTAACCTCCCAGTCTCTGGGAACGCGTTGCACAGACCTTTCTGCAAGGCCTCCCGGAGTTGTCTCATCCTCTGCTCCCTCTGCGACGGTAAGATAAGGTCCGCAACCTTACCCTTGTACCGTGGATCAAGGAGAGTGGCAAGCCAGTAATGGTCCCTCTCCTTGATCCGAAGAATACGAGGATCCTTCTGCAGACTTTGCAGGATCAGGGAGGCCATGCAGCGTAGGTTAGCTGAGGCATTCAGTCCGGAGTCCTCTGGGTCACTAAGGACGACATGATCCGCAGCCACCTCCTCCCAGCCACGTACAAGTCCACTGGTTTCTTGGGACTGTAAATCATCCCTAAAAGACTGCTGCTGATGATGCTGAGTGCCAGGCTCCACCTCCATTCTGACACAATCCTCCTCCTCCTCCTCCTCCTCCTCTTCTTCCTGTGCGATGGGTGGGACAGAAGGAACACTGTCTGGGTAAAGGGGGCCTTGAGAGGCAAGGAAGTCCTCCTCTTCCTGCCTCTGTTCTGCCTCAAGTGCCCTGTCCATTATTCCACGCAGCGTATGTTCCAACAGGTGGACAAGAGGTACAGTGTCACTGATGCATGCACTGTCACTGCACACCATCCTCGTGGCCTCCTCAAATGGTGCCAGGACAGTGCATGCATCCCTGATCATGCCCCACTGGCGTGGTGAAAAAAAACCCGAGCTCCCCTGACCCTGTCCTGGTGCCGTAGTCACACAGGTACTCATTGATGGCCCTCTGCTGCGTGTGCAGCCGCTGCAGCATGGCCAACGTTGAGTTCCACCTGGTGGGCATGTCACATATAAGGCGGTTCTTGGGCAGGTTCAACTCCTTTTGCAGCTCAGCCAGGCGAGCACCGGCATTATAAGATCTGCGGAAATGCACACAGACTTGCCTGGCCTGCCTCAGGACATCCTGTAAGCCCGGGTACCTGCCCAAGAACCGCTGCACCACCAGGTTAAGGACGTGAGCCACACAGGGCACATGGGTCAGTTGTCCCTGTCGGAGAGCGGAGAGGAGGTTGGTGCCATTGTCGCAAACTACCATTCCTGGCTTAAGCTGGCATGGCGTCAACCACCTCTCGGCCTGCCCCTGCAGAGCAGACAGAACCTCTGCCCCAGTGTGGCTCCTGTCCCCCAAACACACCAGCGCAAGCACGGCATGGCGTCTTTTTGCCTGCGTACTTGCGTAGCCCCTTGAACGCCTACGGAGCACCGCTGGTTCCGAGGACAAAGCACAGGAAGAGGCCACGGAGGAAGAAGAAGAGGAGGGGGTGGAGGAGAGAGGTGTGTCAGAATCACCAGTAGTAGCATTTTGGAGGCGTGGCGGTGGAACAACCTCCAACACTACTGCACCTTGTCCTGCATCCTTCCCAGCTGCCAAAAGAGTGACCCAATGGGCCGTGAAAGAAAGGTAACGTCCCTGTCCATGCCTGCTGGACCATGAGTCAGCGGTAATATGCACCTTACCGCTGACCGCCCTGTCCAGTGAGGCCAAGACATGCCGGTAGAGAGCCGGAATCGCCTTCCGTGAGAAAAAGTGGCGTTTGGGAACCTGCCACTGAGGAACCACACATTGCACAAACTCACGGAAGGGGGCCGAGTCTACCAACTAAAAAGGCAGCAGTTGAAGCGCTAGCAATTTAGCCAAGCTAGCATTCAACCGCTGGGCATGTGGATGGCTGGGAGTGAACTTCTTTCGACGGTCCAGCAGCTGGGGCAGGGAAATTTGCCTGCTAGAATCAGACGTCGGTGTACTGCTAGCAGAGTGGCCGCAAGTACTTGGTTGTGACACACCTAATTCTACACCTTCATTCCTCTCAGTGCAGGTTTCAGAGAGGACTGAAGGTATAGTGGGGTTGGAGATCCCAGCTGATGCGGTGCAAGGAGAGGTACGCTTTGTTCTTTGGTGTGGGTCTTTAAGGTAGGCTTGCCAACGAGCTGCATGGCAGGTCAACATATGTCTGGTCAAGCATGTGGTGCCCAAGCGGCTGATGTTTTGGCCACGCGATATACGCTTGAGACATATGTTGCAAACAGCAGCTGTGCGATCTGATGCACTCGCCTCAAAAAAGGCCCACACCAAAGAACTTTTTGAATAACGGGCATAGGCAGCGCCCTGCACAGGCGGAGCTCTGCGGTGTGATTCCGTCGGTGTGCTGCCCTTACGCTGGCCACCCAAGGGCATCCTGCCTCGTTGGAGATGTGCCTCCTCCTCATCCTCCTCCTCCTCCTCTCTCCTATTAGGCACCCACGTGGAGTCAGTGACCTCATCATCCCCTCCCTCCTCATCACTGGAGCCAATCTGGCAGTATGCTGCAGCTGCTGGAACATGACTGCCAGATTGGTGTCCTTCTTGAGCATCCCCTCTCTCTGCTCTCACGCTACTGCCTTCCTCTAGCTGGGTATCATCATCAGACCCTTCGACCCTTCGAAACGCTGGGCATCCTCCTGGAGCATGTACCCAACACTGTGCTCAAACAGTTCGGGGGACTCCTCAGGAGGAGGACATGGTGGGTCTAGGGAAGGAGTGACTGATGATGACATTGATACCAGGGAAGAGGACGCTTTGGCAGCTGCTTTGCCAGTACCCTGAGCCTGGGTGAGAGATGATGAGGAGGATGAGGAGGGCTTGGTCATCCACTCTACCAAGTCTTCGGCATGATGTGACTCAACATGTCCAGATGCCGAAAAGAAGGACAAGCGTGTCCCATGGCCATGTGCTGATGACAATGCACCGCGTCCACGACCAGCACTGTTGCCCCCAGACACAGAGCCTGCTTGCCCTCTTTTATTGGCTCCTGACTGTCTGCCTCTCCTTGTTTGCCTTCCAGACATTCTAATGGCCTGCAGGGAGATGGGAAAACCAGCAATAAGGGGTAGCTTCAGGTGTATACTGTGCAGGAGGCTTAGCAACAATGACACTGACACTGTCCCCTGCCTATCCTTCTCTCTCCCTGCACACAAGGTTTAACAAAGAATATGACACTGACACTCTCCCTGCCTATCCTTGTCTGTCCCTACAAACAAGGTTAAGCAAAGAATATGACACTGACACTCTGCCTACCTATCCTTGTCTGTCCCTACACACAAGGTTTAGCAATATGCTTCAGCACACAAGGTTTAGCAAAGAATATGACACTGACACTCTCCCTGCCGATCCTTGTCTGTCCCTACAAACAAGGTTTAGCAAAGAATATGACACTGACACTCTCCCTGCCTATCCTTGTCTGTCCCTACAAACAAGGTTTAGCAAAGAATGTGACACTGACACTCTCCCTGCCGATCCGTGTCTGTCCCTACAAACAAGGTTTAGCAAAGAATATGACACTGACACTCTGCCTACCTATCCTTGTCTGTCCCTACACACAAGGTTTAGCAATATGCTTCAGCACACAAGGTTTTGCAAAGAATATGACACTGACACTCTCCCTGCCGATCCTTGTCTGTCCCTACAAACAAGGTTTAGCAAAGAATATGACACTGACACTCTGCCTACCTATCCTTGTCTGTCCCTACACACAAGGTTTAGCAATATGCTTCAGCACACAAGGTTTAGCAAAGAATATGACACTGACACTCTCCCTGCCGATCCTTGTCTGTCCCTACAAACAAGGTTTAGCAAAGAATATGACACTGACACTCTGCCTACCTATCCTTGTCTGTCCCTACACACAAGGTTTAGCAATATGCTTCAGCACACAAGGTTTAGCAAAGAATATGACACTGACACTCTCCCTGCTGATCCTTGTCTGTCCCTACAAACAAGGTTTAGCAAAGAATATGACACTGACACTCTCCCTGCCTATCCTTGTCTGTCCCTACAAACAAGGTTTAGCAAAGAATGTGACACTGACACTCTCCCTGCCTATCCTTGTCTGTCCCTACAAACAAGGTTTAGCAAAGAATATGACACTGACACTCTGCCTACCTATCCTTGTCTGTCCCTACACACAAGGTTTAGCAATATGCTTCAGCACACAAGGTTTAGCAAAGAATATGACACTGACACTCTCCCTGCCGATCCTTGTCTGTCCCTACAAACAAGGTTTAGCAAAGAATATGACACTGACACTCTCCCTGCCTATCCTTGTCTGTCCCTACAAACAAGGTTTAGCAAAGAATATGACACTGACACTCTCCCTGCCTATCCTTGTCTGTCCCTACAAACAAGGTTTAGCAAAGAATGTGACACTGACACTCTCCCTGACGATCCTTGTCTGTCCCTACAAACAAGGTTTAGCAAAGAATATGACACTGACACTCTGCCTACATATCCTTGTCTGTCCCTACACACAAGGTTTAGCAATATGCTTCAGCACACAAGGTTTAGCAAAGAATATGACACTGACACTCTCCCTGCCTATCCTTGTCTGTCCCTACAAACAAGGTTTAGCAAAGAATGTGACACTGACACTCTCCCTGCCTATCCTTGTCTGTCCCTACAAACAAGGTTTAGCAAAGAATATGACACTGACACTCTGCCTACCTATCCTTGTCTGTCCCTACACACAAGGTTTAGCAATATGCTTCAGCACACAAGGTTTAGCAAAGAATATGACACTGACACTCTCCCTGCCGATCCTTGTCTGTCCCTACAAACAAGGTTTAGCAAAGAATATGACACTGACACTCTCCCTGCCTATCCTTGTCTGTCCCTACAAACAAGGTTTAGCAAAGAATATGACACCGACACTCTCCCTGCCTATCCTTGTCTGTCCCTACAAACAAGGTTTAGCAAAGAATGTGACACTGACACTCTCCCTGACGATCCTTGTCTGTCCCTACAAACAAGGTTTAGCAAAGAATATGACACTGACACTCTGCCTACCTATCCTTGTCTGTCCCTACACACAAGGTTTAGCAATATGCTTCAGCACACAAGGTTTAGCAAAGAATATGACACTGACACTCTCTCTGCCGATCCTTGTCTGTCCCTACAAACAAGGTTTAGCAAAGAATATGACACTGACACTCTCCCTGCCTATCCTTGTCTGTCCCTACAAACAAGGTTTAGCAAAGAATATGACACTGACACTCTCCCTGCCTATCCTTGTCTGTCCCTACAAACAAGGTTTAGCAAAGAATATGACACTGACACTCTGCCTACCTATCCTTGTCTGTCCCTACACACAAGGTTTAGCAATATGCTTCAGCACACAAGGTTTAGCAAAGAATATGACACTGACACTCTCCCTGCCGATCCTTGTCTGTCCCTACAAACAAGGTTTAGCAAAGAATATGACACTGACACTCTCCCTGCCTATCCTTGTCTGTCCCTACAAACAAGGTTTAGCAAAGAATATGACACTGACACTCTCCCTGCCTATCCTTGTCTGTCCCTACAAACAAGGTTTAGCAAAGAATGTGACACTGACACTCTCCCTGACGATCCTTGTCTGTCCCTACAAACAAGGTTTAGCAAAGAATATGACACTGACACTCTGCCTACATATCCTTGTCTGTCCCTACACACAAGGTTTAGCAATATGCTTCAGCACACAAGGTTTAGCAAAGAATATGACACTGACACTCTCCCTGCCTATCCTTGTCTGTCCCTACAAACAAGGTTTAGCAAAGAATGTGACACTGACACTCTCCCTGCCTATCCTTGTCTGTCCCTACAAACAAGGTTTAGCAAAGAATATGACACTGACACTCTGCCTACCTATCCTTGTCTGTCCCTACACACAAGGTTTAGCAATATGCTTCAGCACACAAGGTTTAGCAAAGAATATGACACTGACACTCTCCCTGCCGATCCTTGTCTGTCCCTACAAACAAGGTTTAGCAAAGAATATGACACTGACACTCTCCCTGCCTATCCTTGTCTGTCCCTACAAACAAGGTTTAGCAAAGAATATGACACCGACACTCTCCCTGCCTATCCTTGTCTGTCCCTACAAACAAGGTTTAGCAAAGAATGTGACACTGACACTCTCCCTGACGATCCTTGTCTGTCCCTACAAACAAGGTTTAGCAAAGAATATGACACTGACACTCTGCCTACCTATCCTTGTCTGTCCCTACACACAAGGTTTAGCAATATGCTTCAGCACACAAGGTTTAGCAAAGAATATGACACTGACACTCTCTCTGCCGATCCTTGTCTGTCCCTACAAACAAGGTTTAGCAAAGAATATGACACTGACACTCTCCCTGCCTATCCTTGTCTGTCCCTACAAACAAGGTTTAGCAAAGAATATGACACTGACACTCACCCTGCCGATCCTTGTCTGTCCCTACAAACAAGGTTTAGCAAAGAATATGACACTGACACTCTGCCTACCTATCCTTGTCTGTCCCTACACACAAGGTTTAGCAATATGCTTCAGCACACAAGGTTTAGCAAAGAATATGACACTGACACTCTCCCTACCTATCCTTCTCTGTCCCTACACACAAGTTTGAGGTACAAATAGCACTGACACTGTCCCTGCCTATGTAACTCTTTCCCTGCGCCGGAACACACTACACGAGGCCGCCGCGCTGGCGGCCTTTTATAGTGTGGGGCGTGTACTAAACCCCCCTCAGCAATAATTGGCCACAGGCATCCTGCCTGTGGCCAATCATTGCTCTCCTCGCTGCCGGCGCTGTGATTGGCCAAGCATGCAGGGTCACAGTGCATGCTTGGCCAATCACAGCGCCGGGATTACACTGCGATGGCGCAGTGTATTGTGGGCCATTCGCGTCACTCGAATTTGGCGCGAACGGCCCAAATCGTTCGTTGTTCGCCGAACGCGCAAACAGCCGATGTTCGAGTCGAACCTATGTTCGACTCGAACACCGAGCTCATCCCTACTCTTCACAAGACCTTCCAGTTCCAGAGGACTTAAAGGGGTTGTAAAGGTTTGTTTTTTATTTTCTAAATAGGTTCCTTTAAGCTTTGTTGTTTCACTTACCTTTTCCTTTGATTTACCTTCTAAATGTTTTTTTTTCTTTGTCTGAATTTCTTATTTCCTGTTTCTCCTCACTAAACTTCACACCATCATCCGAGTGGTGTGGAGTCAGCCAGAACAGCTTACTGAACAGCTTACTGAGGAGGAACAGGAAGTGAGAAATTCAGACAAAGAAAACAAAGAAAAAAAATCTTTAGAAGGGAAATCTAAGGAAAAGGTAAGTGAACCAACAATGCACTAGCTTAAAGGAACATATTTAGAAAATAAAAAATGACCCTTTACAACCCCTTTAAGAGCACATTCAACTAGGGCAGTGACAGCTGTGTGGACAGAGCAGCGCCGAGTGCCTCCTGAGGCTATTTGCAAGTCAACAATATGGTCCTCCCAGGACACCTTCATTACACTTTTATTAGGTGAACCCAGGTCACGACAGTAAAATTTGGAAAATTTCTTGTGCATACTTATGCTACTGACCATTACAAAAATTTTCTTGCACCCTCCCGTATGGTGAGTTAGTTCCCATTGTATGCTGCCATGATGCTCCAGGAAAACGGAAAATTGTATACTCACCTTTCCGTAATTTTCCTTTCCTGGTGCATCTTCATGGCAGCATACAAATGCCCACCCAAATGGTGAGAGTTACAGAGATTGCTGATAGCCGGGTCTGTCTTTGATTTATAGTTAACCAGTCCTATCAGGTTGTGGGGGCAGAGCCATAAACCCATTGTATGCTGTCATAAAGATGCACTAGGAAAGGAAATTTACGGAAAGGTGAGTATACAATTTTTCATTTTCATGCTACAAATATAATTTCTATCCATGTTTGACAAAAAAAAATATCAATTTATGATACACCAATGTTCAGTAAGTTATTACCAGTATAATTTACATTTGAAGGAACTGAACACACATTACTATATAAAACACATCCTAAAATGAATGCATATTTGCCAAATAGAGGGCAATTTGCTAGTTATTTAGGGTGATTTTTCTATAAAGTAAAACATACTGATGATCCCTCAAGGGTCATATTAGCCATATTAACACTGGATACTGAAAGTATAAAAGGAATCTTTTGCAGGAAACGTTTATCTGAAATAATATATTGTGTTGGCTCATGCTGATTCTGCAGCATCTAAAACACTCCAAATATCAGTCATTTATGCAACTCAGATATTACTTATCTAACTGAATGTACAGTAAGTGGATTTTTTAATAAAATTTTATTATGGGAAAGTCAGCTAAATGTGAGGGGGTATATTTTCGAAGCAGTGAATGTTAGTGTTACTATGAAACTAAACCATGGTACATACAGCATTGTGCAATTGAGCTGTGAATAGAAGCACTGTCCAGTATTTCAAATAATTCCAGAGAGTAGCTGAGTAGTGTTGGGCAGGCCACAAAGGTAGATAAAACCTTGACTAAACCTTACCTATCTCTATTTATATCTATCCTATATGCTTATAAGCTGTACTTTTTAGAAATCATATACACAAAATAAAATAAAAATGCATTTATTATACAGTATTTGTAAGTAACTTTTTGCTGTGATTGATACCAGAGACCTATTTTTTAGTATGGATAACTGGGACTAAATGAAGAAAAAAATTGTACTGTGTAGTTTGTAACTACTATATATTAACACTATTTGTTAAAAATTATCAAAAGCTGAATTGTTCTATTTTTATATGTTTTTGCCTTTTTAATATACAGGTATTTGACAAATGTAATCATTCGTGAAGACAATGCCACTAAAGAAAAGCTTCTCTTTTACTTTAACCCATAAAAGAAGAATTCTATTACTTTACAGTCTGGTGGGTGGCAGCTCTAGTGTTCGGTTTCATTCAGAACTATGACTGCTGATGGTATCCAACCCTTCCAAGTGTTTTAGTTGCTATGTTTCACTCTGCATCATCATGTCACTCACTGGCCGCTATATCACGACTTTGTCCTGTCCAGTTTGGGGGGGATCTTTGCCAACTTTCAAATATGTAATTTGCAATTGAAAAATTGCAAAAATGGTTCACACACAGCAGATGTTATTAGGCTAAATAACACATCACTGAATATCCTGAATGGCATTCCACACTCAGGGGCGTACCTAGAGCATTTGGCACCCAGGCGGATCCTATATCTGGCACCCCCCCCCCCCACGTTAAAATGTAAAAACACCCAACTGTGCCTCCTGCATACCTCTGCATCCTTCAATATCTTTTTGTCACTACTGTGTACCCCCTCTCCACAATTACACAGCACCCTGCACCTCTGGACCCCTTTACATTGCACAGCACCCTGCACATCTGGACCCCTTTTCATTACACAGCCCCCACAGCTCTGGACCCCTGCATGTTGGACAGACACCCCCCTAACAGTTCTGGACCCCCTGCTTGTTACACAGACCCCCCTAACAGTTCTGGACCCCCTGCTGGTTACACAGAACCCCCTCCTACCAGTACAGACCCCTCCCATCAGTACAGACCCCCCTACCTCAGAATAGACACCCCCTTCAGTACAGACGCCCTTTCAGTACAGACCCCCCATTCAGTGCAGACCCCCCTACAGTGCAGACCCCCCATTCAGTACAGACCCCCTTAGTGCAGACCCCTCTACAGTGCAGATCCCCCCATTCAGTAAAGACCCCTACAGTACAGACCCCCCATTCAGTGCAGACCGCCCCATTTAGTGCAGACCCCCCATTCAGTACAGACCCCCCATTCAGTACAATCCCCCCTACAGTCCATACCCCCCATTCAGTACAGCCCCCTACAGTGCAGACCCCCCATTGAGTACAGACCCCCCTTAGAGTGCAGACCCCCCATTCAGTACAGACCCCCCTACAGTGCAGACCCCCCATTCAGTATAGACCTCCCTACTGTACAGACCCCCCCTACAGTACAGACCCCCCTACAGTGCAGACCCCCCTAAATTACAGACCCCCCTACAATACAGACCCCCCTACAGTGCAGACCCCCTATAGTACAGACGCCCCTACAGTGCAGACCCCCCTACAGTGCAGATACCCCCATTCAGTGCAGACCCCCCATTCAGTGCAGACTGCCCCATTCAGTGCAGACCCCCCATTCAGTACAGACCCCCTACAGTGCATACCCCCCCATTTAGTACAGCCCCCCTACAGTGCAGACCCCCTATTCAGTACAGATCCCCCTTTCAGTACAGACCCCCCTACAGTGCAGACCCCCATTCAGTACAGACCCCTCTACAGTGCAGACCCTCCATTCAGTATAGACCCCCGTACAGTACATACCCCCTACAGTACAGACCCCCTACAGGGCAGACTCCCCCTACATTACAGACCCCCTACTGTACAGATCCCCCTACAGTACAGATCCCCCTATAGTGCAGATACCCCCATTCTGTGCAGACCCCCCATTCAGTGCAGACTGCCCCATTCAGTGCAGACCCCCCATTCAGTACAGACCCCCTACAGTGTATAACCCCCATTTAGTACAGCCCCCCTACAGTGCAGACCCCCCTATTCAGTACAGATCCCCTTTCAGTACAGACCCCCCTACAGTGCAGACCCCCATTCAGTACAGACCCCTCTACAGTGCAGACCCCCATTCAGTATAGACCCCCCTACAGTACAGACCCCCTACAGGGCAGACTCCCTCTAAATTACAGACCCCCTACAGTACAGACCCCCCTACAGTGCAAACCCCCCTACAGTACAGACCCCCCTACAGTGCAGACCCCCCTATTCAGTACAGACCCCCCATTCAGTGCAGACCCTACATTCCGTACAGACCCCCTACAGTGCAGACCCCCCTACAGTGCAGACCCCTCCCTACAGTATAGACCCCCCCTACAGTGCAGACCCCCCTATTCAGTACAGACCCCTCATTCAGTGCAGACCCCACATTCCGTGCAGACCCCTACAGTACAGACCCCCCTACAGTGCAGACCCCCCTACAGTACAGACCCCCCTACAGTGCAGACTCCCCTACAGTACAGACTCCCCTACAGTGCAGACCCCCATTCAGTGCAGAGCCCCCTACAGTACATACTCCCCCTACAGTACAGACCCCCCTACAGTACAGACCCCCCTACAGTGCAGACCCTCCTACAGTACAGACCCCCCTACAGTGCAGACCCCCCTACAGTACAAACCCCCCTACAGTGCAGACCCCCCTACAGTACAGACCCCCTACAGTGCAGACCCCCCTACAGTGCAGACCCCTCCCTACAGTATAGACCCCCCTACAGTGCAGACCCCCCTACAGTGCAGACCCCCCTACAGTACAGACTCCCCTACAGTGCAGACCCCCCTACAGTACAGACCCCCCTACAGTGCAGACCCCCCTACAGTACAGACCCCCCTACAGTACAGACCTTCCTCTACAGTACAGACCCCCCTTCAGACCCATAATGTACCTCAGATGATGATCAGCATGGGACATGCACAGCAGGTAGACATAGAGGAGGAGGGGGAGGCGGCTTCACTCTGCTCGGCTGTGTGAGACAGTCAGGACTGATCAGATCTGCTCAGACAGCCCGCGGCCATGAGATAAGGGGATCGTCTCGGGCCCTGCTGACGGGTGTCACCCGGGTGCAGCCCGCACCCACACCCCCCCCTTGCAAAGCCACTGCAGTTAGCCTCTCCGTGTGTGCTCTTACCTGCCTGTCACCGTGGCGCTGCTGCCTAAACCCGCCCGCTGTCACCGTTACAGTTGCGGAGGGGGTACGCCACTGTCCACACTATTGCATATTTTAAATAAATTATTAAGAAATATTTGTTTTTAAGCATCAGTTCTACATACATTCCTTTCAATTATGATTTATGTGCACACGTATTGATAAATCTTCTATTCTTTAATGTATTCCTTTTTTAAATGTAACTCTAAGATAAAACAAAAGTATTTAGCTTTAAAAATGGTACTACAGTTGTGTATATTTCAGCTATTCATACATGTTAATATGGATTCTTGTTTTCCTAAAGGAGAACGTTTTGCGTGTTCAGTTTTGACCATTATTGAAAAAGGGCTTATTAGATTATTCAGGAATTTCCTGCGTTAAAAATGACTTTGGTTTCTATATAGAAGCAAAGAGCTGTTTTGTACATGTCATGTAATCATATGAATATGAAACCGTTAATCTTGCAGACACTGCCAACAGAAAATATGAGTATTCCTCAGCAATTTGTTCTTTTGGGGTTGGTGAGCCAACCATATTTACAAATGCCTTTATTTTTTATATTTCTAGTAATCTATGTCATGACAGTCATTGGCAATATCATGATTATCTCTGTAATCCAGCGGGATCCTAATCTTCGTAAACCTATGTATTTTTTTCTCACAAATCTGTCTTTCCTTGAAATTTTTTACGTTACTACCAGTATTCCAAACAGTCTTAAACTTTTTCTACTTAATGACGGAACCATCTCTGTTGTTGGGTGCTTTACCCAGATGTTCTTCTTTGTTGCTTTAGGAGGCACTGAGTGTGTCCTCCTCAATGTTATGGCATATGATCGATATAATGCTATTTGCCAACCCTTGCTCTACTCAAGGCTAATGGACCCATCTATGTGCTTACATCTTGCTATAATCTCATGGAGTACAGGAATCATAAATTCTCTTATCCAAACCTCTTTTGTGGCTGTTTTCCCATTCTGCAAAGACAACAAAATTAGTAATTTCTTTTGTGACCTTCCAGTAGTCCTGAAATCTTGTGGAGGTAATACGCTTGGTGGTTTCCTAGTGCTCCTAATTGGGGAAAGTATAGTAGCTGGCAGCTTAGCATTAACTATTTTATCCTATATCTGCATCATCAGAGCTGTGCTGAGAGTACCTGGCAAACATACAAGGTTTAAAACCTTTTCTACATGTGGTTCTCATCTTACTGTGGTCATATTTTTCTTTGGCACCATCTTGGTTCCATTTATTCATCCACGCTCTCCTTCATCTTTTGAAAAATATAGAGCACCTTCTGTGATTTATAGTGTTTTGACACCATTTCTTAACCCTTTTATTTACAGCATACGAAATGAGGATTTCAAAAAAGCTATAAATAAATTGATGGTACGTAGGAATCAGTGGGAATCATAAAGGAACAACACATGAGTTGTTACGGATAAAAAGTTAATGTCTATCCCATATATACATTTCTCAGGGTCTCTGGTGGTACAATAGCTGCAATTGACCTCCCAGGTCTGCCCACCTCTTGTGGCCATTATGAGAGGATGTTTATTTCAATGCTAGAATTTTTATTAATTTTGCATAACAACCACTCAGTTTATGCCTTCACTGTTCATTCTAGGTATCAGAAGTCAAATATATCCTAACAAGTCTTTATGAAAATGGTAAAACAGATTTTTTTTTTTTTTTTTTACGGGAAGCAGTTTATTTTATTGAACAAAAAAGAAAATATACATATATAAAACATGCATAACAATGGTCCAATATGTTAGACAATATTATAGGCACATATCACACAAAGACATCCCGTGATGTTTCAGACATAAACGTGAGACACTTTTTGACATGTAAGCTATGTTAGGTTATACAACTTTCAAGGTACATTATACTCTTATAGTCTCTCCTCCCAATTTCTCCACATAATGTTAGTAGGGACATTGAAGGTCCGAAGGTTTAATGTGTAGTAACTCACTATTAGGTACAGGTTTCAGGGGTCTGTGTAGCCACCTTTTCCAGATCTTACTCTATTTTGATGGCCATCCTCGATGGGAGTATATGAGTTTTTTTATAGGGCAGATTGTTATTCTCTTCTACTATCCAGTTAGTGAGCTCCGGTGGGTTAGGTCTCATTAAAAGCCTGGCTATGACTTTTCTTGCAGAAAAGAGGGTTTCGTTTAAGAAGATTTTAGAAAATGTATCCATATCCGGTTCTGGCAAAATACCCAGAAGGCACGGCTTGGGGTGTAGTGTCAGGGGGGAACCCATGGTATCCAGAAACCCTGAACTCTTGGGCAGTTCCAGATTGGTGATAGAATGTTCTTGTTTCTTGATTGCTCATTGGGCAATTAGTGGATTGATCTTGTTTATACCTAGAAATTCTTAGTGGTGTGAGGTATGATCGGTGCAGTATAAAGATCTGAGTCAAGCGATCAGAGAGTTTGGGTGAAACTAGTTTGCATGCAAGTATCTAAGGCTTCACTCCACTCCTTATCCTCCATGGGTCCTACATCCCCCTCCCATCTAGTCTTCAATGCATAAGCTGATGTAGATGCCTGGGGGAGTGACAGCATGTAATAAAGTGAGAAATCCGTTTTTTGGGGTCAGTGCTTTTCATCACTTCCACTAAAGGATTATTGTCTAAGGAAGGGTTGTCAGAGTGGAATTGTGTTTTAAAGGCGTGGTGGATTTGTAGGTACCTGAAAAACATTCAGTTTGGTAGCATAAATTTGTATTCAGTCTGTCAAAAGTCTTTAATTCCCCATTTTGTGTAATGTGAGACAAATAAAATATCCCCCCACTACCACCCACCGCGCACCAAGATACTCCCATGCTCCAAGTGATAAAGCAGGGGTAGGCAACCTTTGAGAGGTGGAAATCTACCTTAACAGCATGAAAGAGATCAAAGATCACCAGGGTTCTGCGCTAACTAGCAAGGCCTAACTAAATGGTAAGGAAAGCTTAGAAAAATATAATAAAACAAATTTCACTGTAAAAATGTAAGGCTGCTTTAAAAGTGGACAGTCAGTAGGCCAGTGGATGGTATGTGAACAGTGTCAGTACAGCAGTGGACGGTGTCAGTAGTGCAGAGGTTGGTGTCAGTAGGGCTGTGGATGGTGTCAGTAGGTCTGTGGAAAGTGTCAATAGAGCAGAGGTTGGTGTCAGTAGGGCTGTGGACAGTGTCAGTAGGGCTGTAGACAGTCAGTAGGGTTGTGGACAGTGTCATTAGAGCAGAGGTTGGTGTCAGTAGGGTTGTGGACAGTGTCATTAGAGCAGAGGTTGGTGTCAATAGGGCTGTGAACTTATTCTCTCTGGAGAAGAGACGCTTGAGAGGGGATATGATTTCAATGTACAAATACCGTACTGGTGACACCACAATAGGGATAAAACTTTTCCTCGAAAGGGAATTTAAATAGACACTAAATTCACAAAAATTAGAAGAAAAGTTGTTTAACCTTAAACTGCGTAGAGGGTTTTTTACTGTGAGAGCGATAAGGATGTGGATTCTCTTCCACAAGCAGTGGTTTCAGCAGGGAGCATAGATAATTTCAAAAAACTATTAGATAGGCACATAAACGACCACAACATACAGGGATATACAATGTAATATTGACATAAAATCGCACACACAGGTTGGACTTGATGGACTTGTGTCTTTTTTCAACCTTACCAACTATGTAATACTATGTAATAACATCTTATAATATCTTACAATTTGGGGAGGAAATTTTAAGTCCTGGTACAGCAAATACCAGAGCTTTAATACTAGTTCCGTGATTTTTTTCAGTATGTAACTATCATAGGTGTGCGCAGGGGGTGTGTCAGGTGTGCCTGGGCACACCCTAATCACTATGTGCGTATTCCCCCTACTGCCTTGGCTTCCCCCTGTGTTGCACCTTTTCCCTCCAGCAGTGCTGCTGGCTTCCCTCTTCTCCTCTCACCCAGGGGATGTTTCAGAATGGAGAGCAGGGGAAAGGGCTAGTAATAATGTAATTTACCTTCCCCTTCCTTTTCTAAATGAACACAGTGAGCATACTCACTCACTCTGTTCATTCATAATGGAAGCATAGTAAACTGCGTTTACTATGAATCGGTTTGTGAATGAACAGGAAGCCGCTCAGCACACAGCACTTCCCAATCATTCCCAATGGTTTTCACCATTATATGTTTTTTCTGTAACTATATGGTGTTCCTGATTGTATCATTTCATGCATTGTATGTCTTTGTGTTAGCATCCCCCCCCCTTTTTTATGTCATACCCATTGTCCCTGTAGATTACATTTTTTCTACCACCCCTACCCTGTTTGAAATAAACAACCCTTTATTTGCAACTTTTGTTCTACTTACTTACTACAAGAGTAATTTTTCCTTTTAAAGTCCCCTAAGAGGAACCCTCTTTCCGTACCCCTCCTTTCGAAGGCTGCATTTAACCTTTTACAGACCTCAAATCAGAGAGCAGTGTGGATGTAGAGCACTGTCCCTCCTCTCCAGCTCCTTCTCCTGTCCTGTTCACAAGAAATGTGAGAACGGAAGAGGTGGTGCCTTCAGTCTGCTGCGCAGTGTGGGCTCGTGCTTCTACGGGCAGCCAACGGGGAGAGAAATGCCGGTTGAAGGCATAGAATGATGCTATAGCAGCGTTTTGAACCCTGGGCAGCTGGGGTTGGTTTCCCCAGGATAGCGCATCCGCACCCATGTCAGGCGGGTTAGCGGAGCCAAGTGCCAAAACTTGTTACGGCATGGGTTCCAGGATGTGTGGATTACCTGTATTTTCCTCATGCAGCAGCTGAATGTCAGTGGTAGAGGAGGAGAAGCCGGTACCCAGCTGCTGCAGGAGAAATATACAGGTAATGGCTCTAGTGAATGCCGCCTTTAATGTTACAAGGAGGCCGCATGGGCCCCCTGGAGCTCTGGGAGGGGTCGCCACAGCAACCCCTACGACCCCTGATGCTACACCCAAGCACTCAACACTAGTAATGTAGTCATCAACAATGGCAATATAGCCTCCTCCAAATAGCTTTACTGCATGTTGGACATTTGTAGTACATCTTTTTTAACTTGTCTTGTCCACTAATAAGCCTTGTTCTTGTGATACGCCATGCATGCATGCACCCCTTTAAGATTGTCCTCAGGTAACTTCAGAACAGGCCAAGTTGAATAACAATAAATGTTCTTTCACTGGAGTTGTTTAAATAGAACAAATGAGCAGTTAACAAAGATGTCTTCAAGACACATGCCTGTACATATTCTTCTAAGTGCCTCTTTTGTTAGTCCTCTGGTGCCCCTGCTTGCCCCTTGAGGTAGTCATACCTTAAACAGCTGAGAAAGTCCTTAGCGTCCTTTAGTAAAGCATTAATCCCAATACCCTTGGAACCCCCGACTGGACTCTTAAGCCCTGTACACACGATCGGATAACCTATGGATTTTCGTCTGATGGATTTGACCATCGGAAATCCGATGAAACTGTTTTTCATCAGTCTTAGCCACACACCATCAGTCAAAAAACCGACGGCAAGAAAACGATGGCACGTACAAAATGTACGACGCGCTATAAAAAGGCCGAACAAATCTAATGGCGCCACCCCCTGGGCTGCTTTTGCTGATTTTGTGTTACCGCGTGTTAGTAAAAGTTTGGTGAGAGCTGATTCGCGCTTTTCAGTCTCCGTGCTTTGCAGATCGTTTCCTGGTGTTCAGTTTGTGCTTGTGGGTTCGTATTTGTGATTCAGTGCGTGTAGTCAGGTCGTTACTGCCTTGCAGTGCCTTCTTGGCCGTTCGTTTACTGTTTTTCAGGTCGTTCTTCTCAGGCCTTGCTGTTCCACGGTGCGTTCTGTTTGAGTGCGTTCTGACCAGGCGACCGGTTTAAAACCATGTTTGAAGTGCGTTCTCGTTCTCGAGCTCGTGCTGGCTTTGGACTTGGTGTTGCGGTTAACACTGTAACCCGAGTTCAGTCTGTGAACAGGGTGAGGAGGAATTCATGGACTAAGAATTGGTTGCTCCAGCGGGACCAATTCTCTCATATGCCTCTGCTGCGGGAAATCCATGAGAATAATCCTGATGATTTCAGGAATTATCTCAGGATGACGGACCCCGTTTTTCACCGTCTGTTGGATTTGCTGTCCCCCTATATCACGAGGCAGGACACTGTGATGCGCCAGGCCATCACTGCCGAGCAGAGGCTTATTGCCACGTTGAGATACCTGGCGACTGGGAGAAGCTTGCAGGACCTCAAGTTCACAACAGGCATCTCCCCCAGGCTCTCGGGATCATTATCCCTGAGACGTGTTCGGCCATTATTCAGGTCCTGCAGACGGACTATATGAAGGTAATTTTGCTCCTTTAACATCACATTATATGTTTTTATTGTTTTATAATGTTCTATTTTTTTTCCTCCTAACCCAAATTTGCCTGTTTGTAATATCCTGGTAATGTCCCCATTTTCCCCATGCATGTTTTTACCTGTAAAGGCCTTTTTGGGCCCTACATGCCTATTTCCCTTCACTAACCTCTCCAGCATGCTATCCTGGGCCCAAACCCAGCTAGCCTTCTATTTTCCTTTTCACATTTTTGGGGTCAGTGCCCTCGTAGTTTGACATCCCTCCCTCCCCCCCCTAAAGATGTAAAACTAGTTTTAGTTCTCAATCAAGCTCAGCAGAGTGGTAGAGCCTTTTTTTGTATCCCCCACAATCACCTCAAGCCCCCCCCCCTTAGATTATTTTAGAATGTCCACTCAGCGGGGGTGAGGCATCTGCTAAGTGGGCCTTTTGTTTATTGGTAGGAAATACTCCCTTAAATAATAATGTTAGAATGATGTTGGTCAACAATGTTTTTGTGTGTAATCTGCTTGCACTGTAAACATAAACCGTACTAATGTCTTCTTTTTGTTTGACTCCACAGTTCCCTAGCACACCACAGGAATGGCTGACTGTGGCCTCCCAATTTGCCCAGCGGTGGGATTTCCCCAACTGCGGAGGGGCAATTGATGGGAAGCACGTCCACATAGTGCCGCCACCCCGTTCGGGGTCATACTATTTTAACTATAAAGGTTTTAATAGTATTGTGTTAATGGCGGTGGTGTCGGCACGGTACGAGTTCCTGTATGTGGACGTGGGGAAGAACGGCCGGATGTCCGATGGCGGAGTATTCGCTGAGACGGAGTTCGCTCACTGTCTGCAGGCTGGGGGTCTTGCACTGCCTCCAGATGCAGACAACGTGGAAGGACTACCGTTCGTTTTCATCGCGGATGAAGCTTTTGGACTTGGACCACACCTCATGCGGCCGTTTCCCCAACGCACCCTCACCCCAGAGAGGAGGGTTTTTAATTACGGGCTGGCCAGAGCCCGGAGAGTTGTGGAGAATGCCTTCGGGATAATGGCCAGCCGGTCCCGCCTGTTTCAGACAGCTATACATTTGGCGGAATATAAACTGAACAACATTGTGTACTGCTGCTGCATATTGCACAACTTTTTAAGAAAATTCTCAGCTACTTATGTGTCATCAGTTGGGCCTGAGGCCAGTCCATCCGAAATGACAATTCTGACCGGCCTCAACACTGCCCGTACTGGCTTGGCCCCCCAAAGTGCCCGTGAAGTACGTCAGAAATATGTAGAGTACTTCACGGGTAGGGGGGCCATCGCAATGCCAGACCACATCTGACATTTTATAACCTTTTTAAAATAAAAATAAAATTATATTTACTACAAACTTGTGTTGTCATTCTTGTATTTTGGGTTTATGTGTCTCCCAGGTTCTAGTAGTGCCAAGTGTATTTGTCCTTAGTAAATAGCCTCAAATCTCACAGGTAAAAACCTTGATTTTGCATCTTCAGAACTGCTATTGAGCATAGAAAGAACAAGCCACACCTTTTTTAGACTTCCCGAATGTTTTTATTGATTGCACCACATTTTTGGGTGGTTTGCGATATTCAAGCCTTTTTTTTGTTTGGGCGGCTTTTTTTGCAGAAACATGCATGGGTCAAAAGCCAATTTTTTTTTTAATGAAAAAGTAACAAAATAACACAGTGAAAAATACAAACATGAGATGGGGTGATGTTACCCCTGATCCATCCCAAATGTGAAGAACCACACTTTCTTTTTGGAGCTCAAATGGGTATCTTCAACATTATCCCATGGCTAAGCTAAACATGTGCTATCTGCCATCATGGGGGATCAATGGACGTGCTTTGGGGTGAAAACCCTTCCTCTCACCTACTTGAGTAGGGAGGAAGAGGTTGCACCCCAAAAACAGGGACATAGATATCCTGTGACGGCAGATAGCACATGTTGAGTCACTGTGTGCATCTTCACATTTGGGCTGGTGGAAATCCCATTGCAAATTTCTGACGCATAACAAAACACAAAAACAGGGGGGGGGGTTCACACTATTCTCCCCAAAATATCTATAATGTTTTTATATTTTTGCTCAATCACATTCATTCTCTTTCTCATAATGTCCATTTCGCTACTGCATTCCATGATTTACTGAATGATTATTTTGGCGCTGGCACTCTAGAATGGAGGATTTGGACTTCCTGACACCCCCCCATGTTCAGTCCCTAAAAAACAAAAACAAAAGTTTGAACTATGCAGGCCTACATCTGTATTTACCTTGAAGTTGTGGTGACAGACACTGACCTGTTGTGCTGATAAGCTCCACCGCTCCTTCCTCCACCTCCCCTTCCTTCACCTCCGCTTCCTCCCCCTCCGCTTCCTGAACATGCTGATCTTGGTCTGCTTTGTGATCTTCGGGGAGTTTCTGTGGTGTTTGGTTCCTCGTCTCCTGAGCATGGTGTCCTCCCAGTCTCCTCTCCCCTATGGGAATGTCAAAAATAATGTATCCTTTAGCACACAGACATTTTAGGCCTGAAAATGGATTCATTGTTTTGAAGTGGGGTACAATTGATATTTGGCCCTGAGTTTCAAGATGAACATATGAGATCTTGCAAACTCTACAAAGCAACATGTTATTTTTGAGGGCACTCACAAATACACTTGGATAACCACCAAGGTATCCACTGGACCACCTGTGTGTGACACCGTTTCTAAATTTGGTCATGTAGCCCAGACTATAGTATCTTGATCCTGAAAAAAAAAATGAGTACACAACTGCTGGAGTGTCATCTCCTTTACCCAGAATACAGTTTAGCCTTTCATTCACATTCTAGTTTTCCTTACAACACATCATCTAGCCAACAATGTGTAGATAAACATTGTTTAAGTAAAATGAGGCATGCCCACATGTAGTTTACGTGGATATGTGCCAAACATGTTTGGGGGAAGAGCAGCAATTTTTTTTTACCACACATTTACCAAATAAGTGGACTCTCCACTTAACATAAAAGTTGACATTTTAAAATGTGAAACCAGTCAAGCCAAGCACACGTTGCAAAACATGGAAGAATACATATTACAATGTGAAAGAACACAGTAAAAAAAACTTACTTTTTTCTATGCTTTTTAGAAGCTTCCTATACTGCTCTGGCTCCCTGAGCTTCAGGTCAGACCACCTTTTACGGAGTTGTTCCTTGGATCTCCTGACCCCATATTTTTTATAGAGAGTCTTCGCCACTTTGTCCATAATTTGTGACTTCCGGAGATTAGGGGTGTCGTATGGGCCATGCTTGCCGTCGTAATCCTTCCTCCGCAGAATGTCCACCATCTCCGCCATCTCAGCAAAAGACATATTAGTTGCCTTGTAACTTTTTTTACTGGATTGGGACGTTTCCGCCTCCGGGCTTTCCTCGTCGGTAATTTCTACTAAAGAAGCTACCTGTGTCTGCGACATGTCGCCATCTCACACTGTGCGCCGATCGTTAAGGGGTGGGGAAATGCAGAAAAAGTCCGTCATGGGCGGGCGACGAGGGCGGAGTTACACGCATGCGCAGGGTATAAAAAGGGGAAAGAAGTTATTAGGGATGCGCGGAGTAAGGACGACCGGAAGTGAACAAACAAACTCAACTAAGGTAAGAAGGGAACTCGGGCCTGCAGTGGCCTATAATGGTTCATAAATGTAAAGGGCAATATTGTGATAAGTTGAGGAGAATCAAATCTGATCTGTTTTTTTTTTTTACTTGTTTTTTTACTTGCTGATCCAAAAAGATGCATAAACTACGTGAGCCGGAGGTGATGCTGATTTTTATAGACAAATATAAGGAACAGCGCAACCTGTGGGAACTGAAACACCCAGCGTACCACAAGAGTGATGTACGTCGGGCAACTATTTGCAAATTAGCAGAGGATATGAAGCCATGGATCCCAGATGCAGACTACACTATGATCAATAATAAAATCAACAACCTGCGTAATTCCTATAAAAAAAAATACACGGAAGTGCGCCAGTCAAAGAGATCAGGAGCAGCAGCCGACGATGTAGTACAGCCCAAGCTGTGGTACTACAAACATCTTCAATTTCTGGATGACCAGATCGAGGCCAGGGAATCTATTTCCAGCCTTCCCTCAACCCTTCCTTCCACCCTTCCCTCCAGCGTTCCTTCCACCCTTCCCTCCAGAGGCTGAGGAGGAGCCACCTGAACTTGAAGAGCCAGATCTTCGCATCTTCAGCCAGGTATAGTATTTTTGCTGATAATTATTGTCCACTAAGTAATATTGTGTTGAAATGGTTGGATTAGCCATAAATGATATCATCCCCCCCCCCCAAAAAAAAATATGCACCAGTATTGATATCCAAATTGTGTGTGATAGATTCCACAAATAATAAAATTTTAAATTTTATTTTATAAACAGGATGAGGCAAGCCAGGAGGAAGAGGCTCAGGAGTGTGGCAGGCAGGAGGAGGCAGGGCCAAGTGGGACTCAGCAGGTCCCCAGGCCTAGTGGCAGCACCGTCTCCCAAGTGGCTCCCCTCCACGTCAGACCGCCAAAACATCGGCGGATGACACAGGTGGGGGAGGAGTCACTAAAGATGATTCGGGAGGCTGCTGCCATCATGAGGGCCCCCCTCAACCCTACGGAGGGGTTTAGCAGCTATCTGGCGGATAAGTTGCTCCAAATGGAGGCGGGACAACGGGCCCTTTGTGAGCACCTCATATACATGGCCGTACACATGGGGGCGAGGGGGCAGCTGACTGAGGCCACCCATCTGTCACATCAGGCCAATCCCTCTCCTCCTTCTCCTCCTCCTCCTGCCACATCACCACCCACAGTGGCCCAGCCTGCAAGGGTGCGTGGACGGGGCCGTGGAGAGAACGCTGCAGGGAAGCGTGGAAGGAAGGCTACAGGGAAGAGCAGGAGGTGATTCTCTGGCCTCGAGCTGCTCTTCCAGAAGTTGCAGGGTGATGGAGTACCACAGCTTGGGATGATGTATGTCTTTGGCTGCTGCTCCTGATTTCATGCTGTTGTTGATTTTATTATTCATCATAGTCAGGTCTGCATTTGGGATCTAATGACTTGATATTTTCTGCTAATTTCTGAATAGTTGCCCTTCGTTTTTTGTTTGCTTTTTTTCCAAAATAAATGGAAATTTGATTTCAGCCAACATACATGCCTGATGTGTATATTTTTTTGGAGTAGCAATAACATTTCATAAATACAATGTGTAATTAATAACAAGGGACACCAACCTCCATGAGGAAACGATAAAATAAAAAATGTTGTTCTGAGAAATTGACGCACCAAAAAATGCACAACAAATTTAAATACAAAAACAAAAAAAAAAGGTGTAATTTGTGAGGTCGGTCTTTAAGAATTAAACTAATTATTCCTAAGATCACAAGAAAGAAGAAAGACATACGTTTGTCAGAACTCGTGATAAAGATCTGCAGCAAAAATGACATTTTAAACACCGTTCTAAAGCAACAAAACATGCGCTGCTTTAAACGAAGCAATAACTTGCAGAATGACGAATGTGCTCTCTCCATTAGGAACGCTAGTTTTACCAGAACGAGCGCTCCCGTCTCCTAATTCAGTCTGAGCATGCGTGGGTTTTTTAACCAATGGACTTGCCCATAGACGATCGGAAATTACCATCGGTTTTTTATCCATCGGAAAATTTTAAAACAAGTTCTATTTTTTAAAACCGATGGAAAAAAGACCGATGGGTACCATACACGATCGGTTGGTCTGATGAAAACCATCCATCGGACGGTTTTCATCAGTCAAACCGATCGTGTGTACGGGGCTTAACAAAAGCCCAGGAAAACCTTGGTTAGCAGTAGAGTTGAGCGGACACCTGGATGTTCGGGTTCGACAGGTTCGGCCGAACTTCACAAAAAAGTTGGAGTTCGGGACCCGAACTTGACCGAACTTGACCGAACTTGACTCCGAACCCCATTGAAGTCAATGGGGACCCGAACTTTTGAGGACTAAAATGGCTCTAAAAAAGTTAAGGGAAGGGCTAGAGGGCTGCAAATGGCAGCAAAATGTCGTTAAGAGCATGGAAAGTGCTCTGCAAACAAATGTGGATAGGGAAATAACTTAAAATAACATAAAATACATAAAAATAAAAAATAATAATCTTGACCTAGGAGGACGAGGCCCATATGGAGTAGGAGGTGGAGGTGGCGGTGGATGTGGCGCTGTAGGTGGAAGCGGCGGTGGAGAAGGACGAGGTAGCCAACACTGGTTTTTGTTTTACATTTTTTATTTTTTTTTATTAGGGTACACCCCAAAAGAGTGAGAAAGATCAAAAATACAACAATGGCTGGGTAAGGCCGGTGTACATGTCTATTCTGCACAAGGTACGGACAAGTCCTGTGGGATCCATGCCTGGTTCATTTTAATGAACGTGAGCTTGTCCACATTGGCTCTGGACAGGCGGCTGCGCTTGTCTGTGATAACGCCCCCTGCTGTGCTAAATACACGTTCAGATAATACACTGGCTGCAGGGCAGGCCAGAACCTCCAAGACGTAAAGGGCAAGCTCAGGCCATGTGACCAATTTGGAGACCCAGAAGTTGAAGGGGCAGACCCGTCATTCAGTACGTGTAGGCGTGTGCACACATACTGCTCCACCATGTTGGTGAAATGCTGCCTCCTGCTAAGACCTTCCATATCAGCTGGTGGTGCTGGTTGTTGTGGCGTGCTGACAAAGCTTTTCCACATTTCAGCCATGCTAACCCTGCCTTCTGGTGCTGGCGGTGCCCCGGCTGCATTGGCGACCTCTTCCTCCTCCTCTGCCTTAGCCTTGTGCTTCCACTGTGCCCCCGCTGTCAGGTGGGAATGCCACCAGCAGTGCGTCTACCAGCGTGCGCTTGTACTCGCGCATCTTACGATCACGCTCCAGTGAGGGAATTAAGGATGGTATGTTGTCCTTGTAACGGGGATCCAGCAGCGTGGCCACCCAGTAATCAGCACCAGTTAGAATGTGGGCAACTCGGCGGTAGTTTCGGAGACACTGCAGCATGTAATCGCTCATGTGTGCCAGGCTGCCCAGAGGCAACGAAAAGCTGTCCTCTGTGGGAGGTGTATCGTCTGTGTCCTCTGTATCCCCCCAGCCATGCACCAGTGATGGCCATGAGCTGGTCTGGGTGCCACCCTGCTGTGAACATGGTTCCTCCTCCTCAATCTCCTCCTCCTCATCCTCCACCTCGTCATCCTCTAGACTGTGCCCTTGCTGGACAATTGTGTACATGGGGTTTGTTGGTGCAGGAACCCACCCTCGGAGCCACTTGTGAATGACTGCCCTGAAAGCCTTGGAAATAATCCCTCTTCCTCCTCCTCCTCCTCCTGTGCCACATCCTCTTCCATCATCGCCCGAAGCGTTTTTTCAAGGAGGCATAGAACTGGGATAGTAACGCTGAGAACGGCGTCATCTGCACTGGCCATGTTGGTGGAGTACTCGAAACAGCGCAACAAGGCACACAGGTCTCGCATGGAGGCCCAGTTATTGGTGGTGAAGTGGTGCTGTTCCGCAGAGCGACTCACGCGTGCGTGCTGCAGCTGAACCTCCACTATCGCCTGCTGCTGCTCGCACAGTCTGGCCAGCATGTGCAAAGTGGAGTTCCACCTTGTGGGCACGTCACATATGAGGCAGTGAGCGGGAAGGCCGAAGTTACGCTGCAGCGCTGACAGGCGAGCAGCAGCAGGGTGAGAATGCCGAAAGTGCGCACAGACAGCCCGTACTTTTTGCAGCAGCTCTGGCATATCGGGGTAATTTTTAAGGAACCTCTGCACCACCAAATTCAGCACATGCGCCAGGCAAGGGATGTGCGTCAAACCGGCTAGGCGCAGAGCTGCTACGAGATTTCGCCCATTATCGCACACCACTAGGCCGGGCTTGAGGCTCACTGCCACCAACCAGTCATCGGTCTGTTGTTCCATGTCCCTCCACAACTCCTGCATGGTGTGGGGATTTTCCTCCAAACAGGAAAGTTTTAAAGCTGCCTGCTGTCGTTTACCCCTGGCTGTACTGAAGTTGGTGGTGAAGGTGTTACGCTCACCGGATGAGGAGGCGGTAGAGGATGAGGAAGCGGAGTAGGAAGAGTTAGCAACAGGAGGCAAACTGAAGTGCCCTGCAATCCTCGGTGGTGGAAGGACATGCGCCAAACTGCTATCCGCCTCAGGCCCAGCCGCCACTGCATTTACCCAGTTTGCTGTTAGGGAGATATAACGTCCCTCACCGTGCTTACTGGTCCACGTATCCGTAGTTAGGTGGACCTTGCCACAGATGGCATTGCGCAGTGCACACCTGATTTTGTCCCCCACTTGGTTGTGCTGGGAAGGGATGGCTCACCTGGAAAAGTAGTGGCGGCTGGGCACGACATACTGCGGGACAGCCAATGCCATCAGGTTTTTAAAAGTCTGCGTCTCCACCAGACGGAATGACAGCATTTCAAAGGCCAGGAATTTTGAAATGCTGGCATTCAGGGCCAGGGATCGCGGGTAGGTAGGGGGGTACTTCCTCTTCCGCTCCAGTGTTTGGGAGATAGAGAGCTGAATGCTTCCATGGGACATCGTGGAGATGGTTGGTGACCCAGGTGGTAGTGTTGCTTGCAGATCCACTGTTTGCGGGTTGGCAGGTGCCACTGTCACTACAGAGGTGGATGAAGAGGCTGAGACTGCAGCAGAAGAGGAAGCAGGAGGAGCCAGAGACCTTTCTTGGTTTTTGAGGTGTCTACTCCACTGCAGCTCGTGCTTTGCACATAGATGCCTGGTCATGCAGGTTGTTGCCAGGTTGACAACGTTTATGCCTCGCTTCAGGCTCTGATTGCACAGCGTGCAAACCACTCGTGTCTTGTCATCAGCACATTGTCTGAAGAACTGCCACGCTAGGGAACTCCTTGGACCTGGCTTTGGTGTGCTCGGTCCCTTGCTGCATTGGGCAGTAGCAGGCGTACTGTCTAGGGGACGAACGCTCCGCTTTTGCACCCTGCTCCCTCTTCTGCTGTGCTGGTAGCTCTGTGCGACCACCGCCTCTTCCTCCGAACTACACAGGTCACCTGCATGACGTTGATTCCATGTGGGGTCGAGGACCTCATCGTCCTCCACATCATCTTCCACCCAGTCTTCACCCCTGCCCTCCTTGTCGGTCTGCACAATTGCAAAAGCAGCAGCAGTTGGCACCTGTGTTTCTTCATCATCCGAGATATGGTGCGATGGTCCTCCCATGTACTCATATTGAAACATAAGTGGTTGGGCATCGGTGCACTCAATATCTTCCACTTCTGAGGCAGGGCTAGGTGGATGGCCCTGGGAAACCCTGCTAACAGAGTCATCAAAAAGCAGAAGAGACTGCTGCATGACTTGGGGCTCAGACTGCTTGGCTGATTTGCAAGGGGGTGAGGTGAAAGACTGATGGACATTGGCTGCAGGTGCCAACTCTGATCTTTCAGTAGTAGACTGGGTGGGAGACAATGTGAAGGAACTGGAGGCACTGTCAGCAATCCAATCTACTATCGCCTGTACTTGTCCTGGCCTCAACATTCGTAGAGCCGCATTAGGCCCGACCAAATACCGCTGCAGGCTCTGTCGCCTACTCACACCTGAGGAAGGTGTTTCACTTGTGCGTGTAGCTGGCACAGATTGACCACGTCCTCTCCCTGCAACAGGAGCTCCACCAGCAGCACCACGACCGGGGCCACGTCCCTTATTTGACGTTCTCCACATATTTCTCAAATTTAGGATCTTGCCCTAAATGGGTGTTTTTTGAATAGCAGAATAGAACAACAGTATCTAAAGGGTGTATCTCACATGTACAGATATGCAGCAAAAGCTGCAAAATTATTATTTTTGCCCTAAATGGGTGTTTTTAGAATAGCAGAATAGAACAACAGTATCTAAAGGGTGTATCTCACACGTACAGATACAGACTAGGCCACAATTTAAGATTTTTCACCTAATTGTGTTTTTTTGAATAGCAAAATAGAGCAACAGTATCTAAAGTGTGTATCTCACACGTACAGATATGCAGGAAATGCTGCAAATTTTTTTTTTTTCCCTAAATGTGTTTTTTTTTTTAATACCAGAATAGAGCAACAGTATCTAAAGGGTGTACCTCACACGTACAGATACAGACTAGGCCGCAATTTAAGATTTTTCCCATAAATGTTTTTTTTTTTGAATAGCAGAATAGAAGAACAGTATCTAAAGTGTGTATCTCACACGTACAGATATGCAGAAAACGTTGGGCAAAAATTTTTTTTGCCCTAAATTTTTTTTTTGAATAGCAGAATAAAACAACAGTACCTAAAGTGTGTATTTCACACGTACAGATATGCAGGAAACACTGCAAACATTTTTTTTTTGCCCTAAATGTGTTTTTTTGGAATACCAGAATAGAGCAACAGTATCTAAAGGGTGTATGTACCTCACACGTACAGATACAGACTAGGCCGCAATTTAAGATTTTTCCCCTAAATTTGTTTTTTTTTGAATAGCAGAATAGAGCAACAGTATCTAAAGTATCTTACACAGCCCTCAATGCAGGACGGCTTGGTTACGAGGAGGGCTGCTGCACGGGGGAATCTTACCAGGCTCACCGTTTGGTCTTGGCTGGTGTCATAGCTGGTTGGCCTGCTTTTATTGGGAACGTATAGGACACGCTGTTGTCCTTTATCCTTATGCATTTGAATTGCTATAGATATAGCCTATGCATAGCTATGTGTGCCTACTCTGGATTAACCTTATGAGTCCCTTTATATCAAAATGGGAATAATTTATTCCATGTTCCAGTGACACCAGCTTCTCCTCCCCTCCTGTATGTATATCTACTTAAATAGTTTTGGCTGTTTTCTCTATTTTGGGAACACCTACAGTATATATTTACATTCACGTGCTAAGCTGCACGTGGAACTTGTCGAGCGAGAGTGAACTTTACATCTTAGTCAACAACCTCGACCGCTCCTACCATACCTCATCTATCTGTTGGAATATGCTATGTCTTAGAATGTCTTGGAATAATGCTGTAATTCCTATACCATTCCTACAAGAGCTATGGTGTTGTACTATAATGGTATTGGTGTATCGACCCTCTAAGCAATTGTGAATTTTTTTAACGAAATTGTTTATATATCAGAATTTATGTGCAATAAATCTATACTTTTTATAACCTTTTTGTGTACTGTGCCTAAAAAGTCCAAGTCCCTGTATATATTTTTTATTATAACAGTATCTAAAGGGTGTATCTCACAGGTACAGATATGCAGAAAACACACCAAAATTTTTTTTTTCCCCTAAATTATTCTTTTTTGAATAGCAGAATAAAACAACAGTATCTAAAGTGTGTATCTCACACGTACAGGTGTGCTGGAAACACTGCAAAATATTTTTTTTGCCCTAAATGGGTGTTTTTAGGATAGCAGAATAGAGCAACAGTATCTAAAGGGTGTATCTCACACGTACAGATATGCAGAAAACGCACCAAAAATTTATTTTTCCCCCAAATTTTTTTTTTTTTGAATAGCAGAATAGGAGAACAGTATCTAAAGTGTGTATCTCACTAAATACAGATATGCAGGAAACGCAGCAAAAATAATTTTTTTCCCCAAATTTTTTTTTATGAATAGCAGAATAAAACAACAGTTTCTAAAGTGTGTATCTCACTAAATACAGATATGCAGGAAACGCAGCAAAATATATTTTTTTGCCCTAAATTGGTGTTTTTAGAGTAGCAGAATAGACCAACAGTATCTAAAGGGTGTATCTCACAGTAACATATGCAGTGCTGTTGCACTGAGCTTGCATAAAATGCCCGCCAACGCCAACCTAACTAACAGATGGATTAAAGTTATCTTTTCTCTAGCACTGGGCTCGGGGCAGGGTAAAAAGATTGTGCACTGCATCCACACAAAAAAATCAAGGTAGATCGCTGAGTAATTTGATTTCTGAATCAGGACTCCTATCTAATTCTCTCCCTCAAAGCAGCAGCAGCAACCTTTCCCTACACTATCTAAAGCAGAGTGACATGCTGTGCTATGTGCCTCTAGCTTATATAGAGGCTGGGTCACATGCTGCACTGGCCAATCACAGCCATGCCATTAGTAGGCATGGCTGTGATGGCTTCTAAGGGCACACAAGCTAAACGAATGTTGATTGGCTGCCCTGCAGCTTTTTAAAATGCACCATTACATTGCCGAACACCGAATTCAAACCCGAACATACAGTAAATTGTACTTTACAGTTCGGGTTCGCTCAACCCTAGTTAGCAGAGTTAACCCTTGCCCCCCACTGAGTACCACCTCAGCAGGGCCAACACAACTAAACAGTGCTACATTATAGCACAAAAATCTAATAACATACAGAAACTAACTACAAAACAGTAAAGCATTTTTAACCGTAATAAAAATGTAACATCCACCTGCTTACATTGCCACCCAGAGCAGTTGAACAGGACTAGGTTGGTAACCTTTCACTGACATATTGTCACGAATGTCACGTCTACCTCAATGCAAGTGGCCAGACACTAAAGCTAGCTACTGTGTGCTTCACCTATAGCAGCCCCCTTTCTCTTAAGGCAAGCAGGCCTATTGGTACTTGGTTGCCCCCAGGACTTATACACAATGCTATAGTGCCTGGCCGCCACACCAGGGCAGACAAGAACAGAGCAAACAACAGACTACTTGCAGTTTAGCAGACAGATAGCGTGGTTCTATGACAGTCCAGGTAAAAGGCAGGCTGAGTTCAGGGAATAGTCCAATATCCAATCCAATGGCAGTCTAGGTAAAAGGCAGGCTGAGTTCCGGGAATAATTTAATATTTGATCCGGGTCAAACACAGGGAAATTATCAAAGGCTTGACCAAGAACAATGCAGGTAACTCTGTCTCCAGCACAAGCAAGGGATAGAGTGTTCGGTTTGCTTATATCAGGTAACTAATAAAAGAGATCAACCAGCGCAGATAAACCTAAAACAGCAGCTGGAACACTGAGGGTCAAATTATCAAATCCCAAAATAGTAAAGTCTTAAAACAGCAGTGCAGCGCAATACATGTATGACAATTCTAAAATAAATCTTAAGGACAGTTCAATCAATAGTCATAATATTAGAGAAGAGTCCATAAAAAACAAGAAGATCTTCAAAAGGTAGATGAACAAGCACCAGCAAGTGTCCAAAGTGAAGTAGATATTCAAGTGACTTTGTGACAACCTCCACCAATGGTAGCAATGGCAGCTCACCTCAGTTAATAGACCCCTGAGTAAATCAGTCAGGTCAATCAAACGATTCCCACAGTGGGAAGATTGAAACCAGATACTCCGGATCAGAAAGGTATTATAGCCAATGACTTGTTAAATAAGATGAAACCTCATCAACCATCTCCCATACGGTGTAAACATGGAAAAGTAAAACTAAATCTAGTGCTCTCCGTTTGTATACAATTTTTTACGAAAATGCAGGAATCCACTTACAATTCAAGCACTGTTCCACAGTGCAAGGGATCCACAGCATTAAAACCGCATGTACTTCACGAAACAGTGTCTTTGGACGCGGGTGACGTCACGATCATCAATCAAGTTCCGTACGCGTTACGTCCCTAAGGGGGTGGGACTTCTTCAGCGGTGACGGAATGACGTGAGGCACCCGCTTAAATACACAATGAATCCTCCGTCTCATCAGCTTGAAGGTAACTGCCTAAACAGGAATCGTCGCCATAGCGACCCTGCATACTGGCCGGATCAAGCTAGAGAGCGTGGATAAATAATTTACAAACATCGCTATTCAATTAAAACATTGCTATTTTGTTAAAAAAGGCCATGCTAGCTATAACATAGCTTGTATCTGAATAGAAAAGCATTTATCTTAATAAAAGACAATTGAAAACACATAAACAATGATCATGTTATATAAATCATCCCGCGTCCATACTATGTCTCAAAAGTAATTTAAAATATGACAACAACAATAAAACAATAATAATAACAATAAAACAAATGAAATAAAATAAAATGAGAAGGATGATTATCGGTCTGAGATGAAACAATTAATGTCAAATTCGACATTGAGGCCTCCCGACACCATAACCTTGGTTTTTATGAATCCAATGGGATTCCCTTCGGCTGAGCTGCCTCAAAAAATTCCCACCTCTTCAATGTTTAATCACTCTCTCAATACCCCAGCATTTTAAACCCCTGTGGTTTTGGTTATGAACTAATTTAATGTTTTGACACATTGTGCGTTTTTAACCCTTTCTTAATGTTATTCACATGCTCGCCTAATCTCACATGTAGGGGTCGTGAGGTCCTACCTATATACTGGAGACCGCACTCACATTCGAGCATGTAAACCACGCTGATTGTGTCACAAGTGATCAGCTGATCTATTTTGAACTGTTTATTTATAGCTGTCGCCATAAAATCCTTACGTTTCTTAACATTGCATTAAGAGTGTTTGCATGCCGTACAGCGCCCACAGGTGTAAAACCCTGAGAGGAAGGAGAAAAGTCTATTTTCAGACTGTAATGGAGAATCAACCACCCCCGGAGCCAGTCTATCACGTAAAGAAGGTGCCTTTTTATATATAAAGGAGGGATGATCAGGTAACAAAGGGCCAAGTGTCTTATCTTGTTTTAAAATGGACCAGTTATTGGATACTATTTTTCACATTTTTTGTGATGTACATTGTAATCCAAAATCATCCTAAAATTAGAGAAACTTGAACTTGTTTCCTTGATTTTATCCGCGACTAAAACTGATCTATCATAACTGCGCACTTTCTCAATTTCTCTATTTAGGGACTCCTTATCATATCCTTTTTCCTGGAATCTAGAGGATAATAATTGAGTCTGTGAGATAAAATCCTCTTCTTGTGTGCAGTTACGTCTCAACCTGACAAATTAACCCCTGGGAATATTACATAGCCATAATCTGTGATGGCAACTCTCCAGGGGTATATAGGAGTTTCGATCGGCCCCAATACACCTTAGCCTGTTGTCCTTCCATCACTGGCCTGTGGTGACAACGACACCTACAGGCGACAGTGTGGAACTGCATGCAACACAGCCAATGCATGGAGCAGAGGCTAATTTGGCCACAATTGAATCTGAACTATGTACAGAACAGATAACCCACTAAATTTACATGTGAGCGCCTGGTCAACAGGAGCAGGGCGCTACACACTTCCCCCACTAAAAAAGATGATGTCCTTAGCGTCTGAAAAAAAAAATGTCTCTCAATCCTGAGAGTCAGCATCTGAACCACAAAACTTGGACAGGAAGGGTAGGGTAAGGAAATAAGAAAAGATACAGATTTCAAAACGTGAACATACAATAAGATCACATTAATATACATTACAGACCCTCACTCTCTGTCTAAACCACCCACTCTCCAGCAGCTTGACAGAAGATCCGGTTTACCTGAAAAGAAACACAAAGACACACAAGCAAAATATAAAACAGCATTCCTGTACATTAAAAGCAAAGCTGCATTTCCTAAGAAATTAAACTTTCCTTCACACTTTAAGTGCAAACGAGCTAAACCGTAACTCAAAAGTCCAATTCTCTCTACGAGCAACTCCCACCACCTAGTGGCAGAAATTTAGTATAACAAAGAGTCTTTGAGTACAAAGGTGTTGAAGTAGATGAAAACACTTGACCACGAAGTTCTCACCGACCCTGACACTATCTGACTAGGTACCCCATAGTCCTTTCTCTAACATAGAGACTTTTTTTTCCTTTCAGTCTCTTGGCAAAGTGATGAAAAAAACACAACAGTCCCTCTGGATAATCACCAAAAGAACCGGGGATCTGGCAGAGTCAGGGTTTTCCCCTGTTTATCCAAAGTGGTAATGAAGTAGACAACATTGTCCTTTCCAGGCTTGCAAATGACCACCTTGTCAGCATAGATGTTCCGGCCATAACTCCAATGCAGCAGGCACCCACTAAATCGTTCATCCATAGTATAGGAGTAGCCAGCTCTCTGGAAAGGTTTTGGCACACACAAATAGTCCCAGACAGATTCACCGTACCACTGCTCCCGGTTGGCCTCGATTTCCTGCATAATTTCTTTAGTAACATAAGGAAACTCCAGACCGTACTCTGTGGCTACTCTTTTGGTGAGCACCCTTTGCAATCGGGCAAGTCTGGGTAAAGTTCTGGTTTTCCCCTGTCCAGGAGGCACACAAGAATCTGGGGACTTGCGCACCATAGATCTGACAGACATCTTTTCAAACTCAAGTGAACTAGGAACTTTAGACAATGTCTCTTTGGTAGTGCTGTGTGGCTCCACACTGGGTGATGTCTTTCCAGAATCCATGGCTGTCCAGTCTGAGAAGGTAAAAGCAGAAGCAACATCTTCACCCTGAGCCCACAACATTCCCTGTGAAATTGTCTCAAATAGGTCATCATTAGGGATGAGCCGAACATCCCCCAGTTCGGTTCGCACCAGAACTTGCGAACAGGCAATAAATTTGTTCGAACATCTGAACACCACTCGAACATGGAAAATCTAAAGTGCTAATTTTAAAGGCTTATATGCAAGTTATTGTCATAAAAAGTGTTTGGGGGCCCAGGTCCTGCCCCAGGGGACATGTATCAATGCAATTTTTTTTTTTAAAAACAGGCGTTTTTTCGGGAGCAGTGATTTTAATAATGCTTAAAGTGAAACAATAAAAGTGAAATATTCCTTTAAATTTCTTACCTAGGGGGCGTGTATAGTATGCCTGTAAAGCAGCGCTTGTTTCCCGTGCTTAGAACTGTCCCTGCACAAAGTGTCATTTCTGAAGGAAAAAAAGTAATTTAAAAGAACTCGCGGCTATAATGAATTATCGGCTCCCGGCAATATAGAGAAAAGTCATTGATAAAAAATAAATAAAAAATGGGGGGGGGGCCCCAAATTCAATTACCAGGCCCTTCAGTTCTGGTATGGATATTAAGGGGAACCCTGCGTCAAATTGAAAAAAGAAAATGACGTGGGGTTCCCCCCAAATATCCATACCAGAACCTTCAGGTCTGGTATGGATTTTAAGGGGAACTCCACACCAAATGTAAAAAAAAAAATGGCATGGAGTTCCCCCCAAAAATCCATACCAGACCCTTTATCCAAGCACGCAACCTAGCAGGCCGCAGGAAAAGAGGGGGGGCGAGAGAGCGGCCCCTCCCCTCCTGAACCGTACCAGGCCACATGCCCTCAACATGGGGAGGATGCTCTGGGGCTCTGTTACCCCTCAAAGCACCATGTCCCCATGTTGATGGCTCTTAAGTAGCTGAGGGCGGGGCCACCCATCACGTGACCCTGCCCCCCTCTGACGCAAGGGGAAAACCGGGCTTCCCCAGTGACGTGCGGGTTACCCCGCCCCTCTCTGATGTAACGCAGGTTTCCCTTGCATCAGAGAGGGGCGGGGTCACCCGCACGTCACTGGGGAAGCCCGGGTTTCCCCTTGCGTCAGAGGGGGATGGGGTCACGTGACGGGTGGCCCTGCCCTCAGCTACTTAAGAGCCATCAACATGGAAACATGGTGCTTTGGCACTGGCTGGCTGAAGCCGCGTCATTCCCGGTGTGTCTCCGCTCCGGTGAAGAGAGGACCGTGTGCTGTTCCCCGATGCGCTGGACATCATCGTTGGAGCCTGGACCTGGAGTGAAGAGATCATCCATCGCTGGACCCCGGAGAGGAGATCACCCATCGCAGGATACCAAGAGTGGATTACCACCGCTGGAATCTTTTATTTATTTTTTTAATAAAGGACTTTTCCCAACGGTGTCTGTGTGTTTTTTTTTTTTTTTTTACACTTTCTTTGTGAAATGGTAGGGGCACAATGTACCCCTTACCAATTCACATAGGGGGGGGGCCAGGATCTAGGGATCCCCTTTGTTAAAGGGGTCTTCCAGATTCCGATAAGCCCCCCACCCGCAGACCCCCACAACCACCGGGCAAGGGTTGTGGGGATGAGGCCCTTGTCCCCATCAACATGGGGACATGGTGCTTTGAGGGGTCACAGAGCCCCAAAGCATCCTCCCCATGTTGAGGGCATGTGGCCTGGTACGGTTCAGGAGGGGAGGGGCCGCTCTCTCGTCCCCCCTCTTTTCCTGTGGCCTGCCAGGTTGCGTGCTCGGATAAAGGGTCTGGTATGGAAAGAGGGGGGGATGAGAGAGAGGCCCCCTCCCCTCCCCTCCTGAACCATGTTGATGGGGACAAGGGCCTCATCCCCACAACCCTTGCCCGGTGGTTGTGGGGGTCTGCAGGTGGGGGCTTATCGGAATCTGGAAGACCCCTTTAACAAAGGGGATCCCCAGATCCCGGCCCCCCCTATGTGAATTGGTAAGGGGTACATTGTGCCCCTAGCATTTCACAAAGAAAATGTAAAAAATTGTAAAAAAAACACACAGACACCGTTGGGAAAAGTCCTTTATTAAAAAAATAAATAAAAGATTCCAGCGGTGGTAATCCACTCTCGGTATCCAGCGATGGGTGATCTCCTCTCCGGGGTCCAGCGATGGATGATCTCTCCACTCCAGGTCCAGGCTCCAACGATGATGTCCAGCGCATCGGGGAACAGCACACGGTCCTCTCTTCACCGGAGCAGAGACACACCGGGAATGACGCGGCTTCAGCCAGCCAGTGCCAAAGCACCATGTTCCCATGTTGATGGCTCTTAAGTAGCTGAGGGCAGGGCCACCCGTCACGTGACCCCATCCCCCTCTGACGCAAGGGGAAACCCGGCTTCCCCAGTGACGTGCGGGTGACCCCGCCCCCCTCTGATGCAACGGAAACCTGCGTTACATCAGAGAGGGGCGGGGTCACCCGCACATCACTGGGGAAGCCCGGTTTTCCCCTTGCGTCAGAGGGGGGCAGGGTCACGTGACAGGTGGCCCCACCCTCAGCTACTTAAGAGCCATCAACATGGGGACATGGTGCTTTGAGGGGTCACAGACCCCCAAAGCATCCTCCCCATGTTGAGGGCATGTGGCCTGGTACGGTTCAGGAGGGGTGGCGCTCTCTCGCCCCCCCTATTTTCCTGCGGCCTGTCAGGTTGCATGCTCGGATAAAGGGTCTGGTATGGATTTTTGGGGGGAACTCCACGCCATTTTTTTTTTATTTGGCGTGGAGTTCCCCTTAAAATCCATACCAGACCTGAAGGGTCTTGTATGGATATTTGGGGGAACCCCACATCATTTTTTTTTTATTTGACGCAGGGTTCCCCTTAATATCCATACCAGACCTGAAGGTCCTGGTAATTGAATTTGGGGGGACGCCTACGCATTTTTTTTATTTTTTATCAATGACTTTTCTCTGTATTGCCGGGAGCCGACAATTCATTATAGCCGTGAGTGCTTTTAAGTGACTTTTTTCCTTCAGAAATAACACTTTGTGCAGGGACAGTTCTAAGCACGGGAAACAAGCGCTGCTTTACAGGCATACTATACACACCCCCTAGATACGAAATTAAAGGAATATTTCACTTTTATTGTTTCACTTTAAGCATTATTAAAATCACTGCTCCCGAAAAAACTGCAGTTTTTAAAACTTTTATTTTGCATTGATACATGTCCCCTGGGGCAGGACCCAGGTCCCCAAATTCTTTTTATGACAATAACTTGCATATAAGCCTTTAAAATTAGCACTTTAGATTTCTCCCATAGACTTTTACAGGGTGTTCCGCGGCTTTTCGAATTTGCCGCGAATACCCCAAATTGTTCGCTGTTCGGCGAACGGGCGAACAGGCAATGTTCGAGTCGAACATGAGTTTGACTCGAACTCGAAGCTCATCCCTAGTCATCATCACTGGAGATATATGACAGGGAATCTATCTCCGAATCCCTCAACTCCTCCGCAGGTAAATATTTACAGGCAGTCCCAGATATGTTCCCCCCTGATCTCTCACCCGTTCCTGACGTGGATTCTCCAGGGTTCATGCTCTCCTCTGGCTCCGGTTCAGGTAGTCTTTGGGGTAGGCCTCGAACGCGGCCGCGGGAAGCTTTTACATATCCCACCTTCCTCTGGACAGGTGCAGCGGGGACAGGTGTAGTGGAGGTAGTAACAAAGACGATGTCCGCTGATGGAACAGTAACAGCAACATCTCCCTCAGGAACACTCGTAGCAGCAGATGAGGTGACAGTTTGTTGGCCCTCAGAAGCAAAGGCAGCAGCTTCCACTGTAGCGGTCCCCGTGGCCCAGTCCACTCGGTAAGCACGGGCAACGTGGTAGGTTGCTCCACAATGAACAGGTATTCTCCGCACCGTGAACATCGAACAAATGGACGGAGATGTATGGCCAGTCCCTCGCATCTGTGGCATAGCATACTCAGTGCCTCAGTGTCTCCGATAGTGTACAACACAAACCGCGCCTTCGGCTTCAAGCGGATGCCGGTATCCGTCATCAGGGTTCCGGTTAACATGGCACCTGCAGCGGTGCTTGTAGGGAACATTCTGGGCCCCATGGCCGACTGTATCCGCGAGAAGGAAGACATGGCTGCACTCCGATCTTTTCAGTATGATCACACGGCCTCTTCTCTTTGGCGAGAGACACACACACCGTATCTCACGCAGCAGCAGGCGGGAACTCCCCCCCCCGCTCACTCAGTCACGTAGCTCCCGGGCTTCCTTGGCTCCGCCTGTAGCCTACGCCCTTAGAAAGTAATCTGCACTTAACCCCTTTTTGTCCCGTAACAAGTAACACAGTCCAGGGCCCTCTTTAACGTAGACTCTCAGGGAAAACACTTTTCTGAGTTGCTCAGGGCAAGGGCAAATAACCCAGACGAGCCCCCACGTGTAGCACTACCCCCGTAGGAGCTGCTGGCTATTATTTTGGGTCATTGCCATCACCCCTATCCACAGTTCACCAGGCTAGAAACTTAGAGTCTATACTGGGCCTTGCACCCACGGATGTATGCACCAGTCACTTGTTTTTTTTTCTGATGCTTTTATTAAACAACTTGAGCAGTAGAGGGATGGAGGGTTAAGGGAAGGTTCAGATACCTGGTGCAGATCACTGAGGAACTTGAGATCCCGGAGACAAGTACACTTCAGTCAATGGATCTTGCTCACCCGGATAGGCCTCTCTCACTGACCTAGCAGCCGGAATGATGCACGGAACAAAAGTCCACAGATTTGATGAGAACAGAAATCGTTGAACAATTCTCTGCCACAGGATTCAGTATCAGTTGAACAATCCTCTGCCACAGGATATTAATAGCGAACACAGCAACACAGTACCAAAGTTCCTTTAAGCCATCCGGCAGTACTGTGAGGTAGATTGGTTAGGATGCATCCTCCAATTGAGTCACCAGGCACTTCTTGAGATACCAGCATTGCGCTCGGTCCTCTCCAAGATGAGTCCTCCCCTGGATCTTTCAATTGCTCGGCTTCTTCCCACAGGACAGACAGCACAGGACCACCTCTGAACCAGTAGGCCCCCAGACAGACTCTGGGCCTACTTGCAGTCACGTAGCCTTGGGCCAGTAGGCCCAGAGGCAGAAGAGGAGTTGTCACATACCTTAGGCCAAGCAGGCCATGAGGTGAGAGAGAGAGAGCAAGATGGCGTCTGCCCCTTAAGTATCCTCTCCCAGAATGCACAGCGGGGAGACCACGCTGATTCTGGGGAAAAGGACACCCAATATACCTTAGCCTGTTGCCCTTCCATTACTGGCCTGTGGTGACAACGACACCTACAGGCGACAGTGTGGAACTGCACGCAACACAGCCAATGCATGGTGCAGAGGCTAATTTATCCACAATTGAATCTGAACTATGTACAGAACAGATAACCCACTAAATTTACATGCGAGCGCCTGATCAACAGGAGCAGGGCACTACATAATTATTTACATTTCAAGGCAGTAAGGCAATAGCATTGCTCCCGGACTATCTAGTATCTAAAGTTTTAACAATGTACAAATGGTTAGTGTTCTTATCCGTCTAGATCCCTATCTCTCCTTAGCCAACGAAGACGCAGTGACTCAGAAACACCTGAAAGAGAGAAACAAACAATGCAAAAGCATCCTATCCTATAAAAGCATTGTGCAATATGTACACAGTGATTTAAACTGGTCCTCAGCCCAGGGCAGCATGAAACGTAAGAACATCCTATACTGTATATGTCTACATCATTTATATTTTTGAAAGTGGGCTCCATTCTCTGTAAGAATGCCACCCCTTTCATCATCAGTATAGAACTATAAAACTTTCAGCAATACTTCAATCAGTAACAGCCCTGATATACTGTATGTGCATAAGTCCATTATTTGAAGAAATAGGCAACCATTTCTTTATCGTAGCCTATTCTAACTAACTACATGTTCAGTGTCTTGAACCGATTACCGTCCATTAACTTTTGTTTCAACTACATTTCCTAGCAGTTCCTTTTCTTCTTTAAAAGGAAACTCCGAGGACAGGGCATGATTGCATTTCAAGCAACAAGCAGTCAGCCAAGATTGCAAGGGACCACACTTCAGGACACAGGCCCCCTTGCAATGACATCTTCAGTCTGCCCACCTGGCAGCCAAAGACAATTTTCTTCATTCTTTTTTTTTCCAACCAACAACCTGCTGAAGTCCACAGATCGCTCTTCAGGGTGAAACACCCCCAACAACTTTTAATATTTTGGCTAATGGGCTCAAGTGATTGCTCTCTGTAACTGCCAGTAGCATTCAGTCCAGCACAGTCCTGGCGTCACAGCTTTCTGAGATTTCCCAGTAGTAACTAGAGTTGAACTTGAGATCCCGGAGGAACAGATTCAAGTTCAGGTTCGGCCGAACTTCGGAAAAAAAGTTCGAGTTCGGGACCGAACTTGACCCGAACTTGACCCCGAACCCGAACCCCATTGAAGTCAATGGGGACCCGAATTTCTGAGGACTAAAAAGGCTCTAAAAAAGTAATGGAAAGGGCTAGAGGGCTGCAAATGGCAGCAAAATGTTGTTAAGAGCATGGGAAGTGCTCTGCAAACAAATGTGGATAGGGACTTAAAATAACATAAAAAAATAAAAAAATCAAATAATATGCTGGAGGTCCCCTTTTCAGCAGAAGAGGTACAGGAAGTCATTAAGAACCTCAGAAACTCAACGCCACGATGCCACACATATGGTGGGAATGCCCCAGAATACGCCCTTTCTGTAAAAAATAATTCAATTTAATGGATAAGCTAGTGGGAAAATAAAATACTTTGAAATAAAAATGTAGCGGGGTGCTAAATTTAAGGGAAGTGTTTGAGTGGTAAATAGGCTCAAACACCCTAATTCTGTAGGATTCATGGACCGCCTCCTCCTCCTCCTCCTCGTCCTCCTCCTGTGCCACATCCTCTTCCATCATCCCCGAAGCGTTTTTTCAAGGAGGGATGATGGAAGAGGATGTGGCACTGGCCATGTTGGTGGAGTACTCGAAACAGCGCAACAAGGCACACAGGTCTCGCATGAAGGCGCAGTTATTGGTGGTGAAGTGGTGCTGTTCCGCAGAGCGACTCACGCATGATTGCTGCAGCTGAACCTCCACTATCGCCTGCTGCTGCTCGCACAGTCTGGCCAGCATGTGCAAGGTGGAGTTCCACATTGTGGGCACATCACATATGAGGCGGTGAGCGGGAAGGCCGAAGTTACGCTGCAGCGCTGACAGGCGAGCAGCAGCAGGGTGAGAACGCCAAAAGTGCACACAGACGGCCCGCACTTTCTGCAGCAGCTCTGGCATATTGGGGTAATTTTTCAGGAACCTCTGGACCACCAAGTTCAGCACATGCGCCAGCCAAGGGATGTGCGTCAAACCGGCTAGGCCCAGAGCTGCTACGAGATTTCGCCCATTATCACACACCACCAGTCCGGGCTTGAGGCTCACTGACAGCAACCACTCATCGGTCTGTTGCTCCATGTCCCTCCACAACTCCTGCGCAGTGTGGGGTTTTTCCCCCAAACAGGAAAGTTTTAAAACTGCCTGCTGTCGTTTACCCCTGGCTGTGCTGAAGTTGGTGGTGAAGGTGTTACGCTGACTGGATGAGGAGGCGGTAGAGGATGAGGAAGCGGAGTAGGAGGAGTTAGCAACAAAAGGCAAACTGAAGCGCCCTGCAATCCTCAGTGGTGGAAGGACATGCGCCAAACTGCTATCTGCCTCAGGCCCAGCCGCCACTGCATTTACTCAGTTTGCTGTTAGGGAGGTATAACGTCCCTGACCGTGCTTACTGGTCCACGCATCCGTAGTTAGGTGGACCTTGCCACAGATGGCGTTGCGCAGTGCACACCTGATTTTGTCCCCCACTTGGTTGTGCAGGGAAGGGATGGCTCGCCTGGAAAAGTAGTGGCGGCTGGGCACGACGTACTGTGGGACAGCCAATGCCATCAGGCTTTTAAAACTCTGCGTCTCCACCAGACGGAATGACAGCATTTCAAAGCCCAGGAGTTTTGAAATGCTGCCATTCAGGGCCAGGGATCGCGGGTGGCTAGGGGGGTACTTCCTCTTCCGCTCCAGTGTTTGGGAGATAGAGAGCTGAACGCTTCCATGGGACATTGTGGAGATGGTTGGTGACCCAGGTGGTAGTGTTGCTGGCAGATGCTCTGTTTGCGGGTTGGCAGGTGCTACTGTCACTACAGAGGTGGATGAAGAGTCCGAGACTGCAGCAGAAGAGGAAGCAGGAGGAGCCAGAGACTTTTCTTTGTTTTGGAGGTGTTTACTCCACTGAAGCTCGTGCTTTGCACTTAGATGCCTGGTCATGCAGGTTGTGCTCAGGTTGAGAACGTTTATGCCTCACTTCAGGCTCTGATTGCACAGCGTGCAAACCACTCGTGTCTTGTCATCAGCACATTGTCTGAAGAACTGCCACGCTAGGGAACTCCTTGGACCTGGCTTTGGTGTGCTCGGTCCCTTGCTGCGTTGGGCAGTAGCACACGTACCGCTTTTGCACCCGGCTCCCTCTTCTGCTGTGCTGGTGGCTCTGTGCGACCACTGCCTCTTCCTCGAAACTACACTGGTCACCTGCATAACGTTGATTCCATGTGGGGTCGAGGACCTCATTGTCCTCCACATCATCTTCCACCCAGTCTTCACCCCTGCCCTCCTTGTCTGTCTGCACAATTGCGAAAGCAGCAGCAGTTGGCACCTGTGATTCGTCATCATCCGAGACGTGCTGCGATGGTCCTCCCATGTACTTATCATGAAACATAAGTGGTTGGGCATCGGTGCACTCAATCTCTTCCACTTCTGGGGCAGGGCTAGGTGGATGGCCCTGGGGAAACCCTGCTAACAGAGTCATCGAAAAGCAGAAGAGACTGCTGCATGATTTGGGGCTCAGACTGCTTGGCTGATTTGCAAGGGGGTGAGGTGATCTTTCATCAGAAGAGTGGGTGGGAGACAATGTGAAGGAACCGGAGGCACTGTCAGCAACCCAATCTACTATCACCTGTACTTGTCCTGGCCTCAACATTTGTACAGACTCATTAGGCATGACAAAATACCGACGCAGGCTCGGTCGCCTACTCGCACCTGAGGAAGGTGTTTCACTTGTGCGTGTAGCTGGCACAGATCGACCACGTCCTCTCCCTGCAACAGGAGCTCCACCAGCAGCACCACGACCGGAGCCACCACGTCCCTTTGACGTTCTCCTCATATTTTCCAAATTTAGGATCTTGCCCTAAATGGGTGTTTTTGGAAGAGCAAAACACACCCACAGTACATAAACGCTGTATCTCACAGCTACAGAACTGCAGAAAATGCTATTAAAAAAAAAAGTTTTTGTCCTACAATAATTTTTTTAGGATAGCACAGTAGAAGAAAAATATATAAATTGTTTATTTCACACACCTCCAGATATGCAGAAAACACTGCAAAATATTTTTTGTGGCCCTAAATGGGTGTTTTTGGAAGAGCACAACACACCCACAGTACGTAAACGCTGTATCTCACAGCTACAGAACTGCGGAAAATGCTATTAAAAAAAATATGTTATTTTTTTAGGATAGCACAGTAGAAGAAAAATATATAAATTGTTTTTTTCACACACCTCTAGATATGCAGAAAACACTGCAAAATATTTTTTGTGGCTCTAAATGGGTGTTTTTGGAAGAGCACAACACACCCACAGTATGTAAACGCTGTATCTCACAGCTACAGAACTGCAGAAAATGCTATTAAAAAAAAATGTTTTTGTCCTACAATAATTTTTTTAGGATAGCACAGTAGAAGAAAAATATATAAATTGTTTATTTCACACACCTCCAGATATGCAGAAAACACTGCAAAATATTTTTTGTGGCCCTAAATGGGTGTTTTTGGAAGAGCACAACACACCCACAGTACGTAAACGCTGTATCTCACAGCTACAGAACTGCAGAAAATGCTATTCAAAAACAATGTTTTTGTCCTACAATTATTTTTTATGGATAGCACAGTAGAAGAAAAATATATAAATTGTTTCATATTTGGATTGTCCAATCATTGGTGAAACACTCATCAAAATAGGCACCTCATCCCAGGCAATTTATAATAAAGGGGAGGTAGGACAAAAGGGATTTTTGTGGTGCATAGATAAATCAATGAGAGAGAGTTTCTAAAAATATATAATTTTTTATTTATTACAAATTTTGACAAAACATATAAAAAACAGATCCTAGGTATATTCAATACATGGTATGTCATACAGAAGTGGTGGTCATAATGCATAGAGTTTGGATGAAATACAAGAACTCGCATAAAAACCCGACATGTTTCGCTTAAAAAAGCTTCCTCAGGGGTATGCGATGACCATCAATGTTTGTCAAGTATGACTATACAAAAAAGGGATACAAGATTATACATTTGAATAAATAATAAACCATATTTAAACAAATTAGATACAGACAAGGTTAGACTGCAGGGTCAAATCCCTCCCTCTGTTACTTACCAAGCCACCCGTACCGTCTGCAACGCACCACCAGGAAACACAGGATCGAGAACGACGATCAACCCATATAGAGAAAGGCGCGGTTGTGTGACCACAGCGAACAATAGATAGGGGACCGGCTATATGTCAAAGACAAGGACAGGAATGAAAAAGAAAAAAGAAGAAAAGGGAAAAAAGAAATAGGAATGAAAACACAGTGAGATTGGTAAGCCAATAAGCAAACCATAGAGGACGGAAAAATCAGTCTACTATGAATTCAGTAGATAGTTACAGTAAATAAAGTTAACTTACATATAATCAAGTGAACAAGGGTATGTTCACTTGCAAATATTGTGGGGCTGTCTGCTTGAAGAAAGACAGATTTATGTTGTAGAAGCCACTAAAAGAAACCACAGTAGGTTTAGTTTATTTAGGTATGAATAGCATGGCGTGCCTATATCCTCCAAAAATAAGCACACAAAATCAAAAAGTAAAATTGATCAAAAGGAATTGAAGGACTGGATGTATTACAGGACGTGTATTGCATTTAAGCAATATTATTGTAAATAAATATTAAAATATTGTTGTTCCATATAAAAAAGAAGAAATGGAACATCATGGACAATAGTCTCCATATATATATAACTGAATCAATGATAAAGATGGAAAAAATAAATAATTACAAGTCCGACAGTCCAAAATAAAGTGGGACAAAAGCCCACTCTAACCTATAAAAAACAATATCATATACATTTAGTATAGTCCCTCATTAGTAGTGCGGACTAAGGAGTAAGTTATAAGCAAAAAGAGTATGAAATAGCGAAAAGGGAAAAGCAAAAATTAGCTAAACCTTACCTATAGATGTCCAAGGCACCAGCTTAGGCTCCACCAGCCCACACTGCTGCAAACAGCGTGTGAGCTGGTTATATACTGTCCGCCATTGCGGTCGGCGTCTGACATCACCGACCGCAATGCGGGCTAAGAGCGCATGACGTCAGCCCGTAAGACACAACACATGCCGAGGACTGCAGGAACCAGAGTGCACCAGGGCATGGGGAGGAGCCGCTCACCGTCACCGCGGGCGGGGCAGACGCAAGCGGACACTCCCCATTGGAACAAACAACCTGGATGGAGATGATAAAAGCAGCCGAAGCGGACAACGTGCCTGTCACCAAGGATAACGCTGCGCTGAAATAGGGTCATCCGTGGAGGATCTTAGATGACCCTGGGCGCCCATGTGGTCACACCGCACAAATCAAGGGGAATCATGGCCTGAGTGAGATGGTGGCGCGCAACAGACAGGGCAGGTGGCTGATGTCAAAAAAGATAAGCACAGATACAGAGCAACGGGCCCAGCTGGAGGACCAGCTCACATAGCCCGATGCTCCGAGGGAGGGGGAGGAAAAAAGACCCATGTCAATCCCTAAACAATCATATCAAAACTAGTTGATACAGATAAATAGAATGTTACATAATATCAACAAATAATACAACACATTGTAGAATACAATAACCTTTGAATAGAAATTGAAACTCGAATGTCCGTAACATGAAGGGCCACGAGAATTTACTCGTGACCCTTGATGCAGAGACATACACCATTTTACTGTGGCGGCAGTAGGCAGCTAATTGGACAAAAAAAAAGAGGGGAAGGGGAAAGGGGGAGGAAAAATGGAGAAGAGGAGGGAAGGACAATGAATATAAAACCAAAAATCCATTCGGAAGATAACATCAAAGAAATGATCTAAAACTGAGATTTTCATTAAATCCAGGAAAATGGGTGGCCCTAAGGTCATAGATCCAGCGCGCCTCGAGTTGGAGCAGGGTCCTATCTACACTGCCCCCCCTCGAGTCGAGCGGGACATGATCCAGGGCCAAAAACTTGATAACATCGGGATCAAAGTTATGATAGTGACCAACATGCCCACTAATTGCCGTCATTACTTTTCTCTTCAAAATGTGTTTCATATGGTCCCTTATTCTCTTAAAGAAAGGTCTTTTGGTTTTCCCAACATAGTACCCACCGCATTGACACTGAGCCAGATAAATCACCCCCACTGTTTGGCAGGTGACTACATCTCGGGTAGAGTGTCAATTGCCATTAGGTAATCTGAACTTAATTTTGGTATCTACAAAGCGACAAACGTCGCAATGACCACAAGGCGATGTGCCCCCAGTGGATATATTTTTGGAGACTGAAGAGGTCTGAAAATGACTATGAACAAGGCGGTCTCTCAAAGAGGGAACCCGTCTAAAAGTAATCTCTGGATGTTTTTTAACATATTTGTTCACAGTCGAATCTGCTAGTAATAAAGGCCAGAATTTTTGTAAGATGTTTCTCATTTCTTTATGTTGGGAAGCGTACCTAGTAATTAGTCTGACCGTGTCAGTAGTTGCAGAATTTTTAGAAGAAAAAATGAGAGAGCTTATTTTTTGTGTCTTAACCCGATTAAAGGCTTGTTTTAGACATTAATGGCTGTAGCCTCTAGCTTTTAGTCTCCGATAAAGGTCTTTTGAAGTGTCTCTAAAATCCGCATCCTTACTGCAGTTACGCCTAAGTCGAAGATATTGACTATAGGGAATGCTCTGCAAAAGGGGTGCTGGATGTGCACTGCTGGCATGAAGAATGGTGTTTCCAGCGGTGGGTTTCCTGTATAGACATGAATTGATTAGCCCTGTGCCATCAATAGAAATATTGAGGTCCAGGAAACTAATAGTAGTTTGACTGTAATTAATTGTAAATTTTAAATTAAAGTCATTGATAGACAAGAGATCAAAAAACTGCTGCGGTTGAATTTCATCGCCTGACCAAAAAATCAGTAGGTCATCTATGTACCTGTACCAGGAGATGACGTGGTCCAGGAAGGGAGCAAGGTCATCTCTAGAGAAGACCTGTCGTTCCCACCCCCCCAGGTACAGGTTGGCATACGATGGGGCACACTTAGTCCCCATCGCAACCCCCTGCACCTGGAGGTAATGGGAAGATCCAAAAAGAAAAACGTTATGTTTCAAAATATAGCTTATTAGCTCCAAAACAAAATCGTTATATACCCGTGAAGAGGGGCCTCTCTCAGAGAGGTGACCCTCTATAACCTCCAAACCCCTAGCATGGGGAATTGTGTTATAAAGGCTCTCAACATCGAGAGAGACAAGCCAGGTATTAGCCGGAAGCTGTATACCTTCTATTGTTCTTAATAAGTCGATGGTGTCTTTAACATACGATGAAAGCGAGGTGACATGAGGGGATAGATAGCTGTCAACTAAGGAGCTAGCGTTTTCAGTGAGACTGGAACAGCCAGAAATAATAGGCCATCCCGGCGGGTTAGTTAATGATTTGTGTGTCTTTGGCAGAGCATAAAACGTCGGAGTCCTTGGATTCTTAATATCAAGGAATTTCCATGTATCCTGATCTATAATGCCCTGCTGAAAAGCTTTAAGGATAATAGAACGATACTTGGCATGATAGTTTTCCAACACAGTTTTAGAAATTGGTCTATACCATTCAGAGTTAGACAAAATCTTCATACACATGATCTCGTAGTTCTCCACATCCATGATAACAAGGTTACAGCCTTTATCTGCGGGTTTAATTATTATCTCGGAATTACTTTGTAGAGATTTAATGGCCGCTTTTTGTGATGTAGTTAAATTTGAAGCTGCTGGAGAAGCAAAGTTCATTTCTTGAATACTGTTTGAAACCTGTTGAACAAAGGCCCAAATATTGGGATTGGTGTTCAACAGGGGAAAATTTCGGGATTTAGATCTGAAGGATTGAGGAGGGGGGAAGGACACGCCAGCGATAGACAAACCTGGTACATCACTCCACCAGGAATCCTCATCGGGGACATGGCCCTCCTCCCAAAGATCAATCAGGTCTAGCATTGCATTATGTTCAGTGATCTTTAATTTAGTATTAGTATCTATGTCACATATAGATGGTTCAACTGAAGGTTTATCATAGATCACTCTGTACATAAGGCGACGCGCGAACAAGTGTACATCTTTTATAAAATGAAATTTATCAACATTAGAATCTGGACAAAAGGTCAATCCTAGTTTCAAAATTTGAATCTCGCTTTCAGATAGGTTATAGCTAGACAGGTTGACTATGGATAATTCAAGACCACTGTCCACCTGTTTGGTAAGATTAGATGAATTGCTGAAACGGGAAGGGGAATCTATTCCTTCCCTAAAAAAATGGGTGCAATCCTAGTTTCGGATGGTAAAAGTGTCCCCGATGGTGATACCATTATATCAGTGTTACTCACCTTCGGAATTGCACCGAGATGCATGGGTGATGCTGTGATAGATGTGGAGAGTGCGGTAGAAACAATCGCGTGCGATGCTGTGGGTTGAGGGCCACGAGGTGCGCCAGAAGAAGGGTGCAACAAGGTAGAAAGGTGAGAGGAAATCAATTTAGATTGGGTGTGAGATGATCGACGTGGTAAAGGGGTGCCGAGTTGGTGTCGTAGTGATTCGGTTGATGCTGCGTTCAAATTGCCTTTACGCTTTTTAGGCAATCTGTCCCCAGACAAATCACAATAAATCGTAGATTGGCTAGAAGATAAAGAAGAGTTAGTAGAGAGATTTGATGCATTTTCATCTTTTTTCACATTTCTATAACTATTAGATCTGAATGGTTTCTGATTGGTATTGACATTCCATTTATAGGCAAAATTGTTTGTATAAGCATTTTTGTCACGTATAAATTTGTCCTCTTTTGTCCTAATGATGTCTATCGTATAGGATTCTATATGTTCTTTAAGGGCCTGTTCTTTTTTCTTGAATCTTGTGCTGGTCATGACTAGTGTTGAGCGAACCCGAACTGTAAAGTTCGAGTCCGTACCGAACTTTAGCTTTTTCCCGAACCCGAACCCGAACCCGGACTTTGCGCAAAAGTCCGGGTTCGGGTTCGGCAATCTAATTACGCATTTAGAAATGCTTCAGGGGCCAGCCAATCACCTTTTGATTAGCTAGTGTGCCCTTAGAGGCCATCATAGCCATGCCTACTAATGGCATGGCTGTGATTGGTCAGTGCAACATGTGACCCAGCTTCTATATAAGCTAGAGGCACACAGCACACACGTCACTCTGCTTCAGAATAGATAGGGAGAGGATCTTGGCTGCTGCTGTTGCTAATAGGGAGAGATTGTAAAATACATGAGGTAGTCCTGATTCTGCAATCTGAGGGAAAAGATAGAGAGATAGTGTAGTGTAGGGCCAGGTTCCTGTTGGTGCTTTCAGGAGAGAGAATATTATATAGGAGTCCAGATTCAGAGATTAAAATCAGCGATCTGCATAGGTTTACCTGTTTGTGTTGCAGTGCACAGTCTTTTTACACTGCCATGAGCCCAGTGTCAGAGAAAATCTAACTTTTAGGGGGAAAAAAAAGGCACTTTATTGTGCTCTTTTCCAAAAGACCCATAGGGCAAAAAAAAAAAATTGCATTTTATTTTGCTCGTGCAAAAAAAGACCCGTTTAGGGCAAAGAAAAAAATAAATAAAAATTTGCACTTTAATGTACGCTTGCAAAAAGAGCCATTCAGGGCCACAAAAAATAGTTTGCAGTGTGTTATACATATGTGGAGGTGTGTGAAATAAACAATTTCTATATAGTTTTCTCCTACTGTGCTATACTAAAAAAAACAACATTTTTTTTGAATAGCATTTTCTGCAGTTCTGTAGCTGTGCGATTCAGCAGTTATGTACTGTGGGTGTGTTCTGCTCTTCCAAAAAACGCAGTTTAGGGGCACAAAAAATAGTTTGCAGTGTGTTATACATATTTGGAGGTGTGTGAAATAAACAATTTCTATATAGTTTTCTCCTACTGTGCTATACTAAAAAAACAACATTTTTTTTGAATAGCATTTTCTGCAGTTCTGTAGCTGTGCGATTCAGCGGTTACGTACTGTGGGTGTGTTCTGCTCTTCCAAAAAACGCCGTTTAGGGGCACAAAAAATTGTTTGCAGTGTGTTATACATATTTGGAGGTGTGTGAAATAAACAATTTCTAAATAGTTTTCTTCTACTGTGCTATACTAAAAAACCAAAATTTTTTTTGAATAGCATTTTCTGCAGTTCTGTAGCTGTGCGATTCAGCGGTTACGTACTGTGGGTGTGTTCTGCTCTTCCAAAAAACGCCGTTTAGGGGCACAAAAAATAGTTTGCAGTGTGTTATACATATTTGGAGGTGTGTGAAATAAACAATTTCTATATAGTTTTCTCCTACTGTGCTATACTAAAAAAACAACATTTTTTTTGAATAGCATTTTCTGCAGTTCTGTAGCTGTGCGATTCAGCGGTTACGTACTGTGGGTGTGTTCTGCTCTTCCAAAAAACGCCGTTTAGGGGCACAAAAAATAGTTTGCAGTGTGTTATACATATTTGGAGGTGTGTGAAATAAACAATTTCTATATAGTGTTCTCCTACTGTGCTATACTAAAAAAACAACATTTTTTTTGAATAGCATTTTCTGCAGTTCTGTAGCTGTGCTATTCAGCGGTTACGTACTGTGGGTGTGTTCTGCTCTTCCAAAAAACGCCGTTTAGGGGCACAAAAAATTGTTTGCAGTGTGTTATACATATTTGGAGGTGTGTGAAATAAACAATTTCTAAATAGTTTTCTTCTACTGTGCTATACTAAAAAAACAACATTTTTTTTGAATAGCATTTTCTGCAGTTCTGTAGCTGTGCGATTCAGCGGTTACGTACTGTGTGTGTGTTCTGTTCTTCCAAAAAACGCTGTTTAGGGGCACAAAAAATAGTTTGCAGTGTGTTATACATATTTGGAGGTGTGTGAAATAAACAATTTCTATATAGTTTTCTCCTGCTGTGCTATACTAAAAAAACAACATTTTTTTTGAATAGCATTTTCTGCAGTTCTGTAGCTGTGCGATTCAGCGGTTACGTACTGTGGGTGTGTTCTGCTCTTCCAAAAAACGCTGTTTAGGGGCACAAAAAATAGTTTGCAGTGTGTTATACATATTTGGAGGTGTGTGAAATAAACAATTTCTATATAGTTTTCTCCTACTGTGCTATACTAAAAAAACAAAATTTTTTTTGAATAGCATTTTCTGCAGTTCTGTAGCTGTGCGATTCAGCGGTTACGTACTGTGGGTGTGTTCTGCTCTTCCAAAAAACGCTGTTTAGGGGCACAAAAAATAGTTTGCAGTGTGGTATACATATTTGGAGGTGTGTGAAATAAACAATTTCTATATAGTTTTCTCCTACTGTGCTATACTAAAAAAACAAAATTTTTTTTGAATAGCATTTTCTGCAGTTCTGTAGCTGTGCGATTCAGCGGTTACGTACTGTGGGTGTGTTCTGCTCTTCCAAAAAACGCCGTTTAGGGGCACAAAAAATAGTTTGCAGTGTGTTATACATATTTGGAGGTGTGTGAAATAAACAATTTCTATATAGTTTTCTCCTACTGTGCTATACTAAAAAAACAACATTTTTTTTGAATAGCATTTTCTGCAGTTCTGTAGCTGTGCGATTCAGCGGTTACGTACTGTGGGTGTGTTCTGCTCTTCCAAAAACACCCATTTAGGGCAACATCCTAAATTTGGAAAATATGAGGAGAAGGTCAAAGGGACGTGGTGGCCCCGGTCGTGGTGCTGCTGGTGGAGCTCCTGTTGCAGGGAGAGGACGTGGTGGATCTGTGCCAGATACACGCACAAGTGAAACACCTTCCTCAGGTGCGAGTAGGCGACCGAGCCTGCGGCGGTATTTTGTCGCGCCTAATGAGGCTGTACGAATGTTTAGGCCAGGACAAGTACAGGCGATAGTAGATTGGGTTGCTGACAGTGCCTCGGGTTCCTTCACATTGTCTCCCACCCACTCTTCTGATGAAAAATCAGGGGTGGCACCTGAAACCCATGTCCATCAGTCTTTCACCTCACCCCCTTGCAAATCAGCCAAGCAGTCTGAGCCCCAAATTATGCAGCAGTCTCTTCTGCTTTTCGATGACTCTGTTAGCAGGGTTTCCCAGGGCCATCCACCTAGCCCTGCCCCAGAAGTGGAAGAGATTGAGTGCACCGATGCCCAACCACTTATGTTTCATGATGAGTACATGGGAGGACCATCGCAGTACGTCTCGGATGATGACGAAACACAGATGCCAACTGCTGCTGCTTTCACAATTGTGCAGACAGACAAGGAGGGCAGGGGTGAAGACTGGGTGGAAGATGATGTGGAGGACGATGTGGTCCTCGACCCCACATGGAATCAACGTTATGCAGGTGACCAGTGTAGTTTGGAGGAAGAGGCGGTGGTCGCACAGAGCCACCAGCACAGCAGAAGAGGGAGCAGGGTGCAAAAGCGGAGCGTCCGTCCCCTAGACAGTATGTCTGCTACTGCCCAAGGCAGCAAGGGACCGAGCACACCAAAGCCAGGTCCAAGGAGTTCCCTAGCGTGGCAGTTCTTCACACAATGTGCTGATGACAAGACACGAGTGGTTTGCAGGCTGTGCAATCAGAGGCTGAAGCGAGGCATAAACGTTCTCAACCTGAGCACAACCTGCATGACCAGGCATCTAAGTGCAAAGCACGAGCTGCAGTGGAGTAGACACCTCAAAAACCAAGAAAGGTCTCTGGCTCCTCCTGCTTCCTCTTCTGCTGCAGTCTCGGCCTCTTCATCCACCTCTGTAGTGACAGTGGCACCTGCCACCCCGCAAACAGAGGATCTGCCAGCAACACTACCACCTGGGTCACCAACCATCTCCACAATGTCCCATGGAAGCGTTCAGCTCTCTATCTCCCAAACATTGGAGCGGAAGAGGAAGTACCCCCCTAGCCACCCGCGATCCCTGGCCCTGAATGCCAGCATTTCAAAACTCCTGGGCTTTGAAATGCTGTCATTCCGTATGGTGGAGACGCAGAGTTTTAAAAGCCTGATGGCATTGGCTGTCCCACAGTACGTCGTGCCCAGCCGCCACTATTTTTCCAGATGAGCCATCCCTTCCCTGCACAACCAAGTGGGGGACAAAATCAGGTGTGCACTGCGCAACGCCATCTGTGGCAAGGTCCACCTAATTACGGATGCGTGGACCAGTAAGCACGGTCAGGGACATTATATCTCCCTAACAGCACACTGGGTAAATGCAGTGGCGGCTGGGCCTGAGGCAGATAGCAGTTTGGCGCATGTCCTTCCACCACCGAGGATTGCAGGGCGCTTCAGTTTGCCTCCTGTTGCTAACTCCTCCTACTCCACTTCCTCATCCTCTACCGCCTCCTCATCCGGTCAGCGTAACACCTTCACCACCAACTTCAGCACAGCCAGGGTAAACGACAGCAGGCAGTTTTAAAACTTTCCTGTTTGGGGGAAAAACCCCACACCGCGCAGGAGTTGTGGAGGGACATGGAACAACAGACCAATGAGTGGTTGCTGTCAGTGAGCCTCAAGCCCGGCCTGGTGGTGTGCGATAATGGGCGAAATCTCGTAGCAGCTCTGGGCCTAGCCGGTTTGACGCACATCCCTTGCCTGGTGCATGTGCTGAACTTGGTGGTCCAGAGGTTCCTTAAAAATTACCACAATATGCCAGAGCTGCTGCAGAAAGTGCGGGCTGTGTGTGCGCACTTTCGGCGTTCTCACCCTGCTGCTGCTCGCCTGTCAGCGCTGCAGCGTAACTTCGGCCTTCCCGCTCACCGCCTCATATGTGACGTGCCCACAAGGTGGAACTCCACCTTGCACATGCTGGCCAGACTGTGCGAGCAGCAGCAGGCGATAGTGGAGGTTCAGCTGCAGCAATCACGCGTGAGTCGCTCTGCGGAACAGCACCACTTCACCACCAATAACTGGGCCTCCATGCGAGACCTGTGTGCCTTGTTGCGCTGTTTCGAGTACTCCACCAACATGTCCAGTGCCAATGACGCCGTTCTTAGCGTTACTATCCCAGTTCTATGCCTCCTTGAAAAAACGCTTCGGGCGATGATGGAAGAGGATGTGGCACAGGAGGATGAGGAGGAGGAGGAGGAAGCGGGATCATTTCAAAGGCTTTCAGGGCAGTCTTTCACAAGTGGCTACGAGGGTGGGTTCCTGCACCAACAAACGCCAGGTACACAATTGTCCGGCAGAAAGGGCACAGTTCTGGAGGATGACGAGGTGGAGGAGGAGATGGAGGAGGAGGAGGAGGAGGAGGAGGAGCCATTTTCACAGCAGGGTGGCACCCAGACCAGCTCGTGGCCATCACTGGTGCGTGGCTGGGGGGATACAGAGGACACAGACGATACACCTCCCACAGAGGACAGCTTTTCTTTGCCTCTGGGCAGCCTGGCACACATGAGCGATTACATGCTGCAGTGTTTCCGCAATGACCGCCGAGTTGCCCACATTTTAACTGGTGCTGATTACTGGGTGGCCACCCTGCTGGATCCCCGTTACAAGGACAACGTACCGTCCTTAATTCCCTCACTGGAGCGGGATCGTAAGATGCGCGAGTACAAGCGCACGCTGGTAGACGTGCTGCTGGTGGCATTCCCACCTGACAGCGGGCGTACGGTGGAAGCACAAGGCGAAGGCAGAGGAGGAGGAAGAGGTCGCCAACGCAGCCGGGGCTCCGGCAGCACCTCAGAAGGCAGGGTTAGCATGGCTGAAATGTGGAAAAGCTTTGTCAGCATGCCACAACAACCAGCACCACCAGCTGAGATGGAACGTCTTAGCAGGAGGCAGCATTTCACCAACATGGTTGAGCAGTATGTGTCCACAGGCCTACACGTACTGGATGACGGGTCTGCCCCCTTTAACTTCTGGGTCTCCAAATTGGGCACATGGCCTGAGCTTGCCCTTTATGCCTTGGAGGTGCTGGCCTGCCCTGCAGCCAGTGTATTATCTGAACGTGTATTTAGCACGGCAGGGGGCATTATCACAGACAAGCGCAGCCGTCTGTCCAGAGCCAATGTGGACAAGCTCACGTTCATTAAAATGAACCAGGCATGGATCCCACAGGACTTGTCCGTACCTTGTGCAGAATAGACATGTATACCGGTGTTGTGACAAAAACTGTCCGGCCATCGGATTGTGTCCGGCCCATACTGCGAAGGCGCAGCGCTTGCGCAGTACAGAGGACAAGGAGATTCACAAAATCTCCCAAGATGAACGGCGTCTGCGCTGTGAGTGCAGGTTCAAGCCCCACCACCCAAGTGGACATACGGTAGCACATAGTAAAAGGGCCCCTCACGGGCTCGGTTCGATCGACACGCTTCGGGCACGGCCTCACTTGGCTCGGCTTGAACCACGGATGGTGTGGCCTTCACCTGAACTCACCACGCAGGCGCCGTTCGTCTTGGGAGATTTTCGAAATCCCCTTGTCCTACATACTGAGCAAGCGCAGTACAGGGTGGACACTATTTGACGGGGGACAGAATTCGACACATCACCGGCCTTACCCAGCCATTGTTGTATTTTTGAACCAGTGTTGGCTACCTCGTCCTCCTCCACCGCCGCTTCCACCTACACAGCCACATCCACCGCCACCTCAACCTCCTACTCCATATGGACCTCGTCCTCCTAAGTAAAGATTATAATTTTTATTTTATTTTTTTGTAGCGCACAGATCCTTTCCCCCTTACCTGCCTTTATGTTGTTGGCTCCTCGCAGGAGGGAGAAAGGCACACCGCACTACCAGCCCGTACCCTCCTATATAAAAAGGTTGAGCGGTGTACTTGACGGGCCGTGTCCACAGCCGGAGTCAAAACTCCTCCAGAGGATGATTCTCACCTCTACTGTAGGTAGAGGCAAGTCCTTTAATTCCCAGTAAAGTCAATGTCCACACCAGCTGAAATTACAACTCTTATTCTCTCATGGCAAAATAAACTCTACTCGGATAGAAAAGGTTAGAGCAAAGAAACAGGACAGCTTAAGGTGTGGAGGAGGTCCAGGCACAAACGTAGCACATTCACTTCACTGCTTAGGTTTCTCAAACAGTTTTAGGTGCACGGTCTCTGCCACAGACCTTGAGGTTGGTCTCTGCCACAGACCGGGTGTACAAGGCCCCTGCCACGGACCTGGAGAACTTTGGTCTCTGCCATAGGGATGAGCTTCGTGTTCGAGTCGAACATACGTTCGACTCGAACATCGGCTGTTCGATCGTTCGACGAAGATCGAACGATTTGGGCCGTTCGCGCCAAATTCGAGTGACGCGAACGGCCCACAATGCACTACGCCATCGCAGTGTCATCCAGGCGCTGTGATTGGCCAAGCATGCACTGTGACCCCGCATGCTTGGCTAATCACAGCGCCGGCAGCGAGGAGAGCAATGATTGGCCACAGGCAGGATGCCTGTGGCCAATTATTGCTGAGGGTGTTTAGTACACGCCCCACACTATAAAAGGCCGCCAGCACGGCGGCCTAGTGTAGTGTGTTCCGGAGCAGGGATAGAGCAGCATAGGCAGGGACAGTGACTGTTATTTCTTTCTTGCTTAACCTGGATTCCTTTAGTTTAGGGAAAGAGAAGGATAGGTAGGGAGAGTGTCAGTGTGTTTTGTGCTTGTGCTATAGTGTGCTTAAAAAAAACATTTATTCTAGGGACAGAAAACTGTAGGTAGGGACAGTGTCAGTTTCTTTCACTCTGCAAGTCCTTGTTTCCAGGGACCTGGAAGGACAGTGAGTGAATTGTCCTTGTGCTATATTGTGCTTAAAAAAACATTTATTCTAGGGACAGAAAACTGTAGGTAGGGAGAGTGTCAGTTTCTTTCACTCTGCAAGTCCTTGTTTCCAGGGACCTGTAAGGACAGTGAGTGAATTGTCCTTGTGCTATATTGTGCTTAAAAAAAACATTTATTCTAGGGACAGAAAACTGTAGGTAGGGAGAGTGTCAGTTTATTTCACTCTGCAAGTCCTTGTTTCCAGGGACCTGGAAGGACAGTGAGTGAATTCTCCTTGTGCTATATTGTGCTTAAAAAAAACATTTATTCTAGGGACAGAAAACTGTAGGTAGGGAGAGTGTCAGTTTATTTCACTCTGCAAGTCCTTGTTTCCAGGGACCTGGAAGGACAGTGAGTGAATTGTCCTTGTGCTATATTGTGATTAAAAAAAACATTTTTTCTAGGGACAGAAAACTGTAGGTAGGGAGAGTGTTTTTTTTCTTTCACTCTGCAAGTCCTTGTTTCCAGGGACCTGTAAGGACAGTGAGTGAATTGTCCTTGTGCTATATTGTGCTTAAAAAAAACATTTATTCTAGGGACAGAAAACTGTAGGTAGGGAGAGTGTCAGTTTATTTCACTCTGCAAGTCCTTGTTTCCAGGGACCTGGAAGGACAGTGAGTGAATTGTCCTTGTGTTATATTGTGATTAAAAAAAACATTTTTTCTAGGGACAGAAAACTGTAGGTAGGGAGAGTGTTTTTTTTCTTTCACTCTGCAAGTCCTTGTTTCCAGGGACCTGTAAGGACAGTGAGTGAATTGTCCTTGTGCTATATTGTGATTAAAAAAAACATTTTTTCTAGGGACAGAAAACTGTAGGTAGGGAGAGTGTTTTTTTTCTTTCACTCTGCAAGTCCTTGTTTCCAGGGACCTGTAAGGACAGTGAGTGAATTGTCCTTGTGCTATATTGTGCTTAAAAAAAACATTTATTCTAGGGACAGAAAACTGTAGGTAGGGAGAGTGTCAGTTTATTTCACTCTGCAAGTCCTTGTTTCCAGGGACCTGGAAGGACAGTGAGTGAATTGTCCTTGTGCTATATTGTGATTAAAAAAAACATTTTTTCTAGGGACAGAAAACTGTAGGTAGGGAGAGTGTTTTTTTTCTTTCACTCTGCAAGTCCTTGTTTCCAGGGACCTGGAAGGACAGTGAGTGAATTCTCCTTGTGCTATATTGTGCTTAAAAAAAACATTTATTCTAGGGACAGAAAACTGTAGGTAGGGAGAGTGTCAGTTTATTTCACTCTGCAAGTCCTTGTTTCCAGGGACCTGGAAGGACAGTGAGTGAATTGTCCTTGTGCTATATTGTGATTAAAAAAAACATTTTTTCTAGGGACAGAAAACTGTAGGTAGGGAGAGTGTTTTTTTTCTTTCACTCTGCAAGTCCTTGTTTCCAGGGACCTGTAAGGACAGTGAGTGAATTGTCCTTGTGCTATATTGTGATTAAAAAAAACATTTTTTCTAGGGACAGAAAACTGTAGGTAGGGAGAGTGTCAGTTTCTTTCACTGTGAAAGTCCTTGTTTCAAGGGACAGAGAAGGACACCTGAAGGTAGCCCTTATTGCTTTTTTCCCATCTCCCTGCAGGCCATCTATTAGAATCTCTGGAAGGCAAACAAGGAGAGGCAGACAGTCAGGAGGCAATAAAAGAGGGCAAGCAGGCTCTGTGTCTGGGGGCGACAGTGCTGGTCGTGGACGCGGTGCATTGTCATCAGCACATGGCCATGGGACACGCTTGTCCTTCTTTTCGGCAGCTGGACATGTTGAGCCACATCATGCCGAAGACTTGGTAGAGTGGATGACCAAGCCCTCCTCCTCCTCCTCATCCTCTCTCACCCAGGCTCAGGGTACTGGAAAAGCAGCTGCCAAAGCGTCGTCTTCCCTGGTATCAATGTCAGACAAATCATCAGTCACTCCTTCCCTAGACCCACCATGTCCTCCTCCTGAGGAGTCCCCCGAACTGTTTCAGCACAGTGTTGGGTACATGCTCCAGGAGGATGCCCAGCGTTTCGAAGGGTCTGATGATGAAACCCAGCTAGAGGAAGGCAGTAGCGTGAGAGCAGACAGAGGGGATGCTCAAGAAGGACACCAATCTGGCAGTCATGTTCCAGCAGCTGCAGCATACTGCCAGATTGGCTCCAGTGATGAGGAGGGAGGGGATGATGAGGTCACTGACTCCACGTGGGTGCCTAATAGGAGAGAGGAGGAGGAGGAGGATGAGGAGGAGGCACATCTCCAACGAGGCAGGATGCCCTTTGGTGGCCAGCGTAAGGGCAGTACACCGACGGAATCACACCGCAGAGCTCCGCCTGTGCAGGGCGCTGCCTCTGCCCGTCATTCAAAAAGTTCTTTGGTGTGGGCCTTTTTTGAGGCTAGTGCATCAGATCGCACAGCTGCTGTTTGCAACATATGTCTCAAGCGTATATCGCGTGGCCAAAACATCAGCCGCTTGGGTACCACATGCCTTACCAGACATATGTTGACCTGCCATGCAGCTCGTTGGTAAGCCTACCTCAAAGACCCACACCAAAGAACAAAGCGGACCTCTCCTTGCACCGCATCAGCTGGGATCTCCAACCCCACTATAACTTCAGTCCTCTCTGAAACATGCACTGAGAGGAATGAAGGTGTAGAATTAGGTGTGTCACAGCCAAGTACTTGCGCCCACTCTGCTAGCAGTACACCGACGTCCGATTCTAGCAGGCAAATTTCCCTGCCCCAGCTGCTGGACCGTCGAAAGAAGTTCACTCCCAGCCATCCACATGCCCAGCGGTTGAATGCTAGCTTGGCTAAATTGCTAGCGCTTCAACTGCTGCCTTTTCAGTTGGTAGACTCGGCCCCCTTCCGTGAGTTTGTGCAATGTGCAGTTCCTCAGTGGCAGGTTCCCAAACGCCACTTTTTCTCACGGAAGGCTATTCCGGCTCTCTACCGGCATGTGGAAGGCAATGTCTTGGCCTCGCTGGACAGGGCGGTCAGCGGTAAGGTGCATATTACCGCTGACTCATGGTCCAGCAGGCATGGACAGGGACGTTACCTTTCTTTCACGGCCCATTGGGTCACTCTTTTGGCAGCTGGGAAGGATTCAGGACAAGGTGCAGTAGTGTTGGAGGTTGTCCCACCGCCACGCCTCCAAAATGCTACTACTGGTTGTGACACACCTCTCTCCTCCACCCCCTCCTCTTCTTCTTCCTCCATGGCCTCTTCCTGTGGTTTGTCCTATGAACCAGCGGTGCTCCGTAGCCGTTCACGGGGCTACGCAAGTACGCAGGCAAAAAGATGCCATGCCGTGCTTGCGCTGGTGTGTTTGGGGGACAGAAGCCACACTGGGGCAGAGGTCCTGTCTGCTCTGCAGGGCCAGGCCGAGAGGTGGTTGACGCCACGCCAGCTTAAGCCAGGAATGGTGGTTTGCGACAATGGCACCAACCTCCTCTCCGCCCTCCGACAGGGACAACTGACCCATGTGCCCTGTGTGGCTCACGTCCTTAACCTGGTGGTGCAGCGCTTCTTGGGCAGGTACCCGGGCTTACAGGATGTCCTGAGGCAGGCCAGGAAAGTCTGTGTGCATTTCCGCAGATCTTATAATGCCAGTGCTCGCCTGGCTGAGCTGCAAAAGGAGTTGAACCTGCCCAAGAACCGCCTTATATGTGACATGCCCACCAGGTGGAACTCAACGTTGGCCATGCTGCAGCAGCTGCACACGCAGCAGAGGGCCATCAATGAGTACCTGTGCGACTACGGCACCAGGACAGGGTCAGGGGAGCTTGGTTTTTTTTCTCCACGCCAGTGGGGCATGATCAGGGATGCATGCACTGTCCTGGCACCATTTGAGGAGGCCACGAGGATGGTGAGCAGTGACAGTGCATGCATCAGTGACACTGTACCTCTTGTCCACCTGTTGGAGCACACGCTGCGTGGAATAATGGACAGGGCACTTGAGGCAGAACAGAGGCAGGAAGAGGAGGACTTCCTTGCCTCTCAAGGCCCCCTTTACCCAGACAGTGTTCCTTCTGTCCCACCCATCGCACAGGAAGAGGAGGAGGAGGAGGAGGAGGAGGAGGAGGATTGTGTCAGCATGGAGGTGGAGGCTGGCACTCAGCATCATCAGCAGCAGTCTTTTAGGGATGATTTACAGTCCCAAGAAACCAGTGGACTTGTACGTGGCTGGGAGGAGGTGGCTGCGGATCATGTCGTCCTTAGTGACCCAGAGGACTCCGGAGCGAATGCCTCAGCAAACCTACGCTGCATGGCCTCCCTGATCCTGCAAAGTCTGCGGAAGGATCCTCGTATTCTTCGGATCAAGGAGAGGGACCATTACTGGCTGGCCACTCTCCTTGATCCACGGTACAAGGGTAAGGTTGCGGACCTTATGTTACCGTCGCAGAGGGAGCAGAGGATGAGACAACTCCGGGAGGCCTTGCAGAAAGGTCTATGCAACGCGTTCCCAGAGACTGGGAGGTTGCAAACTCCTGGTCCTGGACAACGAGTTGCTGAGGCTTCGGCCAGTCAAAGAAGGAGCGGTGGGGAAGGTGGCCGTCTGACCGATGCGTTCAGACAATTCTTTAGTCCGCAGCCCCAAAGTATGATCGGTTCCAGCAACCATCGCCAGCGTCTGATAAACATGGTGCAGGAATATCTAGGGGCAAGGTCAGACTTGGACACCTTCCCCACCGAAAATCCTCTGGCTTACTGGGTCTTGAGGATGGATCACTGGCCAGAGCTTGCACAGTATGCAATTGAGCTACTGGCCTGTCCTGCATCCAGCGTTCTTTCGGAACGCACATTCAGTGCTGCTGGAGGATTTGTCACGGATCACAGGGTGCGCCTGTCCACCGACTCGGTTGATCGACTGACTTTCATCAAGATGAACCAGTCTTGGATCACCACCAGCTACCACACACCTGATGCTGATATAACAGACTAATTGATTTTAACATGTCACATCCCTTCAAGACTGATGCTGATGCTGAGTGCCTGTGCTGTTATGTTGACTGGCTATCCTCCTCCTCCGAGTCCTCAATGATACGATTGATGATGATAGCTTGTAAGATCATTTTTGTTTATGGGTGCCGCCACCAGTGCCTAACGCCCAATTTTTCAGCCCCTGTTTAACAGGGGCGTGTAATTACAATTTTTGAAGCAATACTTTGCAACAGGGCTCATTGCTGTGCTCCAAGTACAGTATCTGTGAGGAGTTGCAGTGTTGTGCCACCAGTGCCTAAGGCCCAATTTTTCAGCCCCTGTTTAACAGGGGCGTGTCATTACAATTTTTGAAGCAATACTTTGCAACAGGGCTCATTGGTGTGCTCCAAGTACAGTATCTGTGAGGAGTTGCAGTGTTGTGCCACCAGTGCCTAAGGCCCAATTTTTCAGCCCCTGTTTAACAGGGGCGTGTCATTACAATTTTTGAAGCAATACTTTGCAACAGGGCTCATTGCTGTGCTCCAAGTACAGTATCTGTGAGGGGTTGCAGTGTTGTGCCACCAGTGCCTAAGGCCCAATTTTTCAGCCCCTGTTCAACAGGGGCATGTAATTACAATTCTTGATCTAATAATTCACAGCAGGGCCCATTGCTGCACCCACCAAGAGTAACTGTCAGGGCTTACAGTGTTGTGGCACCAGCACCACCATCAAAGGCCCAATTTTTACTACCACTGTTCAACAATTATATGTAATTAAAATTCCTGATATAATAGTTGACAGCAGGGCGTTCCAGCACCAACCAAGAGTAACTGTGAGTGCTTACAGTGTTGTGCCAACACCAACAACTAAGGGGCCTATTTCTGCAGAGTATATACGGCAGGTCCCTACTTTCAAACATCCAACTTACAAACGACTCCTACTTGCAAACGCAAGAAGACAACAGGAAGTGAGAGGAAATCTACCACTAGGAAGGAAAATTCTCTCCTGTAAGAATAAATATGGGAGAAAGGTGTCTCCTCTGTACTGATGCTTTATCAGCAATCCTTGTTTCAAGAAAAACACCACATTTCAAAAACAGTTGTCATTGGGACGGAAAGTGAGGTGAAATGTTCTGAACAGGGGCACAGACAGCAAAACAAATGTTACAGGGGTGATAACCCTTACCTATGTTTTCCAAAAAGTTTAAAAATAGATTTTTGGTCTGGAGCTACACTTCAACAATGTACCTGTTCAAAATTACAAACAGACTCTACATAAGAACAAACCTACAGTCCCTGTCTTGTATGCACCGCCTGTATAGGGCTGTTCAGAGTATATAGGGCCTTTTTTATTTTATGTGCGGGGTTCCCCTTAATATCCATACAAGACCCAAAGGGGCTGGTAATGGGCTGGGGTAGGGGGGGGGGTCATGGGGTAGCTATGCCATTTTTCTTAAAGAATTTCATCCATATTACCGGGACCAGACATTACATTAAAGCCGCAAGCAGTTTTAAATGGCTTTTTTTTCCTTTAGAAGTGTCATTTTGTGCAGGGACAGTTCTAAACACGGGAAACACGTGGCACTTCACAGGCATACTTTAGACACCCCCCAGGTACGATATTTAAAGGAATATTTGACTTTTTTTTTTTCACTTTATGCATCATTAAAATGACTGCTCCCGAAAAACGACCGTTTTTAAAACTTCTTTTTGCATTGATACATGTCCCCTGGTGCAGAACCCGGGTTCCCAAACCCTTTTTAGGACAATAACATGCATAATAGTTGTTATAATTAGCACTTTAGAATTCGAACGTTCGCATCCATTGTATTTAATAGGGTTCTAATGTTCGTTCGAACTTTCGGTCCGTTCGCGGGTTCTGGTGCGAACCGAACCCGGGGGTGTTCGGCTCATCACTACTCTGCCACAGACCAGGGTGTATAAGGCCCCTGCCACGGGCCGGGTGAATAAGGCCTCTGATACAGTCAAGATGACCTTGAGCTTCTCCTTCTACGAACCTAGCCCATATCAAGGGGAAGACATCTCTCCAGGGAGTCAACAGACCCTTCCTTCACCGTGACTCCCGCATTGGTCCATCAGAATGATCCTCCCTTCCCTGGAACATGGACCCCTACACGAGGTGGCACCCTAAGACTCCTCGACCCTTAGCGGACTCCAGACAAAGGCTCTGGACTCCAGGCTTTACTCCCTCACCTAGGCCTCCATACCCAGGGCAGCAGGAACTCCAGGATAGTACCTCACCCCGGGCTAAAGGTACCCGAGATGGAACAGGAACACATGCACCCAGGCCGAAGGCATCTGGGCGTGGACCCCACTGGACATCAGCCCCCAGGCCAAAGGTCTGCCCCTTTTATATGCTCTCCCGGCATGCACAGCAGGTTCACCGCCCCGCTGTACTACTGCCAAGAGGGGACACAAAAGGCACAGCACTGTATCGGCGGTTCAACCCTAGCCTACCATGGCAGCGCCACCTGTAGGCCGCAGGGAACTGCACACCAATACTGTCCCCGAGGACAAAATGGTCCATGAATCCTACAGAATTAGGGTGTTTGAGCCTATTTACCACTCAAACACTTCCCTTAAATTTAGCACCCCGCTACATTTTTATTTCAAAGTATTTTATTTTTCCACTAGCTTATCCATTAAATTGAATAATTTATTCCAAAAAGGGCGTATTCTGGGGCATTCCCACCATATGTGTGGCATTGTGCCGTTGAGTTTCTGAGGTTCTTAATGACTTCCCGTACCTCTTCTGCTGAAAAGGGGGCCTCCAGCATATTTTTTAATTTTTTTATTTTTTTTATGTTATTTTAAGTTATTTCCCTATCCACATTTGTTTGCAGAGCACTTGCCATGCTCTTAACAACATTTTGCTGCCATTTGAAGCCCTCTAGCCCTTTCCATTACTTTTTTAGAGCCTTTTTAGTCCTTAGAAGTCCGGGTCCCCATTGACTTCAATGGGGTTCGGGTTCGGGTCCGGGTTCGGGTTAAAGTTCGGTCCCGAACCCAAACTTTTTTCCGAAGTTCGGCCGAACCCTTTGAACCCGAACATCCAGGTGTCTGCTCAACTCTAGTCATGACCAGACTAAAGTCATCATACCATTTGGAGACAGATGCATCCAGTGCAGTTAACTCCTGCTCGTATTGGGTACATAAAATAGTCATCATGCCTATCGAACAGGTTTGTAGGTTTGCTTCCCATTGTGTTTTAAGAAGAAATATTTTATTTCACACACCTCCAGATATGCAGAAAACACTGCAAAATATTTTTTGTGGTCCTAAATGGGTGTTTTTGGAAGAGCACAACACACCCACAGTACGTAAACGCTGTATCTCTCAGCTACAGAACTGCAGAAAATGCTATTCAAAAACAATGTTTTTGTCCTACAATTATTTTTTAAGGATAGCACAGTAGAAGAAAAATATATAAATTGTTTATTTCACACACCTCCAGATATGCAGAAAACACTGCAAAATATTTTTTGTCGCCCTAAATGGGTGTTTTTGGAAGAACACAACACACCCACAGTATGTAAACGCTGTATCTCTCACCTACAGCAATACAGAAAATGCTATGAAAAAAAAAAAAATTTGCCCTAAAAATTTTTTTTTGGAATAGCATAATACAATAAAAATATATAAATTGTAAATCTTACACTTGCATATATGCAGAAAACACTGCACATTTTTTTTTTTGCCCTAAATGGGTCTTTTTGCAAGAGCACAATACACCCACAGTATGGAAACGGTGTATCTCACACCTACAGCAATACAGAAAATGCTATTAAAAAAAATTTTTTGCCCTAAAAATTTTTTTTTGGAATAGCATAATACAATACAAATATAGAAATTGTAAATGTTACACTTGCATATATGCAGAAAACACTGCACATTTTTTTTGTTGTTGCCCTAAATGGGTCTTTTTGCAAGAGCACAATACACCCACAGTATGGAAACGGTGTATCTCACACCTACAGCAATACAGAAAATGCTATTAAAAAAAAAATTTTTGCCCTAAAATTTTTTTGGGGGAATAGCACAATATAAGGAAAATAAATTAATTGTAAATCTCACACTTGCATATATGCAGAAAACACTGCAATTTTTTTTATTTTTCTTTTGCCCTAAATGGGTCTTTTTGCAAGAGTACAATACACCCACAGTATGTACAGGGTGTATCTCGCAACGTAACATATGCAGTGCTGGTGCACTGAGCTTGCAGATAAAAGTTAGAATTTCTCTGACACTGGGCTCATGGCAGTGTAAGAAGACTCATAGTATTTCAATCTCTCCCTAATAAGCAACAGCAGCCAGGATCCTCTCCCTATCCTGTCTAAAGCAGAGTGACGTGCTGTGTGCCTATAGCTTATATAGAAGCTGGGTCACATGTTGCACTGGCCAATCACAGCCATGCCATTAGTAGGCATGGCTATGATGGCTTCTAAGGGCACACCAGTTACACAAAAGGTGATTGGCTGCCCCCTGAAGCTTTTCTAAATGTGCCATTACATCGCCGAACACCGTACCCGAACCCGAACATACAATTGTTCGGGTTCGGGTCCGGTACCCAAAAAGTCAAATGTTCGGTACGAACCCGAACTTTACAGTTCGGGTTCGCTCAACCCCTAATAGTAACATTTTAAATGTGTGTTCAAGGTAACTATCAGCAGAGCGTCCCTGACATCACACAACCCATATTTGTGATCCACAAAGAAGACATTGATATTTTCCTGCTACCACTACCAGTAGTACTGAGGATCAGGCAAGATCAAGGTTTCTCCCTTGGCGTTCACCGTAGTGACAATTCTTTTGAGGTCCCTTTTGTTCAGCCTGCGATTGACCACACTGTCCAAGTTAATCTTCCAGCCGTAGCTCCAGGTGTTCACTACAGAGTGGTACTTTGCAACCATCTTAGGGGACAGCTTTGGAAAGTCCAAGTGGAGAGGAATGTGTAGGAAACTGCGGACAGCCTCATTCACCCACTGAGCCTCTGGATCATCCTCTAAGGATCTGGCAATGCTGATCAGCAAAGCTGCACTTGCTGACAGCCTAATCTGCACACTTGCGGTAGTAGTAGCATGTGTATAATCTTCATGTACACTACTGGTTAACTTCATCACTCTCTCTCCACTAGACATGTGCATATCGTTTCGTTCCGAATCGAAATTCGGACAAATTTTTCATTATTCGGACATTCGGATGCATCCGAATTACCGAATTACAATACTAACGAATTTAACCGAATCTGAATTTTTTCGAATCGAAAAATCGCAGACGAAATTCGAATCGAATTCGAAATATTTTCGAATCGAATTCGAAATATTTTCGACTCGAATTCGAAAATAAATTTGAATCAAATTAGAAAAAATATAAATCGTTTTTTAAAAAAGAATACAATAAAATAGAATATAAAAATAAAAAAACAATAGAATAGAAATAAAAGAATAGTAGAGAATAGAATAGAATTGAATAGAATGTAATAAAATACAATAGAATATGACCGTCTATATTTTTTTTATTCTATTCTTTTCTATAGTTATTATATTCTAATCTTTTCTATTCGAATTTGAATTCATTCTGTATGAATTTCGAATTTCAGAAGATAGTTATATGTATAAATATTTTGTAGAATGAATTCGAATTCGAATAGAAAAGATTAGAATAGAAATAGAAAAAAGACTAGAAAAACAATAGAATAAAATATTATATATATATATATATATATATATATTATATTTTATTATATTCTATTGTTTTTCTATTCTAATCTTTTCTATTCGAATTTGAATTTATTCTATACTAAATTCGAATTTCGGAAGATGGTTATATATATATACATATATATATATACATACAAATAAATAACCATTTTCCAAAATTCGAATTTCATATAGAATAAAATCGAATTTGAATAGAAAATATTCTAATATAATAGAAAAAAATATCATAAAAAAAAAAACAATAGAAAAAATATGTATATATATATATATATATATATATATAAAACCATGTTCCAACACTCGAATTTTGTATAGAATGAATTCGAATTCCAATTAGAAAAGATTAGAATATAAATATAATATAGACTAGAAAAACAATAGAACAGAATAGAATAAAATATAATATATATATATATATATATATATATATATATGTATTTTATTCTATTCTGTTCTATTGTTTTTCTATTCGATTCTTTCCAATATTTTCTATTCTATTATAATCTTTTCGATTCGAATTTGAATTCATTCTATACGAAATTCGAATGTCGGAAAAAAAATATATATAACCATCTTCCGAAATTCGAAATTAGTATATAATGATTTTGATTTAATAGAAAAGATTTTAATAGAATATAAAAGAATAGACTAGAAAAACAATAGAACAGAATAGAATAAAATATAATATATATTCTATTCTGTTCTATTGTTTTTCTAGTCTATTTTCTATTTTATTATAATCTTTTCTATCCAAAGTTAAAATTAATTAATTTTTTTTTTTTAATTCCTACTATTCGAAATTCGAATTTCAGAAGATGGTTGTATATTCTTTCTATTTTATTCTATTAAATTATATATTTTTTCTATTCTGTTCTAATCTTTTCTATTTGAATTATAAATTTTGGAAGATGGTTATTTGTCCACTTGCCACTGTCACCTGCCACAAGTTATGGGGTTCCTAGCACCAAGTGACCCCCAGATATGGGCGATATGTCAAGTAGACATGTGCATTCGTTTTCGTCCGAATGCATTTTCGTCCGAATTTCAGCTATTTTCGTTATCGTTTTAACAAACGAAAACGAAAGCACAGAATCCGAAAACCGAAAGATCCGACATAAACAAATGCTTTATTTTCGTTTTCGTTGCTAAAACAGTTCGATATAGATAGGAGATTCGACGTGACGCTGACAATAACAATCTGTGTCTATCGAACCTGTCTGCCTAACCTTAACTCTATTAGTCCAAGATTATTCTACATAGGAGAGAAAAGATTCGACATTAGAGAGAAAAGATTCGACATAGGAGAGAAAGATTCGACATAGGAGAGGAAAGATTCGACATAGGAGAGGAAAGATTCGACATAGGAGAGAAAAGATTCGACATAGGAGAGGAAAGATTCGACATAGGAGAGGAAAGATTCGACATAGGAGAGGAAAGATTCGACATAGGAGAGGAAAGATTCGACATAGGAGAGGAAAGATTCGACATAGGAGAGAAAAGATTCGACATAGGAGAGAAAAGATTTGACATTATAGAGAGAAAAGATTCGACATAGGAGAGAAAAGATTTGACATTATAGAGAGAAAAGATTTGACATTATAGAGAGAAAAGATTCGACATAGGAGAGAAAAGATTTGACATTATAGAGAGAAAAGATTTGACATTATAGAGAGAAAAGATTCGACATAGGAGAGAAAAGATTCGACATAGGAGAGAAAAGATTCGACATTATAGAGAGAAAAGATTCGACATTATAGAGAGAAAAGATTCGACATTATAGAGAGAAAAGATCACTGCTTGTGGGCGGAACATTCGACCGGAAATGTATGATTGCAGAGTCGTACAGTTTCGCTGCTCCGTCGAATCTTCTTTGAACATTCGACAGACACCATAAGCCTTCAATGACAGATTCGACCTTAATTCATTCAGATTTTCGGACGAATGCAATTTTTAACGAAAAACGAAATAAATAAAAACGAATTTCGGGAGTAACTAAATAAATTTATTTTTTGGACGAAAACGAAATTCCGAAACGAAATATTTCAGTGTGCACATGTCTAATGTCAAGTACTTTTCTGCAGCAGAGAATGACATTTTGTGACCTATATTTGGGGCCACATATCTCAGGGCCACTTGTAGCTAGAAACCCCCAATTTGGTATGGAAACACAGTTGAACTAGCACTACAACATCTCCAATTTTGGGGTTTCTATCACCAAGTAACCCAGAGATACATGGACCCAATTCGGGTCGCAACATATTTTCGAATCCGGTTGAAATACTATCAACATGATTGGAAATGATTTCAACTGCATTTAAAACTATTTCAACCGGATTCGAAAATATTTTGCGACCCGAATTTGGGTCCACGTATCTCGGGGTTACTTGGTGATAGAAACCCCAAGTTTGGAGATGTTGTAATGCTAGTTCTCCTGTGTTTGCATACCAATTTTGGGGTTTCTATCCCTAAGTGACCCCGAGATACGTGGACCCAAAGTTGGGTCGCAAAATGTCAAGCACTTTTCTGCAGCAGAGAATGACATTTTGCGACCCGACTTTGGGGCCACATATCTTGGGGCCACTTGTAGCTAGAAACCCCACATTTAGTATGCAAACAGAGTAGAACTAACACTACAACATCTCCAAATTTTCACTAAGTGACCCTGAGATACGTGGACCCAAAGTCGGAAAATATTTTCGAATCCGGTTGAAATAGTTTCAAATGCTGTTGAAATAATTTCGAATCATGTTGAAATAATTTCGAATCCGGTAGAAATATTTTCGAATCCGGTAGAAATATTTTCGAATTCGGTTGAAATATTTTCGAATGCAACCGATTTTCGAATTCGGTCAAAAATGAAATGAAATCCGAAAACAAATTTAACAAATTTAACGAATCTAACTAAACGAAATTAATTAATTAACGAATTAAAACGAAACGAAACGAAACAAATTTTTTCCTTTTGCACATGTCTACTCTCCACTTCCCTGAATAAGACAAAGTGTCCGAAAAGAGTTCTGATAGCTTATCAGACGAAATGTCCGAATCTGAGATGGTCGAACACTCTTCGCCCAGGAGATAGTTTCTCTTGGCTTTTGCCTTGGTTGGCACCTCTAGGTCAACTCCCCTTGTGGCCACCGGGAACACTTCCCCCACAGGCACACCATGCTCACTGCTCACTGACTTACCTGGCTCCCGTATTTTTCTCTCTGGCAAATCAGTCAGTGCAAGCAATCTGACTCAGCTTTTAGTAGCAATTGGTGCACTGGGTCCTGGAGTAGCCGCTGATGCAGGGACAACAGGTTTTTGCACCCCTTTTGGGGATGACCGACAAACTTTGAACATCACTCTCCGGAGGGATAGCAACACTCTTGTCCAAACCACTTGCAGGATCAATGGAGGTAGGGTTGGAGGGACAACCTCGAACAGATGCTCCCCACAGTGTGCACAGACGATCCAAGGCCTCAACTGCGTAGTCAGGCCAGAGCATTTTCCACAAATCAGTCCCAAAGACTTGCAACCTCCAGCCGTGTATAAAGCAAGCTGACCATTTGGTGTGTACCGTACCCCGGTATTGGTAACAAAAGGTTTTCCTCTGCTCAGGTCAACATAAACACCTGGAGCGTACTTTCTCCAATCCGCCATCTCACTCACGAACTGCACCATCTCCTTCACTATCCCCACAATCAGACACACGTGTTGGCATTTCCTTATTCTCCTCTGCAGAGCGGGAGCTCCTCCCCTTGCCAATGGATTGGTGCAAATGTTTCTGGGTAACTGTGGCGCCTGCCTCCTTCTTGCTGCAGCGCTCCAAAACTGTAATGGAGTCAATTTTGGGGCCTGTTTTAACCCCTTACAGTGCGGGCTGGAAGTGTCAAAAGACCAGGCTGATTCTTTCCCATGAGCAGTGAGACTCATTGGTTCTTTCCCATGCTGATAGTACACACGACAACACAGTCTATAAGAAGGGTAAAAGTTACTTGCCACCTTCCCATGGAGCCAGGCGAAATCCCATTGGAGCTGAAGCCGTTTGCTATGGGCGACTTCTGCAAGGTCAACACCTTAGCCCCACGTTGGGCGCCAAATGTAGCAGAATCTCTGACCTCTTCCAGTCTAATAAAAACCTCCAAGGCCAAAGATAGCTGACATCCTTCAATATGTGGTGAGTTGTGAAGCATAGTGTGTGCAAAGGTGGTAAAAGTCATTGGGCGCCAGACACTTCTTGAATATAAAAGAGGTTTTATTTCTTTCACATTCCTTTTTATATTTTGCAAGGGAAACCTTCAGTAGTTGCAATCTTAAATAGCAGACTCTGACACTTCAACAGGAGGACAGCCGTACAGGGAAAGGCCCCAGCAAGGTGCCACTTCTGCACGTGCAGGATTGCTGTCTCCTATGGCAACAGTACTTAAACAGTTCCTAACTCAAAGTAACAGTTCTTTCAGCTGTACTACAACTTCTCCTTGTATTTCTTCAGCCCATTGAGCTCCTGGTCTCTCACTGGACCCTCTGATTCACTGAATCTGAATTCCGTGAGCTCCTCAAGGCTTTTGCAGTGGGATCTCCCTAAAGCATCAACCACGCTTTCCTGCTGGGTCCCTAGCTTTGCACTTTGGATACCTTCAAGCTTCACCCCTGCTGACTGGCTCATTCCCTAGCTTGGCACACAAAGCTGCTCTGCAAGCATCACCTCCGCTGGTTGGGTCCCTGACTTGTTCACCGCCTGAAGTTTCCCGATTCTCCACCGTGCCCGTTCAGTGAGAATACTGCTCCATACTTGCTTCAGTTACTGTGGTCCCTGGTAAAGACGATAGGTCCCTTAGTGGCGACAGCGTCCCTTCTACTGCCAACCACGTCAGGTTCCCTGGCCGGCAGAACCGTCACTTTTGGTTGGACTGCAAGCCGCAGTCCCAACCCTGCGCTGCCCTCTTACTTCTGGACAGGCCCTCACACCCAATCTCCGGCCTAGCAGCCCAGGGCAGACGACACACATCCACCCAGATAGTGGTCTTGGTGGCACACAAGAACCTGGATCACCTGACCTCACCTAAATATATAGGCTCATCCAGCAGGCCAAGGGATTCAACAAAATCCCTGCCCATTGGCTGAGATACCCCATATACCCATAACCTGACCTTAAGTTGTCCTTTTCAATCGAATACCTCCAAGTGCCCGGCCACCTGGTGGTAGAAGAGGAAAGTACAACCAGACCAAACTTAGGAAGAATTAAATGGATCCCTAGTAATCAACTACAGTAGCTACTCCTGACAAGGAATTTGGTGAAGAGCTCCCTGACTAAACCCCAGGGCGCTACATCTCCCTGTAAAATTCCCCAATGGTCAGGGTAATAGGTAGCATACACAAGGTCACCAGACCCATGGACAAGGGAGAATTATCAATGGTTAAGACTGAGAAGGGTCTGTGCACCGGAATCTGTAGACTGTGTGCTAGGTCCTTATCAATGAAATTGCTAGCAGCAGCAAAATCAATAAAAGCGGAGAGGTGGTAAGAAAACTTGGCAGACCTAAGATGTGCAGGAACAAATAAGTCATCTCTGAGGAAAATAGACACAGTATGGTCTATAGAAGCAGACCCCACCCACACTAGACTCTTGGCGTTTCTCTGCTTATTAGGACAGTCAGCGAAAAAGTGGCTGTGGTTGCCAAAATATAAGCAGAATCCCTGAGAGCTCCTTCTAGCCTTTTCCCCAGGGGATAAATGGGTAGCATCAATTTGCATGGACTCATCCTCCCGGAGAGGTTGAGAGGGCTCAGGAAAAGAAGAAGAGGTGGGAAGCGTACTGGGGGGCAAAGAAACAAACCTCTCTGTACGCCTTTCCCGTAAAAACACCTGTCAATACGGATGGCTACTTGCATGGCTTCATTCAATGACTTTGGTTCAGGGTAGTGAACTAAGGAGTCTTTGATGGAGTCTGATAAGCCTAACCTGAACTGGCTTCTTAAAGCTGGGTCATTCCAGCCTGAGTCAGGTGCCCAGCAGCAGAAATCATAACAGTATTGTTCAGCGGTGCATTTATCCTGACATAGTGGCCTAAGGTTAGCTTCAGCTGAATGGGCACGGTCAGGATCATCATACAGTAAACCTAAGACTTTGAAAAAGGCTTTAACTGACCCCCTGACTGAGTCATCTGCGGGGAGACTAAACACCCAAGACTGGGGATCCCCCTGCAACCATGTAATAATCAGGCTGACCTACTTTGCTTCAGAACCAGAGTGTGGCTTAAGCTTAAAGAATAGCATACAACTATTTTTAAAGTTAGAAAACACATGGGGGTCACCAGAAAAATGGTCAGGTGGGTTAGTTTTGGGCTCTGGCTACTAGAGGTGCGTTTACACGCACACAGACAGTTCCTGGACTTGGCGTGTCAGTTTGCAAATTTCCTCAGCAAATAAACAAGCCTGTTTAGTGTCCATCTTGACAGAAACTTTTTGTTAAAGGCTTGTGATAATGTCATGAATGTCACGTCTACCGCAATTCAGGTGGTCAGACACTATACCTAGCTACTGTGTGCTTCACCTATAGCAGCTCCCTTTCCCTTAAAGCAAGCAGGCTTACCGGTACTTGGTTGCCCCCAGGACTTATACACAATGCTATAGGGCCTGGCCACCACACCATGGCATACACGAACAGAAAAAGGAAGGTGAAATGCCTGATTCCCAATGGAGTACCTCCTACATAAGCTGATGGGTTGATTCGTTTGATATAAACGGGATCCTCCTGTAAACAATACTAACTGTAGTGATACCTGGATTTGTTGGGACAAGAGAGCCCAACAGAAAATTTGTCGGTGAATCAACCACAACATCTATCAGCTAAATGCAAAGGCTTTATTATTGAATGCAATATATCAATCAAAAAATTACAACTCATCTAAAGGTTTTGAAACATCCACGTGACCGGACGCCGCCCGTGCTGACTGGCGGTGGACACTGCATGCGTCTGCATCGGGTCGACACAGTACGGAGAGGTACACAATAACCAGACCGGTCCTTACAGGAAAATACACTAAGGGGCTGATTTACAAAACGTTTGCGCCATGAGTATCGGCGCATCTGCGCGCGCAATGGCTGTTTTGGTATTTACAAAACATTAGCGCCGGTAGCGCAGCCCTATTTCCCATTTACTATAGTGTTGTCGGCGGACGGGAGGAGGTGCTCAGTGCGCCACTATGGACCTGGCGCACAGCATGTTAAATATAAATATAAAGAAGCTGGAAGTGAGAATATAATGGGGGTGATGTGGGGTGATGTGAGGAAGTGTAGTGACACCTGCCCAAATAACGAATATGCCCAAAATAGAGTCCGGGAGGTTTTTTTGTGCTCAGCGCGGGAATTTTCCTTGTTTCCTTGCGCCAAGACACTGCGCCGGAAAAATCTTAGTAAATGTCAAGTCACCTAAACTAATTTGCATAAGTTGAACAGGCGCAGCTCTGAACTTCCCAGTGCGCCTGCAAAATGACATTTCTAAAGGAAAAAAAAGGCATTTAAAAGCACCCGCGGCTATAATTAATTGTCGGCTCCCCGCAATATAGAGAAAAGTCAATGAAAGTCATTGATAAAAACAAAAATAAAGCGTGGGGGTTCCCCCAAATTCAATTACCAGGCCCTTCAGGTCTGGAATGGATATTAAGGGGAACTCCTCCGCAAATTAAAAAAAAAATGCGTGCGGTTCCCCCAAATATCCATACCAGGCCCTTCAGATCTGGAATGGATTGTAAGGGAAACTCCCCCCAAATTTTTAAAAAATGGCGTGGAATCCCCCCAAAAATCCATACCAGACCCTTTATCCGAGCACGCAACCTGGCAGGCCGCAGGAAAAGAGGGGGGGGACGAGAGAGCGCCCCCCCCCTCCTGAACCGTACCAGGCCACATGCCCTCAACATGGGGAGGATGTCTCCATGTTGATGGGGACAAGGGCCTCATCCCCACAACCCTTGCCCGGTGGTTGTGGGGGTCTGCGGGCGGGGGGCTTATCGGAATCTGGAAGACCCCTTTAACAAAGGGGACCCCCAGATCCCAGCCCCCCCTGTGTGAATTGGTAAGGGGTACATTGTACCCCTACCATTTCACAAAGAAAGTGTAAAAAATGACAAGAGCCGGTTTTTGACAATTGCTTTATTAATGTCTTCTTCTTCCATCTTCTTCTTCCATCTTCTTCTTCCATCTTCTTCTGTTCTCCATTCGGGTTTCTTCCTCCATCTTCCTCTTCCTCTTCATCTTCATCTTCCTCTTCCTCTTCATCTTTATCTTCATCTTCCTTCTTCCTTCGGTCTTCTCGTCCGCATCTTGCTCCGGCTTCTTCTTTCTTCTTCGGCCGCTCCGTTTGAATTGGAGGTTCCCGCTGTGTGACGATTCAGTTCTCCTCTTGGTCCGCTGCCACCCGGTGGCTCCGCCCCCCTCTGACACCACGGGGAAAGTTCCCGTGAAATCTTTGTGCGTCAGAGGGGGGCGGGGTCACCGGGTGGCAGCGGACCCAGAGGAGAACTGAAGCGTCGCACAGCGGGAACCTCGAATTCAAACGGAGCGGCCGAAGAAGAAAGAAGAAGCCGGAGCAAGATGCGGGCGAGAAGACAGAAGGAAGATGAAGATGAAGATAAAGAGGAAGAGAAAGATGAAGAACAAGATGGAGGAAGAAACCCGAATGGAGAAAAGAAGAAGATGGAAGAAGAAGATGGAAGAAGAAGATGGAAGAAAAGAGAAGACATTAGTAAAGGAATTGTCAAAAACCGGCTATTGTCATTTTTAACATTTTTGACACTTTCTTTGTGAAATGGTAGGGGTACATTTGTACCCATTACCATTTCATACAGGGGGGCTGGGATCTGGGGGTCCCCTTTGTTAAAGGGGTCTTCCAGATTCCGTTAAACCCCCCGCCCGCAGACCCCCACAACCACCGGGCAAGGGTTGTGGGGATGAGGCCCTTGTCCCCATCAACATGGGGACATCCTCCCCATGTTGAGGTCGTGTGGCCTGGTACGGTTCAGGAGGGAGGGGGGCTGCTCTCTCGTCCCCCCCCCCTCTTTTCCTGCGGCCTGCCAGGTTGCGTGCTCGGATAAGGGTCTGGTGTGGATTTTTGGGGGGACTCCACGCCATTTTTTTTTACATTTGGGGTGGAGTTTCCCTTACAATCCATACCAGATCTGAAGGGCCTGGTATGGATATTTGGGGGAACCGCACGCATTTTTTTTTAATTTGCGGCAGAGTTCCCCTTAATATCCATTCCAAACCTGAAGGGCCTGGTAATGGAATTTGGGGGGACCCCCACGCTTTTTTTTTGTTTTTTTGTTATCAAAGACTTTCAATGACTTTTATCTGTATTGACAGGAACCAGCAATTCATTACAGCCGCGAGTACTTTTAAATGACTATTATTTTACTTTAGAAATGTAATTTTGCTCTCGAACTGTTATAAACATGGAAAACATGTGCTACTTTACAGGTATACTATAGACACCCCCCCGGGTATGATATTTAGGGCCAGTTCACACCGGATGCAGTGCAGTGTGTTTTTTTGATGCATGAAAAACGCAAAGAAAGTTGATCACATTAATGCCAATGGCATAGTTAACACCACTGCAGTCCGTTCCAGTGCGTTTCAGAAAGGCAAAAACAAATTGGTCATGCTGCATTTTTTAGGTACAGAACTGTACTGGACCGCAGTAAAACACATCAAAAACGCAACGAAACGTACCAAAAACGCACTGGAATGCACCGGAACGCACCTAAATGCACCAAAGACGCACTGCAACACACTTGTCCTAAGTGAAAAGAGGGGGGAAAAACACTGGACTGCATCAAAAACGCATCAAAAATGCACTGAAACGTGTCAAAAACGCGCATGCAGAAAAGCACCTGGAACGCATCCAGACTGCGTTTCTATGGTGTGAACTAGGGCCAGTTCACACCATAGAAACGCAATCCGGATGCGTTCCAGGTGCTTTTCTGCATGCACGTTTTTGATGCGTTCCAGTGCATATTTGGTACGTTTTTGATGCAGTCCAGTGTTTTTTTTCACCCCTCTTTTTTATTAACCATAGATAAGGACAAGTGTGTTCCAGTGCGTTTTTGGTGCATTTAGGTGTGTTCCTGTGCATTTCAGTGCGTTTATGATGCGTTTTGCTGCGTTCCAGTACAGTCCAGTGCAGGTAAAATGCAGCATGTTCTACTTTTTTTGTGGAACTGGAACGCACTGGAACAAACACTGCCATTTAGAACCATATAACCAATTTTCCATGCATTTTTGATGCATAAAAAACGCAATGGACTGCATGTGGTGTGAAATGGCCCTTAAGCAATTTGGCATATTTAACCACTTCAATACCAGGCACTGATGCCGCGTACACACGGCCGTTTTTCCCGTCGAAAAAAACAACATTTTTCCCATTTGACGAGAAAAACGATAGTCTGTGGGCTTTCTGTCGTTTTTTTCGACAAGAAAAACGGCATTAAAAACGACGAGAAAAATTAGAACATGTTCTAATTTTTCTCGTCGTTTTTTTCGACATGTTTTCCGCGGCAGTGTTTCCCATAGGGAAACACTGCCGCGGAGCCCACACACGGTTGTTTTTTTCGACCAAAAAAAAATGACATTTAAAACGGCCGTGTGTGGGGGGAACAAGCTGTTCCTCGTTTTTAACGTCGATTTTCTCGACAGTGTTTTCACCGTCGAAAAAATTGATCGTGTGTACGCGGCATTATACACCTTCCTGCCCAAGCCAATTTTGAGCTTTCAGCGCTGTCGCAATTTGAATGACAATTGCAAGGTCATGATACACTGTACCCAAACAATTTTTTTAACATTTTGTTCCCACAAATAGAGCTTTCTTTCGATGGTATTTGATCGCCTATGCGATTTTAATTTTTTGCACAACAAATAAAAAAAGAGCAAAAATTTTGAAAAAACTATGTTTTTCTTTGTTTCTGTTATTTTTTGTAAATAAGTACCTTTTCTACTTCAATGACGGGCACTGATAAGGCGGCACTGATGGGCACTGATAAGGTGACACTGATGGGCACCAATGAGGTGGCACTGATGAGGTGGCACTGATGGGCACTGATGATGGGCACTTATAGGCGGCACTGATGGGCACTGATAGGCGGCACTGATCGGCACTGATATGTGGCACTGGTATGCGGCACTGATGGGCACTCATAGGCGGCACTGATGGGCACTCATAGGCGGCACTAATGGGCACTTATAGGCGGCACTAATGGATACTTGTGGGTGGCACTGATAGGTGGGCACTTATGGGCACAGATGGGCACGGATGGGCACTGATACGTGGCACTGATGGACACTGGTAGTTGGCACTGATGACACTGGTGGCTGGCATTGCTGGGCATCACACATTGTGGTCGTGCCATGATGGTGCCAGTCAGTGCCCATTTGTGGGCACTGATTGGCATATGTTGTTTATGTATTTTTACATGTGTATGGCCATGGGGGACTTACCTGGCCATCCACATGCTTGGGGCTTCCCTGGTGGTCCTGGGTGGCATCCTGGTGGTCTAGTGTGGGTATCCGAGGGGGGGCTGCGCTGATAAACAATCAGCGCAAACCCCCCCTGTCAGGAGAGCCGCCGATCAGCTCTCCTCTACTCGCGTCTGTCAGACGTGAGTGAGGAAGAGCCGATCAACGGCTCTTCCTGTTTACATCGTGATCAGCCGTGATTGGACATGGCTGATCACGTGGTAAAAAGCCTCCGCCGGAGGCTCTTTACCAAGATCAGTGTAGCGGTGGGTCATACTGACACACCGCTCCACCGATCGCCGCGATGCGCCCCCCCCCCCGGGCGCGCGGCGGCTGTTATCCTGCAGGACATCAATAGACATCCAGTGTGGATAACACAACCACTTCCCGGACGTCAATCTCCTATTGACTGGGCGGGAAGTGGTTAAAGGCACTTCTCCTTGTTTTGTTTTTGGTGTTGTCCAAATTGGTGACATTGATTATTGTCCCTTAGGGTGGGACCTGGGCCCCCATTTTAAGGCCAATAACTAGAAGATAAGCCAGCCAAGTGGGGACTAGCAAAGTTAACATGTCAGTTCCCATAGACTGCAATGGTATTTGTTGGTAGGGGGGGGGGGGTGATTGTCCCATCTCTAATTTTGTGGCATGCTGGATGATGTGCTTAATTTTGGACAGGGGGAGGGGGGGGGTTATTTTCTGCTAGCTGCATTTGAGTTCTTCTGAGCATGCCCAGCCTGTTAGATTTTTTTGTTGGTGCTTTTTGTGTGTGAACAGCACCTGGACATTTCTGGGCATGCTCAGAGAGTGTTTTTATGGGTTAGTAATTGAAGGACATCCTTAACAGGTGTAGCCACTTTGAAGTTCAGTCTCTACATTGGGTGAACTTGCATTTTGGGTGTTTCATGGACTGTGCATGTGTTTTTAATTGCCTCAGTAGCACACAAACATAGGTTATATAAAGCTAGCAGATAGCATCCTCTCCCTTGCCCTGAAAAGAGGCAAGTGTGTGTGTGTGTGTATAAAATGTACATTTTGGTGTCCTTATCGAGTTTGTAACACATGTATTTTATTTGTTATGACTTTGCAAAACAGGATGTTTGGTTTAATTTTGTGGATTGTATTTTTTTGTGTGGGGGAAATGTTCCCCTGAAATAATTTTGATGTTGTTAATGTTTGTCCACTTTGATTTAATTGTCTGTGCTGCATTACTTTGCCAAATCTTTCAAGATGTTGTGAGTCTGTAACTGTTTCAAATTGACCCTGTTTTTTTATTTTTTTATTTATTTATTTTTATTCTTTGTTTTGTTGACCAATAAAATTTGATGCAAAGTTTTGAGGTTTGTTTTGCGTTTTCTTTGCAACAAATGTGACAGCTGATTGGCATGTCAAAACAGGTGTGATTTGTCTACCCTGGTGCCTTCATGCTAGCATATGCATGTATTGTGTGCTGCCATGGAAAATCACCAGGAAATTAAAAATACAGAGCGGTAAGTATTCAATTTTCCTTTTTTACTGCAGTGGTTCTCAGCCTCAGTCCTCAAGTACCCCCAACAGGACATGTTTTGTGAATTTATCTTATGGAGAATTGCTGTCCAAAATACCAAACCATTGACTGTGATTTAAAGCACATGTGCAAGATGAAGGAAAACCTGCAAACATGGCCTGTTGGGGGTACTTGAGAAGCACTGATTTAGAGCACTCCACTTAAAAATAGCTCAAGGCAATACAATTCTAATTGGGCATTTTGAGGGAAACCAAGTAAGTGTTAGAACCCCTGCTTGTGTTTTTTTTTGGAGGTTGGGCTTTGTGTCCCCTTTTAGTAAAATTGGCTTCACTTCCTGTCACACAGCTAATCAGGAAGTGAAGGTAAAACCCTACCAATGTCTTTTCTTGGGGACACACAGATCAATCTAGTGTCCCCATTAAGCAAATTGCACTCTAGCACTTTGTTGTGTACACCCCAAATCATTGGGTAGTTTGGGGTTTAGTAAAGACAAATCCACGCTGCAGTAAAAGTGCAGCTGCTGAAAATCTGAGGGATCACTGGTAATTGTAACATCCAATCATGTAAAAGCAAAGATGGTGTTTTTTTTGGTTTGCTTGCATGTCCCCCTCGGATATCCAGCAAGTGCACTTGTAGTGCAAAGTAGATTTGCCTTTAGTAAATAAACCCCAAAGTCCAAAATACCTAATAATTTGGGGTGTACCCCACAAAATGCTGGAGTGCAATGTACATAATGGGGAAAGTATTTAGATTGACCCAAGATTTTCCCCAAGATTTTCCCCAAGGAAAGACATTGGTAGGGATTTCCCCTCACTTCCTGTGTGGCTATGTGACAGGAAGTGAATTATTTGGAAGGATAAAGTGGCCAAATTTGGGAGTTGTCTTCACCCTATCAGGGGTGCAGACATCCCCAAAAACTGTCCAGACTTGTAATCCCTCTGCACTCTATCCCCAAGCAAAAATAAGAAAGGATTTCATTTAGTTTAACTTTGCAAAGACACATTCCTAAGTTGAATTGTGATGCATGTCAATGGCCCATTTAGACCCTCTTTAATCACTTGAGATCGGCGCTATAACTGATCGACCGCCACAGCATGGTCTTCAATTGCCGAGAGTCCGTCAATAAACGTCCTCCCCTTCGCGCGCGCACGCTGTGGTCACCGAGTCACTGAGACTCGGGTGATGACAGATCCAAGTAAGGGGCCGATACCTGCCCTTTACCATGTGATCAGCTGTCAGCCAATGACAGCTGATCACGTGATGTAAACAAAAGCTGGGTAATGGTTTTTGTTTTCTCCTTGTGCTGACAGCGTGAGCAAAAAAAAGGCAATCACCGGCTTATGTGCAAGGGACATCGGGCCCGAAGAGGAAGAGGCAATTCTGCGTCATCTGTGACAATCAATGCCACCTATCAATGCCACCTATCAATGCCCACCACTGGTGCCAATCAGTGCCACCTAGCAGTGCTGCCTATTAGTGCCCATCAGTGCAGCCCATCAGTGCAGTCTCATCAGTGTACGTCAATGAAGGAGAAAAATTACCTTTTGTCTAAATTTTCGAAATATTAAAATATCCATTTTTATTTTTTTTAACACGGTCTTTTGCATTTATAGAAAACAAAAAAACCGCAGAGGTGATCAAATAGCACCAAAAGAAAGCTCTATTTGTGTGCCAAAAAATAATACATTTTCATTGGGTTACAGTGTTGTATGAGCGCGCAATTGTCATTCAAAGTGCATCAGCGCTGAAATGTGAAAATTGTTCTGGGCAGGAAGGGGGTTTTAGTGGCCAGTGCGCAAGTGGTTAATATAAGGCTACATGCACACGGACGTTTTTCCAGCCGCTTGTTTGAGCATTTTTTGCAGCTTAAAAACGCCTCTCCATGTTAGCCTATGGCCTCATGGCCACCATGGTGTTTTTGAGCTGTAAATGGCATAGGCGTTTTTAGGCCCCATGTACATGGGACGCTGGTACAAAGTGTTCAGAACTAAGGTTGAAAGCAGCGTTTAGAAAGGCGCGTTTTGTCGCGTTTGCATGCCGCGTTTTACCACATTTGCGTCTATATGCGTTTCGTTAGGAAACATAAGGAGCCGCCCTAAGCTCCAAAAACAGTATTATTAAAGATTTCAGCTATTTTGTGAGACCAGAGTGAGTATCAGCAGCTGAGAGAGCAGCAGTGTAGTTGTATTTAGCGTGTCACTTGCCACGTCAGCTGCCCCAAGTTGTGGATTGTCCACTTGCCACGTCAGCTGCCCCAAGTTGTGAATTGTTCACTTGCCACCTCAGCTGCCCCAAGTTGTGGATTGTCCACTTGCCACGTCAGCTGCCCCAAGTTGTGGATTGTTCACTTGCCACGTCAGCTGCCCCAAGTTGTGGATTGTCCACAATGCAATGGAAGCAATTTCATTTATTTTTTGATAGATATATATATATATATTTAATGGTTTTTCCTAAATTGCCATAATTTTTGAGTTTATCAATGTAAAAAAATAGGTCACCTTTAAAAACGCTTCTAAACTAAAATGCGGCTAAACGCCGGTACCACGTCTGAAACGTGGAAATCTTTGGTGTCTGAAGGCATTTTTAGGCTTTGTGAAAAACTAGTTTAAACGCAACTGCAGATTTTTTTTGCCAGGCCAAAAACAGTGTTTTGGATGTAAGAGAATTCAATGGACCCGCATCCAAAACGCAAGTACCGCGAATTTGTGGCAATTTTTTTTTTAACCTGTTTATAGCTGGTTGTTAAAGGAAATGTAATAAAAATAAACATTGCCGGCTCTAAAAAAAAAAAAAACGAGAAAAAAAAACAGCGTGGGGTCACCCCCCAGGTCCATACCAGGCCCTTGAGTCTAGTATGAATTCAAAGGGGACCCCCCCCCACCAAACTTAAAAAAAAAATGGCGTTGGGGTCCCCCCCAAAATCCATACCAGGCCCTTCAGGTCTGGTATGGATTTTAAGGGGAACCCCACGCCAAACTTAAAAAAAAAAAATAGCGTGGGGGCCCCCCTAAAAATCCATACCAGGCCCTTCAGGTCTGGTATGGATTTTAAGGGGAACCCCGCGCCAAACGGAAAAAAAAAGTGTGGGGTTCCCTAAAAATCCACACGAAACCCTTTATCCGAGCACGCAACCTGGCAGGCCACAGGGGAAGAGGGGGGGTTGAGAGCGGCCCCACCTCCCTCCTGAACCGTGGGTTGAGCCCGGGACCCCGCTAGCAAAAGAGCTGGAAGAAGATAGCGGGGCGCCCGGCAGGAAGACCCCCGAAGTCAGAAGAAGACGACGCTGAAGCTCGGGACCCCGCTAGCAAAAGAGCTGGAAGAAGATAGCGGGGCGCCCGGCAGGAAGACCCCCGGAGCTGCCTAATAAATTATTTTAAAAACCTGTGTTGTGTTTTTTATTAACTTTTTTTGCCACCAGGTGAATGGGTAGGGGTACGATGTACCCCATACTCATTCACATAGGGTGGGGGGCCGGTATCTGGGGGCCCCCTTATTAAAGGGGGCTCACGAATTCCAAAAAGCCCGCCGCACGCAGACCCCGACAACCATTGGCCAGGGTTGTCGGGAAGAGGCCCTTGTCCCCATCAACATGGGGGCAGGGTGCTGTGGGGTGGGGGGGGGCCGCAGGTCGCCCCCCTGCCCCAAAGCACCCACCCCCCATGTTTAGGGCATGCGGCCTGGTACGGTTCAGGAGGGAGGGGGGGCGCTCTCATCCCACCCTCTTCCCCTACGGCCTGCCAGGTTGTGTGCTCGGATAAGGGTCTGGTATGGATTTTGGGGGAACCCCCCACGCTGTTTTTTGGCTTAGGGGGTTCCCCTTGAAATCCATACCAGACCTAAGGGCCTGGTATAGATCTTTGGGGGGAACCCCACGCCGTTTTTTCAGCTTAGGGGGTTCCCCTTAAAATCCATACCAGACCTAAGGGCCTGGTATGCTCCTGGAGGGGAACCCATGCCGGTTTTTTCATTAAAATTTGGCCTGAAATTCCCCTTCATGATTCATACCAAACACGGGACAGCGAGGCTGCCGAGAAATAGCGTGATGCCATCGCGCTGGAGACATTCTCGGCCAGCTAGTCACCTCTAGGACACGACTTGAGTGACTGCTTCACGCTCAGGTCGTGTCCAAGTTGCCTCGCAAAGTCGCGCTGTCCCTGTGTCAGCCGGCACACGAGTCGCCCCGCGAGTCGGATCGGCTTTATCCGACTTTCCAGGCGACCTCTATTCAAATCAATGGGCTCCCATAGGGAAACATTCATTTTCAATAGAGCGTTGCTGACATTTGTATTTACTATAACAGTGCGCTGCTGTGCGCCGCTGGTTCCTGCGCCCAATGAAGGAGTTATCCGGCGCACCAATTAAGGGATCAACCAGCGCAGCGCACTGTTATTAGTAAATCACCCCCTAAGTGTGCAACCTGTAGACGCACCTACACTGTAATCAAGTGGACATCCGAGGTCCCGATAGCTGTACCCTCGATCGGAAGTCCAGGTTGGGTAAGCCAACTCTGAGCAGATCAGCTCTCAAATCCTGTTCCTACACCTCTCTACATCCATAGAAGTCTTTAGCCCTGCCGGGCACTCCTTTTGTTGTTGCTTAAAACTAAAGCCCCGTACACACGATCGGTTTGACTGATGAAAACCATCCGATGGATGGTTTTCATCAGACCAACCGATCGTGTATGGTACCCATCGGTCTTTTTTCCATCGGTTTTAAAAAATAGAACTTGTTTTAAAATTTTCCGATGGATAAAAAACCGATGGTAATTTCCGATCGTCTATGGGCAAGTCCATCGGTTAAAAAACCCACGCATGCTCAGACTAAATTAGGAGACGGGAGCGCTCGTTCTGGTAAAACTAGCCTTCCTAATGGAGAGAGCACATTCGTCATTCTGCAAGTTATTGCTTAGTTTAATGCAGCGCATGTTTTGTTGCTTTAGAACGGTGTTTAAAATGTCATTTTTGCTGCAGATCTTTATCACGAGTTCTGACAAACGTATGTCTTTCTTCTTTCTTGTGTTCTTAGGAATAATTAGTTTAATTCTTAAAGGCCGACCTCACAAATTACACCTTTTTTTTTTTGTTTTTGTATTTAAATTTGTTGTGCATTTTTTGGTGTGTCAATTTCTCAGAACAACATTTTTTATTTTATCGTTTCCTCATGGAGGTTGGTGTCCCTTGTTATTAATTACACATTGTATTTATGAAATGTTATTGCTACTCCAAAAAAAAAAACACATCAGGCATGTATGTTGGCTGAAATCAAATTTCCATTTATTTTGGAAAAAAAGCAAACAAAAAACGAAGGACAACTATTCAGAAATTAGCAGAAAATATCAAGTCATTAGATCCCAAATGCAGACCTGACTATGATGAATAATAAAATCAACAACAGCATGAAATCAGGAGCAGCAGCCAAAGACATACATCATCCCAAACTGTGGTACTCCATCACCCTGCAACTTCTGGAAGAGCAGCTCGAGGCCAGAGAATCACCTCCTGCTCTTCCCTGTAGCCTTCCTTCCACGCTTCCCTGCAGCGTTCTCTCCACGGCCCCGTCCACGCACCCTTGCAGGCTGGGCCACTGTGGGTGGTGATGTGGCAGGAGGAGAAGGAGAAGGAGGAAAGGGATTGGCCTGATGTGACAGATGGGTGGCCTCAGTCAGCTGCCCCCTCACCCCCATGTGTACGGCCATGTATATGAGGTGATCACAAAGGGCCCGTTGTCCCGCCTCCATTTGGAGCAACTTATCCGCCAGATAGCTGCTAAACCCCTCCGTAGGGTTAAGGGGGGCCCTCATGATAGCAGCATCCTCCCGAATCATCTTTAGTGACTCCTCCTCCACTTGTGTCATCCGCCGTTGTTTTGGCGGTCTGACGTGGAGGGGAGCCACTTGGGAGACGGTGCTGCCACTAGGCCTGGGGACCTGCTGAGTCCCACTTGGCCCTGCCTCCTCCTGCCTGCCACACTCCTGAGCCTCTTCCTCCTGGCTTGCCTCATCCTGTTTTTAAAATAAAATTAAAAATTGTATTATTTGGGGAATCTATCACACACAATTTGGATATCATTACTGGTGCATATTTTTTTTTTGGGGGGGGGGGTGATATCATTTATGGCTAATCCAACCATTTCAACACAATATTACTTAGTGGACAATAATTATCAGCAAAAATACTATACCTGGCTGAAGATGCGAAGATCTGGCTCTTCAAGTTCATGTGGCTCCTCCTCTGCCTCTGCAGGGGTGGAGGGAAGGGTGGAAGGAACGCCGGAGGGAAGGGTGGAAGGAAGGGTTGAGGGAAGGCTGGAAATAGATTCCCTGGCCTCGATCTGGTCATCCAGAAATTGAAGATGTTTGTAGTACCACAGCTTGGGCTTTACTACATCGTCGGCTGCTGCTCCTGATCTCTTTGACTGGCGCACTTCCTTGTATTTTTTTTTATAGGAATTACGCAGGTTGTTGATTTTATTATTGATCATAGTGTAGTCTGCATCTGGGATCCATGGCTTCATATCCTCTGCTAATTTGGTAATAGTTGCCCGACGTACATCACTCTTGTGGTATGCTGGGTGTTTCAGTTCCCACAGGTTGCGCTGTTCCTTATATTTGTCTATAAAAATCAGCATCACCTCCAGCTCATGTAGTTTATGCATCTTTTTGGATCAGCAAGTAAAAAAACAATAAAAAAAAAAACAGATCAGATTTGATTCTCCTCAACTTATCACAATATTGCCCTTTACAATCATGAACCATTATAGGCCACTGCAGGCCCGAGTTCCCTTCTTACCTTAGTTGAGTTTGTTTGTTCACTTCCGGTCGTCCTTACTCCGCGCATTTCTAATAACTTCTTTCCCCTTTTTATACCCTGCGCATGCGTGTAACTCCGCCCTCGTCGCCCGCCCATGACGGACTTTTTCTGCATTTCCCCGCCCCTTAACGATCGGTGCACAGTGTGAGACGGCGACATGTCGCAGACACAGGTGGCTTCTTTAGTAGAAATTACCGACGAGGAAAGCCCGTAGGCGGAAACAACCCGATTCAGTAAAAAAAGATACAAGGCGACTAATATGTCTTTTGCTGAGATGGCGGAGATGGTGGACATTCTGCGGAGGAAGGATTACGACGGCAAGCATGGCCCATACGACACCCCTAATCTCCGTAAGTCACAAATTATGGACAAAGTGGCAAAGACTCTCTATAAAAAATATGGGGTCAGGAGATCCAAGGAACAACTCCGTAAAAGGTGGTCTGACCTGAAGCTCAGGGAGCCGGAGCAGTATAGGAAGCTTCTAAAAAGCATAGAAAAAAGTAAGTTTTTTTTACTGTGTTCTTTCACATTGTAATATGTATTCTTCCATGTTTTGCAACATGTGCTTGGCTTGACTGGTTTCACATTTTAAAATGTCAACTTTTATGTTAAGTGGAGAGTCCACTTATTTGGTAAATGTGTGTTAAAAAAAAATTGCTGCTCTTCCCCCAAACATGTTTGGCACATATCCACGTAAACTACATGTGGGCATGCCTCATTTTACTTAAACAATGTTTATCTACACATTGTTGGCTAGATGATGTGTTGTAAGGAAAACTAGAATGTGAATGAAAGGCTAAACTGTATTCTGGGTAAAGGAGATGATACTCCAGCAGTTGTGTACTCATTTTTTTTTCTGGATCAAGATACTATAGTCTGGGCCACATGACCAAATTTATAAACGGTGTCACACACAGGTGGTCCAGTGGATACCTTGGTGGTTATCCAAGTGTATTTGTGAGTGTCCTCAAAAATAACATGTTGCTTTGTAGAGTTTGCAAGATCTCATATGTTCATCTTGAAACTCAGGGCCAAATATCAATTGTACCCCACTTCAAAACAATGAGAATCCATTTTCAGGCCTAAAAACTCTGTGTGCTAAAGGATACATTATTTTGACATTCCCATAGGGGAGAGGAGACTGGGAGGACACCATGCTCAGGAGACGAGGAACCAAACACCACAGAAACTCCCCGAAGATCACAAAGCAGACCAAGATCAGCATGTTCAGGAAGCGGAGGGGGAGGAAGCGGAGGTGGAGGAAGGAGAGGTGGAGGAAGGAGAGGTGGAGCTTTTCAGCACAACAGGTCAGTGTCTGTCACCACAACTTCAAGGTAAATACAGATGTAGGCCTGCATAGTTAAAATTATTTTTTTTTTTTTAGGGACTGAACGTGGGGGTGTGTCAGGAAGTCCAAATCCTCCATTCTCGAGTGACAGCGCAAAAATAATCATTCAGGAAATCATGGAATGCAGTAGCGAAATGGACATTATGAGAAAGAGAATGAATGTGATTGAGCAAAAATATAAAAACATTATAGATATTTTGGGGAGAATAGTGTGAACCCCCCCTGTTTTTGTGTTTTGTTATGCGTCAGAAATTTGCAATGGGATTTCCACCAGCCCAAATGTGAAGATGCACACAGTGACTCAACATGTGCTATCTGCCGTCACAGGATATCTATGTCCCTGTTTTGGGGGTGCAACCTCTTCCTCCCTACTCAAGTAGGTGAGAGGAAGGGTTTTCACCCCCAAAGCACGTCCATTGATCCCCCATGATGGCAGATAGCACATGTTTACCTTAGCCATGGGATCATGTTGAAGATACCCATTTGAGCCCCAAAAAGAAAGTGTGGTTCTTCACATTTGGGATGGATCAGGGGTAACATCACCCCATCTCATGTTTGTATTTTTCACTGTGTTATTTTGTTATTTTTTCATTAAAAAATTTTTGGCTTTTGACCCATGCATGTTTCTGCAAAAAAAGACGGCCAAACAAAAAAAAAGGCTTGAATATCGCAAACCACCCAAAAATGTGGTGCAATCAATAAAAACATTCGGGAAGTCTAAAAAAGGTGTGGCTTGTTATTTCTATGCTCAATAGCAGTTCTGAAGATGCAAAATCAAGGTTTTTACCTGTGAGATTTGAGGCTATTTACTAAGGACAAATACACTTGGCACTACTAGAACCTGGGAGACACATAAACCCAAAATACAAGAATGACAACACAAGTTTGTAGTAAATATAATTTTATTTTTATTTTAAAAAGGTTATAAAATGTCAGATGTGGTCTGGCATTGCGATGGCCCCCCTACCCGTGAAGTACTCTACGTATTTCTGACGTACTTCACGGGCACTTTGGGGGGCCAAGCCAGTACGGGCAGTGTTGAGGCCGGTCAGAATTGTCATTTCGGATGGACCGGCCTCAGGCCCAACTGATGACACATAAGTAGCTGAGAATTTTCTTAAAAAGTTGTGCAATATGCAGCAGCAGTACACAATGTTGTTCAGTTTATATTCTGCCAAATGTATAGCTGTCTGAAACAGGCGGAACCGGCTGGCCATTATCCCGAAGGCATTCTCCACAACTCTCCGGGCTCTGGCCAGCCGGTAATTAAAAACCCTCCTCTCCGGGGTGAGGGTGCGTTGGGGAAACGGCCGCATGAGGTGTGGTCCAAGTCCAAATGCTTCATCCGCGATGAAAACGAACGGTAGCCCTTCCACGTTCTCTGCATCTGGAGGCAGTGCAAGACCCCCAGCCTGCAGACGGTGAGCGAACTCCGTCTCAGCGAATACTCCGCCATCGGACATCCGGCCGTTCTTCCCCACGTCCACATACAGGAACTCGTACCGTGCCGACACCACCGCCATTAACACAATACTATTAAAACCTTTATAGTTAAAATAGTATGACCCCGAACGGGGTGGCGGCACTATGTGGACGTGCTTCCCATCAATTGCCCCTCCCCAGTTGGGGAAATCCCACCGCTGGGAAAATTGGGAGGCCACAGTCAGCCATTCCTGTGGTGTGCTAGGGAACTGTGGAGTCAAACAAAAAGAAGACATTAGTACGGTTTATGTTTACAGTGCAAGCAGATTACACACAAAAACATTGTTGACCAACATCATTCTAACATTATTATTTAAGGGAGTATTTCCTACCAATAAACAAAAGGCCCACTTAGCAGATGCCTCACCCCCGCTGAGTGGACATTCTAAACTAATCTAAGGGGGGGGGGGCTTGAGGTGATTATGGGGGATACAAAAAAAGGCTCTACCACTCTGCTGAGCTTGATTGAGAACTAAAACTATTTTTACATCTTTACTGGGGGGGGGAGGGAGGGTTGTCAAACTACGAGGGCACTGACCCCAAAAATTGGAAAAGGAAAATAGAAGGCTAGCTGGGTTTGGGCCCAGGATAGCATGCTGGAGAGGTTAGTGGAGGGAAATAGGCATGTAGGGCCCAAAAAGGCCTTTACAGGTAAAAACATGCATGTGGAAAATGGGGACATTACCAGGATATTACAAACAGGCAAATTTGGGTTAGGAGGAAAAAAAAATAGAACATTATAAAACAATAAAAACATATAATGTGATGTTAAAGGAGCAAAATTACCTTCATATAGTCCATCTGCAGGACCTGAATAATGGCCGAACACGTCTCAGGGATAATGATCCCGAGAGCCTGGGGGGAGATGCCTGTTGTGAACTTGAGGTCCTGCAAGCTTCTCCCAGTCGCCAGGTATCTCAACGTGGCAATAAGCCTCTGCTCGGCAGTGATGGCCTGGCGCATTACAGTGTCCTGCCTCGTGATATAGGGGGACAGCAAATCCAACAGACGGTGAAAAACGGGGTCCGTCATCCTGAGATAATTCCTGAAATCATCAGGATTATTCTCATGGATTTCCCGCAGCAGAGGCATATGAGAGAATTGGTCCCGCTGGAGCAACCAATTCTTAGTCCATGAACTCCTCCTCACCCTGTTCACAGACTGAACTCGGGTTACAGTGTTAACCGCAACACCAAGTCCAAAGCCAGCACGAGCTCGAGAATGAGAACGCACTTCAAACATGGTTTTAAACCGGTCGCCTGGTCAGAACGCACTCAAACAGAACGCACCGTGGAACAGCAAGGCCTGAGAAGAACGACCTGAAAAACAGTAAACGAACGGCCAAAAAGGCACTGCAAGGCAGTAACGACCTGACTGCACGCACTGAATCACAAATATGAACCCACAAGCACAAACTGAACACCAGGAAACGATCTGCAAAGCACGGAGCCTGAAAAGCGCGAATCGGCTTTCACCAAACTTTTACTAACACGCGGTAACACGAAATCAGCAAAAGCAGCCCAAGGGGTGGCGCCATTAGATTTGTTCGGCCCTTTTATAGCGCGTCGTAAGTTCTGTACGTGCCGTCGTTTTCTTGCCGTCGGTTTTTGGACTGATGGTGTGTGGCCAAGACTGACAGTTTCATCGGATTTCCGATGGTCAAATTCATCGGACGAAAATCCATATGTTATCCGATCGTGTGTACAGGGCTTAACTATTTCATCAGAATTTGTTCCAATTGCACACAGATTATATACAGTGGATCTACCACATCAGTGTTTGCAATAATTTTTTTTTTAGTTCACTCAACAGTGCACTGTGGTTTTTCATGTATATTTTTATTTTGTGATTTGTATGTTCTGGAGAAACCCTTCTCTCTTTTAGGATGTTTCACAACCTTTAGATGAGTTGTAATTTTTTGATTGATATATTGCATTCAATAATAAAGCCTTTGCATTTAGCTGATGGATGTTGTGGTTAGGGATGAGCCGAACACTCCCGGGTTCGGTTCGCACCAGAACCCGCGAACGGACCGAAAGTTCGCACGAACGTTAGAACCCTATTAAATACAATGGATGCGAACGTTCGAAATCTAAAGTGATAATTATAACGACTAATATGCATGTTATTGTCCTAAAAAGGGTTTGGGAACCCGGGCTCTGCACCAGGGGACATGTATCAATGCAAATAGAAGTTTTAAAAACGGCAGTTTTTCGGGAGCAGTCATTTTAATGATGCATAAAGTGAAAAAAAAAGGTCAAATATTCCTTTAAATATCGTACCTGGGGGGTGTCTAAAGTATGCCTGTGAAGTGCCACGTGTTTCCCGTGTTTAGAACTGTCCCTGCACAAAATGACATTTCTAAAGGAAAAAATTGCCATTTAAAACTGCTTGCGGCTTTAATGTAATGTCTGGTCCCGGTAATATGGATGAAAATCTTTGAGAAAAATGGCATAGCTACCCCATCACCACCCCCCCCCTACCCCAGCCCATTACCAGCCCCTTTGGGTCTTGTATGGATATTAAGGGGAACCCCGCACACAAAATAAAAAAGGCCCTATATACTCTGAACAGCCGTATACAGGCAGTGCATACAAGACAGGGACTGTAGGTTTGTTCTTATGTAGAATCTGTTTGTAATTTTGAACAGGTACATTGTTTAAGTGTAGCTCCAGCCAAAAAATCTATTTTAAGCTTTTTGGAAAACATAGGGAAGGGTTATCACCCCTGTAACATTTGTTTTGCTGTCTGTGCCCCTGTTCAGAACATTTCACCTCACTTTCCGTCCCAATGACAAATGTTTTTGAAAAGTGGGGTTTTTATTGAAACAAGGATTGGTGATAAAGCATCAGTAGAGAGGAGACACCTTTTTCCCATATTAACTCTTACAGGAGAGAATTTCCCTTCCTAGGGGTAGATTTCCTCTCACTTCCTGTTGTCTCCTTTTGTTTGCAAGTAGGAGTCGTTTGTAAGTTGGATGTTTGAAAGTAGGGGCCTGCCGTATATACTCTGCTGAAATTTGCCCCTTACATGTTTGTGTTGCCACAACACTGTAAGGCCTCACAGTTACTCTTGGTGGGCGCAGGAATGGGCCCTGCTGTGAATTATTAGATCAAGAATTGTAATTACATGCCCCTGTTAAACAGGGGCAGAAAAATTGGGCCTTAGGCACTGGTGCCACAACACTGCAACCCCTCACAGATACTGTACTTGGAGCACAGCAATGAGCCCTGTTGCAAAGTATTGCATCAAAAATTGTAATTACACGCCCCTGTTAAACAGGGGCTGAAAAATTGGGCCTTAGGCACTGGTGATGGTGCCACGACACTGCAACCTCTCCCAGATACTCTAGTTGGAGTGCAGGAATGAGCCCTGGTGCAAAGCATTGCATAAAAAATTGTAATTACATGCCCCTGTTAAACAGGGGCTGAAAAATTGGGCCTTAGCCACTGGTGGCGGCACGCAGAAATAAAAATGTTCTTCCAAGCTATCATCATCAATCGGATCATTGAGGAGGAGGAGGATAGTCAGTCAACATAACAGGACAGTCACTCAGCATCAGAATCAGTCTTGAAGGGATGTGACATTTGAAAATAAATTACTGTATATACTCGAGTATAAGCCGACCCGAATATAAGCCGAGGCACCTAATTTTACCACAAAAACTGGGAAAACTTATTGACTCGAGTATAAGCCTAGGGTGTGCCTCACTTTGCCTCACTGTGTCCATGCCTCACTGTGTCCATGACTAGACTGACGTTTAACATGGGAGTCTATGGAAGGGGTGCCTGGCTTTGAAAAATCGGTGCTCCCCGGCCGTAAGTCCCCCGGACAAGAAACTTTTCAAACTTGTAGGAGAAGAGTGGGGCTACATGTGTGCCAAGTTTGGGGTCCAGAGGACCTACGACTGGCCGGTACCGGGTCCCCAAATTCACCAGAGAAATTACCATTTAACATGGGAGTCTATGGAAGGGTTGCCCGGTTTTGAAAAATCGGTGCTCCCCGGCTGTAGGTCCCCCGGACAAGAAGAAACTTTGCACACTTGTAGGGGAAGAGTGGGGCTACATGTGTGCCAAGTTTGGGTTCCAGGGGACCTACGGCCGGCCGGTACCAGCTCCTCAAATCCGGGAGATCAGGCACAAAAAGGTGACTCGATTATAAGCCGAGGGGGGCATTTTCAGCACAAAAAATTGTGCTTAAAAACTCGGCTTATACTCGAGTATATATGGTAGTCTGTTATATCAGCTTCAGGTGTTTGGTAGCTGGTGGTGATCCAAGACTGGTTCATCTTCATGAAGGTCAGTCGATCAACCGAGTCGGTGGACAGGCGCACCCTGTGATCCGTGACAAATCCTCCAGCAGCACTGAATGTGCGTTCTGAAAGAACGCTGGATGCAGGACAGGCCAGTAGCTCAATTGCATACTGTGCAAGCTCTGGCCAGTGATCCATCCTCAAGACCCAGTAAGCCAGAGGATTTTCGGTGGGGAAGGTGTCCAAGTCTGACCTTGCCCCTTGGTATTCCTGCACCATGTATATCAGACGATGGCGATGGTTGCTGGAACCGATCATACCCTGGGGCTGTGGACTAAAGAATTGTCTGAGCGCATCGGTCAGACAGCCACCTTCCCCACCGCTCCTTCTTTGACTGACCGAAGCCTCAGCAACTCGTTGTCCAGGACCAGGAGTTTGTAACCTCCCAGTCTCTGGGAACGCGTTGCACAGACCTTTCTGCCAGGCCTCTCGGAGTTGTCTCATCCTCTGCTCCCTCTGCGACGGTAAGATAAGGTCCGCAACCTTACCCTTGTACCGTGGATCAAGGAGAGTGGCCAGCCAGTAATGGTCCCTCTCCTTATCCGAATAATACAAGGATCCTTCCGCAGACTTTGCAGGATCAGGGAGGCCATGCAGTGTAGGTTAGCTGAGGCATTCGGTCTGGAGTCCTCTGGGTCACTAAGGATGACATGATCCGCAGCCACCTCCTCCCAGCCACGTACAAGTCCACGGGTTTCTTGGGACTGTAAATCATCCCTAAAAGACTGCCGCTGATGATGCTGAGTGCCAGGCTCCACCTCCATGCTGACACAATCCTCCTCCTCCTCCTCTTCCTGTGCGATGGGTGGGACAGAAGGAACACTGTCTGGGTAAAGGGGGCCTTGAGAGGCAAGGAAGTCCTCCTCTTCCTGCCTCTGTTCTGCCTCAAGTGCCCTATCCATTATTCCACGCAGCGTATGTTCCAACAGGTGGACAAGAGGTACAGTGTCACTGATGCATGCACTGTCACTTCTCACCATCCTCGTGGCCTCCTCAAATGGTGCCAGGACAGTGCATGCATCCCTGATCATGCCCCACTGGCGTGGTGAAAAAAAAACAGCTCCCCTGACCCTGTCCTGGTGCCGTAGTCGCACAGGTACTCATTGATGGCCCTCTGCTGCGTGTGCAGCCGCTGCAGCATGGCCAACGTTGAGTTCCACCTGGTGGGCATGTCACATATAAGGCGGTTCTTTGGCAGGTTCAACTCTTTTTGCAGCTCAGCCAGGCGAGCACTGGCATTATAAGATCTGCGGAAATGCACACAGACTTTCCTGGCCTGCCTCAGGACATCCTATAAGCCCGGGTACCTGCCCAAGAACCGCTGCACCACCAGGTTAAGGACGTGAGCCACACAGGGCACATGGGTCAGTTGTCCCTGTCGGAGAAGGAGAGGAGGTTGGTGCCATTGTCGCAAACCACCATTCCTGGCTTAAGCTGGCGTGGCGTCAACCACCTCTCGGCCTGCCCCTGCAGAGCAGACAGAACCTCTGCCCCAGTGTGGCTCCTGTCCCCCAAACACACCAGCGCAAGCACGGCATGGCATATTTTTGCCTGCGTACTTGCGTAGCCCCTTGAACGCCTACGGAGCACCGCTGGTTCCGAGGACAAAGCACAGGAAGAGGCCATGGAGGAAGAAGAAGAGGAGGGGGTGGAGGAGAGAGGTGTGTCACAACTAGTGATGAGCCGAACACCCCCGGGTTCGGTTCGCACCAGAACCCGCAAACGGACCGAAAGTTTGCACGAAGTTTAGAACCCTATTAAATACAATGGATGTGAACGTTCGAAATCTAAAGTGCTAATTATAACGACTATTATGCATGTTATTGTCCTAAAAAGGGTTTGGGAACCCGGGTTCTGCACCAGGGGACATGTATCAATGCAAAAAGAAGTTTTAAAAACGTCCGTTTTTCTGGAGCAGTCATTTTAATGATGCATAAAGTGAAAAAAAAGTCAAATATTCCTTTAAATATCGTACCTGGGGGGTGTCTAAAGTATGCCTGTGAAGTGCCACGTGTTTCCCGTGTTTAGAACTGTCCCTGCACAAAATTACATTTCTAAAGGAAAAAAAGCCATTTAAAACTGCTTGCGGCTTTAATGTAATGTCTGGTCCCGGTAATATGGATGAAAATCTTTAAGAAAAATGGCATAGCTACCCCATCACACCCCCCCCACCCCATTACCAGCCCCTTTGGGTCTTGTATGGATATTAAGGGGAACCCCGCACACAAAATAAAAAAGGCCCTATATACTCTGAACAGCCGTATACAGGCGGTGCATACAAGACAGGGACTGTAGGTTTGTTCTTATGTAGAATCTGTTTGTAATTTTGAACAGGTACATTGTTTAAGTGTAGCTCCAGGCAAAAAATCTATTTTTAAGCTTTTTGGAAAACATAGGGAAGGGTTATCACCCCTGTAACATTTGTTTTGCTGTCTGTGCAGTGTGCACCTGTTCAGAACAGTTCACCTCACTTTCCGTCCCAATGACAAATGTTTTTTGAAAATTTGGGGTTTTTATTGAAACAAGAATTGGTGATAAAGCATCAGTGGAGAGGAGACACTTTTTTTTCCCATATTAACTCTTACAGGAGAGAATTTGCCTTCCTAGGGGTATATTTCCTCTCACTTCCTGTTGTATCCTTCCGTTTGCAAGGAGGAGTCGTTTGTAAGTTGGATGTTTGAAAGTAGGGGCCTGCCGTATATACTCAGCTGAAATTTGCCCCTTACATGTTGGTGTTGCCACAACACTGTGAGCCCTCACAGTTACTCTTGGTGGGCGCATGAATGGGCCCTGCTGTGAATTATTAGATCAAGAATTGTAATTGCATGCCCCTGTTGAACAGGGGCTGAAAAATTGGGCCTTTGGTGGTGGTGGTGGTGTTGACACAACACTGTAAGGCCTCACAGTTAGTCTTGGTGGGCGCAGGAATGGGCCCTGCTGTGAATTATTAGATCAAGAATTGTAATTACATGCCCCTGTTAAACAGGGGCAGAAAAATTGGGCCTTAGGCACTGGTGCCACAACACTGCAACCCCTCACAGATACTGTATTCGGAGCACAGCAATGAGCCCTGTTGCAAAGTATTGCATCAAAAATTGTAATTACACGCCCCTGTTAAACAGGGGCTGAAAAATTGGGCCTTAACCACTGGTGCTGGTGCCACGACACTGCAACCACTCTCAGATACTCTAGTTGGAGTGCAGGAATGAGCCCTGCTGCAAAGCATTGCATAAAAAATTGTAATAACACGCCCCTGTTAAACAGGGGCTGAAAAATTGGGCCTTAGCCACTGGTGGCGGCACCCAGAAACAAAAATGTTCTTCCAAGCTATCATCAGCAATCGGATCATTGAGGAGGAGGAGGATAGTCAGTCAACATAACAGGACAGTCTCTCAGCATCAGCATCAGTCTTGAAGGGATGTGACATTTGAAAATAAATTAGTCTGTTATATCAGCTTCAGGTGTTTGGTAGCTGGTGGTGATCCAAGACTGGTTCATCTTTATGAAGGTCAGTTGATCAACAGAGTCGGTGGACAGGCGCACCCTGTGATCCGTGACAAATCCTCCAGCAGCACTGAATGTGCGTTCTGAAAGAACGCTGGATGCAGGACAGGCCAGTAGCTCAATTGCATACTGTGCAAGCTCTGGCCAGTGATCCATCCTCAAGACCCAGTAAGCCAGAGGATTTTCGGTGGGGAAGGTGTCCAAGTCTGACCTTGCCCCTAGGTATTCCTGCACCATGTATATCAGACGCTGGCGATGGTTGCTGGAACCGATCATACCTTGGGGCTTCGGACTAAAGAATTGTCTGAATGCATCGGTCAGACAGCCACCTTCCCCACCGCTCCTCCTTTGACTGACCGAAGCCTCAGCAACTCGTTGTCCAGGACCAGGAGTTTGTAACCTCCCAGTCTCTGGGAACGCGTTGCACAGACCTTTCTGCAAGGCCTCCCGGAGTTGTCTCATCCTCTGCTCCCTCCGCGACGGTAAGATAAGGTCCGCAACCTTACCCTTGTACCGTGGATCCAGGAGAGTGGCCAGCCAGTAATGGTCCCTCTCCTTGATCCGAAGAATACGAGGATCCTTCCGCAGACTTTGCAGGATCAGGGAGGCCATGCAGTGTAGGTTAGCTGAGGCATTCGGTCCGGAGTCCTCTGGGTCACTAAGGACGACATGATCCGCAGCCACCTCCTCCCAGCCACGTACAAGTCCACTGGTTTCTTGGGACTGTAAATCATCCCTAAAAGACTGCTGCTGATGATGCGGAGTGCCAGGCTCCACCTCCATGCTGACACGATCCTCCGCCTCCTCCTCCTCCTCTTCTTCCTGTGCAATGGGTGGGACAGAAGGAACACTGTCTGGGTAAAGGGGGCCTTGAGAGGCAAGGAAGTCCTCCTCTTCCTGCCTCTGTTCTGCCTCAAGTGCCCTGTCCATTATTCCACGCAGCGTATGTTCCAACAGGTGGACAAGAGGTACAGTGTCACTGATGCATGCACTGTCACTGCTCACCATCCTCGTGGCCTCCTCAAATGATGCCAGGACAGTGCATGCATCCCTGATCATGCCCCACTAGCGTGGTGAAGAAAACCTGAGCTCCCCTGACCCTGTCCTGGTGCCATAGTCGCACAGGTACTCATTGATGGCCCTCTGCTGCGTGTGCAGCCGCTGCAGCATGGCCAATGTTGAGTTCCACCTGGTGGGCATGTCACATATAAGGCGGTTCTTGGGCAGGTTCAACTCCTTTTGCAGCTCAGCCAGGCGAGCACTGGCATTATAAGATTTGCGGAAATGCACACAGACTTTCCTGGCCTGCCTCAGGACATTCTGTAAGCCCGGGTACCTGCCCAAGAACCGCTGCACCACCGGGTTAAGGACGTGAGCCACACAGGGCACATGGGTCAGTTGTCCCTGTCGGAGAGCGGAGAGGAGGTTGGTGCCATTGTCGCAAACTACCATTCCTGGCTTAAGCTGGCGTGGCGTCAACCACCTCTCGGCCTGCCCCTGCAGAGCAGACAGAACCTCTGCCCCAGTGTGGCTCCTGTCCCCCAAACACACCAGCGCAAGCACGGCATGGCATCTTTTTGCCTGCGTACTTGCGTAGCCCCTTGAATGCCTACGGAGCACCGCTGGTTCCGAGGACAAAGCACAGGAAGAGGCCACGGAGGAAGAAGAAGAGGAGGGGGTGGAGGACAGAGGTGTGTCACAACCAGTAGTAGTATTTTGGAGGCGTGGCGGTGGAACAACCTCCAACACTACTGCACCTTGTCCTGCATCCTTCCCAGCTGCCAAAAGAGTGACCCAATGGGCCGTGAAAGAAAGGTAACGTCCCTGTCCATGCCTGCTGGACCATGAGTCAGCGGTAATATGCACCTTACCGCTGACCGCCCTTTCCAGCGAGGCCAAGACATTGCCTTCCACATGCCGGTAGAGAGCCGGAATCGCCTTCTGTGAGAAAAAGTGGTGTTTGGGAACCTGTCACTGAGGAACCGCACATTGCACAAACTCACGGAAGGGGGCCGAATCTACCAACTGAAAAGGCAGCAGTTGAAGCGCTAGCAATTTAGCCAAGCTAGCATTCAACCGCTGGGCATGTGGATGGCTGGGAGTGAACTTCTTTCGACGGTCCAGCAGCTGGGGCAGGGAAATTTGCCTGCTAGAATCGGACGTCGGTGTACTGCTAGCAGAGTGCCCGCAAGTACTTGGCTGTGACACACCTAATTCTACACCTTCATTCCTCTCAGAGCAGGTTTCAGAGTGACTGATGATGACATTAATACCAGGGAAGAGGACACTTTGGCAGCTGCTTTGCCAGTACCCTGAGCCTGGGTGAGAGAGGATGAGGAGGATGAGGAGGGCTTGGTCATCCACTCTACCAAGTCTTCGGCATGATGCGGCTCAACACGTCCAGCTGCCGAAAATAAGGACAAGCGTGTCCCATGGCCACGTGCTGATGACGATGCACCGTGTCCACGACCAGCACTGTTGTCTCTAGACACAGAGCCTGCTTGCCCTCTTTTATTGGCTCCTGACTGTCTGCCTCTCCTTGTTTGCCTTCCAGACATTCTAATGGCCTGCAGGGAGATGGGAAAACCAGCAATAAGGGGTAGCTTCAGGTGTATATTTTGCAGGAAGCACACTACGCCCACTGTAAGTGCTGCAGATGACTGCCTGTGTTACACAACAGGAAAAAACAGCAATAAGGGCTAGCTTCAGGTGTTTATTTTGCAGGAAGCACACTCCGCCCGCTGTAAGTGCTGCAAATGCCTGTTAGTGTAACACAAAAGAAAAAAAGCTCCAGCAATAAGGGCTAGCTTCAGGTGTATAATGTGCAGGAGGCACACTCCGCCTTCTGTTAGTCCTGCAAATGCCTGTTAGTGTAACACTACAGGAAAACACAGCAATACGGGCTAGCTTCAGGTGTATATTAAGCAGGAAGCACACTCCGCCCGCTGTAAGTGCTGCAAATGCCTGTTAGTGTAACACACCAGGAAAACACAGCAATACGGGCTAGCTTCAGGTGTATATTTAGCAGGAAGCACACTCCGCCCGCTGTAAGTGCTGAAAATGCCTGTTAGTGTAACACACCAGGAAAACACAGCAATACGGGCTAGCTTCAGGTGTATAATGTGCAGGAAGCACACTACGCCCGCTGTAAGTGCTGCAAATGCCTGTTAGTGTAACACACCAGGAAAACACAGCAATACGGGCTAACTTCAGGTGTATATTTAGCAGGAAGCACACTCCGCCCGCTGTAAGTGCTGAAAATGCCTGTTAGTGTAACACACCAGGAAAACACAGCAATACGGGCTAGCTTCAGGTGTATAATGTGCAGGAGGCACACTCCTCCCGCTGTAAGTGCTGCAAATGCCTGTTAGTGTAACACAACAGGAAAACACAGCAATACGGGCTAGCTTCAGGTGTATATTTAGCAGGAAGCACACTCCGCCCGCTGCAAGTGCTGCAAATGCCTGTTAGTGTAACACACCAGGAAAACACAGCAATACGGGCTAGCTTCAGGTGTATAATGTGCAGGAGGCACACTCCGCCTGCTGTAAGTGCTGCAAATGCCTGTTAGTGTAACACACCAGGAAAACACAGCAATACGGGCTAGCGTCAGGTGTATATTTAGCAGGAAGCACACTCCACCCGCTGTAAGTGCTGCAAATGCCTGTTAGTGTAACACACCAGGAAAACACAGCAATACGGGCTAGCTTCAGGTGTATATTTAGCAGGAAGCACACTCCGCCCGCTGTAAGTGCTGCAAATGCCTGTTAGTGTAACACACCAGGAAAACACAGCAATACGGGCTAGCTTCAGGTGTATAATGTGCAGGAGGCACACTCCTCCCGCTGTAAGTGCTGCAAATGCCTGTTAGTGTAACACAACAGGAAAACACAGCAATACGGGCTAGATTCAGGTGTATATTTAGCAGGAAGCACACTCCGCCCGCTGTAAGTGCTGCAAATGCCTGTTAGTGTAACACACCAGGAAAACACAGCAATACGGGCTAGCTTCAGGTGTATACTGTGCAGGAGGCTTAGCAACAATGACACTGACACTGTCCCCTGCCTATCCTTCTCTCTTCCTGCACACAAGGTTTATCAAAGAATATGACACTGACACTCTCCCTGCCTATCATTCTCTCTCCCTGCACACAAGGTTTAGCAAAGAATATGACACTGACACTCTCCCTGCCTATCCTTCTCTCTCCCTGCACACAAGGTTTAGCAAAGAATATGACACTGACACTGTCCCCTGCCTATCCTTCTCTCTCCCTGCACACAAGGTTTAGCAAATAATATGACACTGACACTGTCCCCTGCCTATCCTTCTCTCTCCCTGCACACAAGGTTTAGCAAAGAATATGACACTGACACTCTCCCTGCCTATCCTTCTCTCTCCCTGCACACAAGGTTTAGCAAAGAATATGACACTGACACTGTCCCCTGCCTATCCTTCTCTCTCCCTGGACACAAGGTTTAGCAAATAATATGACACTGACACTGTCCCCTGCCTATCCTTCTCTCTCCCTGCACACAAGGTTTAGCAAAGAATATGACACTGACACTCTCCCTGCCTATCCTTCTCTCTACCTGCACACAAGGTTTAGCAAAGAATATGACACTGACACTCTCCCTGCCTATCCTTGTAAGTGCTGCAAATGCCTGTTAGTGTAACACACCAGGAAAACACAGCAATACAGGCTAGACTTGTCCGTGCATCATACTGGCTGCTAGGTCGGTGTGAGAGTCCTATCCGGTTCTTGCAAGATCCAGTGACAGAAAGCTGTTTGTCCTCTGGATCCAAGAAAGTAATCCGTGATCTGCAAATAAGGTATCTGAACTTCCCCTATCCCTCTATCCTTTTACTGCTGCAAGTTCCTTTAATAAAGCATTGGAAAAAGAGGCTGGAGCTCACATCTGTTTGAAACTTCCTAACATAGAAGCCCCGTACACACGATCGGATAACCTATGGATTTTCGTCCGATGAATTTGACCATCGGAAATCCGATGAAACTGTTTTTCATCAGTCTTGGCCACACACCATCAGTCAAAAAACCGACCGTTCCAAACGCGGTGACGTAAAACACTCCGATGAGCCGAGAAAAATGAAGTTTAATGCTTCTGAGCATGCGTCGGGTTTTTGATCCGATGGACTTGCCCATAGACGATCGGAAATTACCATCGGTTTTTGATCCATCGGAAAATTTTAAAACAAGTTCTATTTTTTAAAACCGATGGAAAAAAGACTGATGGGTACCATACACGATCGGTTGGTCTGATGAAAACCATCCAAGACTCTTAAGCCCCGTACACACGATCGGTTTAACTGATGAAAACCGTCCGATGGATGGTTTTCATCAGACAAACCGATCGTGTATGGTACCCATCGGTCTTTTTTCCATCGGATGGAAAAAATAGAACTTGTTTTAAAATTTTCCGATGGATCAAGAACCGATGGTAATTTGCGATCGTCTATGGGCAAGTCCATCGGTTCAAAAACCCACGCATGCTCAGAATCAAGTCGACGCATGCTCAGAAGCATTAAACTTCATTTTTCTCGGCTCATCAGAGTGTTTTACGTCACCACGTTTGGAACGGTCGGTTTTTTGACTGATGGTGTGTGGCCAAGACTGATGAAAAACAGTTTCATCGGATTTCCGATGGTCAAATCCATCGGACGAAAATCCATAGGTTATCTGATCGTGTGTACGGGGCTTTAGTTCTGGGACGGTAAAAGGTGGGGTAACGGCAGGACCCAAATTTAATCCAGAAGCCCTCTAGGGGGTATCGCTACATTTATAATGGACAGGAATAAAAATATATATATTTCTTTTAGTAAGGTATATATGTAATATTACATATTAGTTTTTTGTTTTAGTTTTTTTTGCATGTCTTGCAGAGCTTGCTTGTCAGCCTGTTGTAAAACGTTCCCAGAGTGCAGCACACACAAACATGTGACTCTTCTCTTATAGCTTGGTTCAGGTCAAAATTTCTATTAGACAAAGCAAGCCAAACGTCAGGCTGGCTCTGCTGGGATGCCTCTCTGATAGCCCAAAGTGCTTTAGAAATTATTTTATTAACGTAATAAAGGTTTATTTGTGAAAAAAATTACATACACATAGGTATAACATACAGATAAAACATTCATTTAAAAACTTTTAAACTTATTAAAAATGTTACTTAGTTAAGTAGAAACTAGAAAGTAGTGAATGTAACTAGAATTAGTTTCACTTTTACTAAATGAAAAAGTTAAAGTAGTAAAGAAAGTGTAAGCTGTTGTTCCCTCTAGACTTGACATCATATTCCCTGAGTGGCATAAAAGTGGCATAAAACATATTTATAGTTATTGTTCAAAGTGAAATACTGCGCTGTCTGTGTAACACACCCTATGAGTGTATTAAGTGATGAAAAATATTATTAAATGAGCCACTGCAACTAGAATGTGAGATACACACAATAAAACAAATAAATATATTAAGCTGCGCTGCAAGATAAATACAAAAAAATTATATGTGACATATAGATCATAAGTTCCGTGATATATGAAACAAGGGCAATCAAAGAAGACTGGAGATCTTCCTCCTAAGTCAAAAGATGATGTGACAAAGCAGACTGATAGACCCTGATGGTAAATACGTATCACATGAAACCAGGATAAGTTCTCTTCCCAGTGTCCATGTCACTGTTATTGAAAGCAGAAAAAAGTTATATATAGGTTCCCCACTAAATAATTCCAGAACACAGTTCTAAAGACAAATCTTCAATAAGATGATCCACGGTGACTTCAAATCAATGAACACCAAAGAAGAAGTTATGGGATGAGATAGAAAAAGATTCTCCACCTTTTACATCAATGCCGCTTGTCAGCTAATTTGATCTCTTTTTAGGGAGATCGCATCCGCTTGTGGCTATTACCCCAGCCCTGGGTCTCTATGGTGAACAGCAGACACTCCTGAATCCCCTGCACCAGAAATCCTCGCTATATTCCGTAATTAGTGATTCCCCATGTAGGTGTATAAAGGAAAAGTGCACTTATCCTTTTAGCCCTTTTCCCCTGGCCTAACTAAACAAACCACCCCTTCCCCCTCCACGGATGCATGTACCTTGTTCTGATGGCCGAAGTTCCACTGTTTGTTTATATCCACTGTCCTTACCATGCATGCACAGTACAGCCTCTTGGACTTCTTTAGGATCATCTCCAATCTTGGGACACAGCACCATAGAAGTCCAAGGGACACTAATGTGCAGGTGTTGACAGGACAGTGAAAACTTGTGGGGCTAGAGGTAAGAAAACAGCTGAACTGTTGCGGTTGGACTGAGGTAAGTATGTATCTTGGAAGTGGTAGAGTGGGTAGGGTCAGGTCAAGTCAGGCAAAGGGGCAAAATGATAAATGTCTTTATTTTAAATGCACTTGGCATGTAAATTCTGACTGCTTTCATTAAATGAAAATATTTTGCTAGTTTCTGTACATGTGTGGAAATCTTTAATTTAATATTTATGAATATAGATCCTTTGGCTGATATATGTGTCGTAACCGTGCTGGGTTCTTGAACTCCTATTAAAAAAAATTGTATTTTCACCAATGCATATTTGTTAAAATATAGTAAATCCAATGTCATATAAAAAAAAATAACATTTTATTTATTGGACACTGAAGGACAACCTTAGAGCAACCAATGCATAAGGTATGTCAGGTAACCTCCCATAGATTATAAACTGCAGAGATCAATGGGCGGTTCATTTCTATATTTCAATCCATTACAATGTCATTGTTCTGTGGTAATCCTTTGCAGTAATTTCTGATACATACAGTATCTAACAAAAGTGAGCACACCCCTCACATTTTTGCAAATATTTTATTACGGTATATCTTTTCATGTGACAACACTGAATCAATTTGAATTTGAATAGAATAGAAAATAATAAATTAGAATAGAATAGAAAATAACAGAATAGTATAGAAAAAAAACCCAACAGAACAGAATAGAATAGAAAGAATAAAAACATCTTCCGAAATTCAAATTTCGAATAGAATAAATTTGAATTTGAATAGAATAGAATAGAATAGAAAAGAATAGAATAGAAAACAAAACATAAGGTTAGAAATAAATAGAATAGAATACAATAAAAAAATAGAAATAGGAAAGGAATTTTAAAAAAAAACAATAGAATAGAATAGAATGAATATAACCATTTCCCAAAATTCAAATAAAATCAATTCGAATTTGAGTAGAATAGAAAAGAATCGATTAGAATAAGAAGATAGATATATTCCTTTTTTCTATTCTATTCTGTTGTTTTTTTTCTATACTATTCTGTTATTTTCTTTTCTATTCTAATCTATTATTTTCTTTTCTATTTAAATTTGAATTTCTATTTTATTCTATTGTTTTTTCAAATTATATTATTTTCTATTCTATTCTATTCTTTTCTATTTGAATTTCAGAAGATGGTTATTTATTCTATTATTATTGAACACTGGCTACAGGGGCGAGTTCAGAGGGTAGTGATAAATGGGGAGCACTCGGAATGGTCCGGTATGCAAAGTCCCCAGGGTTCTGTACGGAGATCAATCCTATTTAATATATTCGTAAATGATCTGGATGGATGGGATAAACAGCTCAATCTCAGTATTTGCAGATGATACTAAGCTAAGCAGGGCAATAACTTCTCTGCAGGATGTAAAAATCTTGCAAAAAGATCTGAACAAATTAATGGGGTGGGCAACTACATGGCAAATGAGGTTTATGTAGGAAAATGTAAAATAATGCATTTGGGTGGCAAAAATATTAATGCAATCTACTCACTAGGGGGAGAACCTCTGGGGGAATCTAGGATGGAAAAGGACCTGGGGGTCCTAGTAGATGACAGGCTCAGCAATGGCAGGTATGCCAAGCTGCAAGCAAAGCCAACAGAATATTGGCATGCATTAAAAAGGGGATCAGCTCCAGAGATAAAACAATAATTCTTCCACTCTACAAGACTCTGGTCCGGCCGCACCTGGAGTATGCTGTCCAGTTCTGGGCTCCAGTCCTCAGGAAGGATGTGCTGGAACTGGAGAGAGTCCAGAGAAGGGCAACAAAGCTAATAAAGGGACTGGAGGATCTCCGTTATGAGGAAAGATTACGAGCACTGAACATATTCTCTCTGTAGAAGAGACAATTGAGAGGTGATATGATTTCAATGTACAAATACCGTACTGGTGACCCCACAATGGGGATAAAACTTTTCCGCGAAAGGGAATTCAAAAAGACATACGCCCATTCACTAAAATTAGAGGAAAAGCAGTTTAACCTTAAACTGCGTAGATGGTTATTTACTGTAAGAGCGGTAAGGATGTGGAATTCTCTTCCACAAGCAGTGGTTTCAGCAGGGAGCATAGATAATTTAAAAAAACTATTAGCTAGGCACCTAAACGACCATAATATACAGGGATATACAATTTAATATTGACATAAAATCACACACACAGGTTGGACTTGATGGACTTGTGTCTTTTTTCAACCTTACCAACTATGTAATACTATGTAATAACCTTTTTAAAATTTGGGGAGGAAATATTAAGCCCTGGTACAACAAATACCAGAGCTTTAATAATAGTTCTGTGATTTTTTTTTTACTATGTAACTTGGTGTCAGTAGGGCAGTGGATGATGTCAGTAGAGCAGAGGACAGTGTCAGTAGAGCAGTGAACGGTGTCAGTAGAGCAGCGGACGGTGTCAGTAGAGCAGCGGACGGTGTCAGGAGAGCAGCGGACGGTGTCAGTAGAGCAGCGGACAGTGTCAGTAGAGCAGTGGACGGTGTCAGGAGAGCAGCGGACGGTGTCAGTAGAGCAGCGGACAGTGTCAGTAGAGCAGTGGATGGTGTCAGTGGGGCAGTGGATGTGTCAGTAGGGTAGAGGATGGTGTTAGTAGAGCAGAGCACGTGTCAGCAGGGCAGCAGATGTTGTTTCAGTAGGAAAGCAGATGTGTCAGTAGGGCAGTGGATGTGTCAGTAGGGCAGCAGATGTGTCAGTAAGGGAAGCGGATGTGTCAGTAGGGCAGCGGAATAAGGGAGTGCTAGCATGGGCACCTGGGACAATTACCTTGCATTTCTTGTGGGGTGCCTGGCAGCTGGCATCTCTTTGACTTGTGGGGGGGGGGGGGGGTAAAGAGGCCATGTGCTAGTGGGTTATTTGGAAGGGGAGTAGACTGGCGTTAGGGGGGTGTTTGGGGAGTTAGACTTCAAATCCCCCCCTTCCAGCACAAGTCCTCTCCCTCCCAAAGCACCTCCTAGCACATGCACATGTCCTCTTACCCCTCTCCCTAAAATCACTCATGGCAGCATAAAACTGTTACTGTTACCACCTTCCCTGTCATTGTGTCCCCCTCCTTTGGAAGGCTGCATTAAACCTTTTGCAGACCTCAAATCAGAGAGAAGTGCGGATGCAGAGCACTATCCCTCCTCTACAGCTCCTTCTCCTGTCCTGTTCACAAGAAATGTCAGAACAGAAGAGGAGGCGGCTTCAGTCTGCTCCACACTGTGGGCTAGTGCTTCTACAGGCATCCAGCAGGGAGAGAAATGCCGGGTAAGGGGCATAGAATGATGCTATAGCGGCATTTTGCACCCCGGGCAGCTGCGGTTTGTTTCCCCAGGATAGCGCACCCATGTCAGGCGGGTTAGCGGAGCCAAGTGCCAAAACTTGTTACGGCATGGGTTCCAGGATGTGTGGTTTACCTGTATTTTCCTCCTGCAGCAGCTGAATGTCGGTGGTAGGAAAAGAAGCTGGCACACAGCTGCTGCAAGAGAAATATACAGGTAATGGGCTCTAGTGAATGCCGCCTCTAATGTTACAAGGAGGCCGCATGGGTTGTGGGGAAGAGGCCCTTGTCCCCATCAACATGGGAACAAGGTGTTTTGGGGGGGACCCCAAAACACCCTCCCCATGTTGAGGGCATGTGACCTGGTATGGTTTTCCTGTGGCCTGCCAGGTTGCATTCTCGGATAAGGGTCTGAAATGGATTTTGGGGGGACCCCCACACCATTATTTAAAAGAAATTTGGCGCAGGGTTCTCCTAATATCCATACCAGACCTGAAGGACCTGGTATGGGTTTTGGGGGGACCCCCATGCAATTTTTTTTTACATTTTGGTGCAGGGTTTCCCTTAATATTCATACCAGACCCAAAGGGCCTGGTAATGGACTGGGGGGGAACCCATGCCATTTTTTTCAATGATTTTTTATCTATATTGCCAGGATCCGACAATACATTACAGCCACGAGCAGTTTTAAATTACATTTTTTCCTTTAGAAATGTCATTTTGCTGTGGTACTGTTATAAACACGAGAAAAATGCGCTACTTTACAGGCAGACTAAAGACACCCCCCAGGCACGATATTTAAATGAATATTTCAGTTTTATTGTTTCACTTTAAGCATTATTAAAATCACTGCTCCTGAAAAAAAATGCAGTTTTTAAAACTTTTTTTGCATTGATACATGTCCTCTGGGGCAGGACCCTCGTCACCAAATACTTTTTATGGCAATAACATTCATAAAAGCCTTTTAAATTTTCACTTTTGATTTTTCATATTCGTGTCCCATAGACTTTAACGGTGTTCGCGTGCGCACACATTTTTTGCCTGTTCGCAAGTTCTGGTGCAAACCGAACCGGGGGGGGGGGTGTTCGGTTCATCCCTATCTACTAACTTCAGAACAAGCCAAGTTGAATAACAATAAATGTTCTTTCACTGGAGTTGTTTAAATAGAAGAAATGAACAGTTAACAAAGATGTCTTTAACACACATTCCTGTACATATTCTTTTAAGTGCCTATTTTGATAGTCCTCTGGTGCCCCTGCTTGCCCCTTGAGGTAGTCAAACCTTAAACAGCTTAGAAAGTCCTTAGAGTTATTTAGTAAAGCATTAGCCGATACTCCTGGAACCTCGACTGGACTCTTACAAGGGGTAGTTAAGAGGTTTTCCCTCCCTTTTTATGTGTTTGTCCCAACAGAGGGCGGTACTTTCCCAAACAGCCCAGGAAAAACCTTGGTTAGCAGATTTAACCCTTACTCCCCACTGAGTACCACCTCAGAAGGGCAAACAACTAAACAGTGCTACATTATAACACAAAAATCTAATAACATTAAAAACAGTAAAGCATTTTTAACCATAATAAATATTTAACATCCAGCTGTTTACATGGCAGTCAAACAGGACTAGGTTGGTAACCTTTCAGTGACATATATTTATGTTGCAGTACAGAAGCTGTAGAGGCTCAAAACAAACAGTTTTTTTTTGATTTACGAAAGGCAAATTGATGGTTCCCTTTGAACATTGCAAGGGAATTTTCCCCAGAGCTTAGTAAATGGGACGAAGCTCTGCTGACTTCCATCTTCCAATCATGTGCAAGAGAAAATGCTGTGCGTTCAGTAAATCAACCCAAAGCCTTCAGCATCAGCTACGTTGACTCCAAAGTAGCTGATGCTACACATTACCACTATAACTGGCTCTTTAAAAAAAAGAAGGGGGGAGGGAAACAGCAGGAACCTCTGGGCTTGTGGGTAATTGGATTATGTAAACAACATACTTTCAGCATGCTAATTCTTAAGCTGGGTATACATGGTTAGTTTTTATTTGTTCGATTCCCCCATCCACACAAGCAGGATGGGTGGAGGAATCTTGGTCTGGTGGGGACTTCTTTTCAACACAAAATGTGTTTCTGGTCTGGAGCTAGATGAAAAGGCTATAGATGTAAAACATAATTTTAACCAGCTTCACTCTATTTTCTACCCAAAATGCATCTAATAGTTTTGGGTGGTGGTCTTCAACCACTTGCTTACTGGGCACTTAAACCCCCTTCGTACCCAGACCAATTTTCAGCTTTCAGTGCTGACGCACTTTGAATGACAATTACGCGGTCATACAACTCTGTACCCAAATGATATTTTTATCATTTTTTTCCCACAAATAGAGCTTTCTTTTGGTGGTATTTGATCACCTCTACGGTTATTATTTTTTGCGCTATAAACAAAAAAAGACAGAAAATTTTGAAAAAAAAACACAATATTTTTTTACTTTTTTTAATAATAATATCCTAATTTTATTTTTTTTAAACAATTTTTTTTCTCAGTTTAGGCCGATACATATTCTTCTACATATTTTTGGTAAAAAAAATTGCAATAAGCGTATAGTGATTGGTTTGTGCAAAAGTTTTAGCGCCTACAAAATAGAGGATAGATTTATGACATTTTTATTATATATTTTTTTTTTACTAGTAATGTCGGCTATCTGCAATTTTTGTCAGGCCTGGGATATTGAGGCGGACATATCGGACACTTTTGACATTATTTTGGGACCATTCACATTTATACAGCCAACAGTGCTAAAAATATGCATTGATTACTGTATAAATGTGACTGGCAGGGAAGGGGTTAACACTAGGGGGCGATCAAGGGGTTAAAAATGTTCCCTGGGAGTGATTCTAACTGTGTGGGGGAGGGGAGTGACTGGGGGAGGAGACCGATCTGTGTCCCTATGTCTCCTCTCTCCCTGACAGGACGTTGATCTCTGTGTTTACACACAGAGATCCACATCCTGCCTCTTTAACAGCCGATCTTGTGTACCTGGCGGACATCACGGCCGCTAGGCACGTGCATCGGCAACACGTGACACGGCAGGCACAGCTGTTGCCCGCCGCGTGCCTTTGGCGTCGTGTGGCGGGGATGTAAACAGCAGGGACGTCCACCCGGCACTTGAGAGCCACGCTGCACACGTCTTTCGTCTATAGCGCGGGTCTCAAGTGGTTAAATCTTCACTGGACTGCATTTGAATGAGTCATTCCAGATGGGTACACAAATTTGTTTTTGTTTAGTCTTGTGCCAATATGAAATCAAACAGCAACATTTACCTGTGCTGGCGCTGCAGCCCTTGTTTCTGCCAGAGGCATTATCAGGTCCTTTTTTGAATGAATGGTACAGTGTAGTTGTTTATTTGCAATAGAAAAGGAACGCACCGCTCAAAGCTGAGATGCTCCAAATGGCTATGAGTAAGCGTCAAACACTGACGTGAAACGCGTTAGCCATCTACCCCTCCATGACCACTGTTTGTTTTTGTTTTTTTGGATTCATGGATTAATTTTAAACATTATTTCTGAAAATAAAACTGTCTATACAGAGTGCGGCAGTCCAGGGCTTTCTTCTTCCCATGTTTATTTGCAATGGATGTTCCTATGTACAAAACTAAACATTGATATCCTATTATTATCATTTTTATGTAGTTGAACATATTACATGGATGTTTTCAGAATACTATAGGACAAATTTAAAGAGGAGTGTGCAGTGGTTTTATATATTTTTGTATTTCTTTATAATGGACAGGAATGAAAAACACAATTTTTAGTAAGGTATATATGTAATATTACATATTACTTTTTTTTTTCTTTTTTTGCATGCCTTGCAGAGCTTGCTTGTCAGCCTGTTGTAAAAAGTTCCCAGAGTGCAGCACACACAAAGATGTGACTCTTCTCTTATAGCTTGGTTCAGGTCAAAACTTATTTTAGACAAAGCAAGCCAAACGTCAGGCTGCCTCTGCTGTGATGTCTCTTTGATAACCCAAAGTGCTTTGGAAATTATTTTATTAACGTAATAAATGTTTATTTGTGAAGCACATAGGTATAACATACAAATAAAACATTATTTAAAAACTTTTAAACTTATTCAAAATGTTACTTAATTAAGTAGAAACTAAAAAGTAGTAAATGTAACTAGAATTAGCTTCACTTTTACTAAATGAAAAAGTTAAAGTAATAAAGAAAGTGTAAGGCGTTGTTCCCTCTAGACTTGACGTCATATTCCCTGAGTGGTATAAACGAAGTAGAAACTAGAAAGTAGAATTAATTTAACTTTTATAAAATGAAAAATTCAAAGTAGTAAAGAAAGTGTAAGCTGTTGTTCCCTCTAGACTTGACGTCATATTCCCTGAGTGGTATAAAACATATTTATAGTTATACTAAGCCTTCAAAAAAATGTATTCTTTATACCATGAGCTACAATTCATAACAGATTCTGTTTTGAACTATGGAATCAAAATGCTTACTTTATTGTACAATTCTGAATTGGGGATTGGAAAGTAGGTAAGGTAAAAAACAGTGGTATCCTTTCTTTTCATTATACCATCTCCAATGGTAAAAATGAATGTATTTTTCATCTACATACCTGTTCCTGTATAACATGACCCATTATTCATAAGATAAGCATATGTATATGTTGCATTGGACACCATCTATAATATCTTTGAGGTTAACAATGTATTATAAGTAAAGAAAAAGTGCACTTTAAAACAAAGTGCACTTATCCTTTTAGGCCTTTTCCCCTGGCCTAACTAAACAAACCACCCCCTTCCCCCTCCACAGATGCATACTTACCTTGTTCTGATGGCCGAAGTTCCACTGTTTGTTTATATCCACTGTCCTTACCATGCATGCACAGTACAGCCTCTTGGACTTCTATAGGATCATCTCCAATTTTGGGACACAGCACCATAGAAGTCCAAGAGGCACTAATGTGCAGTTGTTGACACGACAGTGAAAACTTGTGGGGCTAGAGGTAAGCAAACAGCTGAACCATGGCTTTTGGACTAAGGTAAGTACTGTATGTATCTGGGGAGTGGGTAGGGTCAGGTCAAGTCAGGCAAAGGGGCAAAAGGATAAATGCCTTTACTTTACTGCACTTGGCATGTAAATTCTGACTGCTTTCATCAAATGAAAAGATTTTGCTAGTTTCTGTACATGTGTGGAAATCTTTAATTTAATATTTTTGAATATGCATCCTATGGCTGATATATATGTCGTAACCTTGCTGGGTTCTTGAACTCCTATTTGTATTTCCACCAATACAAGTATGTTTAAATATAGTAAATCCAATGTCAAATACATAGAATTTACATTTTATTTGATGGACACGTTCCCCCTGAATTTATGGATAGTTGGTAAGGACAACCCTCGATCAACCAATGCATAACGTATGTCAGGTAAGCTCCCCTAGATTATAAACTGCAGAGATCAGTGGGCGGTTCATTTCTATATTTTAACCATTTACAATGTCATTGTTCTGTGGTGATCCTTTGCGGTAATTTCTGATACATGCTGTATACTGTGATCGATTCTCTTATGCCTATGTCAGATTCATTAAACTGCACAACCATGGACTCCATATACAAACTGTCTAAGGGGAACACAAGTACATACTATTAAGTTCTTGCTCACAAGGTGTATCTTCCAGAGCAGTTAAAATTATCAATGAAGACACTAAATTGGCTATCAGTGAGGTAATTGATGCAGCTTGGGACCTACCTTCTACTAAGCAGATGCTACTTGATTGGAGTCATTGGCATTAAATGCTGAAGTGGTGGCATTAGCTGGACAGCCCTGCTGATTGTATCTTGTAATGCGGGTTGGATGAGGCCAGAAGTAACTTTTGCTTGTGATTGATTTTATTTAACCACTTCAGCCCCGGAAGGATTTGCCCCCTTAATGACCAGGCCATTTTTTGCGATACGGCACTGCATCGCTTTAACTGACAATTGCGCGGTCGTGCGACGCTGTACTCAAACAAAATTGACATCCTTTTTTACCCACAAATAGAGCTTTCTTTTAGTGGTATTTGATTAAAAATTTTTATTTTACTTTCTGCTATAATACATATCCCAAAAAATCAAATATATTGATCAGTTTAGGTCGATATATATTCTTCTACATATGGTAAACAAAATTGCAGTAGGCGTATATTGATCGCCTTGCGCAAAATTTATTGCGTCTACAAACTACAGGATATATTTAGGGACTTTTATATTCTTTTAATTGATTTTACTGGTAATGGTGGCAATCTGTGATTTTTAGCGGGACTGCGACATTGCGGTGGACAAATCTGACCCCGAATTACACTTTTTGGGGACCAGTGACATAATTACATCGATCAGTGCTATAAAAATGCACTGATCAATGTAAAAATGACATTGGCAGGGAAGGGGTTAACACTAGGGGGCGATCAAGGGGTTAAGTGTGTTCTCTGGGTGTGTTCTAACTGTAGGAGGGGTGGGCTACCATGGACATGACAGGGATCACTGTTCCCGATCACTGGGAACAGTAGATCTCTGATATGTCCCCTGTCAGAATGGGGAATCACCTGCTTTAGATAGGCAATTCCCCGTTCTGCCTCTGTACACATCGATCGCGGGTCGCCGGTGGACCCGCAGGCACGCTCCCGTGGCACGGTGGGCGCGTGTCCACTATTCTCCTTGCACAGACCGATGTACAGGTACGTCGGTTCGCACAGGAGAGCCGACCTCCGGCAGTAAATGTACGTGAGTAGGTCGGCAAGTGGATAAAGCTGATCTCCATACATAGGTGAAATAAATATATGGGATATGTTTTACCTGGTATCCAGAAGTGCCCCCAGCAAGCCTGGAATGTGACAGTGAAGATGAAGTCAAAATGTGGGAAAACATAAGATATCATCCCAGCATGATTCTTGAAGAATGAATACCCCTTGTTGGTGATATAAAGGACATACTAAAATATTTTAGTTTTTTTAAGTTTGGTCCACAACAGAAAGTGAGTCTCAAATCTGTGGAGTGGTAAAACACAGGGGAAGAGTGTTTGGAACTATGTCACGCCCCATGACACGCCCCATAATGCACTGCGTCATCGCAGTGCATTGCTGGCTGATGATTGGCCAAGCATGCACTATGACCCACATGCTTTGGCCAATCACAGCGCCGTCAGCAAAGAGAGCCATAATTGGCCAAAGGCAGGGTGCCTTTGGCCAATTATAGCTCAGGGGGTCAAGTCCTCGGCCCACACTATATAAGGCCGCCTGCACGTCGGCCTTCTGTAGTGTGTTACAGCAGGAAGGGAGATAGAGATAGAGAGAGAGTGTCATTTCATTTACTTTGAGCAGGCAGGCGATTCAGTTAGCTGCAGTGTATTAAGTATATATATGCATCCAGGTTTTGTATATAGTATATACACTGTATTCAGTTTAGCTAGATCTCACTGCAGACCATTCCTGGTGTACTGTTTCTAAAATACTTCAGGCAGGCAGTTGATTTGGTTAGTTGAAGTGTATTCAGTATATATATACATCCCAGCTTTGTATGTATATATATATACATATATATATATATATATATATATATATATACACTGTATCCTGTGTAGCTGGATCTCACTGCAGACCGTTCCTGGTGTACTGTTTCTAAAATACTTCAGGCAGGCAGTTGATTCAGTTAGCTGCAGTGTATTCAGTTTATATGTACATCCCAGCTTTGTGTATATATATATATATATTGTGGTAGTGTGGTACCCCACCAGCATTCTGGGCCCCACCCTCCCGACGAGTGCAGGTGTGCACTGGGGAAGCAATAGAGTGCAAGTGTGCACTGGAGAAGTCAGAGAGTGCTTGTGTGCACAGTGGAAGCCAGAGACCCAGGTCTGAGGGTCAGAGCAGCAAGGGGCTGCTATCCAAATGGATGGTGTTGCAGATGGAATAGTCTATAGGAGACAGACAAGAGCCTGAAGTGGAAGGCCTGAGCAGCACTGCTGTATGTATAAGCCAGGAGGCTGAATGTCATTTTGTTGTTGAAAAGGAGTACTGAAACCCCTGCGAGGGAAAACCTTTTGATTTTGTTTTGAACTTCTTTTAATAAAAATGGGCAAACAACCCTCAAAAAGAAGAACCAGCGAGTGGCGGTGTCCTTCAAGCTCTACACTTGATGCTAGTCCTTCACAAGTGGTGGAGGATTTTGGCACAATCTGAGATCCCTACAATCAAGTAAGTTCATCTGTTATATGAACTGTGTTTTTGGTGCATGAGACTGCATAATCTGTGTGTGTGCAGGTGAGGAGAACCTGCAAGCGAAAGGTAACTAGCCTTGAAGAGACAGTGCTCCAATTTGTTGCAGGTGGTGTACCTGTGAACAAAAAGTCAATTTTTTTTCTCTGCAGTGAACTGCTGCTAGCTGTGTGTGGCAGCCAGGCAAACTGCATTGCGCAGAAGTTTATTTGATGGACTGTTGCATGCAGGTTGTGTACCTGTGAAAAGAGAAACAAACAGATTTTTTCTTTTTTTTTCCTTTTCTCCGCCAAGAACTGTTACAAGTTGCTGTGTGCAAGACCGCAAGGATGGGGCGATCAAAACACCTAAAAGAAGCAAGGATGGCTGAGATGAGGGATAGAGCTCTGTGGCTGGAGGGGTTGTTACCGCCTGATCGAACCCCATACATGCCTAAACAGAGTTTTCCAAGGGAAAAGAGGGCTGCTGTTGTCCCTAGCAACCCTGGTGCAATGAATGCACAGATGACTGCTAGTGTGGAGAGTCCACCAGCGTTTGAATCTGCAGTGGATTGGTGCAAGCGACACCTGGCAGGATTGGACCAAGCTAAAGTGGAAGGCAAGCCAACCTTCCATACAAAAAGAGAGCTGCCGAATGTCCATGCCTGGGAGAGGGGTGTTGTTGCCCCTGGCAACGCTGCTGCAGTTAAACCAGCAGCTGTTGCGAAAAGTGTGAAAGTGACACAGCTTGAGACAGGGTCCAGCAGATGCAGGGTGGGAAACCCTGACAAGACATGGAACCAAGTGTGCTGTTTGCGGTGCAGTGAGTGGGGGCATGCAGTCTCCAAGTGCCTTTTGTTCCTGGCTCCAGTGCAAAGCTACCTAGCAAAACAAAGGTCTGAGAAGCCTGTGTTATATGCCAGAAGAGAGGCTGATCAAAGGCCAGGACAGAGAGTGGTTGCCCATAGCAACACAGAGGAGGCCAGTCGGGCTGTCTGTGGACCAAGGGGTGTGCCTCCCATGGGTCGTGACAAGTGGCTTCCGGAGGAGCCAATACAGCATGTTGGAGAGAGCCAGGCATTGAGGAGATGCCAAGAAATTAAATTTCAGCGTCCAGTACCGTGCTTGGAATGTGGTCAAGTGGGGCATGGGATCTTTACTTGCCCAAGGTTCTGGAACACCGCTGAAGAGTCTGGAAAGGCTGCAGTGTCGCCATATGGCCCCAAAGAGACAGTAACTGGTATGGATGCAGCTGAGAGACAGCGCACTCAAGTGAAGGCTATGATGCCAGCCACTGAAAATGGTAAGACTGTTCCAGTTTATGGTACTGAACCCAGTGAAGTGGGAGTAGATCCAGTGGGGAGATCCGCAGTGCCAATGGACATAGACTTGCGGCAGTGTGCTACCCAGAGCAGTGGGGAGGCACAGAATAAAGCCCAACTAGCCGCAGGGCTAAAGACTGGAAAGGACATGGGGACTCTGCATGTGCCTGCTATAGTCCAGCAGGTGGCTGGGAAAATAGAGTTAGGGGTGACCAAAACAGTGCTTGTGCCATGTTCCCTAGTGACAAGTACTGCAGGGTTGCCCAGGGAGACTTCCAAGAAGCCCGCAGTGACGGAGCCGAGCGTTTCCCAGGTCAACTTTGGAGCTGCCCATGTAGGAAAGGGTGCCCCTTTAAAAATGGAGGGCGCTGTGAGGAGTCACTCAGAGGCTTTGGTGGGTAATAGACAATCCACAAAAGTAGCAGTTATGTCTACACGTAGTGAAAATTCTGATGGTTATGCTGACAAAAGTGTTACTGTTGGCAAATGTGATGGTATTGGTGATCATGACATTGAGAAATGTGTTTCCTTTAGTGTCATGTCTGAAAATGTTGGAAATGTGTTTACTACCAATGATGGGAGTAGGATATCTCCCATGACAACCAGAAGCGCAGGATTGTCCATGGAACTCTCATGGGGCCGCCATGTGTTGGAGCCAGAGGTTTTCCAGGATTGCTGTGGTGCTACTCTGGTGAAACAAGGGAAGACTGTCTTACATAGTGAGTGTGCGTGGGCGCAGCCCCACAACCCTAAGTGTAACCCAGTTGTCAAGGGGTTAGATCAGCCTGCAAAAACTGAAAGTGAAGAGCTGTATGTGTCTGTAGCGCCACCAAAACAAGGTGTTCAAAATAAGGTATTGCACCTTGCCTTGGTTGAGGATGCAATCTCCCAGTGTGATGTGGAAAAAAAAATATTGTCACAAGCTGCAATGGATGAGCCCCTCCATGTCTCGGACAGGGGAAAGGTTCCCAAAAAGGTCACGCATTTAGACATTGGTTGCATAGAGTTGACAAAAACTTTATTAGAAATGCTGGAGTTGGTAAAAGTGCCCTCACTGTACACTTGGGTGTCTCCACCGCAGTCGGACCAGGTGGTGCTGCGTGGTACCAATAGGTGGAGCCAGGTGGTACAGGCTGTGCTGGGAAGCTTGTTAACAGTGTGGCAAATAGTTCTGAGGTTCTCTAAGAGGGTGCTCCCAGTTACTGAGTGGCCTGGAAGGCGCTCAGAACTGTTGGAGTCATCAAAGGTCTCTCCGGCTGGTGTAGTGACTGGAAACATCTCTGCGGGTGTGCTCCAAGGTGCAGCTGAGCAGTGGTCAGTAGAGGGCGCAGATACTGTCTCGGCAGCTAAATCTCATGAGAAGGAAGGGCCCAGAATAGATGCAGCACTAGCAGAGATGCTTTCTATCACTCAGAAAGAGGTACAACTTAAAGTACCCGGAGACACTGTGAGAAAAAGTGATATAGGTGAATGCTGCAACAATGTAATGTGTACATCAGAAAGAAGTAGTTTGTGCCTAGATCAGTGTCATCTGTTAGATCAGTTACCTATGTAATGTTGGACAACAGGTGAGGTAGAACTTGGCTTTAGTCCTGCGGAATTTAATCTCTCGCCTATGTGTGGTCCCTCCTCAGGTCTGGAGCCAAGGGTATGGTTTCTAACAAAAGTATTCAAGGAGATGCTTAAACTTTGGGATGTACAGCCAGTCTATACTGGGGTGTCTCCACCACAGTCAGACAGTCTGGTACTGCGGAGTACCATTAGGTGGACCCCTGAGTGGCAGGTGGTACAGCACAAAGGAAGACAAGACAGAAATGGTTTATTTATGACTGTATTACTAGTGTTAAAAATCGCCTCTAGGTATGCTGATGGGTTACTTCCTGTACAAGAGGTATATTGGAGAGGCTTTGGTGAAAAAAAAGTGTCTGAGGTTTCACCACCTAACAGCTAGGTGGAAGCCATTTCTGCTGCTATGGTCCAAGGTAGTACTGGTCAGTTGTCGGTGAAGGGTGTGTATGCTGTACCAGTGGAAGAATCATATGAGATGGAAGGGCCAAGTGTGGACCAGAAAGCAGCAGAAATCCTGACCGGGGCTCAACCGAAGGTGGTTAAAAAGACTGGGGTCCCCAGTCCGATGTTTGGTTTAGGTGACAAACCTAATAAGGTCCCCGAGACAGGGAAACGGATAAGAAGTGCGGTAAAAATGGTATGTGGATCAGACAAGAGCTTGTCTGTTCAGGTGGATAAAAATACAGATGGCATCAGAACAGGTCAAGTGGTAGGAAGGCTGCCTGCAGAGTGGGTGAACCCAGGGGAGGTGACGTCCTGTGAGGTTCCCGTGGGTAATGGCGGCCCTCCATTATGTGTGCCCTCTGCAGACGCTGCCCTAGCAAATGCTGAAAAAAAAGGCATTGGTGATCTGTGCAACGTTGAGAGGTGTAATGTTGGTTTGAATATGTCTGTCAATGATGAACCAAATAGTTTGTTAAAGGTACATGACAGTGTGGTGTCCAAAGGTATTGGGTATTGGGAAACCTGGGAACCTGAAGCGTGGAGAGGCAGTGCTTATGGAACCCCAAAAGAAGAGGGAGAAGGCTGAGTATAGGGAAATATAGGACCTTGTTAAGATCCAGGGTGGGACATACCTGGAAGCGCACCCGGAAAAAAGGTTGGGCCTACGTGGCTGACAGCCAGCACAGAGGTGTCCCAACCATAATGATGGGTGCTGGTGTTCCTCCCTCCGGGTCGAAACAAGGGGGGAGGGTATGTGGTAGTGTGGTACCCCACCAGCATTCTGGGCCCCACCCTCCCGACGAGTGCAGGTGTGCACTGGAGAAGCCATAGAGTGCAAGTGTGCACTGGAGAAGTCAGAGAGTGCTTGTGTGCACAGTGGAAGCCAGAGACCCAGGTCTGAGGGTCAGAGCAGCAAGGGGCTGCTATCCAAATGGATGGTGTTGCAGATGGAATAGTCTATAGGAGACAGACAAGAGCCTGAAGTGGAAGGCCTGAGCAGCACTGCTGTATGTATAAGCCAGGAGGCTGAATGTCATTTTGTTGTTGAAAAGGAGTACTGAAACCCCTGCGAGGGAAAACCTTTTGATTTTGTTTTGAACTTCTTTTAATAAAAATGGGCAAACAACCCTCAAAAAGAAGAACCAGCGAGTGGCGGTGTCCTTCAAGCTCTACACTTGATGCTAGTCCTTCACAATATATATATATATATATATATATATATATATATATATATATATATATATATATACACTGTATCCTGTGTAGCTAGGTCTCAATGCAGGCCATTCCTGGTGTACGTTTTAAAATACACTTTCAGGCAGGCCAGGCAGGTTATTCAGTGATCCGCAGTGCATAAAATATATGCTGTCTCCTACATATATATCCACTGCATTCTACTGTAGCCAAGCCTATACCTAACTGCAGGCCATTCCTAGGGTTGCCACCTCATCCCTTTAAACCCGAACACTTATTAATTACACAGGTTCTGTGACTGATTAAGGTGCCTTATCTGCATTAAATTAGCCTCAGAACCTGTGTAATTCATATGTGTTCGGGTTTAAAGGGATGAGGTGGCAACCCTAGCCATTCCTGGTGTCCGTATTAAAATACACTTTCAGGCAGGCAGGCCAGGCAGGTGATTCAGTGATCTGCAGTGCATAAAATATATACTGTCTCCTACATAAATACCCACTGCATTCTAGTCTAGCCAAGCCTATACCTGACTGCAGGCCATTCCTGGTGTCCGTATTAAAATACACTTTCAGGCAGGCCAGGCAGGTGATTCAGTGACCTGCGCTTAACTAGAGTATCTGTGAAGGGTTGCAGTGTTGTGGCACCAGCACCAGTGCCTAAAGCCCAATTTTTCTTCCCCTGTTTAACAGGGGCGTGTTATTCCAATTTTTGATCTAATATTTCACAGTAGGGCCCATTCCTGCGCCCACCAAGAGTAACTGTGAGGGCTTACAGTGTTGTGGCACCATCAACACCACCAAAGGCCCAATTTTTCTACCCCCGTTCAACAGGGGCATGTAATTACAATTCTTAAAATAATATTTCACAGCAGGGCCCGTTCCAACGCCCACCAAGAGTAACTGTGAGGGCTTACAGTGTTCTGGTACCACCAACACCTAAGGCCCAATTTTCTGCAGAGTATATAGGGCAGGCCGTATAGGCCGTCCCCTACTTTCAAACATCCGACTTACAAACGACTCCAACTTACAAATGGAGGGAGACAACAGGAAGTGAGAGGAAATCTACCCCTAGGAAGGGAATATCTCTCCTGTAAGAGTTAATATGGGAAAAAGGTGTCTCCACTGATGCTTTATCACCAATCCTTGTTTCCCTAATAACCCAAAATTTTCAAAATCCAATTGTCATTGGGACAGAAAGTGAGGTGAAATCTTCTGGACAGGGGCACAGACAGCAAAACAAATGTTACAGGGGTGATGATAACCCTTCCCTATGTTATCCAAAAAGCTCAAAAATAGATTTTTTGGCTGGAGCTACACTTACAAAATGTACCTGTTCCAAATTACAAACAGATTCAACTTAAGAACAAACCTACAGTCCCTATCTTGTTTGGACCGCCTGTATACTGCTGTTCAGAGTATATAGGGCCTGGGGGCCCCTCGCCTTTTCTTTTTTTAATTTGGGTGCGGGGTTCCCCTTAATATCCATACAAGGGCCTGGTAATGGGCTGGGGGGGGGGAACCCATGCCGTTTTTCTCAATGATTTTCATCCATATTGCCGGGACCAGACATTACATTAAAGCCACAAGCAGTTTTAAATGACTTTTATTCCTTTAGAAATGTCATTTTGTGCAGGGACTGTTCTAAACATGGGAAACACGCACCACTTTACAGGCATACTATAGACACCCCCCAGGTACGATATTTAAAGGAATATTTCACTTTTATTTTTTCACTTTAAGCATCATTAAAATCACTGCTCCCGAAAAATGGCAGTTTTTAAAACAGTTTTTTGCATTGATACATGTCCCCTGGGGCAGGACCCAGGTCCCCAAACCCTTTTTAGGCCAATAACTTGCATATTAGCCTTAAAATTCACACTTTTGATTTCTCACGTTCGAGTCCCATAGACTTTAACAGTGTTCGAATGTTTGCGCAAACTTTCGGTCAGTTCGCATGTTCTGGATGCGAACCGAACCGGGGGGTGTTTGGCCCATCCCTACTGTTACACAGATTGTTTGCTGTGGAGAGTGACCACATATCATGGCATTACTTTATAGGATGTTATTTTGCACTGTAACATATAGGAGAATGCATTTTTATTGATGTGTGTGATTTAACGCAAGAATAGTTATAGAGAGTTAAACCTTATTATAAATAATTTTTAAAAACCACAACAAAATTGCTGAAGTTCCACTCAGTATATCTCATTTTAATATAGATATAATTTTATAATTTGGATCGCCCAAAGGCTTTTTTTTAGGATTCTCCTCAACAGTATTAGTACATTTTATGAAATATGCAGAGATTACGGATTACTAAGTATCTTCCTCTCTTTTATAAAAACAAAGGTACAAAGAAAGTGCACTGAAAAAGAATGTAACACTTGCTGATGGATTTCTCTTCCAAGGCCTAGTGACCTTACCAGCATACCAGTCATGGGTCTTTATGATAATCTCTCTTGCTTACATTATGACTGTGTCTGCAAATTCCATGGTTATATCTGTTGTCTGCTTTGATTCCCGTCTTCACACTCCTATGTATTTCTTTTTGGTCAACCTTGCTATAATTGAGTTATTGTGTACTACAGCAATCACTCCAAATACATTAAACAACATACTAAAGGAAGCCAAAGAAATTTCATTTGTAGGCTGTTTTGTTCAAATGTTTACATTTATAATTTCAGGGGGCTCAGAATGTATTCTGCTCGGTATGATGGCATATGATAGATATGTCGCTATATGCCAACCTCTATTGTATACTGTAATCATGAACAAGTCCCTTTGCATCTATATGGCAATTACCTGCTGGACTGTTGGGTTAATAACTGCATTAGTGAACACTGCTCTTACTGCTACATTACCCTTTTGCCGTGACCGCCTTATTAGACATTATTTCTGTGAGATTCCACCACTTTTGAAGCTATCTTGCAAGAACACGTATATTAATGAATTAGTGGTCTTTCTTTTTGGTGCCAGTGTGATACTGGTCTCCCTTCTTTTAACGCTTATCTCATACATCTTTGTTATTCGGGCAGTAATCAAGATCCCCAGTGCCAGTGGAAAGAAAAAGGCTTTCTCCACATGTACTTCTCATCTAATCGTGGTCAACTTGTTCTTTGGGACAGCTATCTTAACATATCTCCGTCCATCTTCACAGTCATTCTATAATAAGGATCACATATTTTCTCTGGCATATGCTGTAGTCACTCCACTTATCAATCCTTTATTATACAGTTTTAGGAATAAGGATGTTCAGAGGGCACTACGGAAGATCTTACAGCCGTGGAGGGCAATCGCTTATAGAGGTGCCAGGTTTTCCTAGCTGCTACTATACAGCCGTGGCCAAAAGTTTTGAGAATTACACAAATATTTATTTTCATGTCAAGCCTGCTGCTTCAGTGTTTTTAGATTTTTTTTTTGTCAGATGTTACTATAATACACTGAAGTATAATTACAAGCATTTCATAAATGTCAAGGGCTTTTACTGAAAATTACACTAAGTTTATGCAGAGTCAATTTGCAGTGTTGACCCTTCTTTTTCAAGACCTTTACAAATGCTGTCAATCAACTTCTGGGCCACATCCTGACTAATGGCAGCCCATTCTTGCATAATAAATTCTTGGAGTTTGTCAGAATTTGTGTTTGTTTTTTTTTTTGTTCACCCGCCTCTTGAGGATTGACCACAAGTTCTTAATGGGATTAAGGTCTGGGGAGTTTCCTGGCCATGGACCCAAAATTTTGATGTTTTGTTCCCCAAGCCACTTAGTTATCACCTTATGACAAGGTGCTCCATCATGTTGGAAAATACATTGTTCATCACCAAACTGTTCTTGGATGGTTGGGAGAAGTTGCTCTCGAAGGATGTTTTTGTACCATTATTTATTCATGGCTGTGTTCTTAGGAAAAATTGTGAGTGAGCCCACTTCCTTGGCTGAGAAGCAGCCCCACACATGAATGGTCTCAAGATGCTTTACTGTTGGCATGACACAGGACTGATTGTAACGCTCACCTTTTCTTCTCCGGACAAGGTTTTTTTCCGGATGCCCCAAACAAGCGGATTCATCAGAGAAAATTATTTTACCCCAGTCCACAGCAGTCCAATCTGTACCTTTTTCAAAATATCAGTCTGTCCCTGATGCTTTTCCTGGAGAGAAGTGGCTTCTTTGCTGCCCTTCTTGACACCAGTCCATCCAGCAGAATTGGTCACCTCATTGTGGATGCAGATGCACTCACACCTGCTTGCTGTCATTCCTGAGCAAGCTCTGTACTAGTGGTGCCCTGATCCCGCAGCTGAATGAACTGTAGGAGACGGTCCTGGAACTTGCTGGACTTTCTTGGGTGCCCTGAGGCCTTCTTCACAAATGCAGTGGAAATGTTTTTTTATGGGATTAAGGTAATTTTCATGGCAAAGAGGGACTTTGCAATTAATTGCAATTCATCTGATTACTCTCCATAACATTCTGGAGTATATGCAAATTGCCATCATAAAAACTGAGGCAGCAGACTTTGTGAAAATGTATATTTGTGTCATTCTCAAAACTAAAGATAGCATATAATGGATTTTGTTCTGGAAGGAAACTTACCGGCAACCTAAAATCCAGACACACAGTCAACATACTGCTCACACAATGTCAGAGCGGCGATCCAGGAGATGAAAAAGAGACCAGCAGTGAGTGGTATATGCAATGTGCAATGTCAATCAGTTGCGCGCTGCATGTGCCACTCTTTTTTGCCCCTTCTCCTAATTTTTTTGATATGCAACACTACAAAAACTGGATGCAATAAAAACCAAAAAAAACTATAATATGGATAAAAAGCCTAACCGCTTGCCGACCAGCCGCTGTCATTATACTACGGCAGGTCTGCACGATCCCACGAACCATCTTAGCTTTACGTCGGTGTCTTTAAGTGGGATAGCAGGTGCACGCCGCTGCACTGCAGGGGTGCGGATGACCGCCGGCCACGCGTGATTGCGGGCACGAGAGGCAGAACAGGGACGTGTGTGTGTGTAAACACAAAAATCCCTGTTCTGTGAGGGGAGGAGAGGCAGATAGTGAGTTCCTACTAGCTAGGAACCACAATCTGTCATTTCATCCAGTCACTCCCATCCCTCTACAGTTAGAAAACACACTAGGGAACACAGTTAACCCCTTGATCGCCCCCTAGTGTTAACCCCTTCCCTGCCAGTGACATTTACACAGTAATCAGTGCATTTTTATAGCACTGATCGCTGTATGATTGTCAATGGTCCCAAAAATGTGTCAAAAGTGTTCGATCTGTCCGCCATAATGTCACAGTCCCATTAAAAATCACTGATCACCTCCATTACTAGTAAAAAAAATAATAATAATAAAAATGCCATAAATCTTTCCCTTATTTTGTAGATGCTACAACTTTTGCGCAAACCAATTAATATACGCTTATTGCGATTTTTTTTACCAAAAATAAGTAGAAGCATATATATCAACCTGAACTGAGGAAAAAATTTGCCTTTTTTAAAAAAAAATGGGGATATTTATTATAGCAAAAAGTACAAAATATTGTGTTTTTTTCAAAATTGTCGCTCGTTTTTTTGTTTATAACGCAAAAAATAAAATCCGGAGAGATGATCAAATACCACCAAAAGAAAGCTCTATTTGTGGGGGAAAAAAATACATAAATTTTGGTTGGGTACAGCGCTGCGCAACCGCGCAATTGTCAGTTAAAAACTACACAGTGCCGTATCGCAAAAAATGGCCAAATCTTCCGGGGCTGAAGTGGTTAAACTATAAAAACACAGAAAGACCAAAATCGGATGAAAGAATCCAAGATAATTTTTATTAAAACAATAGTATCTTTTCCTTCCTTATGTATGCATATTTTTTCCAATCCATATTTAATTTTTCTCCAATAGTAAGGATTCTGTTTCCTATCTGTAAAGCTGTTCCAGTACAACCTGTACAATGTTTCATAAGGGACACATTGTATACTACACTAACTGCACTATATACTCTGAACTGTTTTTTATATACTACACTAACTGCACTATATACTCTGAACTGTTTTTTATATACTACACTAACTGCACTATATACTCCAAACTGTTTTATATATATACTACACTGACTGACTGCACACTACACTGCACTACCTGCCTAATCTCTATTCATTCACTATATACGGCCGCTGTGTAAGCAGCAGCCTTATATAGTGTGGGGCATAGACTTAGCCCCTGAGTAGGGATGAGCTTCGTGTTCGAGTCGAACGTACGTTCGACTCGAACATCGGCTGTTCGATCGTTCGACGAAGATCGAGCGATTTGGGCCGTTCGCGCCAAATGAGTGACGCGAACGGTCCACAATACACTGCGCCATCGCAGTGCAATCCCGGCGCTGTGATTGGTCAAGCATGCACTGTGACCCCGCATGCTTGGCCAATCACAGCGACGGCAGAGAGGAGAGCCATAATTGGCCACAGGCAGGATGCCTGTGGCCAATTATAGCTCAGGGGGGTTTAGTACACGCCCCACACTATAAAAGGCCGCCAGCGTGGCGGCCTTGTGTAGAGTGTTGACGTGCAGGGAAATAGATACATAGGCAGGGACAGTGTGTTCTATGTTCTGTTTTATTTTCTCAGGCATCTGCAGGAGTTAGTGGCACAGTATACACCTGTATATCCATCATTGCTGTTCTCAAATACAGGCATCTGCAGGAGTTAGTGGCACAGTTGGCATGCAGGGAAAGAGATACATAGGCAGGGACAGTGTGTTCTATGTTCTGTTTTATTTTCTCAGGCATCTGCAGGAGTTAGTGGCACAGTATACACCTGTATATCCGTCATTGCTGTTCTCAAATACAGGCATCTGCAGGAGTTAGTGGCACAGTTGGCATGCAGGGAAAGAGATACATAGGCAGGGACAGTGTGTTCTATGTTCTGTTTTATTTTCTCAGGCATCTGCAGGAGTTAGTGGCACAGTATACACCTGTACTGTATATCCGTCATTGCTGTTCTCAAATACAGGCATCTGCAGGAGTTAGTGGCACAGTTGGCGTGCAGGGAAAGAGATACATAGGCAGGGACAGTGTGTTCTATGTTCTGTTTTATTTTCTCAGGCATCTGCAGGAGTTAGTGGCACAGTATACACCTGTATATCCGTCATTGCTGTTCTCAAATACAGGCATCTGCAGGAGTTAGTGGCACAGTTGGCATGCAGGGAAAGAGATACATAGGCAGGGACAGTGTGTTCTATGTTCTGTTTTATTTTCTCAGGCATCTGCAGGAGTTAGTGGCACAGTATACACCTGTATATCCGTCATTGCTGTTCTCAAATACAGGCATCTGCAGGAGTTAGTGGCACAGTTGGCATGCAGGGAAAGAGATACATAGGCAGGGACAGTGTGTTCTATGTTCTGTTTTATTTTCTCAGGCATCTGCAGAAGTTAGTGGCACAGTATACACCTGTACTGTATATCCGTCATTGCTGTTCTCAAATACAGGCATCTGCAGGAGTTAGTGGCACAGTTGGCGTGCAGGGAAAGAGATACATAGGCAGGGACAGTGTGTTCTATGTTCTGTTTTATTTTCTCAGGCATCTGCAGAAGTTAGTGGCACAGTATACACCTGTATATCCGTCATTGCTGTTCTCAAATACAGGCATCTGCAGGAGTTAGTGGCAGAGTTGGCATGCAGGTAAAGAGATACATAGGCAGGGACAGTGTGTTCTATGTTCTGTTTTATTTTCTCAGGCATCTGCAGGAGTTAGAGGCACAGTATACACCTGTACTGCATATCCGTCATTGCTGTTCTCAAATACAGGCATCTGCAGGAGTTAGTGGCACAGTTGGCATGCAGGGAAAGAGATACATAGGCAGGGACAGTGTGTTCTATGTTCTGTTTTATTTTCTCAGGCATCTGCAGGAGTTAGTGGCACAGTATACACCTGTATATCCGTCATTGCTGTTCTCAAATACAGGCATCTGCAGGAGTTAGTGGCACAGTTAGCATGCAGGGAAAGAGATACATAGGCAGGGACAGTGTGTTCTATGTTCTGTTTTATTTTCTCAGGCATCTGCAGGAGTTAGTGGCACAGTATACACCTGTATATCCGTCATTGCTGTTCTCAAATACAGGCATCTGCAGGAGTTAGTGGCACAGTTGGCATGCAGGGAAAGAGATACATAGGCAGGGACAGTGTGTTCTATGTTCTGTTTTATTTTCTCAGGCATCTGCAGAAGTTAGTGGCACAGTATACACCTGTATATCCGTCATTGCTGTTCTCAAATACAGGCATCTGCAGGAGTTAGTGGCAGAGTTGGCATGCAGGTAAAGAGATACATAGGCAGGGACAGTGTGTTCTATGTTCTGTTTTATTTTCTCAGGCATCTGCAGGAGTTAGAGGCACAGTATACACCTGTACTGCATATCCCTCATTGCTGTTCTCAAATACAGGCATCTGCAGGAGTTAGTGGCACAGTTGGCATGCAGGGAAAGAGATACATAGGCAGGGACAGTGTGTTCTATGTTCTGTTTTATTTTCTCAGGCATCTGCAGGAGTTAGTGGCACAGTATACACCTGTATATCCGTCATTGCTGTTCTCAAATACAGGCATCTGCAGGAGTTAGTGGCACAGTTGGCATGCAGGGAAAGAGATACATAGGCAGGGACAGTGTGTTCTATGTTCTGTTTTATTTTCTCAGGCATCTGCAGGAGTTAGTGGCACAGTATACACCTGTACTGTATATCCGTCATTGCTGTTCTCAAATACAGGCATCTGCAGGAGTTAGTGGCACAGTTGGCGTGCAGGGAAAGAGATACATAGGCAGGGACAGTGTGTTCTATGTTCTGTTTTATTTTCTCAGGCATCTGCAGGAGTTAGTGGCACAGTATACACCTGTATATCCGTCATTGCTGTTCTCAAATACAGGCATCTGCAGGAGTTAGTGGCACAGTTAGCATGCAGGGAAAGAGATACATAGGCAGGGACAGTGTGTTCTATGTTCTGTTTTATTTTCTCAGGTATCTGCAGGAGTTAGTGGCACAGTATACACCTGTATATCCGTCATTGCTGTTCTCAAATACAGGCATCTGCAGGAGTTAGTGGCACAGTATACACCTGTATATACCCGTCATTGGTGTTCTATAATACAGGCATCTGCAGGAGTTAGTGGCACAGTATACACCTGTATATCCGTCATTGCTGTTCTCAAATACAGCATCTGCAGGAGTTAGTGGCACAGTATACACCTGTATATCCGTCATTGCTGTTCTCAAATACAGGCATCTGCAGGAGTTAGTGGCACAGTATACACCTGTATATCCGTCATTGCTGTTTTCAAATACAGGCATCTGCAGGAGTTAGTGGCACAGTATACACCTGTATATCCGTCATTGCTGTTCTCAAATACAGCATCTGCAGGAGTTAGTGGCACAGTATACACCTGTATATCCGTCATTGCTGTTCTCAAATGCAGCATCTGCAGGAGTTAGTGGCACAGTATACACCTGTATATACCCGTCATTGCTGTTCTCAAATACAGGCATCTGCAGGAGTTAGTGGCACAGTATACACCTGTATATCCGTCATTGCTGTTCTCAAATACAGGCATCTGCAGGAGTTAGTGGCACAGTATACACCTGTATATCCATCATTGCTGTTCTCAAATACAGCATCTGCAGGAGTTAGTGGCACAGTATACACCTGTATATCCGTCATTGCTGTTCTCAAATACAGCATCTGCAGGAGTTATTGGCAAAGTATACACCTGTATATCCGTCATTGCTGTTCTCAAATACAGCATCTGCAGGAGTTAGTGGCACAGTATACACCTGTATATACCCGTCATTGCTGTTCTCTAATAAAGGCATCTGCTGGAGTTAGTGGGTGTTGTGTGCCTCCAGCACAATATACACTACCCAATTGCTGGTTTTCCCATCTCCCTGCAGGCCATTACTATGTCTGGAAGGCCAACAAGGAGAGGCAGACAGTCACGAGCCAATAAAAGAGGGCAAGCAGGCTCTGTGTTTAGAGACAACAGTGCTGGTCGTGGACGCGGTGCATCGTCATCAGCACGTGGCCATGGGACAGGCTTGTCCTTATTTTCGGCAGCTGGACGTGTTGAGCCGCATCATGCAGAAGACTTGCTAGAGTGGATGACCAAGCCCTCCTCATCCTCCTCATCCTCTCTCACCCAGGCTCAGGGTACTGGCAAAGCAGCTGCCAAAGCGTCCTCAATGTCATCATCAGTCACTCTTTCCCTTGACCCACCGTGTCCTCCTGAGGAGTCCCCCGACCTGTTTGAGCACAGTGTTGGGTACATGCTCCAGGAGGATGCACAGCGTTTCGAAGGGTCTGAAGATGATACCCAGCTAGAGGAAGGCAGTAGCGTGAGAGCAGAGAGAGGGGATGCTCAAGAAGGACACCAATTTGACAGTCATGTTCCAGCAGCTGCAGCATACTGCCAGATTGGCTCCAGTGATGAGGAGGGAGGGGATGATGAGGTCACTGACTCCACGTGGGTGCCTGATAGGAGAGAGGAGGAGGAGGAGGATGAGGAGGAGGCACATCTCCAACGAGGCAGGATGCCCTCCGGGGGCCAGCGTAAGGGCAGCACACCGACTGAATCACACCGCAGAGCTCTGCCTATGCAGGGCGCTGCCTCCGCCCGTTATTCCAAAAGTTCTTTGGTGTGGGCCTTTTTTGAGTCGAGTGCATCAGATCGCACCACTGCTGTTTGCAAAATATGTCTGAAGCGTATCTCGTGTGGCCAAAACATCAGCCGCTTGGGAACCACATGCTTGACCAGACATATGTTGACCTGCCATGCAGCTCGTTGGCAAGCCTACCTTAAAGACCCACACCAAAGAACAAAGCGGAACTCTCCTTGCACTGCATCAGCTGGGATCTCCAACCCCACTATACCTTCAGTCCTCTCTGAAACCTGCACTGAGAGGAATGAAGGTGTAGAATTAGGTGTGTCACAGCCAAGTACTTGTGGGCACTCTGCTAGCAGTAAACCGACGTCCGATTATAGCAGGCAAATTTCCCTGCCCCAGCTGCTGGACCGTCGAAAGAAGTTCACTCCCAGCCATCCACATGCCCAGTGGTTGAATGCTAGCTTGGCTAAATTGCTAGCACTTCAACTGCTGCCTTTTCAGTTGGTAGACTCGGCCCCTTCCGTGAGTTTATGCAATGTGCGGTTCCTCAGTGGCAGGTTCCCAAACGCCACTTTTTTTCACGGAAAGCGATTCAGGCTCTCTACCGGCATGTGGAAGGCAATGTCCATGCCTCGCTGGACAGGGCGGTCAGCGGTAAGGTGAATATTACCGCTGACTCATGGTCCAGCAGGCATGGACAGGGACATTACCTTTCTTTCACGGCCCATTGGGTCACTCTTTTGGCAGCTGGGAAGGATGCAGGACAAGGTGCAGTAGTGTTGGAGGTTGTTCCGCTGCCACGCCTCCAAAATGCTACTACTGGTTGTGACACACCTCTCTCCTCCACCCCCTCTTCTTCTTCCTCCATGGCCTCTTCCTCTGCTTTGTCCTCGGAACCAGCGGTGCTCCGTAGGCGTTCAAGGGGCTACGCAAGTACGCAGGCAAAAAGATGCCATGCCGTGTTTGCGCTGGTGTGTTTGGGGAACAGGAGCCACACTGGGGCAGAGGTTCTGTCTGCTCTGCAGGGGCAGGCCGAGAGGTGGTTGACGCCACGCCAGCTTAAGCCAGGAATGGTGGTTTGTGACAATGGCACCAACCTCCTCTCCGCCCTCCGACAGGGACAACTGACCCATGTGCCCTGTGTGGCTCACGTCCTTAACCTGGTGGTGCAGCGGTTCTTGGGCAGGTACCCGGGCTTACAGGATGTCCTGAGGCAGGCCAGGAAAGTCTGTGTGCATTTCCGCAGATCATATAATGCCAGTGCTCGGCTGGCTGAGCTGCAAAAGGAGTTGAACCTGCCCAAGAACCGCCTTATATGTGACATGCCCACCAGGTGGAACTGAACGTTGGCCATGCTGCAGCGGCTGCACACGCAGCAGAGGGCCATCAATGAGTACCTGTGTGGCTACGGCACCAGGACAGGGTCAGGGGAGCTCGGGTTTTTTCACCACGCCAGTGGGGCATGATCAGGAATGCATGCACTGTCCTGGCACCATTTGAGGAGGCCATGAGGATGGTGAGCAGTGACAGTGCATGCATCAGTGACACTGTACCTCTTGTCCACCTGTTGGAGCATACGCTGCGTGGAATCATGGACAGGGCACTTGAGGCAGAACAGAGGCAGGAAGAGGAGGACTTCCTTGCCTCTCAAGGCCCCCTTTACCCAGACAGTGTTCCTTATGTCCCACCCATCACACAGGAAGAGGACGAGGAGGAGGAGGATTGTGTCAGCATGGAGGTGGAGCATGGCACTCAGCATCAACAGCAGCAGTCTTTTAGGGATGATTTACAGTCCCAACAAACCCGTGGACTTGTACGTGGCTGGGAGGAGGTGGCTGCGGATCATGTCATCCTTAGTGACCCAGAGGACTCCGGACCGAATGCCTCAGCTAACCTATGCTGCATGGCCTCCCTGATCCTGCAAAGTCTGCGGAAGGATCCTCGTATTCTTCGGATCAAGGAGAGAGACCATTACTGGCTGGCCACTCTCCTTGATCCACGGTACAAGGGTAAGGTTGCAGACCTTATCTTGCCGTCGCAGAGGGAGCAGAGGATGAGACAACTACGGGAGGCCTTGCAGAAAGGTCCGTGCAACGCTTTCTCAGAGACTGGGAGGTTACAAACTCCTGGTCCTGGACAACGAGTTGCTGAGTCTTCGGTCAGTAGCAGAAGGAGCGGTGGAGAAGGTGGCCGTCTGACCGTTGCGTTCAGACAATTTTTTAGTCCGCAGCCCCAAGGTATGATCGGTTCCAGCAACCATCGCCAGCGTCTGATATACATGGTGCAGGAATACCTAGGGGCAAGGTCAGACTTGGACACCTTTCCCATCGAAAATCCTCTGGCTTACTGGGTGTTGAGGATGGATCACTGGCCAGAGCTTGCACAGTATGCAATTGAGCTACTGGCCTGTCCTGCATCCAACGTTCTTTTGTGACGCACATTCAGTGCTGCTGGAGGCTTTGCCACCGATCACAGGGTGCGCCTGTCCACCGACTCGGTTGATCGACTGACCTTCATAAAGATGAACCAGTCTTGGATCACCACCAGCTACCAAGCACCTGAAGCTGATGTAACAGAAAATTTTATTTTGAAATGTCACATCCCTTCAAAACTGCCTATGCTGATGCTGAGTGACTGTCCTGTTATGTTGACTGACTATCCTCTTCCTCCTCAATGATCCGATTCCTGATGATAGCTTGGAAGAACATTTTTGTTTCTGGGTGCCGCCACCAGTGGCTAAGGCCCAATTTTTCAGCCCCTGTTTAACAGGGGCATGTAATCACAATTTTTTATGCAATGCTTTGCAACAGGGCTCATTCCTGCACTCCAACTAGAGTATCTGGGAGAGGTTGCAGTGTCGTGGCACCAGCACCAGTGCCTAAGGCCCAATTTTTCAGCCCCTGTTTAACAGGGGCGTGTAATTACAATTTTTTATGCAATGCTTTGCAACAGGGCTCATTCCTGCACTCCAACTAGAGTATCTGGGAGAGGTTGCAGTGTCGTGGCACCAGCACCAGTGCCTAAGGCCCAATTTTTCAGCCCATGTTTAACAGGGGCGTGTAATTTCAATTTTTGATGCAATACTTTGCAACAGGGCTCATTGCTGTGCTCCAAGTACAGTATCTGTGAGGGGTTGCAGTGTTGTGGCACCAGTGCCTAAGGCCCAATTTTTCTGCCCCTGTTTAACAGGGGCGTGTAATTACAATTTTTGATGCAATACTTTGCAACAGGGCTCATTGCTGTGCTCCAAGTACAGTATCTGTGAGGGGTTGCAGTGTTGTGGCACCAGTACCTAAGGCCCAATTTTTCTGCCCCAGTTTAACAGGGGCATGTAATTACAATTTTTGATGCATTACTTTGCAACATGGCTCATTGCTGTGCTCCAAGTACAGTATCTGTGAGGGGTTGCAGTGTTGTGGCACCAGTGCCTAAGGCCCAATTTTTCAGCCCCTGTTTAACAGGGGCGTGCAATTACAATTTTTGATGCAATACTTTGCAACAGGGCTCATTGCTGTGCTCCAAGTACAGTATCTGTGAGGGGTTGCAGTGTTGTGGCAACAGTACCTAAGGCCCAATTTTTCTGCCCCTGTTTAACAGGGGCGTGTAATTACAATTTTTGATGCATTACTTTGCAACAGGGCTCATTGCTGTGCTCCAAGTACAGTATCTGTGAGGGGTTGCAGTGTTGTGGCACTAGTGCCTAAGGCCCAATTTTTCAGCCCCTGTTCAACAGGGGCGTGTAATTACAATTTTTGATGCAATACTTTGCAACAGGGCTCATTGCTGTGCTCCAAGTACAGTATCTGTGAGGGGTTGCAGTGTCGTAGCACCAGTGCCTAAGGCCCAATTTTTCTGCCCCTGTTTAACAGGGGCATGTAATTACAATTCTTGATCTAATAATTCACAGCAGGGCCCATTCCTGCACCCACCAAGAGTAACTGTGAGGGCTTACAGTGTTGTGGCAACACCACCACCACCACCACTACCAAAGGCCCAATTTGTCTGCCCCTCTTCAACAGGGGCATGCAATTACAATTCTTGATCTAATAATTTACAGTAGGGCCCATTCATGCACCCACCAAGAGTAACTGTGAGGGCTGACAGTGTTGTAGCACCAGCACCACCACCAAAGGCCCAATTTTTCCTACCACTGTTCAACAATGGCATGTAATTACAATTCCTGATATAATAGTTCACAGCAGGGCGTTCCAGCGCCCACCAAGAGTAACTGTGAGGGCTCACAGTGTTGTGGCAACACCAACATCTAAGGGGCAATTTCAGCAGAGTATATACGGCAGGCCCCTACTTTCAAACATCCAACTTACAAACGACTCCTACTTGTAAACGGAAGGAGACAACAGGAAGTGAGAGGAAATCTACCCCTAGGAGGGGAAATTCTCTCCTGTAAGAGTTAATATGGGAAAAAGGTGTCTCCTCTCTACTGATGCTTTATCACCAATCCTTGTTTCAATAAAAACCCCACTTTTCAAAAACATTTTTCATTGGGACGGAAAGTGAGGTGAAATGTTCTGAACAGGTGCACAGACAGCAAAACAAATGTTACAGGGGTGATAACCCTTCCCTATGTTTTCCAAAAAGCTTAAAAATAGATTTTTTGGCTGGAGCTACACTTAACCACTTAACGACCGCCCACTGTAATTATACGTCGGCAGAATGGCACCGACAGGCAGAATCACGTAGATCTACGTGATTGCCTTTGTATAGTTGGGGGGTCCGATCGGACCCCGCTTCTTTACAGTGAGCGGCCGTTATTCGTTTGGGAGCGATCAGGGATGAGGGGACGGCCGTTCGATTCCGGCCACCCCCTCGCGATCGCTCCCGGCGAATGAGAGAGCTTCCCCTGCCTGTGTAATGTAAACACAGGCAGAGGAAGTGATGTCATCTCTCCATGCGGCGGTCTTTTCGATCCGGCGCGAGGAGAGAAGACATCACATAGTAAGTGCACCAACAGCCCACTGACACCAGTACACGTAGGCACACTTACACCCCCCAGTCACCCCCAGATCACCCCCCAGATCACCCCCAGTACCCCCAGTCACAGTGCACCGTTTGCAGTGGTCATTTTTTTTACTGATCACTGCAATTAGTGTCATTTGTGACTGTAAAAAGTTGCAGGGCAGTTAGGTTTAGGCCCCTTTAGGTCCAGGGTAGCCCCCTAACCCCCCCATATAAAGGTTTAACCCCTTGATCACCCCCCAGGTAACCCTTTCACCCCCTAACGCCAGCGTCACTAAGCAATCGTATTTCCGATCGCTGTATTTAGTGCCGGTGGTGCCCTAGATAGCCAGTTATTTATTTTTAGTTTCGTCGCAGGTTTTTATAGCATCAGGTACCCCCATATATTATTTTAACCCCCTGATTGCCCCTAGAGTTAACCCTTTCACCAGTGATCACTGTATAAGTTTTACTGGTGACACTGGTTAGCCAGTTAGTTATTTAGTTGTTTAGGTTACCCGTCAGGTTTTTATATAGCGTCAGGTACCCCCATATATAACCTAATAAAGGTTTTAACCCCCTGATTGCCCCTAGTTAACCCTTTCACCAGTGATCACCATATAATTTTTACGGGTGACGCTGGTTGGTTAGTTTGCTTTTTATAGCATCAGGGCACCCGCCGTATATAACCCAATAAAGGTTTAACCCCCTGATCGCCCGCCGGCTGATATCAATTAGGTTTTAGCGCCAGAGAGGGTCTGCGTCGCCCCAGGCAGCGTCAGGTTAGTGCCAGTAACACTAACACCCACGCGCAAAGCATACACCTCCCTTAGTGGTATAGTATCTGATCAGATCTATACTAGCGTCCCCAGCGGTTTAGGGTTCCCAAAACCGCAGTGTTAGCGGGATCAGCCCAGATACCTGCTAGCACCTGCGTTTAGCCCCTCCGCCCAGCTCAGCCCAGCCCACCCAAGTGCAGTATCGATCGATCACTGTCACTTACCAAACACAACACACATAACTGCAGCGTTCGCAGGTGGAAACAGCTGATTTTATGCCAATTGATTTTTTTTCGCTGTTTTTCACGGAAGATCTCTATAGATCTATTGTGGACCAGAGTAATTTATATGCTGGTCAATTCATCGTTGCTAACCCCCATTTGCCTAAAATTGCCAAAGATTGGAAACCAATTACGGTTTCCGAATTTAAGACCTTTCTGGGCCTTTCCCTCAACATGGGCACACATAAATTCATTGCGTGCTTATTGGTCCACGCACCCAATTGACCACATGCCCGTGTTCTCTGCCTCCATGCCCAGGACACGATACGAGCAGATTTTGCGGTTCATGCACTTCAACGACAATGAACTTTGTCGTCCACGTGGAGACCCTGAATACGACCGGCTCTATAAAATTCAGCCCCTCATAAACCACTTCAACGAACGTTTTGCAGCCTTGTTTATTCCCGATCAAGTTGTCTGCGTTGATGAGTCCCTGATTAAATTTTCTGGCCGCTTGTCTTTCAAGCAGTACCTTCCCAGCAAGCGTGCCAGATACGGGGTCAAGCTCTATAAGTTCTGTGACATGGCAACAGGCTATGTATTGAGCTTTACGGTTTATGAGAGAAAAGACAGTCAGGTTGAGCCGGTCAACTGCCCGGATTACATAGGGAGCGCTGGCAAGATAGTGTGGAACTTGGTGTCACCCTTATTCGGAAAGGGGTACCACTTGTATGTGGACAATTATTACACGAGCGTGCCACTGTTTAGTCACTTGTTTGATCATCAGATTGGAGCATGTGGCACCAGGCGACCTAATCGACGGGGCTTTCCCCAGCGGCTTGTAGATGCCCGTCTTAGGCTGGGGGAGAGAGCCTGCTTGAAGTGTAATAACTTGCTCGCTATGAAGTGGAGGGACAATAAGAATGTTTTCCTTCTTACCTCCCTTCATGCAGACACGACAGTCCAAATTCGTACAGCGACTGGTGTTGTGGAGAAACCCCTCTGTGTCCACGAATATAACCAAAATATGGGAGGGGTGGACCTCAACGACCAGTTGTTGGCGCCGTATCTAATTGACCGTAAGGCGAGACGCTGGTACAAAAAAGTGTCTCTATCCTTATTCCAATTTGCTTTGCTGAACGCTCATGTGCTATACAGAGCTTCAGGCGGGACGTTATCTCTTCTAAAATTCCAGAATGAGATAGTCACAGAACTCCTGTATCCAGGCGGTTCTGCACCTCACCATTCCCAACCAAATGCAGTAAGCCGGCTGCATGAGAGGCATTATCCGTATGCCCTCCCGAGTACCCCTACCCAACGAACCCCCCAAAAAAGATGTCGTGTCTGTAGCAAGCGCGGATTTAGGCGTGACACCCGTGTTTTTTGTCCACTCTGTCCTGACAAACCTGGTCTTTGCCTTGGTGAATGTTTTGAAAGCTACCACTCAAAAGTGAAGTTTTAGCGTAGGGTACAGCATTTCACAGACTAGGACACACTTACACAGGGTCTCCCAAGATGCCATTACATTTTGAGAGACCCGAACCATTACAGTTGTTAAAGTTACAAAAAAAAGTGTAAAAAATAAAATAAAAAAGTAAAAAACAAAACACAAAAAAAATATAAAATAAAAAACCAAAAATAGTTGTCGTTTTATTGTTCTCTCTCTCTCTCTATTTTCTCTCTATTGTTCTGCTCTTTTTTACTGTATTCTATTCTGCAATGTTTTATCATGTCTGCTTTTCAGGTATGTAATTTTTTCTATTCAGGTGCGCCATTCAGCTGCAGCGCTGAATTATTTATCTTGACAGCAACAGCGTTTGCTCCCACGATACATAAAGCCATGACTCCAGTGCCGTAGGAGGTGATTTCACCACCACAGTAAAAAAAAAAAGAGCATATATGCCGAAGCATGGGGGCAGCAGGGGCGGAGGAGCGATTTTGCTCCTAATGCCACGTATATACGGTCGAAATTCCGACGGAGGCTTGCCCGTGGAAAAGTCCGACCGTGTGTGCACGGCATAACCTTTTATGCCGCGTAAATACGGTTGAAATTCCGACGAAGGCTTGCCCGTGGAAAAGTCCGACCGTGTGTACGCGGCATAACTTTTTTGCGGGAGGATGCCCCCATGCTTCGGCATATATATATTTTAGGCACAGGTTGCGTTAAAAAAATGTTTTATTTTTTACTAGGTTTTGTTTTGGTATTTGCTTTGCAGGTATGGTATGGTAAGGTCTTACTGTTGTACTGTAATGTTACTTTGTTTTAATGTTAACCACCATTTGCTTAGCAGGTATGCCATTCAGTTGCAGCGCGGATCTATTTATCTTGACAGCAACAGCGTTTGCTCCCACGATACATAAAGCTGTGACTCCAACGCTGTAGGAGGTGATTTCACCACCACAGTTAAAAAAAAGAGCATATATGCCGAAGCATGGGGGCAGCAGGGGCGGAGGAGCGATTTTGCTCCTAATGCCACGTATATACGGTCGAAATTCCGACGGAGGCTTGCCCGTGGAAAAGTCCGACCGTGTGTACGCGGCATAACTTTTTTTGCGGGAGGATGCCCCCATGCTTCGGCATATATAAATGGTGCACGTATGCCCATCATTAGAAGTGGGTGGATGAAGGGAGGTATTCTAATGGTGGGCATACCCACCAATCAATCTCTTTTTTTCGTTCAGCCAACAGGCTGCATGAAAAAAAAAGATTACAATACATGTCCAACAAGGACCAGCAACGTACTGGTATGTTGCTGGACTTTGAATGTTCATACCAGAATGATGCCTGCAGGTTTAGGTATCATCTTGGTATCATTCTTTTCAGCCAGCAGCCGGCTTTCATGTAAAAGCAATTCTAGCAGATAATTAGCCTCTAGACTGCTTTTACAAGCAGTGGGAGGGAATGTCCCCCCCCCGGATATAAACAGCGTCATTGGGAAATTGGGAAAGCATTTTATCACACCGATCTTGGTGTGGTCAGATGCTTTGAGGGCAGAGGAAAGATCTAGGGTCTAACCCCCCATTTTTTTCAAAAAAAGAGTACTGTCACTACTTATTGCTATCATAGGGGATATTTACATTCCCTGAGATAACAATAAAAATGGTAAAAAAAAAAAAAAAATATGGAAGGAACAGTTTAAAAATAAAATAAAAAAGCAAAATAAAAAAAATAAAAAAATAAAAAAGCACCACTGTCCCCCCCTGCTCTTGCGCAAAGGCGAACGCAAGCGTTGGTCTAGGGTCATATGTAAACAGCAATTGCATCATGCATGTGAGGTATCACCGCGAAGGTCAGATCGAGGGCAGTAATTTTAGCAGTAGACCTCCTCTTTAAATCTAACGTGGTAACCTGTAAAGGCTTTTAAATGCTTTTAAAAATGAATGTAGTTTGTCGCCGCTGCGCGTTTGTGAGCAATTTTAAAGCATCTCGTTTTTGGTATCCATGTACTCGGCCTATGATCATCTTTTTTATTTCATCAAACATTTGGGCAGTATAGTGTTTTTTAGTGCATTAAAAATAAAAAAAGTGTGTTTTTCCCCCAAAAAATGCGTTTGAAAAATCGCTGCGCAAATACTGTGTGGAAAAAAAAAATGCAACACCCACTATTTTAATCTGTAGGGCCTTTGCTTTAAAAAAATATATAATGTTTGGGGGTTCAACATAATGTTCTTGCAAAAAAAATTTTTTTTTCATGTAAACAAAAAGTGTCAGAAAGGGCTTTGTCTTCAAGTGGTTAGAAGAGTGGATGATGTGTGACATAAGCTTCCTAATGTTGTGCATTAAATGCCAGGACAGTTCAAAAACCCCCACAAATGACCCCATTTTGGAAAGTAGATACCTCAAGCTATTTGCTGAGAGGCAAGTTGAGCCCATTGAATATTTTTTTTTTGTCCCAAGTGATTGAATAATGACAAAAAGAAAAAAAAATGTACAAAAAGTTGTCACTAAATTATATATTACTCAAACATGCCATGGTTATATGTGGAATTGCACCCCAAAATACATTCTGCTTCTTTTCCTGAGTACGGGGATACCACATGTGTGAGACATTTTGGGAGCCTAGCCGCGTACAGGACCCCAAAAACCAAGCACCGCCTTCAGGACTTCTATGGGTGTAAATTTTTGATTTCACTCCTCACTGCCTATCACAGTTTCGGAGGCCATGGAATGCCCAGATGGCACAAAACCCCCCCAAATGACCCAATTTTGGAAAGTAGACACCCCAAGCTATTTGCTGAGAGGTATGTTGAGTATTTTGCAGATCTCGCTTTTTGTCACAAAGTTTTGAAAATTTTAAAAAGAAAAAAAAAGAAAAAAAAATGTCTTTCTTCATTTTCAAAAACAAATGAGAGCTGTAAAATACTCACCATGCCTCTCAGCAAATAGCTTGGGGTGTCTACTTTCCAAAATGGGGTCATTTGTGGGGGTTTTGGGCTATCTATGGCCTTCAAAACTGTGATAGGGAGGTGCGCATGCGCGGGGACTCGGAGAAGGACGTGTGCTGACCGAGCTCCCGGCACCCCGACCCACCAGAGCTAACGATAGCGCAGGCACTGAGGTCCGTGAGCCAGGACCGATCCCACACCAGCCCCGAAGTGGCGATGAACCGTAGGGCACAGGGGCAGCCGCGGAAAGGACACGATACGCAAACTACAGCCCAGAAGAGAGCAGGGCCTTCCCCTACAGCACAGCCGCGATCCAAGATGGCGCCGGGTAAGCCAGACACACGAGGCAGCACGGCAGCAGCCAGATCCGACGGAGCTACACAGAGAGGAGACAGGCAGCTAAATCTGGAGCCAACTAGGGATCCATTCTCCTCACAATCCTCGGGAGAGGTGGAGACCGGACAGCGGGGTGAGTCACTATCACATCCCCCATCCCCAGCCATATACGCTGATAGACATGACTCTCCAAACTCCCCTGCCTCCCCTGCCTCCTCCATGGATAGGAACATGGCAGACTTAGCAGAAGTCCTCATTAGCCAATCCAGCCAATCCAGCCAGGATATGCCAATTCCCCAGCTCTCACACTATTCCCCTGATGCTGTACTGTTGGGCAGATTCTCCACCATGCTGCAGCAGGAGCTCTCTAAGGCCTGCACATTAATCACCACTGACCTGAAAAAAGACATCCATAGCTTGGGAGAGCGTTTTGAGCTAATTGAAACCAAAGTGGATGGAGCCATCAAAAGGGTCAACCAGAACTCAGCCATGGTGACAGACCTCCAGGATAGATTAGAAGAGGCATTCACAAAAATTGAAGATTTGGAGAATCGTTCTCGTAGGTACAATGTCCGCGTGCGTGGCCTCCCTGAAACTCACACAGATCTAGAGGGGGCTGTAAAAGACCTGATGAAAACCCTTATCCCTGATATAGCCAACCACCACATGGAAGTTGATCGCGTTCACCGAGCACTGACAGCCCCAAGGGCCGACGGCCTACCACGAGACATTATTGTTAAGCCACATCACTACCGCATTAAGGATAAGATGATGCTTGCGGCCCGCAACAGGCCGGACCTGTCGCTATTTGGAACACCAATACAGCTCTTTACAGATTTGGCGCCATCAACGGTCCAGAAACGCAGAAACCTACGGCCATTACTCCAGCAACTTATGGCCAAACAGATTAAGTATCGATGGTCGTTCCCTTTTAAGTTATCATTCACTTACAACGGAAAGTCCCACTCCTTTTCCACGTTCCAAGCAGGCGAAGACCTACTGCTTAGTCTCGGCATCATTGCACGGGACTCTCCGACTCCGATTTCATCTCCCCCTCGTCTGGATCATCGTCCCCTCTCCCCGATATGGCAGGATCGCACACGCTCACAGGCCAGAAATGCTCGCCGGAATACCTGAGTATTATTGCTCTTCTCTCTTTTTGCTTTTTTGCCCCCTTTTGGGAACTGTTAGTGCTTGATTGCACGGATATGGCCTGGGCCCATGGTGGACTATGGGCCTGATGGGGCCATCGTTACCGTTCACAGTTCACAGGTTACAAAGTCACGGGTTACAAAGTTACTGGAGTTCCTGGTTCTTCGGACTGGCTGCCAGCCGAATATTTTACAACCCCGACGGGCCCAACCTGGTCGAAGAAATTTTGCTTTTTGCTTTTTAGCAGTCTGGGGGCCTTAGTCGGACCGCAATGTGTTCCCCTGTTGGGCTGTGGCTCGGGGGCCGGAACGACCGATGGGGACCCTTCCGGCCCCGGCGCCACTGGCCTTGGGAATGCATGTTCCTATAGACAGCCTGTTATGTTAAAACTGTATTGATTGATTTTGTCATTTCCGATATGACCTCGAATAGCCTGCTCGTACAGAGTGTAATCATATTTGGGTCGGGGTGGTCATGCTTGCCACCCAACTGCAAGACTACCTGTCCTACGACAAGGATGGTACCCTTGCACCTAATTTGCCGGATGTTGTCTCCGGCAGGGGTTATTCCCCATTCCTTCATTCATCAGCTAGGATTGAGTTATATTGGTTGTTTGGGCCTAAGGCCTATGTATATGTTTTTTTGCTTTTATTTTTGTTTCTCTTCTTCTCTAATGCCTTTTCCTTCTCTCCCTTCCCCCTCTTTCTTCGGAGCCTCGGTTCAGCGCCCTTCCCTTATGTCATGGTCTGAGAGGTCACATAGCCAAACAGTCATCATCATCGGGACCCTTCTCGCTTCATTCATTATGCAAGGTAAGAGTGCTCTGCCCTACCACGATGGCCACCACATATAACACAGACTATTCGATAGTTAGCCACAATGTACATGGATTTAACTCCCCTACTAAAAGAACTAAGGCTTTCCAGTTTTATCATAAACAGAAGGCTGAAGTCCTGCTATTACAGGAAACTCATTTCTCCAATGTCTCAGCGCCCCGTTACCTCAATGGGAAGTATCCACAGTTTTACTTGGCAGGGGGTCGGGAAAAGAAGGGCGGTGTAGCCATCTGCTTTTCGAAACGGACCCCCTTTACCCCCATCGCTATCGTTAAGGACAAGAGAGGTAGATATATTATGGCAGTGGGGCGGCTCCATGACCAGGAGGTGTCCTTTATATCATAATATGCCCCGAATACTGGACAGCCGGAATTCTTTAGCAAAATGCTGAAGATTCTTATGCCCAAAGTCCAGGGTCAGGTCATTATGGGAGGCGATAGTAATATTCCCTTGGACAGAATTATGGATAAATCGGACTCCTCTAGACCAACATTGAAACGCCCACCGACTGGAAGCAGCAAGGTTGCACGTCTGTTTCATTTCTATGACCTCATCGACGCCTGGCGAGAAAATAACCCTACGGTCAGAGACTTTACACACTTTTCACAAGCCCATCATACTTACTCGAGGATAGACCACGTTCTAGTACGTACGCCTTTGCTACCATTTATTAAGTCGGTTAAGATTTTATCTACCCCTTGGTCTGATCATTCCCTGATAAAACTCTCTACTTCAGGGCTATGGACTAAATCTAGACCCTCCCCGTGGAGACTTAATGTGAGCTTGCTGAATGACCCTACAATCTTTTTAGAGATTCAAAAGGAAATACAGGAATACTTTAGACTTAATAAGGCATCGGACACATCCCCCGCAATTAACTGGGTAGCTCATAAAGCAGCGATTAGGGGCATATTGTTACAAGTGCCAGCCAGGATTAAACGCAATAGGGAACAGGCAAATAAGATTCTGGAAACTAACTTAGATAACTTACTTAGTGAACAGCACAGAAATCCCCTGGTAGATATAAGGCATAAAATTGACGAGGCTCGACTAGCACTAAATCTTAGCTTGACTACTCAAGCGGAGAAACATATTAGTTGGTCTAAGCACAGGTTCTATACGATGGGTGATAAACCTACCACAATGTTAGCTAGAAAACTGGTTCCTCGACCGTACACACCGACTTTGCCTAAACTACGACTATCCACGGGCCTAACCTCCCAGAACCCCGAACGGATAATTGGAGAATTTCACAAATTTTATGCTAAGCTGTATGGAGTGCAGGACAAGTTCGATTCATCTGAAGCGAGCACATTCTTTCGCGACTTACAGCTGCCTAAATTGACACAAGCCCATGCGGAACTGATGGACGGTGCTCTTACAGAGCCTGAAGTCAGGGCTGCAATCAAAACCCTACACCCTACCAAGGCCCCTGGGCCAGATGGATTCCCGGGTCACTACTATAGGAAATATCACGATCTTCTGGCCCCACATCTCTGTACTTACTTTAATGACCTGAGAAGCGGCAGCAAGCTCCCCAGCCATGAAAATGTAGCCTATATAAGTGTTATCCCGAAACCAGGAAAGGACCATACAGACTGTTCCAATTATCGCCCAATTTCTCTGATCAATACGGATCTTAAGATTCTAACCAAAATACTGGCCCAGAGACTTAATACTTTTCTTCAGTGTTATATCCATCCTGACCAAGCAGGTTTTGTCCCGACAAGACAGGCATCGGACCAAACCCGCCGGATAATTAACCTTATCTCGGCAGTTCGGTCTGATTGGGATGGAAAGGGGACTAGGAGGGGAATGTTACTTTCATTAGATATCCAGAAGGCGTTCGATTCTATCTCCTGGGACTATCTTTTTGATGTTCTCACACGCTTTGGATTTGGGAGACGCTTTCTGGATCTCCTTCACATATTATATGATTCCCCCAGTGCCTCGCTAATGCTCAGAGGATATACATCCCAAACATTTCCTATCAGGAGAGGAACTAGACAGGGCTGCCCGTTGTCGCCACTATTATTCGCCCTGGCGATTGAACCACTAGCGCTCAAAATTCGCGCCTGCAGAGATATACAGGGCATTTATTGCGGAGACTATGAACACAAATGTTTACTCTTTGCGGACGACTTGTTGCTGACCTTGACCTCACCGATCACATCCCTACCTAACTTGTATGCTATTTTGCAGCCTTTCTCCAACATTTCCGGGTTGGCAATTAATCATAGTAAGTCAAGAGCACTGAACTTATCTTTGCTAAGCTCCACTCAGGCTACGCTTGAAAAATCATTTCAATTCCGATGGGAATCCACAGCTCTCCCTTATTTAGGCATACAGCTGACCTCATCTATTGGTGAGTTGTACAAAGAGAATTATCCAGCCCTTTTCAAACGGCTAACAGCTGACATGGCTAAGTGGCAGGTTCACCCGCCATCGTGGTTTGGCAGACTTCACTCAATTAAAATGAATGTTCTACCTCGATTATTGTATTTCTTCCGTACCTTGCCAGTTTCATTGGCCCGTGATGACCTTAAACGATTCCAGAATAAAGTACTACAGTTTATTTGGGGTGATAAGAGACCCAGGGTGAATAGGAGCACTCTATACACGTTGAAGCGGAGAGGGGGACTTGGTCTTCCAGACTTATTAAAATATTTTTATGCTGCCCAGATAGCACAACTTACAAGGTTTCACTCCCAACAGGCACAGGCCATTTGGATGGCTATGGAATCTTATTCCTGCCGTCCCAAACCTATTTCTTATATTTTATGGCTCCCTATCAAGGAGCGACCTCCTATACTTTGCCCTACTTTATCCATGTCACTGGAACTATGGGACAGACTCTCCAGATCTCACAAATTCAAATCTCCTCATTCTCCACTGACACCTCTGCTTCAAAATAAAGCATTCACCCCGGGTCTCACTCCACTAGCGTTCGAATGGTGGACTAATAAGGGTTTTAAGTGTATTGCTGACTTGTGCGATCATAGAGGTATGCTGACCGAACGGACTATGGCTGACAGACATCAAATGCCTCCAGCGGAGGGTTATAGGTTCGCCCAAATCTCACATTATGTACAAACCCTGGCTCGCAAGAGCAACCTAGCAACCCAAACTCCCATGGAACATCTATGCAAAAATTATGATAAAATTAAAGGACATTTATCTGCTATATATTCGATATTGCTGAGTGTATCGACAAAGCTGACTTATATGGTCCAATGGGAGACCGACTTGCAGGAAACCCTGGATCTGGACGAATGGCATAGGATAGCCGAGACAGCATCTCGTTCGCTCGTCAATACTTCAATAATTGAGGCCAATTATAAGGTTCTACTGAGGTGGTATATGGTGCCGGTCAGACTGGCAACTTTTGTCTCAGGAGCTACCCCGTTGTGCTTTAGAGGATGTGGCCAGATGGGCACCACCTATCATATTTGGTGGACATGCCCAAAGGTCCGGAGGTTTTGGATCAGGGTGTATAATTTAGTTTACTCCCTTACCCAACTAAACCTAACTAAATCAGCTAAGCAAGCACTACTGGGGGGAGGAGATGTGGAAGCCTCCAAGTCCTGCAAGAGGCTCTTGACATTTATTTTTATTTCAGCCAAAATCACTATTGCTAGGAACTGGAAATCGGCAGCTCTACCATTCGATCAGCTTAAAGGCAAATTGTCTTGGTTGATGCTAAACGAACGCTTGACCGCTCTGGCCCAGGATAAAATGAAACTGTTTCATGGAGTTTGGGACCCATGGCTTCGTTACCTAACTAATGACCCGGGGATGTTTACAGCATAGCCTAGGGGATTAGGTTGAGATGTCTGGATGCTGAATCGGGGCTCCTCCCCCCCCTCCCTCCCCCCATTCCCCCCTCCTCAACTGTCCTTTCCTTACTCTGTCTCCTTCCTTCTATTCTTTGTCACTGTCCTCTTTCCTCTCTTTTGAAATTTGTTTATTGTTTATTTTTGGAGTCAGATCCAGACCTTAGAGGTTTGTGCTGCTCCCTGTTTTCTCAGCTCCTACGGGACCATTGTCAGTCTGATCAGACCTCTGGGCGGCCCACACGGCCGGCTGAGTTGCGCCCCCCCCGATAGATGGATGGGGGGGCGGCTCATCTGGGTGGACGGTTCAGATATGATCTGCGATGCTAATAGGGGTTAACGGCTCTACGGAGCTTCGGACTACTCCAAGGACCCCTACACTTGGTGATCTTCATTGTGTTACCCCAAATGTTGATTGTGACTGTACAATGTTATGTGGCGACTTTTATACATTTTGTATGACAAAACTTGAATAAAAAGATTGAAACACAAAACTGTGATAGGTAGTGAGGAGTGAAATCAAAAATTTACGCCCTTAGAAATCCTGAAGGCGGTGCTTGGTTTTTGGGGCCCGTACGCGGCTAGGCTCCCAAAAAGTCCCACACATGTGGTATCCCCGTACTCAGGAGAAGCAGCAGAATGTATTTTGGGGTGCAATTCCACATATAACCATGGCATGTGTGAGCAATATATCATTTAGTGACAACTTTTTGTACATTTTTTTTTGTCATTATTCAATCATTTGGGACAAAAAAAAAATATTCAATGGGCTCAACATGCCTCTCAGCAAATAGCTAGGGGTGTCTACTTTCCAAAATGTGGTCATTTGGGGGGGTTTGTGCCATCTTGGCATTTTATGGCCTTCAAAACTGTGATAGGTAGCGATAGGTAGTGAGGAGTGAAATCAAAAATGTATGCCCTTAGAAACCTTGAAGGCGGTGCTTGGATTTTGGGGTCCCGTACACGGCTAGGCTCCAAAAAGTCCCACACATGTGGTATCCCTGTACTCAGGAGAAGCAGCAGAATGTATTTTGGGGTGTAATTTCACATATGCCCATGGCATGTGTGAGCAATATATCATTTAGTGACAACTTTGTGCAAAAAAAAAAAAGTTTGTCATATTCCCACAACTTGTGGCAAAATATAAAATATTCCATGAACCCAAATGCCTCTCAGTAAATAGCTTGGGGTGTCTACTTTCCAAAATGGGGTCATTTGGGGGGGGGGATTGTGCTATTTTGGCATTTTATGGCCTTCAAATCTGTGATAGGTAGTGAGGAGTGAAATCAAAAATTTACGCCCTTAGAAATCCTGAAGGCGGTGCTTGGTTTTTGGGGCCCCGTACGCGGCTAGGCTCCCAAAAAGTCCCACACATGTGGTATCCCCGTACTCAGGAGAAGCAGCAGAATGTATTTTGGGGTGTAATTTCACATATGCCCATGGCATGTGTGAGCAATATATCATTTAGTGACAACTTTGTGCAAAAACAAAAAAAAGTTTGTCATATTCCCGCAACTTGTGGCAAAATATAAAATATTCCATGGACTGAACATGCCTCTCAGTAAATAGCTTGGGGTGTCTACTTTCCAAAATGGGGTCATTTGGGGGGGTTTGTGCTATTTTGGCATTTTATGGCCTTCGAAACTGTGATAGGTAGTGAGGAGTGAAATCAAAAATTTGCGCCCTTAGAAATCCTGAAGACGGTGCTTGGTTTCCGGGGTCCCGTACGTGGCTAGGCTCCTAAAAAGTCCCACACATGTGGTATCCCCGTACTCAGGAGAAGCAGCAGAATGTATTTTGGGGTGCAATTCCACATATAACCATGGCATGTGTGAGCAATATATCATTTAGTGACAACTTTTTGTAATTTTTTTAAATTTTTTTGTCATTATTCAATCACTTGGGAAAAAAAAAAAATTCAATGGGCTCAACATGCCTCTCAGCAATTTCCTTGGGGTGTCTACTTTCCAAAATGGGGTCATTTGGGGGGTTTTTGTACTGCCCTGCCATTTTAGCACCTCAAGAAATGAGATAGGCAGTCATAAATTTAAAGCTGTGTAAATTCCAGAAAATATACCCTAGCTTGTAAACGCTATAACTTTTGCGCAAACCAATAAATATACGCTTATTGACATTTTTTTTACTAAAGACATGTGGCTGAATACATTTTGGCCTAAATGTATGACTAAAAATTAGTTTATTCGATTTTTCTTATAACAAAAAGTAGAAAATATAATTTTTTTTCAAAATTTTCGGTCTTTTTCCATTTATATCGCAAAAAATAAAAATCGCAGAGGCAATCAAATACCATTAAAAGAAAGCTCTATTTGTGGGAAGAAAAGGACGCAAATTTCGTTTGGGTACAACATTGCATGTCCGCACAATTTACAGTTAAAGCAGCGCAGTGCAAAATTCTGAAATCACCTCTGGTCCTTTAGCTACCAAATGGTCCGGGGCTTAAATGGTTAAACAATGTACCTGTTCAAAATTACAAACAGATTCTACCTACAGTCCATGTCTTGTTTTCACCGCCTGTATACTGCTGTTCAGAGTATATAGGGCCTTTTTTTATTTTGGGTGCGGGATTCCCCTTAATATCCATACAAGACCCAAAGGGGCTGGTAATGGGCTGGGGTAGGGGGGGGGGGGTGATGGGGGTAGCCATGCCATTTTTCTCAAAGATTTTTATCCATATTACCGGGACCAGACATTACATTAAAGCCGCAAACAGTTTTAAATGGCTTTTTTTCCTTTACAAATGTCATTTTGTGCAGGGACAGTTCTAAACACGGGAAACACATGCCACTCCACAGGCATACTTTAGACACCCCCCAGGTACGATATTTAAAGGAATATTTCACTTTTTTATTTTCACTTTATGCATCATTAAATTGACTGCTCCCGAAAAACGTCTGTTTTTAAAACTTTGTTTTGCATTGATACATGTCCCCTGGGGCAGAACCCGGGCCCCCAAACCCTTTTTAGGACAATAACGTGCATATTAGTCGTTATAATTAGCACTTTAGATTTTGAACCTTCGCGTCCATTGTATTTAAAAGGGTTCTAATGTTCGTGCGAACTTTCGGTCCGTTCAAAGGTTCTGGTGCGAACCGAACCAGGAGGGTGTTCCGCTCATCCCTTCCCCTGAGCCATGATTGGCCACAGGCACCCTGCCTTTGGCCAATCATAGCTCTCACAGTAGATCACATTGTGATTGGCCAAAGCATGCAGGTCAGGTGCATGCTTTGGCCAATTAGCACTGGGGCACTCCGGAGAGAGCGAACTTCCCGCTCTCCGAACAAACGAACAGAGGATGTTCAAGTCGAACTTACGTTCGACTCAAACATCCAGACCATCCCTATACAGCACACAATTGCTTGCAGAACCCAGCTATGTCATCCAGTAGTAGATTTTGTAGCAAAGGCCCTTTACAGGCAGGGACTCACAGCCCCTATACTTGAAAAGCAGATGGGGTGATACAGCTCACACTTTCCCAGCATTTCCTCTCTGTGGTTACTGCTCCCAGCACCACCTCTTCAGGCCCTGCAAGCCCTCCTGGCTGCAGCAGCCCCTTTCACTAGCCCTCCTGGATAACTTGTTCCACAGTCCTCCAGATTGACACTCACCAGCCAACCCGAGTCTCAGGAGATCTCCCGGATGTGCTTGCCTGCGCCTGCTGTCTTCTCCTTGCTCCTGTGCCTCCAGCAAGTGTTTCCTCTGTGTGTTTTAGGGGGAATCTTCCAGTACTTGAGCCTCAGGCGCAAAGTCACCCACCCCAGACTAGGGGATGCCCTCAAAGGGCACCGACAGCCTCCTCAGCACTCCATCTCCATCTTCCACCTGACTGCCCCCTGCTGGCATAACTCATGCCTATTTATGAGGAGACCTGCCCCCTGCCATCCCTTACTGGGAAAAGGCTGAGGTCCTCATAAGTATTCCTAACAGCCCCTCCTAGCTTCCACACACTATTTCTAGAACATTCTCCAATGCTCCAGAGAACAGGGGGAGGCATCAGAAGAGCTGTCAGAATGAGTCATCCAGCCCCAGAGTCACTACTCCCTGACCCAGGTTCACAACCCAGGCCTGGCTCTCAGCCAAGCCAATTTTGCTACACTAACAACTAAACCTATTTACATCTGCACACTAGCTAGAGGGTGATACACCAGTATAAATAGACTATAGTATAAACATACAGCATGCGTATTTGAAGGTTCCAACCTATGGATAGTCAACATTATGGTCTAAACCTCACAATTAAGTCATTAGAATACTCAAAGCAATTCTAGAACTGCATTTGAAAGGATTTTTTTCAAGGGCTTGTTCACACTAGCATTAGCCCTTTAAAGAGCATTTTGCGGTGGATCACTCTTCAGAGGACATTTGACAGATGGTGAGGAAACATGATGCCACCTTCCCTCCAACTGTTTTACCCCTAAAAGCCAGGTCCATTGTATCACATCCAAATGCATTGTGTATGGTGGCAGCCCGGCTCCATTCACTTGAGTGGGTCATGTTCATAGTGTGACAAAGCATGAAGGCCACACCATGTTTCCTTGGAAGCTTAAGGTGAACAGTTTGGGGTAGTTTTTACTGCTCTCCCCAGATTCAAATGTATACCTAGCCAAAGTCACTAAAAGTTCCATGTAGTACAGTTAAATCAATCATTAGGATGCCACAGCTTTACATCTGCCAAGTATAGGCAGTCTAGTAAAAGTAAATGACTGGGCAAGAAGCAGATTAAAGAGGGAGGTCACTACAACCACTGTGAAGCAGTTATAGGATTTATTGGCTGAGATTTGAGAGACTTTGCATACAACAAACGTTGACTGGTTGCTTTACCAGTTACATAGTTGGCAACATTGTCAAAAAATGGGACACTTTTTTGTCTGTAGGCGGGGTCTTATTATAATTAGGGGACAGGGCATTCATTTGTAGGTGTGCCATAGCGGGAATGAGGAAAACGGACTTGGCTTAAAGGGGTGTGGCTCAATGGGGGTGTGGTTCGAGTTTGATATGAATGAGGGATGGAGGAAGAAAGAAAGAAAGAAATAGGGAGGGAAGGAGAGAGAAAGAAAGGAGGAAAGAAAGAGGGATGGAGGGACAGCAGACCCAGATCCTACACCACAATAGAAATATGTGTATTCAAGAAAGCTTAACAATCAGCAAATAAAGATACTCCAAACACCTGGTGTTAGCGCTTCAATCATCCCGGCACCATGGTTGGTATGATGTCAGGATGACTGAAGTGCATTATTTATATTACATTGTAATATAAAATGAAATAGTTCAACTCACCATAATGCTGAATCAGTGGGAGCCCTGAGCGTGTCACTTGCCACGTCGCCTGCCACCAGATGCCATCAGGTGTCCCCAGCAGAGTCTCTCCTTACATCAGGCATTCCCAGCAGAGTCCCTCCCTACATCAGGTGTCCCCAGTAGAATCGCTCCTTACATCAGCTGTCCCCAGTAGAGTCCCTCCTTACATCAGGCATTCCCAGCAGAGTCCCTCCTTACATCAGGCATTCCCAGCAGAGTCCCACTTTACATCAGCTGTCCCCAGCAGAGTCCCTCCTTACATCAGGCATTCCCAGCAGAGTCCCTCCTTGCATCAGCTGTCCCCAGCAAAGTCCCTGCTTACATAAGCTGTCCCCAGTGGAGTTCCTCCTTACACCAAGCATTCCCAGCAGAGTCTCTCCTTACATCAGGTGTCCCCAGTAGAGTCCCCTCCTTACAATGGCTGTTCCCAGCAGAGTCCCTCCTTACATCAGGTGCCCCCAGTAGAGTCCCTCCTTACATCAGCTGTCCCCAGTAGAGTCCCTCCTTACATCAGTTGTCCCCAGCAGAGTCCCTCCTTACACCAGGTGTCCCCAGTTACTAGTGGAGTCACGAGGGTTGGTGTCACACGGTGCGGATAAACATGGTGTCACCCCCCATCACCACTATAGTCTCCCCTCAGTACAGACCCCCCTCCCTCAGTACACACCCCCCTCCCGCAGTATAGACCTCCTCACTAAGTACAGAACCCCCTCCCACAGTATAGATCCTCCTCCCTCAGTGCAGACCCCCCTCCCTCAGTGCAGACCCCCTCCCTCAGTATAGACCCCCCTCCCGCAGTATAGACCGCTAAATGCCCAGATGAAATACAGTATATGTATGGCAGTTGTTTAACTGCCAAATGATTTGTATTTTTGTCTATCTAGTTCTGGAATTTACACAACTTTGTCACACAGGCCTGTAGAGCAGGGCAGGAGGCCATATTTTTCTCTGTTGCAATTAAGTAAAGCTGGCCATACACTGTGCAAATTTCATCTGGTTCATGATGAAACAGCTGAAATTTACAATGTTGGTGGCCCTATCAGCTCCCTCCTGCAGCAGCTTTCAAAATACAATAGCCTGTTAGGAGGCATTCCTTAAGGAATCTGTTGGATTTCTTTAATTTAGAATGCAAAGACTGACTAATTGTGCTTCTTCTCCCAACCCCAATCTGCCACACAATGAATTGTAAGAAGTTAATTCTAAGTGTAGCACTGTCCCCGTAGGGCTTGCTGAGTGTTGACTTCTTAGGCCTCTCTCCGGTTACCTGCAACCAGTAACTAGGGGTTTCCACTTTGGTTGCTAAGCGTTTCCTTGAAAAAGTTGTTTTATTTACCACTTCAGCCCCGGAAGGTTTGGCTGCTCAATGACCAGGCCATTTTTTGCGATACGCCACTGCGTCGATTTAACTGACAATTGCGCGGTTGTGCGACGCTGTACCCAAACAAAATTTACATCCTTTTTTTCCCACAAATAGAGCTTTCCTTTGGTGGTATTTGATCATCTCTGCGGTTTTCATTTTTTGCACTATAAACAAAAAAAGAGCAACAATTTTGAAAAAAATACAATGGGGCTGATTTACAAACCGTTTGCGCAATGAGTAACGGCAGTTTTGGTATTTACGAAACATTTGCGCCGGTAACGCAGTGCTATTCCCCATTTACTATAGTGTTCTCGGCGCACAGGAGGAGGCGCTCAGTGCGCCACTATAGACCTGGCGTGCGGCATCTTCAAATCAAAATATAAAGAAGCTGGAAGTGCCAATATAATGGTGTGATGTGGGGTGATGTGAGGAAGTATAGTGACAACTGCCCAAGTAACAAATATGCCCAAAATAGAATGAGAAAGTAACTTTTTCTGAACCAGCCTGCTGTGCCTGCAAGTACGTTTAGAACTGTGAGAGGTGTATTTGTGCACTGCGCGGTATTTGCGCTCGTTCAAATGCGCCGGTTCACTGTGCCATAAAATCTTATGCATTTGCATAAGTTGAACAGGCGCACCTCTAAACTTGCCATTTTATAACAGTCTCTGCACAAAATGACATTTCTAAAGGAAAAAAAAGTAATTTAAAAGTTTTCGTGGCTGTAATGAATTGCCGGTTCCCGTCAATACAGAGAAAAGTAATTGAAAGTCTTTGAAAAAAAAATGCGTGGGGGTCCCCCCAAATTTCATTACCAGGCCCTTCAGGTCTGGTATGGATATTAAGGGGAACTCCTCACCAAATTAAAAAAAAAAAATGGCGTGGGGGTCCCCCTCAAAATCCGTACCAGGCCCTTTAGGTCTGGTATGGATTTTAAGGGGACCCCCGCACCAAACTTAAAAAAAAATGGCGTGGGGGTCCCCCTAAAAATCCACACCATACCCTTATCCGAGCACACAACCTGGCAGGCCACAGGAAAAGAGGGGGGGACGAGAGAGCGCCCCCCTCCTAAACCGTGCCAGGCCACATGCCCTCAACATGGGGAGGATGTTTTGGGGTCTGGACCCCAAAGCACCTTGCCGGTGGTTGTGGGGGTTTGCGGGCGGGGTGCTTATCGGAATCTGGAAGCCCCCTTTAACAAAGGGGACCCCTGGATCCCGGCCCCCCCGTGTGAAATGGTAATGGGGTACAAATGTACCCCTACCATTTCACAAAAAAAAGTGTCAAGAATGTTAAAAATTACAATAGCCGGTTTTTGACAATTCCTTTATTAATGTCTTCTCATTTCCCCGCTTCTTCTTCCATCTTCTTCTTCCATCTTCTTCTTCCATCTTCTTCTTCCATCTTCTTCTTTTCTCCATTCGGGTTTCTTCCTTCATCTTGTTCTTCCTCTGCTTCTTCCATCGGTGTTCTCGTCCGCATCATGCTCCGGCTTCTTCTTCCCCGCTTCGTTCTCCGGACGATCCGCTTGCATTGGAGGTTCCCGCTGTGTGACGCTTTTGTTCTTCTGACAGTTCTTCTCTGAGTGCGGTGCCACCCGGTGACCTGGCCCCCCTCTGACACCACAGGGAAAGCTATAGGGAAGTCCCCGTGAAGTCCATGTACGTCAGAGGGGGCGGGGGTCACCGGGTGGCCCCGCCCCCCTCTGACGCCACGGGGAAAGCCATAGGGAAGTCCCCGTGAAGTCCATGAGTGTCAGAGGGGGCGGGGTCACCGGGTGGCCCCGCACTCAGAAGAACTGTCAGAAGAACAGAAGAGTCACACAGCGGAAACCTCCAATGCAAGCAGATCGTCCAGAGAACGAAGCGGGGAAGAAGAAGCCGGAGCAAGATGCGGACGAGAACACCGATGGAAGACGCAGAGGTAGACCAAGATGGAGGAAGAAACCCGAATGGAGAAAAGAAGAAGATGGAAGAAGAAGCGGAGAAAGGAGAAGACATTAATAAAGGAATTGTCAAAAACCGGCTATTGTCATTTTTAACATTCTTGACACTTTTTTTCTGAAATGGTAGGGGTACATTAGTACCCCATTACCATTTAACACAGGGGGGGCCGGGATCTAGGGGGCTTCCAGATTCCAATAAGCCCTCCGCCCGCAGACCCCCACAACCACTGGAAAGGGTTGTGGGGATGAGGCCCTTGTCCCCATGAACATGGGGACATGGTGCTTTTGGGGTCCAGACCCCAAAGCATCCAAAAATGCAGCATGTTCTACTTTTTTTGTGGAACTGGAACGCACTGGAATAAACACTGCCATTTAGAACCATATAACCACTTCTCCTTGTTTTGTTTTTGGTGTTGTCCCAATTGGTGACATTGATATATGTCCCTTAGGGTGGGACCTGGGCCCCCATACCAATTTTAAGGCCAATAACTAGAAGATAAGCCAGCCAAGTGGGGACTAGCAAAATTAACAAGCCCATGTTAGGCTCTTTGTTTGCCCCCCGGACCGGGGGGTGTTTGTCCCATCTCTAATTTAGTAGCATGCTGGATGATGTGCTTAATTTTGGACAGGGGGGGGCTTCTTTTCTGCTAGCTGCATTTCTGTTGGCAAGATTGTGTGTGTGTGTGTGTGTGTGTGTGTCAAAAAGTACATTTTGGTGTCCTTATCGAGTTTGTAACACATGTATTTTATTTGTTATGTCTTTGCAAAACAGATGTTTGTTTTACTTTTGTTGTTTGTATTTTATTGTGTGGGGGATATGTTCCCCTGAAATATTTTTGATCTTGTTATTGTGTGTCGTTTCTTCACTTTGATTTAATTGTCTGTGCTGCATTATTTTGCTAAAACTTTCTTAAGATGTTGTGACTAATGTTTCAAATTTATATACATGTTTTTTTGCTTCCCTTTGTTTTTTCCAAGTCCTGTTTTGTTGACCAATAAAATTTGATGCAAAGTTTGATGTTTGTTTTTTGTTTTCTATGCAACAAATGTGACAGCTGCAGCTTAACTATGCTGATTGGCATGTCAAAACAAAACAGGTGTGATTTGTCTAACCTGGTGCCTTCATGGTAGCATATGCATGGATTGTGTGCTGCCATGGATAGTCACCAGGAAATGAAAAATACAGAGCGGTAAGTATTCAATTTTCCTTTTTACTGCAGTGGTTCTCAGCCTCAAGTACCCCCAACAGGACATGTTTTGTGAATTTATCTTATCGATAATTGCTGTCCAAAATACCAAACCATTGACTGAGATTTAAAGCACATGTGCAAGATGAAGGAAAACCTGCAAACATGGCCTGTTGGGGGTACTTGAGAAGCACTGATTTAGAGCACTGCTCTTAAAAATAGCTCAAGGCAATACTATTCTAATTGTGGGCATTTTGAGGGAAACTAAGTAAGTGTTAGCCCCTGCTTGTTTTTTTTAGGTTGGGCTTTGTGTCCCTTTTAGTAAAAATGGCTTCATTTCCTGTCACACAGCTAAACAGGAAGTGAAGGTAAAACCATACCAATGTCTTTTCTTGGGGACACACAAATCAATCTAACTAGTGTCCCCATTAAGCAAATTACACTCTAGCACTTTGTTGTGTACACCCCAAATCATTAGGTAGTTTGGGGTTTAGTAAAGGCAAATCCACTCTGCAGTACAAGTGGAGTTGCTGAAAATCTGAGGGGAAGCACTGGTGATTTTAACATCCAATCATATAGAAGCAAAGATCGTGTTTTTTTTGGTTTCCTTGCATGTCCCCCTCGGATATCCAGCAAGTGCACTTGTAGTGCAAAGTGGATTTGCCTTTAGTAAATAAACCCCAAAGTCCAAGATACCTAATAATTTGGGGTGCACTCAGCAAAATGCTGGAGTTCAATTTACCGAATGGGGAAACCATTTAGATTGACCTGTGTGTCCCCAAGGAAAGACATTGGTAAGGATTTACCCTCACTTCCTGTGTGACTATGTGACAGGAAGTAAATCATTTGGAAGGATAAAGTGGCCAAATTTGGGAGTTGTCTTCACCCTATCAGGGGTGCAGACATCCCCAAAAACTGTCCAGACTTCTAATCCCTCTGCACTCTATCCCCAAGCAAAAATAAGAAAGGATTTCATTTAGTTTAACTTTGCAAAGACACATTCCTAAGTTCAATTGTGATGCATGTCAATGGCCCATTTAGAGCATCTTTAATCACTTGAGATCAGCGCTATAGCTGATCTACGGCCACAGCACGGTCCTCAATTGCCGGGAGTCCGTCAATAGACGTCCTCCCCTTTGCGCGTGCGCTGTGGTCACCGAGTTACTGGGACTCAGGTGAACACCGATCCGAGTAAGGGGCCTATCCCTGCCCCTTACCACGTGATCAGCTGTCAGTCAATGACAGCTGATCACTTGATGTAAACAAAAGCTCGGTAATGGTTTTTGTTTTCTCCTTGCGTGAGCATAAAAAAAAGGCAATCACTGGCTTATGTGCAAGGGACATCAGGCCCGAAGAGGAAGAGGCAATTCTGTGTCATCTGTGACAATCAGTAGCCACTGCCAGTGCCACCTATCAATGCCAACCACTGGTGCTAATCAGTGCCCATCACTGCCAACTATCATTGCCCATCACTGCCAACTATCATTGCCACCTAGCAGTGCCACTTCTCAGTGCCCACCAGTGCCAACTAGCAATGCCACCTCTCAGTGCCCATCCTTGCAGCCTTATCGGTGAAAAAAGAAAAAAGAAACGCAGAGGTGATCAAATACCACCAAAAGAAAGCTCTATTTGTGTGAAAAAAATTATTAAACTTTAATTTGGTTACAGTGTTGTATGACCGCGCAATTGTCATTCAAAGTGCATCAGCGCTGAAAGTTGAAAATTGGTCTGGGCAGGAAGGGGGTTTAAGTGCCCAGTAAGCAAGTGGTTAACATAAGGCTACATGCACACGGACGTTTTTACAGCCGCTTGTTTAAGCGTTTTTTGCAGCTTAAAAACGCCTCTCCATGTTAGCCTATGGCCTCATGGCCACCATGGCGTTTTTGAGCTGTAAATGGCATAGCCGTTTTTAGGCCCCATGTCCGCAGGACGCTGGTGCAAAGTCTTCTGAACTAAGGTTGAAACCGGCGTTTATAAACGCGCGTTTTGCCGCGTTTGCATGCCGCGTTTAGCAGCGTTTGCGTCTATAAGCGTTTAGTTAGGAAACATTATAAGGACCCTCCCTAAGCTCAAACAGTCGTATTAACCATTTCAGACAGTTTATGAGACCAGAGTGAGTAGCAGCAGCTGAGAGAGCAGCAGTGTACTTGTATTTAGTGTGTCACTTGCCACATCACTTGCCACAAGTTGTGGATTGTACACTTGCCACGTCACCTGCCACAAGTTGTGGATTGTCCATATGCCACGTCACCTGCCACAAGTTGTTGATTGTCCACTTGCCATGTCACCTGCCATAAGTTGTGGATTGTCCACTTGCCACGTCACACGCCACAAGTTGTGAATTGTCCACTTGCCATGATTTGGGGAGATTGGCCGGGGGATTCCAAGGGGGAACCCCTGGTGGCGAGAGTCGCGCCCGTTGGCTTGCTAGCCAGGGGTGCGTGAACTGGTCGAGAAGTCTCGGGCACCTTTAGCCTGAGGCTGTAGTGTTCCAGTTGGCCCAGTACCTTCAACTGGGTCTACAGCTCAACCACTGGTGTCCCAGGGAACCCGAGGGAGGGTGGCCCGCTCTGAAAGAGAGGAAACCAGGGGAGGACCTGTCCGGAGGATTGGTGAAGGAAGTCACTGTCTCAGGAGAGGCCTGGTTACCTATCAGAGGGAAGGATTCTGTGAGTTGCACAGTAGCGCCTGTGATGTGCCCCATTGGCACCTATGGTCTCTAAAGGTTGCAGGCGTTAAAGAGTTCTAGATTCAGGAACTAAAGGATTCTGTGGCAGAGGATCTCCTGAACTTGTCTTTGAAGGGGACTAAATCTGAAGTAATTGTTCGTGCTCCACTCCGGCTGCTAGAACTGTGAGAGGGATCTATCTGGGTGAGCAATACCCACTCAGGCTTGAGTGGAGAATAGGGTAACTGGGTGCCGCGTGCCTGAACCTGTCTCCCTACCCAACTCTATCTCTGTTTCAACCTTTTCTCAATCTGTTTCAAGCAAGGAAAAATAAACTCATCTGTTGGAGTTTAAACACCGTCTGGACATTGGCCTTCTTTTGGGCGAAAGAATAGACTTTTCCCTATACTCTAGGGACGAGAATGGAGGGAGGTAACTCGCTGCAGGACCCAACAATAGTATGAACACCACTCAACCTCTTATACCAGGAGGATACGGGCATGTGGCACGGTGTACCTTACCCTGCAAGTGAAGGTAAGCAGGAAAAAGGGTCCGTGTGCTACACAAGCAATTACAGTTTTTTAAAATATATTTTTTATGGTTTTTCATCATTTGCCATAATTTTTGAGTTTTTCAATGTAAAAAAATAGGTCACCTTTAAAAACGCTTATAAACGAAAACACGGCTAAACGCCGGTACCCGCGTTTGGCGTCTGAAATGTGGGAATCTTTGCGAACCTTTGAACGCATTTTTTTGCTTTCTGAAAAAAGAGGTTAAACGCAACTGGGCCAGTTCACACCTTGGAAACGCAGTCTGGATGCGTTCCAGGTGCTTTTCTGCATGCACGTTTTTGATGCAGTCCAGTGCTTTTTTTCCCCCCTTTTTCTTAGGCCTCATGCCCACAGACATTTTTAAAAACGGGCTGTAAAGCTAGTACAGACGTCAGGAAAAAAACAGTGTTTTTAACGCAATTTTTTCCACGCTTTGCATCGAATTCAATGCACGTTTCCCCGCGCTAGCTTTTAGCCGCGTTTTTGATTTGAATAGAGGTCGCACCAGAAGTCGGATCAAGATGATGGCCGTTGGTTGTCGGGGTCTGCGGGCGGGGGGCATATCAGACTCTGCGAGCCCCTTTTAATAAGAGGGCCCCCACCCTATGTGAATGAGTATGGGGTACATCGTACCCCTACCCATTCACCTGGTGGGAAAAAAATGTCAATAAAGAAACACACTACACAGGTTTTTAAATTAATTTATTAGGCAGCTCCGGGGGTCTTCTTCCAACTTCGGGGGTCTTCTTCCAACTTCGGGGGTCTGCTTCCAACTCCGGGGGTTCTCTTCTGACTTTGGGGGTCTCTTCTTCTGCTCTCCGGTGTCGTCTCTGCGCTCTCTGGTTCTTCTCCCGCTCTCCGGTGCTTTCTGCCTTCTGCCAGGCACCTCTGCTATCTTCTTCCAGCTCTTTTGCTAGCGGGGGCCCGGTCTTCATCGTCATCTTCTTCCCTCTTCTCTCCTCCCGATGTTGACCCAATGCTCTCTGCCGCTATAATGCCGTGTGTGCGGAGCGCAACGACTTATATAGGCATGGTCACCGGGTGATGCCACCCGGTGACCCTGCCCCCGTATGACGTCACAGTCCCGGGGAATGATGGGAATGTGAAGTCATATGGGGGCGGGGTCACCCGCCCCCGCGCACACGGCATTATAGCGGCAAAGAGCATCGAGTCAACATCAGGAGGAGAGAAGAGGGAAGAAGACGACAATGAAGACCGGGCCCCCGCTAGCAAAAGAGCTGGAAGAAAATAGCGGAGGCGCCCGGCAGAAGGCAGAAAGCACCGGAGAGCGGGAGAAGAACCAGAGAGCATGGAGACGAAGTTGGAAGAAGACCCCCGAATTTGGAAGAAGACCCCCGAAGTCAGAATAAGACGCGTAGAGCTGCCTAATAAATTACTTTAAAAACCTGTGTAGTGTGTTTTTTTATTGACATTTTTTTCCTCCAGGTGAATGGGTAGGGGTACGATGTACCCCATACTCATTTACATAGGGTTGGGGGCCGGGATCTGGGGGCCCCCTTATTAAAAGGGGCTTGCAGATTCCGATAAGCCCCCCACCCGCAGACCCCGACAACCAACGGCCAGGGTTGTCGGGAAGAGGCCCTTGTCCCCATCAACGTGGACAAGGTGCTTTGGGGTGTGGGGGCGGCAGGGCGCCCCTGCCCCAAGGCACCCACCCCCCATGTTGAGGGCATGTGGCCTGGTACAGTTCGGGGGGGGCGCTCGCTCATCCCCACCCCCTTCCTGACCGGCCGGGCTGCGTGCTCGGATAAGGGTCTGGTATGGATTTTGGGGGGACCCCCACGCCGTTTTTTCGGCGTAGGGGGTTCCCTTTGAAATCCATACCAGACCTAAGGGCCTGGTATGCTTTTGGAGGGGAACCCATGCCGTTTTCTTTTTTTAATTTGGCGTGGAGTTCCCCCTTATGATTCATACCAAACACAGGGGACAGCGAGCGCGAGGTGTGCAGTACCCTGTCGCCGAGAACCAGCGCGATGGGATCGCGCTGGAAACATTCTCACGGGCAGGTACTGGCAAAGAAGCCTGTCCTGGAGGAGACTTCAAGTCACTCCAAGACGCGCTGTGGTTCACGCTCAAGTCGTGTCCAAGTTGCCTCGCAAAGTCGCGCTGCCCCTGTGTGAACCGGCACACGAGTCGCCCCGCAAGTCGGATCATCTTGATCCGACTTCTGGTGCGACCTCTATTCAAATCAATGGGCTCCTATAGAGAACCATTGATTTTGAATAGAGACAGAGAAACGCCGCTGATATTTTTATTTACTATCACATTGCGCCGCCGGTTCACACGCCCAATTAATTAATTATCCGGCGCACCAATTAAGGCATGAACCGGCGCAGCGCAGTGTTCTTAGTAAATCACCCCAATATCTTGTACTTTTTGCTATAATAAATATCCCCATTTTTTTTTAAACAAATTTTTTCCTCAGTTTAGGCCGATATGTATTCTTCTACATATTTTTGGTAATAAAAATTGCAATAAGCGTATATTGATTGGTTTGCGCAAAAGTTATAGCATCTACAAAATAGGGGATAGATTTATGGCATTTTTATTATTATTATTTTTTTTACTAGTAATGGCGGTGATCTGTGATTTTTATCGGGACTGCGACATTATGGCGGGCACATTAGACACTTTTGACATTTTTGGGACCATTGCCATTTATACAGCGATCAGCGCTATAAAAAAGGGAAGGGGTTAACACTAGGGGGCGATCAAGGTGTTAATTGTGTCCCCTGACTGTGTGTTCTAACTGTAGGGGGAGAGGACTGACTATAGGAGATGAGAGATCGTGGTTCCTAGCTATTAGGAATTCACAATCTCTCTCTCCTCAGCTCACAGCGATTTGTGTGTTACACACACACGTCCCTGTTCTGCCTCTTGTGCCTGCGATCGCTCGTGGTCGGCGGTCATCGCGACCGCTGGTCACGAGCTTTGGCATCCCCGCAGTGCAGTGGGCGCGCGCCTGCTATCCGCCTTAAAGGGACCGACGTACAGCTACGATGGTTTGCGGGATCGTGCTGACCTGCCGCAGTATAATGATGGTGGCTGGTCGGCAAGCGGTTAAGTAAGGAATATTTATTAATATTATTAATGTAGCGCTACCCCCCAGTTAAGAGAGCCGCTGGTTTGATTTCGGGCCCTGAGTACAGCTCCACCAACCCCCGGCAATCTTGTCTAGTCTCCTATGGCACAGTTAGTCTAGGGATGGTATCTATTACAATCTATACCTGATTATACACACACCCCAACTTCTCTGGAGATAAGCACTATGTGCAATGACAACACAATGATAACCAGTGGCAAAGTATAACGGTTTTACTTTAGTTTAAAAGGCATAGGTTAAAACATAACAGGTAACTTGCTTACAGAGCCCTGCAGCAATAGATATAGCATACACTAATAGCACAGCGCGGTAATCCGCCACGCGCAGCTATTAGTATATACGCGCCCTGTGGCGCACTAAACAATATTCTATCTCCCCTCCCTGGTCAGGCCTGACACAGAATTAAACTCAGTCTTTTGAATTGGAATTTCTATGCATGCAAACTTGAAATGGTGGTGCCGTTCAGGAACAATATTGTAATCCACAAGGAATACTATGCTGGAGACCCTTTAACTCTGTCCTGCTACCAGTCTCCAGCGGAACAGCAAACAAATGATCGGTGGGCCAAGGCAGTCTATAGGCCTAAACACAGTACAGCCTATTGGATTGAGCAGGTGCTCGCTCACCACTCCGGACGCGATCCCAGTCCGGGACTTCCACCTGCTGTGTCTCCGCACACAGCGTCTGCAACAATCGGGTCCCTGATCCAACAAACAAGGTCAGATGCCACCCAGGATATGCAGTGGGGTGGAAGGCTCTTCGGAAGTTGAGCAAGGCCCCAGGCTTCAGGCCCTGCACTCCAGCAGATCCGCACAGGAAGACCAGTCAGCAGCCGGGCGGTGTCCAAAAAAGGCCGAGCTCTCCACGCCTCCTCCTTTTATCTCTCTCCCACAAGTCTCTGCGGTGGCCACATTGCACCCTGGGTGCCGAACGGGACTCTGGGAAATGCAGTCCCGGGAGTCTTAAAGGAGACCCCGCTACATTAATAATTATTAATATGTTATGCTGGTCAGGGTTATATAGTGGGTGCGCTTTCCTGTTTAGCACATGACTTTGCTAAGATTAACACGAGTGTGTATGGAGCCCTGAATATCAGAGAAATTTCTTCTGTCACCCACTTATGAAATGTATAAAAAATATAAAGCCTGACAGGAAAAAAATAGTCTACCTCAGAGGGGTTTAAAACAAAAAACAGCCCTGTCTGAAATACTCTCCTTCCTCTCCAGTGCTGTGCTTTGCAGTAGTTACTTTCTGCATAGTTGCAGGCTTTTCCAGTCGAAGTCCCTGCATCATCTTGTTTTTAGCCCTGATTAGGCATGAGCCGAACACCCCCCCACCCCCCCACCCCCCCCCCGGTTCGGTTCGCACCAGAACATGCGAACAGGCAAAAAATTTGTGCGAACATGCAAACACCGTTAAAGTCAAAAGGACACATACATGAAAAATCAAAAGTGCTAATTTTAAAGGCTTATATGCACGTTATTGCCATAAAAAGTGTATGGGGGTCCGGGTACTGCCCCAGGGGACATGTATCAATGCAAAAAAAAATCCCCAGTCCCCAGTCACAGTGTCACTGATTGCAGTGACCGTTTATTTACTGATCACTGCAATCAGTGACATTTGTGACTGTAAAAGTGTCACTACAGTTTAGTTTTAGGTCCAGTGTAGCCCCCTAACCCCCCCTAATAAAGGTTTAACCCCCTGATCGCCCCCCAGATATCTCTTTCACCCCCTAGCACCGCGGTCGCTAAGCAATCGTTTTTCTGATCGCTGTTTTATTGTCAGTGATGCCGATCGGTAGCCAGTTATTTTTTTTAGGTTCGCCGCAGGTTTTTATAGCGTCAGGTACCCCCATATATTACCTAATAAAGGTTTAACCCCCTTGATCGCCCCCCAGATAATCCTTTCACCCCCTAGCACCACTGTCGCTAAGCGATCGTTTTTCTGATTGCTGTTTTATTGTCGGTGATGCCGATCAGTAGCCAGTTATTTTTTTTAGGTTCGCCGCAGGTTTTTATAGCGTCAGGTACCCCCATATATTACCTAATAAAGGTTTAACCCCCTTGATCGCCCCCCAGGTAACCCTTTCACCCCCTATCACCACTGTCGCTAAGTGATCGTTTTTCTGATCGCTGTCTTATTGTCGGTGATGCCGATTGGTAGCCAGTTATTTTTTTTAGGTTCGCCGCAGGTTTTTATAGCGTCAGGTACCCCCATATATTACCTAATAAAGGTTTAACCCCCTTGATCGCCCCCCAGGTAACCCTTTCACCCCCTATCACCACTGTCACTAAGCGATCGTTTTTCTGATCGCTGTCTTATTGTCAGTGATGCCGATAGGTAGCCAGTTATTTTTTTTTAGGTTCGCCGCAGGTTTTTATAGCGTCAGGTACCCCCATATATTACCTAATAAAGGTTTAACCCCCTTGATCGCCCCCCAGGTAACCCTTTCACCCCTATCACCACTGTCGCTAAGCGATCGTTTTTCTGATCGCTGTCTTATTGTCGGTGATGCCGATAGGTAGCCAGTTATTTTTTTTAGGTTCGCCGCAGGTTTTTATAGCATCAGGTACCCCCATATATTACCTAATAAAGGTTTAACCCCCTTGATCGCCCCCCAGGTAACCCTTTCACCCCCTATCACCACTGTCGCTAAGCGATCGTTTTTCTGATCGCTGTCTTATTGTCGGTGATGCCGATAGGTAGCCAGTTATTATTTTTAGGTTTGCCGCAGGTTTTTATAGCATCAGGTACCCCCATATATTACCTAATAAAGGTTTAACCCCATTGATCGCCCCCCAGGTAACCCTTTCACCCCCTATCACCACTGTCGCTAAGCGATCATTTTTCTGATCGCTGTCTTATTGTCAGTGATGCCGATAGGTAGCCAGTTATTTTTTTTTAGGTTCGCCGCAGGTTTTTATAGCGTCAGGTACCCCCATATATTACCTAATAAAGGTTTAACCCCCTTGATCGCCCCCCAGGTAACCCATTCACCCCTATCACCACTGTCGCTAAGCGATCGTTTTTCTGATCGCTGTCTTATTGTCGGTGATGCCGATAGGTAGCCAGTTATTCTTTTTAGGTTCGCCACAGGTTTTTATAGCGTCGGGTACCCCCATATATTACCTAATAAAGGTTTAACCCCTTGATCGCCCCCCCCCAGGTAACCCTTTCACCCCCTTTTGCCAGTGTCACTAAGCAATCGTTTTTCTAAACGCTGTATTAGTTATGCTGGTGCCGATAGATAGCCAGTTTTTTTTTTTAGGTTCGCCGCAGGTTTTTATAGCGTCAGGTACCCCCATATATTATCTAATAAAGGTTTTAACCCCCTAATTGCCCCTAGTTAACCCTGCGTCACACCCCAGGCAGCGTCAGGTTAGTGCCAGTAATGCCAACCCCCACGCGTGAAGCATACACCTCCCTTAGTGGTATAGTATCTGAACAGATCAATATCTGATCTGATCAGATCTATACTAGCGTCCCCAGCAGTTTAGGGTTCCCAAAAACGCAGTGTTAGCGGGATCAGCCCAGATACCTGCTAGCACCTGTGTTTTGCCCCTCCGTCCAGGCCACCCAAGTGCAGTATCGATCGATCACTGTCACTTGCAAAACACAACACACATAACTGCAGCGTTCGCAGAGACAGGCCTGATTCCTGCGACTCCAGTGCTGTAGGAGGTGATTTCACCACCACAGTTAAAAAAAAAAGCATATATGCCAAAGCATTGGGGCAGCAGGGGCGGAGGAGCAGAGGAGCGATTTTGCTCCTAATGCCGCGTACATACGGTCCAAATTCCGACGGAGGCTTGCCCCTGGAAAAGTCTGACCATGTGTACGCGGCATAACTTTTGCGGGAAGATGCCCCCATGCTTCGGCATATATAAATGGTGCATGTATGCCCATCATTAGAAGTGGGTGCATGAAGGGCGGTATTCTAATGGTGGGCATACCCACTGATCAATCTTTTTTTTTCGTTCAGCCAACAGGCTGCATGAAAAAAAAGATTACAATACATGTCCAACAAGGACCAGCAACGTACTGGTATGTTGCTGTACTTTGAATGGTTATACCAGATAGATGCCTGCGGGTTTAGGTATCATCTTGGTATCATTCTTTTCAGCCAGCGACCAGCTTTCATGTAAAAGCAATCCTAGTGGCTAATTAGCCTCTGGACTGCTTTTACAAGCAGTGGGAGGGAATGTCCCCCCCCGGATATAAAAAGCGCCATTGGGAAATTGGGAAAGCATTTTATCACACCGATCTTGGTGTGGTCAGATGCTTTGAGGGCAGAGGAAAGATCTAGGGTCTAATAGACCCCAGTTTTTTTTTAAAAAAGAGTACCTGTCACTACCTATTGCTATCATAGGGGATATTTACATTCCCTGAGATAACAATAAAAATGATAAAAAAATTAAATATGGAAGGAACAGTTTAAAAATAAAATAAAAAAGCAAAATTAATAATAAAAAAAATAAAAAAAACACCCCTGTCCTGCCCTGCTCTTGCGCAATGGCGAATGCAAGCGTGGGTCTGGCATCATATGTAAACAGCAATTGCACCATGCATGTGAGGTATCACCGCGAAGGTCAGATCGAGGGCAGTCATTTTAGCAGTAGACCTCCTCTGTAAATCGAACGTGGTAACCTATAAAAGGCTTTTAAAGGCTTTTAAAAATGTATGTAGTTTGTCACCAATGCGCGTTTGTGCGAAATTTTAAAGCATGTCGTGTTTGGTATCTATGTACTCGGCCTAAGATCATATTTTTTATTTCATCAAACATTTAGACAATATAGTATGTTTTAGTGCATTAAAATTAAAAAAAGTGTATTTTTTCCCCAAAAAATGCGTTTGAAAAATCGCTGCGCAAATACTGTGTGGAAGAAAAAATGCAACACCCACCATTTTAATCTGTAGGGCCTTTGCTTTAAAAAAATATATAATGTTTGGGGGTTCAACATAATTTTCTTGCAAAAAAAATATGTTTTCATGTAAACAAAAAGTGTCAGAAAGGGCTTTGTCTTCAAGTGGTTAGAAGAGTGGATGTAAGCTTCCTAATGTTGTGTATAAAATGCCAGGACAGTTCAAAACCCCCCAAATGACCCCATTTTGGAAAGTAGACACCCCAAGCTATATACTGAGAGGCATGTCGAGTCCATGGAATATTTTATATGTTGACACAAGTTGCGGAAAAAATACAATTTATTTTTTATTTTTATTTTTTTTGCACAAAGTTGTTACTAAATGATATATTGCTCAAACATGCCATGGGCATATGTGGAATTACACCCCAAAATACATTCTGTTGCTTCTCCTGAGTACGGGGATACCACATGTGTGAGACTTTTTGGGAGCCTAGCCGCGTACGGGACCCCAAAAACCAATCACCGCCTTCAGGCTTTCTAAGGGTGTAAATTTTTGATTTCACTTCTCACAGTTTCGGAGGCCATGGAATGCCCAGATGGCACAAAACCCCCCCAAATTACCCCATTTTGGAAAGTAGACACCCCAAGCTATTTGAAGAGAGGTATGGTGAGTATGTTGCAGATCTCGCTTTTTGTCAAAAAGTTTTGAAAACTGGAAAAAAAAAAAAAAAGATTTTCTTTCTTCATTTTCAAAAACAAATTAGAGCTGTAAAATACTCACCATGCCTCTCAGCAAATAGCTTGGGGTGTCTACTTTCCAAAATAGGGTCATTTGGGGGTGGTTTGTGCTATTTTGGCATTTTATGGCCTTCGAAACTGTGATAGGTAGTGAGGAGTGAAATCAAAAATTTGTGCCCTTAGAAATCCTGAAGGCGGTGCTCGGTTTTCGGGGCCCCGTACGTGGCTAGGCTCCTAAAAAGTCCCACACATGTGGTATCCCCGTACTCAGGAGAAGCAGCAAAATGTATTTTGGGGTGCAATTCCACATATAACCATGGCATGTGTGAGCAATATATCATTTAGTGACAACTTTTTGTAATTTTTTTTATTTATTTTTTTAGTCATTATTCAATCACTTGAGACAAAAAAAAAATATTCAATGGGCTCAACATGCCTCTCAGCAATTTCCTTGGGATGTCTACTTTCCAAAATGGGGTCATTTGGGGGGGTTTTGTACTGCCCTACCATTTTAGCACCTCAAGAAATGAGATAGGCAGTCATAAATGAAAAGCTGTGTAAATTCTAGAAAATGTACCCTAGATGGAAGACGCTATAACTTTTGCGCAAACCAATAAATATACGCTTATTGACATTTTTTTTACTAAAGACATGTGGCTGAATACATTTTGGCCTAAATGTATGACTAAAATTGAGTTTATTCGATTTTTCTTATAACAAAAAGTAGAAAATATAATTTTTTTTCAAAATTTTCGGTCTTTTTCCGTTTATATTGCAAAAAATAAAAATCGCAGAGGCAATCAAATACCATTAAAAGAAAGCTCTATTTGTGGGAAGAAAAGGACGCAAATTTTGTTTGGGTACAACATTGCATGTCCGCACAATTTCCAGTTAAATCAGCGCAGTGCCAAATTCTGAAAACACCTCTGGTCCTTTAGCTACAAAATGGTCCGGGGCTTAAGTGGTTAATAATGCTTAAAGTGAAACAATAAAAATGAAATATTCCTGTAATATCGTGCCTGGGGGGTCCCCTTGTCTGCCTGTAAAGTAGCGCATCTGTGTGATGAGTTTTACAGTCCCGCAGCAAAATGACATTTCTAAAAAAAACATTATTCATTTAAACTTGCTCACGGCTGTAATGTATTGCCGTCTCCCGGTAATAAAGATAAAAATCAAGGAAAAAAAAAGACGTGGGTTCCCCCCAGTCCATACCAGGTCCTTTGGGTCTGGTATGGATATTAAGGGGAACTCCACACCAATTTAAAAAAAAAAACAGCGTGGGGTCCCCCCAAAATACATACCAGGCGTGGGGTCCCCCCTCAAAGCACCTTGTCCCCATGTTGATGAGGACAAGGGCCTCATTCCAACAACCCTTGCCTGGTGCTTGTGGGGGTCTGCAGGCGGGGTGCTTATCGGAATCTGGAAGCTCCCAGATCCCAACCCCCCCTATGTGAATGGGTATCGGGTATTGTACCCCCACCCATTCACCAAAAAAGTAAAAAACACAAAGGATGTAAGGAATGAACCACATGGAGAAGAGGGTTTCTCCTCATTTGTTGCCACCATCCCAATTTAATAGGAATAAACCCAAAAGGGCACAAGTACCCCCCAGTACAGCGGAACTTTTAAGAGAAAAACAATGAATTTATAGAAAAATATATATCATTTTTTTGAAAAAAATATTTTAGCAAAAGATAAAAGATATGCACATATCAAAAAGTGTGTTGAGCACAATGATAGCTTTACATATCAAACATAGGTTTAACAAAAATACGGAACATTCAGACATTAACCATACATATTCCAATAGAGAAAAAAAAAACAAAAAACAATCAATTACTTTAGCCTGACATGTTTCAGGAATATCAATACTTTCTTCGGAGGCTCTTGATAGGAGAGAATACAGTTGTGTTTCTAAAAAAGAGACAAAAGCACATCCAATGTACATACCGCGCATGAAACCGGTATCAGTGCATGTAAGAATGTTCCATATTTGATTTTAAATCGAGGACATGAAGAAGTCCTACAGATAAAAGAAAAAGAAAAAGAGAACACAGACAAAGCCGCCGTTGCCACTCATAAGGGAAAGGAAACCCTCATCATTAAAGCCAGAATCGGCTCACGCAGGGGCCCAAGTCGGCACTCACAGAAAAACAGAACCGTGCAAGCGGTCTGAAGATATAATTCCCAGTGCCTATGTAGAAAATCAAAAAGAAAAGAAAAAAAAAACACATATACTGTATGGGCTTCCCCCCTGCAGAGTCTCACATCCGGTTCACATCACTTCTTCCCCTACCAAGGACCCACACACACAGCTGCTGTGCACTATTGGTTCACAGCTATTATGCATTATGGTATACATTCACTTTTACTTCACCTCACCCTGTCCTCTGCAGGCTTCACTTCACTTTTTTTTTCTCCATGGTTAGCTTGCTTTTTTGATTGCTTGATATTTCCAGATTCCAGATTTCTAGATTTCAACATCCTTTTGCACCATCACCACTACTTTTCCACCTACACCCCAGATCTAACTATATATTTTTTACTTTCAATTATATTTATGTTTATATTATTATTATTATTTTATTTGTATTTATGTTCCTTTTTTTTTTTCCTCTTTTCTCTTTTTCCATCACACATTTTCTTTTGTTCCCCAGACTCCCCCCCCCCCCGGGGTCTGCTTCACCAGCTTTCCCCCCACACCACTACCATGACTCTGTTTGGGTGCACGCCCTGTGGTCCGGCTGCCGCCCACCCCGCCTCCTCAGCTCCCATCCGTGGCTTTCCTTGTTTGGCTCATCGTCATCACGGCCGCGCGGCCATTGCTCAGACATACATGTAAGTTAGTGAGTTGAGTGTTTGTGTGATGGACGGGGGACCATCACTTCTTATACTTACCCACATTTCTTGTGACCAAACAATAACTCTCATCCTCTTTACTCGCAGATATTGACTACGGTCTTGCTCCTGACGAGGGGCTTTAAGGCCCTGAAATGCGTAGAGCTCACATCGACTGATTAGTCTACTCCTTACTTTATGTGATACGGACGTTCCATTCAATACTGTTTAATTTATTTAAAATTTATTTGACAGTCACTTGATTTTTTCCCAAAAATTTGTTTGATTGACAAATTATGTTGAACATCCCATGTAATGTGATTCTCGAATTTTTCTTACCTTATAAATTCCTTGTTGGAATAATTTTTATCATGCTTTTCTTGGTTTGACCCAATGTTCATATGTATCTTTACGTATAGCAAAATGCATACAGTTTAGAAATGACATGTATATGTACACGTATTGTCATCCTGACTAGGGATGAGCTTCGTGTTCGAGTCGAACATACGTTCGACTCGAACATCGGCTGTTCGATCGTTCGACGAAGATCGAACGATTTGGGCCGTTCGCGCCAAATTCGAGTGACGCGAACGGCCCACAATGCACTACGCCATCGCAGTGTCATCCAGGCGCTGTGATTGGCCAAGCATGCACTGTGACCCTGCATGGTTGGCCAATCACAGCGCCGGCAGCGAGGAGAGCAATGATTGGCCACAGGCAGGATGCCTGTGGCCAATTATTGCTGAGAGGGTTTAGTACACGCCCCACACTATAAAAGGCCGCCAGCGCGGCGGCCTTGTGTAGTGTGTTCCGGAGCAGGGAAAGAGAAGCATAGGCAGGGACAGTGTCATTTTTTTCCTTTACTAATCCTGGATTCCTTGTGTTTAGGGACAGAGAAGGATAGGTAGGGAGAGTGTCAGTGTGTTATTCTGTGCTAAACCTTGTTTGTAGGGACAGAGAAGGACAGTGAGGGAAAGTGTCAGTGTGCTATTCTGTGCTAAACCTTGTTTGTAGGGACAGAGAAGGACAGTGAGGGAAACTGTCAGTGTGCTATTCTGTGCTAAACCTTGTTTGTAGGGACAGAGAAGGACAGTGAGGGAAAGTGTCAGTGTGCTATTCTGTGCTAAACCTTGTTTGTAGGGACAGAGAAGGACAGTGAGGGAAACTGTCAGTGTGCTATTCTGTGCTAAACCTTGTTTGTAGGGACAGAGAAGGACAGTGAGGGAAAGTGTCAGTGTGCTATTCTGTGCTAAACCTTGTTTGTAGGGACAGAGAAGGACAGTGAGGGAAACTGTCAGTGTGCTATTCTGTGCTAAACCTTGTTTGTAGGGACAGAGAAGGACAGTGAGGGAAAGTGTCAGTGTGCTATTCTGTGCTAAACCTTGTTTGTAGGGACAGAGAAGGACAGTGAGGGAAACTGTCAGTGTGCTATTCTGTGCTAAACCTTGTTTGTAGGGACAGAGAAGGACAGTGAGGGAAAGTGTCAGTGTGCTATTCTGTGCTAAACCTTGTTTGTAGGGACAGAGAAGGACAGTGAGGGAAACTGTCAGTGTGCTATTCTGTGCTAAACCAATCTTGCTGAACCGTATTTGAAATCCTTGAGTTTAGGGACAGAGAAGGACACTCGGGGAAACTATCAGTGTGCTATTCTGTGCTAAACCTTGTTTGTAGGGACAGAGAAGGACAGTGAGGGAAACTGTCAGTGTGCTATTCTGTGCTAAACCAATCTTGCTGAACCATATTTGAAATCCTTGAGTTTAGGGACAGAGAAGGACACTCTTGGAAACTGTCAGTGTGCTATTCTGTGCTAAACCTTGTTTGTAGGGACAGAGAAGGACAGTGAGGGAAAGTGTCAGTGTGCTATTCTGTGCTAAACCAATCTTGCTGAAGCATATTTGAAATCCTTGAGTTTAGGGACAGAGAAGGACACTCGGGGAAACTGTCAGTGTGCTATTCTGTGCTAAACCTTGTTTGTAGGGACAGAGAAGGACAGTGAGGGAAACTGTCAGTGTGCTATTCTGTGCTAAACCTTGTTTGTAGGGACAGAGAAGGACAGTGAGGGAAAGTGTCAGTGTGCTATTCTGTGCTAAACCTTGTTTGTAGGGACAGAGAAGGACAGTGAGGGAAACTGTCAGTGTGCTATTCTGTGCTAAACCTTGTTTGTAGGGACAGAGAAGGACAGTGAGGGAAAGTGTCAGTGTGCTATTCTGTGCTAAACCTTGTTTGTAGGGACAGAGAAGGACAGTGAGGGAAACTGTCAGTGTGCTATTCTGTGCTAAACCTTGTTTGTAGGGACAGAGAAGGACAGTGAGGGAAAGTGTCAGTGTGCTATTCTGTGCTAAACCTTGTTTGTAGGGACAGAGAAGGACAGTGAGGGAAACTGTCAGTGTGCTATTCTGTGCTAAACCTTGTTTGTAGGGACAGAGAAGGACAGTGAGGGAAAGTGTCAGTGTGCTATTCTGTGCTAAACCTTGTTTGTAGGGACAGAGAAGGCCAGTGAGGGAAACTGTCAGTGTGCTATTCTGTGCTAAACCAATCTTGCTGAACCGTATTTGAAATCCTTGAGTTTAGGGACAGAGAAGGACACTCGGGGAAACTATCAGTGTGCTATTCTGTGCTAAACCTTGTTTGTAGGGACAGAGAAGGACAGTGAGGGAAACTGTCAGTGTGCTATTCTGTGCTAAACCAATCTTGCTGAACCATATTTGAAATCCTTGAGTTTAGGGACAGAGAAGGACACTCTTGGAAACTGTCAGTGTGCTATTCTGTGCTAAACCTTGTTTGTAGGGACAGAGAAGGACAGTGAGGGAAAGTGTCAGTGTGCTATTCTGTGCTAAACCAATCTTGCTGAAGCATATTTGAAATCCTTGAGTTTAGGGACAGAGAAGGACACTCGGGGAAACTGTCAGTGTGCTATTCTGTGCTAAACCAATCTTGCTGAACCGTATTTGAAATCCTTGAGTTTAGGGACAGAGAAGGACACTCGTGGAAACTATCAGTGTGCTATTCTGTGCTAAATCTTGTTTGTAGGGACAGAGAAGGACAGTGAGGGAAACTATCAGTGTGCTATTCTGTGCTAAACCTTGTTTGTAGGGACAGAGAAGGACAGTGAGGGAAACTGTCAGTGTGCTATTCTGTGCTAAACCAATCATGCTGAACCATATTTGAAATCATTGAGTTTAGGGACAGAGAAGGACACTCGGGGAAACTGTCAGTGTGCTATTCTGTGCTAAACCAATCTTGCTGAACCGTATTTGAAATCCTTGAGTTTAGGGACAGAGAAGGACACTCGGGGAAACTATCAGTGTGCTATTCTGTGCTAAACCTTGTTTGTAGGGACAGAGAAGGACAGTGAGGGAAACTGTCAGTGTGCTATTCTGTGCTAAACCAATCTTGCTGAACCATATTTGAAATCCTTGAGTTTAGGGACAGAGAAGGACACTCGGGGAAACTGTCAGTGTGCTATTCTGTGCTAAACCTTGTTTGTAGGGACAGAGAAGGACAGTGAGGGAAAGTGTCAGTGTGCTATTCTGTGCTAAACCAATCTTTCTGAACCATATTTGAAATCCTTGAGTTTAGGGACAGAGAAGGACACTCGGGAAACTGTCAGTGTGCTATTCTGTGCTAAACCTTGTTTGTAGGGACAGAGAAGGACAGTGAGGTAAAGTGTCAGTGTGCTATTCTGTGCTAAACCAATCTTTCTGAACCATATTTGAAATCCTTGAGTTTAGGGACAGAGAAGGACACTCGGGGAAACTGTCAGTGTGCTATTCTGTGCTAAACCAATCTTGCTGAACCATATTTGAAATCCTTGAGTTTAGGGACAGAGAAGGACACTCGGGGAAACTGTCAGTGTGCTATTCTGTGCTAAACCTTGTTTGTAGGGACAGAGAAGGACAGTGAGGGAAAGTGTCAGTGTGCTATTCTGTGCTAAACCAATCTTGCTGAACCATATTTGAAATCCTTGAGTTTAGGGACAGAGAAGGACACTCTGGGAAACTGTCAGTGTGCTATTCTGTGCTAAACCTTGTTTGTAGGGACAGAGAAGGACAGTGAGGGAAAGTGTCAGTGTGCTATTCTGTGCTAAACCAATCTTTCTGAACCATATTTGAAATCCTTGAGTTTAGGGACAGAGAAGGACACTCGGGGAAACTGTCAGTGTGCTATTCTGTGCTAAACCAATCTTGCTGAACCGTATTTGAAATCCTTGAGTTTAGGGACAGAGAAGGACACTCGGGGAAACTATCAGTGTGCTATTCTGTGCTAAACCTTGTTTGTAGGGACAGAGAAGGACAGTGAGGGAAACTGTCAGTGTGCTATTCTGTGCTAAACCAATCTTGCTGAAGCATATTGCAAATCCTTGTGTTTAGGGACAGAGAAGGATAGGCAGGGGACAGTGTCAGTGTCATTGTTGCTAAGCCTCCTGCACAGTCTACACCTGAAGGTAGGAAACATTTTTTCTAGGGACAGAAAACTATAGGTAGGGAGAGTGTCAGTGTGTTTTACTGTGCGAATCCTTGTTTCTAGGGACAGGGAAGGACAGTGAGGGAATTCTCCTTGTGCTATAGTGTGCTTTAAAAAAACATTTTTTCTAGGGACAGAAAACTATAGGAAGGAAGAGTGTCAGTTTCTTTCACTGTGATAATCCTTGTTTCTAGGGACAAAGAAGGAAAGTGAGGAAAATTCTCCTTGTGCTATAGTGTGCTTTAAAAAAACATTTTTTCTAGGGACAGAAAACTATAGGTAGGAAGAGTGTCAGTTTCTTTCACTGTGATAATCCTTGTTTCTAGGGACAAAGAAGGAAAGTGAGGAAAATTCTCCTTGTGCTATAGTGTGCTTTAAAAAAACATTTTTTCTAGGGACAGAAAACTATAGGTAGGAAGAGTGTCAGTTTCTTTCACTGTGATAATCCTTGTTTCTAGGGACAAAGAAGGAAAGTGAGGAAAATTCTCCTTGTGCTATAGTGTGCTTTAAAAAAACATTTTTTCTAGGGACAGAAAACTATAGGTAGGAAGAGTGTCAGTTTCTTTCACTGTGATAATCCTTGTTTCTAGGGACAAAGAAGGAAAGTGAGGAAAATTCTCCTTGTGCTATAGTGTGCTTTAAAAAAACATTTTTTCTAGGGACAGAAAACTATAGGAAGGAAGAGTGTCAGTTTCTTTCACTGTGATAATCCTTGTTTCTAGGGACAAAGAAGGAAAGTGAGGAAAATTCTCCTTGTGCTATAGTGTGCTTTAAAAAAACATTTTTTCTAGGGACAGAAAACTATAGGTAGGAAGAGTGTCAGTTTCTTTCACTGTGATAATCCTTGTTTCTAGGGACAAAGAAGGAAAGTGAGGAAAATTCTCCTTGTGCTATAGTGTGCTTTAAAAAAACATTTTTTCTAGGGACAGAAAACTATAGGAAGGAAGAGTGTCAGTTTCTTTCACTGTGATAATCCTTGTTTCTAGGGACAAAGAAGGAAAGTGAGGAAAATTCTCCTTGTGCTATAGTGTGCTTTAAAAAAACATTTTTTCTAGGGACAGAAAACTATAGGTAGGAAGAGTGTCAGTTTCTTTCACTGTGATAATCCTTGTTTCTAGGGACAAAGAAGGAAAGTGAGGAAAATTCTCCTTGTGCTATAGTGTGCTTTAAAAAAACATTTTTTCTAGGGACAGAAAACTATAGGTAGGGAGAGTGTCAGTGTGTTTTACTGTGCGAATCCTTGTTTCTAGGGACAGGGAAGGACAGTGAGGGAAATTCTCCTTGTGCTATAGTGTGCTAAAGCATTCCTCATCAACCATCTCTGAAATCCTTGTTTTTTTGGACAGTCAGGGAAATTGTCGTTGTGCTATTCTGTGCAAAAGCAATCATCCTCAACCATAATTAGAAATCCTTAAGTAAAGGGACAGAGAAGGACACCTGAAGGTAGCCCTTATTGCTTTTTTCCCATCTCCCTGCAGGCCATCTATTAGAATGTCTGGAAGGCAAACAAGGAGAGGCAGACAGTCAGGAGGCAATAAAAGAGGGCAAGCAGGCTCTGTGTCTGGGGGCAACAGTGCTGGTCGTGGACGCGGTGCATTGTCATCAGCACATGGCCATGGGACACGCTTGTCCTTCTTTTCGGCAGCTGGACATGTTGAGCCACATCATGCCGAAGACTTGGTAGAGTGGATGACCAAGCCCTCCTCCTCCTCCTCATCCTCTCTCACCCAGGCTCAGGGTACTGGAAAAGCAGCTGCCAAAGCGTCCTCTTCCCTGGTATCAATGTCAGACTCATCATCAGTCACTCCTTCCCTAGACCCACCATGTCCTCCTCCTGAGGAGTCCCCCGAACTGTTTGAGCACAGTGTTGGGTACATGCTCCAGGAGGATGCCCAGCGTTTCGAAGGGTCTGATGATGAAACCCAGCTACAGGAAGGCAGTAGCGTGAGAGCAGACAGAGGGGATGCTCAAGAAGGACACCAATCTGGCAGTCATGTTCCAGCAGCTGCAGCATACTGCCAGATTGGCTCCAGTGATGAGGAGGGAGGGGATGATGAGGTCACTGACTCCACGTGGGTGCCTAATAGGAGAGAGGAGGAGGAGGAGGATGAGGAGGAGGCACATCTCCAACGAGGCAGGATGCCCTTTGGTGGCCAGCGTAAGGGCAGTACACCGACGGAATCACACCGCAGAGCTCCGCCTGTGCAGGGCGCTGCCTCTGCCCGTCATTCAAAAAGTTCTTTGGTGTGGGCCTTTTTTGAGGCTAGTGCATCAGATCGCACAGCTGCTGTTTGCAACATATGTCTCAAGCGTATATCGCGTGGCCAAAACATCAGCCGCTTGGGTACCACATGCCTGACCAGACATATGTTGACCTGCCATGCAGCTCGTTGGCAAGCCTACCTCAAAGACCCACACCAAAGAACAAAGCGGACCTCTCCTTGCACCGCATCAGCTGGGATCTCCAACCCCACTATAACTTCAGTCCTCTCTGAAACATGCACTGAGAGGAATGAAGGTGTAGAATTAGGTGTGTCACAGCCAAGTACTTGCGGCCACTCTGCTAGCAGTACACCGACGTCTGATTCTAGCAGGCAAATTTCCCTGCCCCAGCTGCTGGACCGTCGAAAGAAGTTCACTCCCAGCCATCCACATGCCCAGCGGTTGAATGCTAGCTTGGCTAAATTGCTAGCGCTTCAACTGCTGCCTTTTCAGTTGGTAGACTCGGCCCCCTTCCGTGAGTTTGTGCAATGTGCGGTTCCTCAGTGGCAGGTTCCCAAACGCCACTTTTTCTCACGGAAGGCGATTCCGGCTCTCTACAGGCATGTGGAAGGCAATGTCTTGGCCTCGCTGGACAGGGCGGTCAGCGGTAAGGTGCATATTACCGCTGACTCATGGTCCAGCAGGCATGGACAGGGACGTTACCTTTCTTTCACGGCCCATTGGGTCACTCTTTTGGCAGCTGGGAAGGATGCAGGACAAGGTGCAGTAGTGTTGGAGGTTGTTCCACCGCCACGCCTCCAAAATGCTACTACTGGTTGTGACACACCTCTCTCCTCCACCCCCTCCTCTTCTTCTTCCTCCATGGCCTCTTCCTGTGCTTTGTCCTCTGAACCAGCGGTGCTCCGTAGGCGTTCAAGGGGCTACGCAAGTACGCAGGCAAAAAGGTGCCATGCCGTGCTTGCGCTGGTGTGTTTGGGGGACAGGAGCCACACTGGGGCAGAGGTCCTGTCTGCTCTGCAGGGGCAGGCCGAGAGGTGGTTGACGCCACGCCAGCTTAAGCCAGGAATGGTGGTTTGCGACAATGGCACCAACCTCCTCTCCGCCCTCCGACAGGGACAACTGACCCATGTGCCCTGTGTGGCTCACGTCCTTAACCTGGTGGTGCAGCGGTTCTTGGGCAGGTACCCGGGCTTACAGGATGTCCTGAGGCAGGCCAGGAAAGTCTATGTGCATTTCCGCAGATCTTATAATGCCAGTGCTCGCCTGGCTGAGCTGCAAAAGGAGTTGAACCTGCCCAAGAACCGCCTTATATGTGACATGCCCACCAGGTGGAACTCAACGTTGGCTATGCTGCAGCGGCTGCACACGCAGCAGAGGGCCATCAATGAGTACCTGTGCGACTACGGCACCAGGACAGGGTCAGGGGAGCTCGGGTTTTTTCACCATGCCAGTGGGGCATGATCAGGGATGCATGCACTGTCCTGGCACCATTTGAGGAGGCCACGAGGATGGTGAGCAGTGACAGTGCATGCATCAGTGACACTGTACCTCTTGTCCACCTGTTGGAGCACACACTGCGTGGAATAATGGACAGGGCACTTGAGGCAGAACAGAGGCAGGAAGAGGAGGACTTCCTTGCCTCTCAAGGCCCCCTTTACCCAGACAGTGTTCCTTCTGTCCCACCCATCGCACAGGAAGAGGAGGAGGAGGAGGAGGAGGATTGTGTCAGCATGGAGGTGGAGGCTGGCACTCAGCATCATCAGCAGCAGTCTTTTAGGGATGATTTACAGTCCCAAGAAACCAGTGGACTTGTACGTGGCTGGGAGGAGGTGGCTGCGGATCATGTCGTCCTTAGTGACCCAGAGGACTCCGGACTGAATGCCTCAGCTAACCTACGCTGCATGGCCTCCCTGATCCTGCAAAGTCTGCGGAAGGATCCTCGTATTCTTCGGATCAAGGAGAGGGACCATTACTGGCTGGCCACTCTCCTTGATCCACGGTACAAGGGTAAGGTTGCGGACCTTATGTTACCGTCGCAGAGGGAGCAGAGGATGAGACAACTCCGGGAGGCCTTGCAGAAAGGTCTGTGCAACGCGTTCCCAGAGACTGGGAGGTTACAAACTCCTGGTCCTGGACAACGAGTTGCTGAGGCTTCGGGCAGTCAAAGAAGGAGCGGTGGGGAAGGTGGCCATCTGACCGATGCGTTCAGACAATTCTTTAGTCCGCAGCCCCAAAGTATGATCGGTTCCACCAACCATCGCCAGCGTCTGATATACATGGTGCAGGAATACCTAGGGGCAAGGTCAGACTTGGACACCTTCCCCACCGAAAATCCTCTGGCTTACTGGGTCTTGAGGATGGATCACTGGCCAGAGCTTGCACAGTATGCAATTGAGCTACTGGCCTGTCCTGCATCCAGCGTTCTTTCAGAACGCACATTCAGTGCTGCTGGAGGATTTGTCACGGATCACAGGGTGCGCCTGTCCACCGACTCGGTTGATCGACTGACTTTCATCAAGATGAACCAGTCTTGGATCACCACCAGCTACCACACACCTGATGCTGATATAACAGACTAATTGATTTTAAAATGTCACATCCCTTCAAGACTGATGCTGATGCTGAGTGCCTGTGCTGTTATGTTGACTGGCTATCCTCCTCCTCCTCCTCAATGATCCGATTAATGATGATAGCTTGGAAGATCATTTTGGTTTATGGGTGCCGCCACCAGTGGCTAAGGCCCAATTTTTCAGCCCCTGTTTAACAGGGGCGTGTAATTAAAATTTTTGATGCAATACTTTGCAACAGGGCTCATTGCTGTGCTCCAAGTACAGTATCTGTGAGGGGTTGCAGTGTTGTGCCACCAGTGGCTAAGGCCCAATTTTTCAGCCCCTGTTTAACAGGGGCGTGTAATTACAATTTTTGATGCAATACTTTGCAACAGGGCTCATTGCTGTGCTCCAAGTACAGTATCTGTGAGGGGTTGCAGTGTTGTGCCACCAGTGCCTAAGGCCCAATTTTTCAGCCCCTGTTCAACAGGGGCATGCAATTATAATTATTGATCTAATAATTCACAGCAGGGCCCATTGCTGCGCCCACCAAGAGTAACTGTCAGGCCTTACAGTGTTGTGTCAACACCACCACCAAAGGCCCAATTTTTCAGCCCCTGTTCAACAGGGGCATGCAATTATAATTATTGATCTAATAATTCACAGCAGGGCCCATTGCTGCGCCCACCAAGAGTAACTGTCAGGCCTTACAGTGTTGTGTCAACACCACCACCACCACCACCACCACCAAAGGCCCAATTTTTCAGCCCCTGTTCAACAGGGGCATGCAATTATAATTATTGATCTAATAATTCACAGCAGGGCCCATTGCTGCGCCCACCAAGAGTAACTGTCAGGCCTTACAGTGTTGTGTCAACACCACCACCACCACCACCACCACCACCACCAAAGGCCCAATTTTTCAGCCCCTGTTCAACAGGGGCATGCAATTATAATTATTGATCTAATAATTCACAGCAGGGCCCATTGCTGCGCCCACCAATAGTAACTGTCAGGCCTTACAGTGTTGTGGCACCAGCACCACCATCAAAGGCCCAATTTTTACTACCACTGTTCAACAATTATATGTTATTACAATTCCTGATATAATAGTTGACAGCAGGGCGTTCCAGCACCCACCAAGAGTAACTGTGAGTGCTTACAGTGTTGTGCCAACACCAACACCTAAGGGGCCAATTTCTGCAGAGTATATACGGCAGGTCCCTACTTTCAAACATCCAACTTACAAACGACTCCTACTTGCAAACGGAAGAAGACAACAGGAAGTGAGAGGAAATCTACCCCTAGGAAGGAAAATTCTCTCCTGTAAGAATTAATATGGGAGAAAGGTGTCTCCTCTGTACTGATGCTTTATCACCAATCCTTGTTTCAAGAAAAACACCACATTTCAAAAACAGTTGTCATTGGGACGCAAAGTGAGGTGAAATGTTCTGAACAGGGGCACAGACAGCAAAACAAATGTTACAGGGGTGATAACCCTTCCCTATGTTTTCCAAAAAGCTTAAAAATAGATTTTTTGGCTGGAGCTACACTTAAACAATGTACGTGTTCAAAATTACAAACAGATTCTACTTAAGAACAAACCTACAGTCCCTGTCTTGTTTACACCGGTCTTGTTTACACCGCCTGTATACTGCTGTTCAGAGTATATAGGGCCTTTTTTATTTTGTGTTGCGGGGTTCCCCTTAATATCCAAACAAGACCCAAAGGGGCTGGTAATGGGCTGGGGTAGGGGGGGGGGTGATGGGGTAGCTATGCCATTTTTCTTAAAGATTTTCATCCATATTACCGGGACCAGACATTACATTAAAGCCGCAAGCAGTTTTAAATGGCTTTTTTTTCCTTTAGAAATGTCATTTTGTGCAGGGACAGTTCTAAACACGGGAAACACGTGGCACGTCACAGGCATACTTTAGACACCCCCCAGGTACGATATTTAAAGGAATATTTGACTTTTTTTTTTTCACTTTATGCATCATTAAAATGACTGCTCCCGAAAAACGTCAGTTTTTAAAACTTCTTTTTGCATTGATACATGTCCCCTGGTGCAGAACCCGGGTTCCCAAACTCTGTTTAGGACAATAACATGGATAATAGTCGTTATAATTAGCACTTTAGAATTCGAACGTTCGCATCTATTGTATTTAATAGGGTTCTAATGTTCGTGCGAACTTTCGGTCCGTTCGCGGGTTCTGGTGCGAACCGAACCCGGGGGTGTTCGGCTCATCACTAATCCTGACCAATTAAAGTTATTTTTGTATCTTATATTTATATTCACTTTCATGTGTCTCATATAAAGTTCCACCCTTTTGCTCTTTATCAATCATCTAATTTAGGGATGGAGGAGGGGATTGAATGGCCCCATTTATCCTCATTAAAAGTCCCACCATTGCTATTTCCTTTCTTTTCTCAAACAATTAGGGATGGAGACACATGAAATGCCTAAAATTCAAAAATGCAGTTCCTTTTATCAATAATTATCCTACCTGTGTGCCTACCAGCTCGCATTATTATAATTATTTAATTCTGTTTTTTCCTGTGTATCATTTTATTTGCAGACCCCCTTTTGCTCTCTCCATATTCCTACTGCTTTAATCCACCAATGCATGATGCCTGTGCATCGCCGCTGTCAGCCCTGTTTGGCTGCTGGGCTGGGCTTCTTGTGTCACGTTTGGGCACTGCAACGCGCACTGGGTGTCCCCCCTCCGCCCCGATCTGACGCGGGGCGGGCGGGGGCTACACCACTGTGTGTCGACGTCACGCTCCCCGCCGGAGGTGTGCGGCGTCCTTGTTACGCTACGGCCCCCTCCCTAGGCGTGGTTTTTACCATCTGTCAGTACACCGGGGGTGATCTCGGTTACGACCAGACACCCCACCTGTGCTTTTGCTTGACGTTGGGGGTGGGGCTGCGGCGGCGTCGCCTATATGGGCTTCCCCCCTGCAGAGTCTCACATCCAGTTCACATCACTTCTTCCCCTACCAAGGACCCACATACACAGCTGCTGTGCACTATTGGTTATAAGCTATTATGCATTATGGTATACATTAATTTCTTTTACTTCACCTCACCCTGTCCTCTGCAGGCTTCCCTTCAGTTTTTTTTTTTCCTCCATGGTTAGCTTGCTTTTTTGATTGCTTGATATTTCCTTGTAGATTTCAACATCCTTTTGCACCATCACCACTATTTTTCCACCTACACCCCAGATCTAACTATATATTTTTTACTTTCAATTATATTTATATTTATATTATTATTTTATTTGTATTTATGTTCCTTTTTTTTTCCTCTTTTCTCTTTTTCCATCACACATTTTTCTTTTGTTCCGTCCACCCCGCCTCCTCAGCTCCCATCCATGGCTTTCCTTGTTTGGCTCATCATCATCACGGCCGCGTGGCCATTGCTCAGACATACATGTAAGTTAGTGGGTTGAGTGTTTGTGTGATGGACGGGGGACCATCACTTCTTATACTTACCCACATTTCTTGTGACCAAACAATAACTCTCATCCTCTTTACTCGCAGATATTGACTACGGTCTTGCTCCTGACGAGGGGCTTTAAGGCCCTGAAACGCGTAGAGCTCACATCGACTGATTTGTCTACTCCTTACTTTATGTGATACGGACGTTCCATTCAATACTGTTTAATTTATTTAAAATTTCTTTGACAGTCACTTGATTTTTTCCCAAAAAATTGTTTGATTGACAAATCATGTTGAACATCCCATGTAATGTGATTCTCGAATTTTTCTTACCTTATAAATTCCTTGTTGGAATAATTTTTATCATTCTTTTCTTGGTTTGACCCAATGTTCATATGTATCTTTACGTATAGCAAAATGCATACAGTTTAGAAATGACATGTATATGTACACGTATTGTCATCCTGACCAATTAAAGTTATTTTTGTATCTTATATTTATATTCGCTTTCATGTGTCTCATATAAAGTTCCACCCTTTTGCTCTTTATCAATCGCATAATATGTATGCCACAGGGTATATATAAAAATTAAGAAAAGAAAGAAAAACAAGAATAACTGCTACAAAATACACACAGGTATTTGATGAGCAAGGTAGGTTGCATGATGATACTGATATTGATCTATTACAAGTCATTACCAGGGAAGGAATGCACAGCTGTTCATCATTGCATTGTAATGACGCTGTGCCAAAAGATATTAATGGCACTGAGCGTATATATAAGAAATGCAAAAATAAAATAAATATTTGATATTTAAACATCAGGGTAAAAGAACTTAACCCCAGTGTCTATGTATTTTATTAAAACTAGTGGAAGTTAGACAGACTGCAACATACATAACTATGTATAGTTGCACAATGAGAACACTATGCATACCAATGCAAATAGCATTATGCAAAAAAGAAAAGAGACATAGTAGTAATGTGTAAAAGTAAATCAATACTAGGGGGTATTTAGATATAGATACCTGGTGATCAAAGATGCCAGAGATAGGCAGAACTTGGCCCAGGTGGAATGCTAAAGAAAAAATATAAAAAAGGGGAAAAATAAGAATTTTTAGCTCAAATAAGTGCATCCTGTATCTCCATTCCAAAATAGGAGAAGTGGCAGGAGAATCCTCTTACCTGGTAGTGGGGGCTAGCTTTCCGACTGCATGTCCTGCAGTGGTGGCGTCTGTAGAGACGAATGGCGCCAGACAGGGTTATTTAAACCCTAATCGCGCATGCGCGCCAACGTCAGTCAGTGAGTGACCTCAGAGGCCCGCGCCGGAACTGAGCGGCGCATAAACAAAAAAAGGACACATCGAACAGATGACAGCAAGAGATTCAATGGACGCAGCAAAAATAGCACAGAGAAAAAGAAAGAGTAAAAAACAGAGCCACAGTGTGCTGTGGAACTAACAGAAGCCACTGCATGGAGCTGAAGGAAGAATTTATATATTTTTTGGCTTGATTTGTAAATGATAAAAATAATAAATATTTGGCGCAATCTAGTGGTGGAAGTGAGCAACACATCCAAAGAATATATATATATATATATATATATATATATATATATATATATATATATATATATATGTCCCAAAGACATAGTAGATAAAAGGAGATAAGATTAATGTTATATTGCCAATAAAAGACAAAAGGGGGTACATAGTCCAGACCAACATGAATCGAGGGACAGTCCAAGCAACATGATAAATAACTGAGAAGAAATGAAAAAATAAAAAATAGGAAAATAACAATTAAAAATTGAATGAAAAAGACGGCTATCAGAATAAACAGACCCAGCGATGGAAAACCGAAATGAGCCAGAAAAAAGGGGGGGGGGGCCAGGGCAAAAGCTGCACGGTGCCCCCCAATTAATGTAATGGATAAGCATCATGCAGCAAGAGACCACCGACGCAGGGAATGCAAATACCGAGGGGCCAAGCGAAAGCATGGCAACAAGGCATACCGCATGTACTAAGACGCCCATCCCCATACTCGAAGGAATGGCGGATAGGCTCCCGTGCACCGGCAGAGACGAGCCAGGCAAGGAAAATAAATAAATAAATGAGGGCAGAAGCAGCAGCTTAGTAACAACAACAAATCATCAGTTAATTAACCTCTGTCATAGAGAGAACACAGGGGAAAAAACGTATTCATGCAGTGCCAGTATTCCCTGAGCCACCTGAGTAGGGTGGGGGGTACTGATGCAGGTGGTACATGGATGTGTGTATGGAGGACAGCAGGATAGGGAACAGGAAATGGAGGTTACTCCAGATGGCTGGACATGGAAAAATCTGCAAAAAGCAGAGCTTGATGGACGTATATGAAAGGGAAAGAGGGGGGGAAGGGAAGGGAGGGGATAAACACCATCAATTCATTTTCAGCATAAGAAAGGGCATCATAAATACATTTAAGCAGCCTAGACCTAAAGTATGATTACAGAATACAAACATTTCTAGCTTCTATGTTTGCGATACATATGTATAAAGATAACAAAGCAGCAGATACAGTGATGATCATAGCAGATGATAAAAAAATGAAAAATTATAGATGTAGCTATATCCGACAACTGATAGATGGTGTGTGTCTAATAAGCCTATTCTTATTATTCTTTTTCACAACCACCTGAATTAAAGAACACAAAAGACAGTTTTTACAAATTCCTTTATTTAAAAAAATAAATAAAAAAGTGTCCCGCGATGTCCATCCTTCTTCAATTACGGACCCGAAAAATAGAAAAGAAAAAAAACTCTGCCTCGATGTGAGGCGTTCCGCCGACTGCTGTCTTTTCACGGTGACAGCTGTTATAAATGCAAGGGCGGGGCCACCCTCTGATGTCAACGGATGACCCCGCCCCCTCTGGCGGCACATGATGTCAGTAGGGGCGGGGTCAATCAGTTACGTCACCGAGTGGCCCGCCTTTGCCGATATAACAGATGTCACCGCAAAATGACAGCAGTTAGCAGGACACCTCCCATCGAGGCGGAGCTTCTTTTCTTTTTCTATTTTTCGGGTCCGTCCACGCCGTGATTAAAGAAGGATGGACATCATGGGACACATTTTTTTTAAATAAAGGAATTGTCAAAAACGATCTTTTGTGTTTTTTACATGTGACACTTTTTTGGGGTGAATGGATAGGGGTACAATGTACCCCTACCCATTCACATAGGGGGCTGGGATCTGGGGGCCCCCTTGTTAAAGGGGGCTTCCAGATTCTGATAAGCCCTGCCCGCAGACCCCCACAACCACCGGGCAAGGGTTGTGGGGATGAGGCCCAGTTGCTGCGGATGGAGCTCTAGGTGATACAGGAGAGAAGGTACTCTGTAGTACCAACACGGATGACGCTGGGAGTTAGAGCATGATACTTCCCAGGACGCAGAATCTAAGAGCCAGCGGGCGTTCACCAGAGGCCCCTAGTGGTGGGGATCGATAAAGCTGCAATCCGGCCTCCTTCTCGCGACCCCTAAGGCCTCACAGCTCACGCTCACGGTAGACTACAGGGAGGTAGAGAGGAAGCAGCAGACTGCGACAACAAAGGATAGTCAGGAGATAGCCTAAGATCGGGGCAACAAGCAGGTAAGGATAGTCAGGAGATAGTCAAAAGTCGGGGCAACAAGCAGGTAAGGACAAGAACAAGCCAAGATCGGTAACTGGAATCAGACGTAGAACACACAGCAAGTAGCACACGAAAGCCAAACACACAATATGGATCAGCAGGGCTGACTTGCAGTGCACAGATTAATATAGAGTTCCCTGATAGGGGCTGGGGTGGAGCCATGCTTTGAGGAGAGATTACTAAAGCAACCAGGTGAGAGTGGCTGGCCTCTTAAGCTGAACATATGGAGAGGTAAGCTGACAGACAAACATTACTGCAGATCCATGACACTTAGTCCCCCTGAGCCATGATTGGCCAAAGGCACTCTGCCTTTGGCCAATTATGTCTCTTACAGTAGAGTGAGCTGTGATTGGCCAAAGCATGCAGGTCAGGTGCATGATTTGGCTAATCATCAGACGTTAATGCAGTCTTTAATGGCAGTCTTAATGGGTGCCATCCTACATTCACATATAATAAAGCAGAGAACAGTGCTGATGTCATCACGTGAGTGCTCCTTTCTGAATCATTGCAGAAGAGAGGACCTTGTGCATTATGTGATTATTATTTCTTTCAAGTTTCCTTTTAAAGAACGACTATTTTTTGCCATCACTGTAGTGGATTGCCCATGTACTCTCCAAGCTCAAGAGCAGGTGCAGTCCTGTTTAACTTTTTTTTTCCAAAACACTTTGGTTTCCTGGAAATGCCCACGTTTCTTTACTTCCCTCTTTCAGAAGCTCAGGGATGCAACATCTGATAAGACAGAGGTAGCTAGGCAAGGTATCTGAAGTAAGATGAGAGAGACTCTATTGTAAGAAGATGGTAGCGTGTGTCAATAGCATGCTGGCAGCCAGATGGCAGCCTAATAGCACACAGCTTTTCTGGGAGACCCAGCTACTGTGGGTAGTCCCCCTCCTAATTGCTAGCAGACACTGCAGTTCCAGTTAGTGGCACTTCATCTTTCGGTCTTGGATCACTTCAACTATTCACCTATATTACCAGAGCTACTCTGCACTGCACTGAATGCAGGGCCGGTGCAAGGATCTTTGTCTACTTAGGCAAAGATGCATTTTGGTGCCCCCTCCCTCCCCAGCCATCCTCCTACCACCCCCTACCTTCGACATTGCAAACCCCCACTCCAATACAGTACAGTGTCAGCAGGGTACAGTCTGGTCTTATATCCTGACTAGGGATGAGCCGAACACCCCCTGGTTCGGTTCACATCCAGAACATGCGAACGGACCGAAAGTTAGCGCAACTTTCGAACACCGTTAAAGTCTATGGGACTCGAACGTGAGAAATCAAAAGTGCGAATTTTAAGGGCTAATATGCAAGTTATTGTCCTAAAAAGGTGTCGGGGACCCGGGTCCTGCCCCAGGGGACAGGTATCAATGCAATTTTTTTTTTAAAAAACTGACGTTTTTTCGTGAGCAGGGATTTTAACCCCTTAACGACCGCCCTCTGTATATATACGTCGGCAGAATGGCACGGACAGGCAAACTCACGTACTTGTACGTGCCTGCCTTCGTATGGCTGGGGGCTCCGGTACAGTGAGCAGTGGTTATCATTGCGGGAGCGAGCTGTGATGAGGGGACGGCCATTCGTTTCTGGCTACCCCCTCGCGATCGCTCCCAGCGAATGATATGCTTCCTCTGCTGTGTAAATGTAAACACAGGCAGAGGAAGTGGCGGTCTTTTCGATCCGGTGCGAGGAAAGAAGACATCTCACAGTAAGTGCACCAACAGCCCACTGACACCAGTACACGCAGGCATACTTACACCCCCCAGTCACCCCCAGATCACCCCCCAGGTCACCCCCCAGCCCCTAGTCACAGTGTCACTGATTGCAGTGATAATTTTTTTTTCTGATCGCTGCATTTAGTGTCATCTTTGATAGTAAAAAGTTGCAGGGCAGTTAGGTTTAGGCCCCTTTAGGTCCAGGGTAGCCCCCTAACCCCCCTAATAAAGGTTTAACCCCTTGATTGCCCCCCCTTTCATCCCCTATCGCTAGCGTCACTAAGCAAACGTTTTTCCGATCGCTGTATTAGTGTCGGTGGTGCCCCTAGGTAGCAAGTTATTTTTTTTAGGTTCGCCGCAGGTTTTTATAGCATCAAGTACCCCCATATATTATATATTAAAGGTTTAACCCCTTTATCGCCCCTAGAGTTAACCCTTTCACCAGTGATCACTGTATAAGTGTCACTGGTGACACTGGTTAGCCAGTTAGATATTTAGGTTACCCGTCAGGTTTTTATATAGCGCCAGGTATCCCCATATATTACCTAATAAAGGTTTTAACCCCCTGATTGCCCCTAGTTAACCCTTTCACCAGTGATCACCGTATAAGTGTTACGGGTGACGCTGGTTGGTTAGTTTGCTTTTATAGCATCAGGGCACCCGCCATATATAACCCAATAAAGGTTTCACCCCCTGACCGCCCGGCGGGTGATATAAATTAGGTTTTAACGCCAGAGAGGGTCTGCGTCACCCCAGGCAGCATTAGGTTAGTGTCAGTAACGCTAACACCCACGCGCAAAGCATACACTTCCCTTAGTGGTATAGTATCTGAACAAATCAATATCTGATCTGATCAGATCTATACTAGCGTCCTCAGCGGTTTAGGGTTCCCAAAAACGCAGTGTTAGCGGGATCAGCCCAGATATCTGCTAGCACCTGCGTTTAGCCCCTCCGCCCAGCCCAGCCCAGCCCACCCAAGTGCAGTATCAATCGATCACTGTCACTTACCAAACACAACACACATAACTGCAGCGTTCGCAGAGTCAGGCCTGATCCCTGCGATCGCTAACAGTTTTTTTTGTAGCGTTTGAGATATTTGCTGATGACAGTCAGGTGCTTTTTTTTCCTGTAAATCTTACTAGTGTACCCCTAAATTTAGAGCCCAAAATGGCAAATCAAAGGTACACTAGTAAAGAGGCCTACGAGATTCTGAGCATGACAGATAGTGAAGAGGAGGTCACGGATCTGTCAGATTCAGGCTCAGAATACCTTCCCGTAGAAGACAGCGGCTCCATGTCAGATAGCCCGAGCGACAAAGCTGATGAGGCCCCTGCTAAGGTCAGGCGCACCCGATCCCGATCTTCTGAGGTTGTTGAGGAGCAAGAACCACAGGTCTCTCGTATCATGGAGCAGAGTAGTACTAGCGCCGCTATTCCTTCTGGTGAACTGGCAAGCACCAGCGGCCTAGTACAGCCTGTACATCCAGCACTGCAGTATCACGTGGTGACGTGGTGAGTCCCATAAGTGCAGTTCAAGCTGGCGAGGTGGCAAGCACAAGTAGTGTCCCGCTGCCACCAAGAAGAAGACAAAGGCAGGCCCGTCGTGCCCTTGCAGAATTCGCCTATCCTGATTGGGTCCCCACCACTTCTGCAGAACCCGTACTTCCCCCATTCACTGGCCAACCCGGTATTCAGGTGAAAACAGCTGATTTTATGCCACTTGATTTTTATTCGCTGTTTTTCACGGAAGATCTCTATAGATCTATTGTGGACCAGAGTAATTTATATGCTGATCAATTAATCGCTGCTAATCCCCAGTTGTCTTCCCTTGCCAGAAATTGGAGACCAATTACGGTTTCTGAATTTAAGACCTTTCTGGGCCTTTCCCTCAACATGGGCACACATAAATTTTCATCAATACGTGCTTATTGGTCCACGCGCCCAATTGACCATATGCCCGTGTTCTCTGCCTCCATGCCCAGGACACGATACGAGCAGATTTTGCGGTTCATGCATTTCAACGACAATGAACTTTGTCGTCCACGTGGAGACCCTGAATACGACCAGCTCTACAAAATTCGGCCCCTCGTAAACCACTTCAACAAACGTTTTGCAGCCTTGTTTATTCCCGATCAAGTTGTCTGCGTTGATGAGTCCCTGATTAAATTTTCTGGCCACTTGTCTTTCAAGCAGTACCTTCCCAGCAAGCGTGCCAGATTCGGGGTCAAGCTCTATAAGTTCTGTGGCAGGGCAACAGGCTATGTATAGAGCTTTACGGTTTATGAGGGAAAAGATAGTCAGGTTGAGTCGGTCAACTGCCCCGATAACATAGGGAGCGCTGGCAAGATAGTGTTGAACTTGGTGTCACCCTTATTCGGAAAGGGGTACCACTTGTATGTGGACAATTATTACACGAGCGTGCCACTGTTTAGTCACTTGTTTAATCATCAGATTGGAGCATGTGGCACAGTGCGACCGAATCGCCGGGGCTTTCCCCAGGGGCTTGTAGATTCCTGTCTTAGGCTGGGGGAGAGAGCCTGCTTGAAGTGTAATAATTTGCTCGCTGTGAAGTGGAGGGATAATAAGAATGTTTTCATTCTTACCTCCCTTCATGCAGACACGACAGTCCAAATTCGTACGGCGACTGGTGTTGTGGAGAAACCCCTCTGTGTCCACGAATATAACCAAAATATGGGAGGGGTGGACCTCAACGACCAGAAGTTGGCGCCGTATCACATTGCCCGTAAGGCGAGACGCTGGTACAAAAAAGTGTCTCTATCCTTATTCCAATTGGCTTTGCTGAACGCTCATGTGCTATACAGAGCTTCAGGCGGGACTTTATCTCTCCTAAAATTCCAGGATGAGATAGTCACAGAACTCCTGTATCCAGTAGACATGTGCACACTGAAATATTTCGTTTCGGAATTTCGTTTTCGTCCGAAAAATACATTTATTAAGTTACTCCCGAAATTCGTTTTTATTTATGTCGTTTTTCGTTAAAAATTGCATTCGTCCGAAAATCTGAATTAATTAAGGTCGAATCTGTCATTGAAGGCTTATGGTGTCTGTCGAATGTTCAAAGAAGATTCGACGGAGCAGCGAAACTGTACGACTCTGCAATCATACATTTCCGGTCGAATGTTCCGCCCACAAGCAGTGATCTTTTCTCTCTATGTCGAATCTTTTCTCTCTATAATAACGAATCTTTTCTCTCTATAATGTCGAATCTTTTCTCTCTATAATGTCGAATCTTTTCTCTCCTATGTCGAATCTTTTCTCTCTATAATGTCAAATCTTTTCTCTCCTATGTCGAATCTTTTCTCTCCTATGTCAAATCTTTTCTCTCTGTAATGTCAAATCTTTTCTCTCCTATGTCGAATCTTTTCTCTCCTATGTCGAATCTTTTCTCTCCTATGTCGAATCTTTTCTCTCCTATGTCGAATCTTTTCTCTCTATAATGTCAAATCTTTTCTCTCCTATGTCGAATCTTTTCTCTCTATAATGTTGAATATTTTCTCTCCTATGTCGAATCTTTTCTCTCCTATGTCGAATCTTTTCTCTCTATAATGTCAAATCTTCTCTCTCTATAATGTCAAATCTTTTCTCTCTATAATGTCAAATCTTTTCTCTCCTATGTCGAATCTTTTCTCTCTATAATGTCAAATCTTTTCTCTCCTATGTCGAATCTTTTCTCTCTATAATGTCAAATCTTTTCTCTCCTATGTCGAATCTTTTCTCTCTATAATGTCAAATCTTTTCTCTCCTATGTCGAATCTTTTCTCTCCTATATCGAATCTTTTCTCTCCTATGTCGAATCTTTTCTCTCCTATGTCGAATCTTTTCTCTCTATGTAGAATAATCTTGGACTAATAGAGTTAAGGTTAGGCACATTCGACCACAGGTTCGATAGACACAGATTGTTATTGTCAGCGTCACGTCGAATCTCCTATCTATATCGAACTGTTGTAGCAACGAAAACGAAAATAAAGCATTTGTTTATGTCGGATCTTTCGGTTTTCGGATTCTGTGCTTTCGTTTTCGTTTGTTAAAACGATAACGAAAATAGCTGAAATTCGGACGAAAATGCATTCGGACGAAAACGAATGCACATGTCTAGTATCCAGGCGGTTCTGCACCTCACCATCCAAATGCAGTAAGCCGGCTGCATGAGAGGCATTATCCGTATGTCCTCGAGAGTACCCCTACCCAACGAGCTCCCCAAAAAAGATGTCGTGTCTGTAGCAAGCGCGGATTTAGGCGTGACACCCGTTATTTTTGTCCACTCTGTCCTGACAATCCTCGTCTGTGCATTGGTAAATGTTTTGAACACTACCACTCAAAAGTGAAGTTTTAGCATAGGGTACAGCATTTCACAGACTAGTACACACTTACACAGGGTCTCTCAAGATGCCATCACATTTTGAGAGACCCGAACCGTTACAGTTGAGTAAAAAAAAAGTGTAAAAAAAAAACGTAAAAAACAAAAACATTGTTCTGCTCTTTTTTACTGTATTCTATTCTGCAATGTTTTATCATGCTTGCTTTTCAGGTATGTAGCGGATTTATTTATCTTGACAGCAACAGCGTTTGCTCCCACGATACATAAAGCCATGACTCCAACGCTGTAGGAGGTGATTTCACCACCACAGTAAAAAAAAAGAGCATGTATGCCGAAGCATGGGGGCAGCAGGGGCGGAGGAGCGATTTTGCTCCTAATGTCGCGTACATACGGTCAAAATTCAGACGGAGGCTTGCCCATGGAAAAGTCTGACCGTATGTACGCGGCATATCCTTTTATGCCGCGTACATACGGTCGAAATTCCGACGGAGGCTTGCCCGTGGAAAAGTCAGACCTCATGTACGCGGCATAACTTTTTTGCGGGAGGATGCCCCCATGCTTCGGCATATATAAATGGTGCATGTATGCCCATCATTAGAAGTGGGTGGATGAAGGGAGGTATTCTAATGGTGGGCATACCCACCGATCAATCTCTTTTTTTCGTTCAACCAACAGGCTGCATGAAAAAAAAGATTACAATACATGTCCAACAAGGACCAGCAACGTACTGGTATGTTGCTGGACTTTGAATGGTTATACCAGAATGATGCCTGCGGGTTTAGGTACCATCTTGGTATCATTCTTTTCAGCCAGCGGCTGGTTTTCATGTAAAAGCAATCCTAGCAGATATATAGTCTCTAGACTGCTTTTACAAGCAGTGGGAGGGAATGTCCCCCCCGGATATAAACAGCGCCATTTGGAAATTGGGAAAGCATTTTATCACACCGATCTGGTGTGGTCAGATGCTTTGAGGGCAGAGGAAAGATCTAGGGTCTAACCCCCCATTTTTTTTCAAAAAAAGAGTACCTGTCACTACATATTGCTATCATAGGGGATATTTACATTCCCTAAGATAACAATAAAAATGGTAAAAAAAAATAAAAATGGAAGGAACAGTTTAAAAAAAAAAAAAATAGCACCCCTGTCCCCCCTGCTCTTGCGCAAAGGTGAACACAAGCGTCGGTCTAGCGTCATATGTAAACAGCAATTGCACCATGCATGTGAGGTATCACCGCAAAGGTCAGATCGAGGGAAGTCATTTTAGCAGTAGACCTGCTCTGTAAATCGAATGTGGTAACCTGTAAAGGCTTTTAAAGGCTTTTAAAAATGTATGTAGTTTGTCGCCGCTGCACGTTTGTGCATGTCGTGTTTGGCATCCATGTACTCGGCCTAAGATCCTCTTTTTTATTTCATCAAACATTGGGGCAATATAGTGTGTTTTAGTGCATTAAAATAAAAAAAGTGTATTTTTTCCCCAAAAAATGTGTTTGAAAAATCGCTGCGCAAATACTGTGTGGAAAAAAAAAATGCAACACCCACTATTTTAATCTGTAGGGCCTTTGCTTTAAAAAAATATATAATGTTTGGGGGTTCAACGTAATTTTTTTGCAAAAAAAATATGTTTTCATGTAAACAAAAAGTGTCAGAAAGTGCTTTGTCTTCAAGTGGTTAGAAGAGTGGATGATGTGTGACATAAGCTTCCTAATGTTGTGCATAAAATGCCCGGACAGTTCAAAACCCCCCCAAATGACCCCATTTTGGAAAGTAGACACCCCAAGCTATTTGCTGAGAGGCATCTTGAGCCCATTGAATATTTTTTTTTGTCCCAAGTGATTGAATAATGACAAAAAAAAATGTACAAAAAGTTGTCACTAAATGATATATTGCTCAAACATGCCATGGTTATATGTGGAATTGCACCCCAAAATACATTCTGTTGCTTCTTCTGAGTACGGGGATACCACATGTGTGGGACTTTTTGGGAGCCTAGCCGCGTACGGGACCCCAAAAACTAAGCACCGCCTTCAGGCTTTCTAAGGGTGTAAATTTTTGATTTCATTCCTCACTGCCTATCACAGTTTCGGAGGCCATGGAATGCCCAGATGGCACAAAACCCCCCCCAAATGACCTCATTTTGGAAAGTAGACACCCCAAGCTATTTGCTGAGAGGTATGGTGAGTATTTTGCAGATCTCGCTTTTTGTCACAAAGTTTTGAAAATTAAATATATATATATTGTCTTTCTTCATTTTCAAAAACAAATGAGAGCTGTAAAATACTCACAATGCCTCTCAGCAAATAGCTTGGGGTGTCTACTTTCCAAAATGGGGTAATTTGGGGGGGTTTTGTGCTATCTTGGCATTTTATGGCCTTCAAAACTGTGATGGGTAGTGAGGAGTGAAATCAAAAATTTACGCCCTTAGAAATCCTGAAGGCGGTGCATGGTTTTCGGGGACCTGTACGCGGCTAGGCTCACAAAAAGTCCCACACATGTGGTATCCCCATACTCAGGAGAAGCAGCAAAATGTATTTTGGGTGTCATTTCACATATGCCTATGGCATATGTGAGCAATATATCATTTAGTGACAACTTTTTGTAATTTTTTTTTTTTTTGTCATTATTCAATCACTTGGGACAAAAAAAAAATATTCAATGGGCTCAACATGCCTCTCAGCAAATAGCTTGGGGTGTCTACTTTCCAAAATGGGGTCATTTGGGGGGGGGGGTTTGGTGCCATCTTGGCATTTTATGGCCTTCAAAACTGTGATAGGTAGTGATAGGTAGTGAGGAGTGAAATCAAAAATTTATGCCCTTAGAAATCTTGAAGGCGGTGTTTGGTTTTTGGGGTCCCGTACGCGGCTAGGCTCCCAAAAAGTCTCACACATGTGGTATCCCTGTACTCAGGAGAAGCGGCAGAATGTATTTTGGGGTGTAATTTCACATATGCCCATGGCATGTGTGAGCAATATATCATTTAGTGACAACTTTGTGCAAAAAAAAAAAAGTTTGTCATATTCCCGCAACTTGTGGCAAAATATAAAATATTCCATGGACTCAACATGCCTCTCAGCAAATAGCTTGGGCTGTCTACTTTCCAAAATGGGGTCATTTGGGGGGGTTTTGTGCTATTTTGGCATTTTATGGCCTCTGAAACTGTGATAGGTAGTGAGGAGTGAAATCGAAAATTTACACCCTTAGAAATCCTGAAGGCGGTGATTGGTTTTTGGGGTCCCGTACGTGGCTAGGCTCCCAAAAAGTCCCACACATGTGGTATCCCTGTACTCGGAAGAAGCAGCAAAATGTATTCTGGGGTGCAATTCCACATATAACCATGGCATGTGTGAGCAATATATCATTTAGTGACAACTTTTTGTAATTTTTTTTTGTCATTATTCAATCACTTGGGGCAAAAAAAAAAAATATTCAATGGGCTCAACATGCCTCTCAGCAATTTCCTTGGGGTGTCTACTTTCTAAAATGGGGTCATTTGGGGGGGGGGGTTGTACTGTCCTGCCATTTTAGCACCTCAAGAAATGAGATAGGCAGTCATAAATTAAAAGCTGTGTAAATTCCAGAAAATGTACCCTAGTTTGTAGACACTATAACTTTTGCGCAAACCAATAAATATACGCTTATTGACATTTTTTTTACTAAAGACATGTGGGTGAATACATTTTGGTCTAAATGTATGAGTAAAATTTAGTTTATTCGATTTCTCTTATAACAAAAAGTTGAAAATATGTTTTTTTTTTTTTTAAATCGGTCTTTTCCCAATTATATCGCAAAAAATAAAAATCGCAGAGGCAATCAAATACCATTAAAAGAAAGCTCTATTTGTGGGAAGAAAAGGACGCAAATTTTATTTGTGTACAACATTGCATGTCCACACAATTTCCAGTTAAACCAGCGCAGTGCCAAATTGTGAAAACACCTCTGGTCATTAAGCTGCGTAATGGTCTGGTCCTTAAGTGGTTAATGATGCTTAAAGTGAAAAAATAAAAGTGAAATATTTCTTTAAATATCGTACCTGGGGGGTGTCTACAGTATGCATGTGAAGTGGCGCGTGTTTCCCGTGTTTATAACAGTCCCTGCACAAAATGAAATTTCTAAAGGATTAAAAGTCATTTAAAATTGCTTGCGACTTTATTGTAATGTAATGTTGAATATACTGCAGCTAACTGAATCAACTGCCTGCCTGTAGTATATTATGAACAGAACAACAAGAACGGTCTGCAGTGAGATCTAGCTGCACACGGTGCACAGGATACAGTACTGAATATACTGAAGCTAACTGAATCAACTGCCTGTCTGTAGTATATTAGGAAGAGAACAACAGGAATGGTCTGCAGTGAGATCTAGCTGAGCACTGTGCACAGGATACAGTACTGAATATACTGAAGCTAACTGAATCAACTGCCTGCCTGTAGTATATTAGGAAGAGAACAACAGGAATGGTCTGCAGTGAGATCTAGCTGCATACTGCACAGGATACAGTACTGAATATACTGTAGCTAACTGATTCAACTGCCTGCCTGTAGTATATTAGGAACAGTACACCAGAAACGCTCTGCGGTGAGATCTAGCTAAACTGTATACAGTATATATATATATATATATATATAGATATACACAAAGCCTGGAATGCATATATATACTAAATATACTGAATCAACTGCCTGCTCAATCTAGCTAACTTAATCGCCTGCCTGCTCAGTCTACCTAAATAAAATTAAATGACACTCTCTCTCTCTCTCTCAACGCCGCAACACACTACAGAAGGCCGACGTGCAGGCTGGCTTATATAGTGTGGAGCATGTACTTAATCCCCTGAGCCATGATTGGCCAAAGGCACCCTGCCTTTTCCCAATTATGGCTCTCTGTGCTGACGGCGCAATGATTGGCCAAAGCATGCGGGTCATAGTGCATGCTTGGCCAATCATCAGTCAGCAATTCACTGCGATGACGCAGTGAATTATGGGTCGTGACGCGCCGCTCAAATTTGTCGCGAACAGCCCATAATGTTCGATCTTCGTCGAACGTTTGAACGGCCGATTGTTTGAGTCGAACTCATGTTCGACTCGAACTCGAAGCTCATCCCTACTCCTGACACCAAAGAAGTTGAGTGCACATGCTCAGCATCATATCCAGAGGTTGTCTTTGGGAAATAGACATATGAGTGCTGCCAGCATTGCTGCAGAGGTTGAAGGGGTGGGGGGTCAGCCTGTCAGTGATCAGACCATACGCCGCCCACTGCATCATATTAGTCTGCATGGCTGTCATCCCAGAAGAAAGCCTCTTCTAAAGATGATGCACAAGAAAGCCCGCAAACAGTTTGCTGAAGACTTGCAGACTAAGGACATGGATTACTGGAACCATGTCCTGTGGTCTGATGAGACCAAGATAAACTTATTTGGTTCATATGGTGTCAAGCGTGTGTGGCGGAAACCAGGTGAAGAGTACAAAGACAAGTGTGTCTTGCCTACAGTCAAGCATGGTGGTGGGAATGTCATGGTTTGGGGCTGCATGAGTGCTGCCGACACTGGGGAGCTACATTTCATTAAGGGAACCATGAATGCCAACATGTACTGTGACATACTGAAGCAGAGCATGATCCCCTCCCTTCAGAGACTGGGCCGCAGGGCAGTATTCCAACATAATGACCCCAAACACACTTCCAAGATGACTAATGTCTTGCATGTCTCCAGACCTAAACCCTATTGAGCATCTGTGGGGCATCCTCAAACGAAAGGTGGAGGAGCGCAAGGTCTTCAAAATCCACCAGCTCTGCGATGTCATCATGGAGGAGTGGAAGAGGACTCCAGTGGCAACCTGTGAAGCTCTGGGGAACTCCATGCCCAAGAGGGTTAAGGCAGTGCTGGAAAATAATTGTGGCCACACAAAATATTGACACTTTGGGCCCATTTTGGAATTTTTTTCTTAGGGGTGCACTCACTTTTGTTGCCAGCGGTTTAGACATTAATGGCTGTGTGTTAAGTTATTTTGAGGGGACAGCAAATTCATACTGTTATACAAGCTGTACACTCACTACTTTACATTGTAGCAAAGTGTAATTTCTTCAGTGTTGTCACATGAAATGATATAATAAAATATTCACAAAAATGTGAGGGGTGTACTCACTTTTGTGAGATACTGTATATATATATATATATATATATATATATATATATACATATATACACACTGGTCTGTTATATTATATACAGACCAGTCTGTACCCTGCTGACAACTTACTGCACATTATATACCGTCCAGTCCATACCCTGCTGACACCGTACTGTACATTATATACAGACCAGTCTGTACCCTGCTGATACCTTGCTGTACATTATATACAGGCCAGTCTGTATCCTGCTGACACCGTACTGTATATTATATACAGACCAGTCAGTACTCTGCTGACACCTTGCTGTACATTATATACAGACCAGTCTGTACCCTGCTGATACCTTGCTGTACATTATATACAGGCCAGTCTGTACCTTGCTGACACCGTACTGTATATTATATACAGACCAGTCAGTACTCTGCTGACACCTTGCTGTACATTATATACAGACCAGTCTGTACCCTGCTGACACCGTACTGTACATTATATACAGACCAGTCTGTACCCTGCTGACACCGTACTGTTTTCAATTTATTTTTATTGGTCTTTTTCTTAAATACAAAAAGTTTTCATTTAAACAAGATTCTATCACATTATGTATCTGTTCCTACATTTTGGAAAATCTGGAAGTATATCCGTCTGGTCCGGGGCTTTTGCCCAGGACCAGTTCAGAGATAGCATGTTGAATTTCTTCTATTGAAATTAATTTTTCCAGTTCCTCTAATATTTCTCTTGGAAATACTGGTAGAGCTGTATCTTTTATATATTTACGAATCTCTTCCCCTTTCTTATCGTTCTCTTTATTTCCTTGTTGAATATTTAAGTTACATAGTTTAGAATAATATGTATAAAAAAATTATAGTATTTCGGTAGGGTCATATGCCATTTCCCCATTTGTTTTTAAGATTTTAACTATGGAGGTCATAGGTTGTTGATTTTTTTTAAGTTCTGGCTAGTAATTTCCCTGTTTTGTTACCTTGTTGGTACCATTATGTTTTATTCTTATCTCTCACACGGAGGGAATTCTCATCAAGCAAGTATTGTAGCTGCATTTGTTTTTCTTTTAGTGTTATTTTGTCCCCCATTTTAAGGCTCTGTTTATGCTTATTTTCTAGTTTTATGATTTCCGTCATTAGTTGAGACTGCTTCTGTTCTTTTTCCTTTTTCAGCCTAGATCCATGCTTGATGAAAATTCCCCACAGCACACATTTAAGTCTTTCCCATTGTATAGGGATTGAGGTATCATCACTTTCATGATTTAATAGAAACTCCCTCACTGCTTGTCGTTTTGGCATTTTCACATTCTTTGTTTATTATTAAGATATCGTTCAATCTCCACGTCCCTATTGGTTTTTTGTATTCAACTATCCTAAGTTCCAAGTATATCGGAGCATGGTCTGACCAGGAAAAATTGCCTATGTCTGTTGAGGGGGTCATCATCATACCAGATTGATTGATAAAGAAGTAATCTATTCTGTGATATGAATTATGTATATTTGAATAATATGTATATATTTTTTTCCGTTTGGTGTTGATTCCTCCAAATATCTGTCATTTGGTGTCTTCCCAATAAATATTTAAATTCTCTTAGTTGACTATTTTTCCTATGGGAGTGAATACTAGTTGTATCTAAAGTTGAATTCAATTTAAATATAAAGTCTCCACCCATAATTACTGTGCATTCTACTTTTTCCATTGCTTCCACAACAGATTTTATGCCATACTTAATTTGTCCATAGTTTGGTAAATATAAATTGATGATTGTAAACATTTTTCCATATGGCACAACCTTTATAATCAAGGATCTGCCATCTTTGCCTTTCCAGCTTTGTAATATTTGGTGAGGTATATCTTTGTGGAACGCAATAGATACTCCTCTTGTTTTAGAGTAGGGGAATGTGTCATGGATCTAGGTAACATAATTTCTATTATTTATTTTAGGAATGTGATCTGAACGAAAATGTGTTTCTTGGAACAGAATAACACCAATTTTTTGTTTGTGAAATGAATTTAAGATTTGAGATCTTTTAAAGGGTGAATTAAGGCCTCTTGCATTAAAAAGAACAAAATGTTACCATGTTACCCCTCCCATAGGAACAATACAGGGGGGGGGGCAAACTATAATATTGGAGAGGAAGAAAGAGAAAAATAAAAAGGAGAAAAGGAAAAAAAAAAAAGGAGAAAAAGGGGAAACCCCCTAAACACACTCACTCACTACCACACGTAACACCCGATTCAATCAACACACTAACGTTCTCACTGCTATATGACTTATAAAGTCTGTCTTACTACTCGTAAGTTCCCTATCTGGGGGTAAACCGGGGCTGCTGTTCCCGATCTGCTACCTCCGAGATTATACATGCTGCATTCTCATATTCTTTTAAAAATTTGTTGGACCATTTAATTGTTTTATCTTTTATCCGTTTATATTTTTTGTATGTTGTTAATCATTGCTTTAAATATCAGGGCATTAATATTCTCCACCTCGCTATTCGAAGACCGGGGAGGAATAGAGAGAGGAGGAGGTAAGAAGAAAAAAATAAATAAATATAAAAAAAATCCTTCTTCCACTTTCTCCCTCCCCCTCCCCTCAAAAATCCCCTCCCTCCTCTCGTATCTATTCCCCATCCCTGCACTCCCTCAACCCAGAAGCTTATTGCACATACAGAGTAATTGGGAGTAGAGAGAGGGATGCAGGATTGGACAGTGAGGACCGGGGGGAAGTTGATCTTATCCTGAGGGAGAGGGGTGGGTGGCGGGGGACACTGTACTGTACATTATATACAGACCAGTCTGTACCCTGCTGACATCGTACTGTACATTATATACAGACCAGTTTGTACCCTGCTGACACTGCACTGTACATAATATACAGTCCAGTCCGTTACCCTGCTGGCACCGTACTGTATATTATATACAGACCAGTCTGTACCCTGCTGACACTTTGCTGTACATTATATACAGAGCAGTCTGTATCCTGCTGACACCGTACTGTACATTATATACAGACCTGTCTGCACCCTGCTGACACTTTGCTGTACATTATATACAGACCAGTCTGTACCCTGCTGACACCGTACTGTACATTATATACAGACCAGTGTGTGTCTATATATATACAGTGGGTAGGGAAAGTATTCAGACCCCCTTACATTTTTCACTCTTTGTTATATTGCAGCCATTTGCTAAAATCATTTAAGTTCATTTTTTTCCTCATTAATATACACACAGCACCCCATATTGACAAAAAAACACAGAATTTTTAAATTTTTGCAGATTTATTAAAAAAGAAAAACTGAAATATCACATGGTCCTAAGTATTCAGACCCTTTGCTGTGACACTCACTTATTTAACTCAGGTGCTGTCCATTTCTTCTGATCATCCTTGAGATGGTTCTACACCTTTATTTGAGTCCAGCTGTGTTTGATTATACGAAAAGCCACACACCTGTCTATATAAGACCTTACTGCTCACAGTGCATGTCAGAGCAAATGAGAATCATGAGGTCAAAAGGAACTGCCTGAAGAGCTCAGAGACAGAATTGTGGCAAGGCACAGATCTGGCCAAGGTTAAAATTATGTTACACTTAAGGTTCCTTAGAGCACAGTGGCCTCCATAATCATTAAATGGAAGACGTTTGGGACGACCAGAACCCTTCCTAGAGCTGGCCGTCCGGCCAAACTGAGCTATCGGGGGAGAAGAGCCTTGGTGAGAGAGGTAAAGAAGAACCCAAAGATCACTGTGGCTGAGCTCCAGAGATGCAGTCGGGAGATTGGAGAAAGTTGTAGAAAGTCAACCATCATTGCAGCCCTCTACCAGTCGTGGGCTTTATGGCAGAGTGGCACGACGAAAGCCTCTCCTCAGTGCAAGACACATGAAAGCCCGCATGGAGTTTGCTAAAAAACACCCGATGGACTCCAAAATGGTGAGAAATAAGATTCTCTGGTCTGTTGAGACCAAGATAGAAAGTTTTGGCCTTAATTATAAGTGGTATGTGTGGAGAACATCACCTGTCCAATACAGTCCCAACAGTGAAGCATGGTGGTGGCAGCAACATGCTGTGGGGGTGTTTTTGAGCTGCAGGGACAGGACGACTGTTTGAAATCGAGGGAAAGATGAATGCGGCCAAGTACAGGGATATCCTGGACGAAAACCTTCTCCAGAGTGCTAAGGACCTCAGACTGGGCCGAAGGTTTACCTTCCAACAAGACAATGACCCTAAGCACACAGCTAAAATAACGAAGGAGTGGCTTCGCAACAACTCTGTGACTGTTCTTCAATGGCCCAGCCAGAGCCCTGACTTAAACCCAATTGAGCATCTCTGGAGAGACCTAAAAATGGCTGTCCACCAAAATTTACCATCCAACCTGACAGAACTGGAGAGGATCTGCAAGGAGGAATGGCAGAGGATCCCCAAATCCAGGTGTGAAAAACTTGTTGCATCTTTCCCAAAAAGACTCATGGCTGTATTAGATCAAAAGGGTGCTTCTACTAAATACTGAGCAAAGGGTCTGAATACTTAGGACCATGTGATATTTCAGTTTTTCTTTTTTAATAAATCTGCAAAAATGTCAACAATTCTGTGTTTTTCTGTCAATATGGGGTGCTGTGTGTACATTAATGAGGAAAAAATTAACTTAAATTATTTTAGCAAATGGCTGCAATATAACAAAGAGTGAAAAATTTAAGGGGGTCTGAATACTTTCCATACCCACTGTGTGCATATATATATATATATATATATACAGTATATATATACCATACAATACGGTATCAGGGCACAGACTGGTCTGTATATAATGTACAGTATGGTGTCGGGGTACAGACTGGTCTGTATATAACGTACAGTATGGTGTCGGGGTTCAGACTGGTCTGTATATAATGTAAGTGTGGTGTTCGGGTACAGACTGGTCTGTATATAATGTACAGTTCTAGTGTACAAGACCAGTCTGTACCCTGCTGACACTGTACTGTACATACTGCACTAACCTGTTTGGAGGACTTGCTCCAGTTGCTCCCCTCAGTACTCGGTTCTGCTCCAGGAACACTTCCACAGCTGCCCCACATAGAAACACATGTGCTGTCCAGCCCCTTGCCCTTGGTGACCCGCCCACTCTCTGTCATTGGATAGCAGCCTGCTCTATTCAGCCAGCCACCCAGCCTAGCAGCCCGCTCTCTCTCTGTGCAGGGAGGTGTCATGACATCACTCACCCTCTTTTTGTTTACAGAGGCAGGAGAGGATCGTGATGGTGCTGCATGAAAGAAGACAGCCAGGAGGAGAAGTGTCAGTGTGGCCAGACTGTTTCCACTGTGCTGCTGCATGTTTGTATTGCCCGATCACCATCCACAGTCAGTGCTGAACGTGATGGGATCTGGCTCCTTCGCCTGTGTAAGTGGCTGAGGATGTTCCCACCCCCCATCTTGGCACCGTAAGGCGGCTGCCTGAGCTGCCTTATGGTAGCACCGGCCCTGACTATATGGGATGCTCTTTATGAGGACAATTACAGGTAGCTGTTTTTTTGTCCTGTTTTACTGAAGTAGTGACTCTCAGCCTAAGTCTCTCTTGCTATAGAGTCTATATAGAGACTATGATGTGTAGCCATAAGTTACCCTAATACAGTGGTTCTCAACTCCTGTCCTCAGGACCCACTAACAGGCCAGGTTTGCAAGATAATGGAAATACATCTCAGGTGATCTCATTTGTTGCTCAGTGATTGCAGTATTCTATTTTGCATCTGCCAAAGGTAATAAATAAAACCTGGCCTGTTAGTAGTGATGAGCCGAACACCCCCGGGTTCGGTTCGCACCAGAACCCGCGAACGGACCGAAAGTTCGAACGAACATTAGAACCCTATTAAATACAATGGATGCGAACGTTCGAATTCTAAAGTGCTAATTATAACAACTATTATGCATGTTATTGTCCTAAAAAGGGTTTGGGAACCCGGGTTCTGCACCAGGGGACATGTATCAATGCAAAAAGAAGTTTTAAAAACGGTCGTTTTTCGGGAGCAGTCATTTTAATGATGCATAAAGTGAAAAAAAAAAAGTCAAATATTCCTTTAAATATCGTACCTGGGGGGTGTCTAAAGTATGCCTGTGAAGTGCCACGTGTTTCCCGTGTTTAGAACTGTCCCTGCACAAAATGACACTTCTAAAGGAAAAAAAAGCCATTTAAAACTGCTTGCGGCTTTAATGTAATGTCTGGTCCCGGTAATATGGATGAAATTCTTTAAGAAAAATGGCATAGCTACCCCATGACCCCCCCCCTACTCCAGCCCATTACCAGCCCCTTTGGGTCTTGTATGGATATTAAGGGGAACCCCGCACATAAAATAAAAAAGGCCCTATATACTCTGAACAGCCCTATACAGGCGGTGCATACAAGACAGGGACTGTAGGTTTGTTCTTATGTAGAGTCTGTTTGTAATTTTGAACAGGTACATTGTTGAAGTGTAGCTCCAGACCAAAAATCTATTTTTAAACTTTTTGGAAAACATAGGTAAGGGTTATCACCCCTGTAACATTTGTTTTGCTGTCTGTGCCCCTGTTCAGAACATTTCACCTCACTTTCCGTCCCAATGACAACTGTTTTTGAAATGTGGTGTTTTTCTTGAAACAAGGATTGCTGATAAAGCATCAGTACAGAGGAGACACCTTTCTCCCATATTTATTCTTACAGGAGAGAATTTTCCTTCCTAGTGGTAGATTTCCTCTCACTTCCTGTTGTCTTCTTGCGTTTGCAAGTAGGAGTCGTTTGTAAGTTGGATGTTTGAAAGTAGGGACCTGCCGTATATACTCTGCAGAAATAGGCCCCTTAGTTGTTGGTGTTGGCACAACACTGTAAGCACTCACAGTTACTCTTGGTTGGTGCTGGAACGCCCTGCTGTCAACTATTATATCAGGAATTTTAATTACATATAATTGTTGAACAGTGGTAGTAAAAATTGGGCCTTTGATGGTGGTGCTGGTGCCACAACACTGTAAGCCCTGACAGTTACTCTTGGTGGGTGCAGCAATGGGCCCTGCTGTGAATTATTAGATCAAGAATTGTAATTACATGCCCCTGTTGAACAGGGGCTGAAAAATTGGGCCTTAGGCACTGGTGGCACAACACTGCAACCCCTCACAGCAACTGTACTTGGAGCACAGCAATGAGCCCTGTTGCAAAGTATTGCTTCAAAAATTGTAATGACACGCCCCTGTTAAACAGGGGCTGAAAAATTGGGCCTTAGGCACTGGTGGCACAACACTGCAACTCCTCACAGATACTGTACTTGGAGCACACCAATGAGCCCTGTTGCAAAGTATTGCTTCAAAAATTGTAATGACACGCCCCTGTTAAACAGGGGCTGAAAAATTGGGCCTTAGGCACTGGTGGCACAACACTGCAACTCCTCACAGATACTGTACTTGGAGCACAGCAATGAGCCCTGTTGCAAAGTATTGCTTCAAAAATTGTAATTACACGCCCCTGTTAAACAGGGGCTGAAAAATTGGGCGTTAGGCACTGGTGGCACAACACTGCAACTCCTCACAGATACTGTACTTGGAGCACAGCAATGAGCCCTGTTGCAAAGTATTGCTTCAAAAATTGTAATTACACGCCCCTGTTAAACAGGGGCTGAAAAATTGGGCGTTAGGCACTGGTGGCGGCACCCATAAACAAAAATGATCTTACAAGCTATCATCATCAATCGTATCATTGAGGACTCGGAGGAGGAGGATAGCCAGTCAACATAACAGCACAGGCACTCAGCATCAGCATCAGTCTTGAAGGGATGTGACATGTTAAAATCAATTAGTCTGTTATATCAGCATCAGGTGTGTGGTAGCTGGTGGTGATCCAAGACTGGTTCATCTTGATGAAAGTCAGTCGATCAACCGAGTCGGTGGACAGGCGCACCCTGTGATCCGTGACAAATCCTCCAGCAGCACTGAATGTGCGTTCCGAAAGAACGCTGGATGCAGGACAGGCCAGTAGCTCAATTGCATACTGTGCAAGCTCTGGCCAGTGATCCATCCTCAAGACCCAGTAAGCCAGAGGATTTTCGGTGGGGAAGGTGTCCAAGTCTGACCTTGCCCCTAGATATTCCTGCACCATGTTTATCAGACGCTGGCGATGGTTGCTGGAACCGATCATACTTTGGGGCTGCGGACTAAAGAATTGTCTGAACGCATCGGTCAGACGGCCACCTTCCCCACCGCTCCTTCTTTGACTGGCCGAAGCCTCAGCAACTCGTTGTCCAGGACCAGGAGTTTGCAACCTCCCAGTCTCTGGGAACGCGTTGCACAGACCTTTCTGCAAGGCCTCCCGGAGTTGTCTCATCCTCTGCTCCCTCTGCGACGGTAACATAAGGTCCGCAACCTTACCCTTGTACCGTGGATCAAGGAGAGTGGCCAGCCAGTAATGGTCCCTCTCCTTGATCCGAAGAATACGAGGATCCTTCCGCAGACTTTGCAGGATCAGGGAGGCCATGCAGCGTAGGTTTGCTGAGGCATTCGCTCCGGAGTCCTCTGGGTCACTAAGGACGACATGATCCGCAGCCACCTCCTCCCAGCCACGTACAAGTCCACTGGTTTCTTGGGACTGTAAATCATCCCTAAAAGACTGCTGCTGATGATGCTGAGTGCCAGCCTCCACCTCCATGCTGACACAATCCTCCTCCTCCTCCTCCTCCTCCTCCTCTTCCTGTGCGATGGGTGGGACAGAAGGAACACTGTCTGGGTAAAGGGGGCCTTGAGAGGCAAGGAAGTCCTCCTCTTCCTGCCTCTGTTCTGCCTCAAGTGCCCTGTCCATTATTCCACGCAGCGTGTGCTCCAACAGGTGGACAAGAGGTACAGTGTCACTGATGCATGCACTGTCACTGCTCACCATCCTCGTGGCCTCCTCAAATGGTGCCAGGACAGTGCATGCATCCCTGATCATGCCCCACTGGCGTGGAGAAAAAAAACCAAGCTCCCCTGACCCTGTCCTGGTGCCGTAGTCGCACAGGTACTCATTGATGGCCCTCTGCTGCGTGTGCAGCCGCTGCAGCATGGCCAACGTTGAGTTCCACCTGGTGGGCATGTCACATATAAGGCGGTTCTTGGGCAGGTTCAACTCCTTTTGCAGCTCAGCCAGGCGAGCACTGGCATTATAAGATCTGCGGAAATGCACACAGACTTTCCTGGCCTGCCTCAGGACATCCTGTAAGCCCGGGTACCTGCCCAAGAAGCGCTGCACCACCAGGTTAAGGACGTGAGCCACACAGGGCACATGGGTCAGTTGTCCCTGTCGGAGGGCGGAGAGGAGGTTGGTGCCATTGTCGCAAACCACCATTCCTGGCTTAAGCTGGCGTGGCGTCAACCACCTCTCGGCCTGGCCCTGCAGAGCAGACAGGACCTCTGCCCCAGTGTGGCTTCTGTCCCCCAAACACACCAGCGCAAGCACGGCATGGCATCTTTTTGCCTGCGTACTTGCGTAGCCCCGTGAACGGCTACGGAGCACCGCTGGTTCATAGGACAAACCACAGGAAGAGGCCATGGAGGAAGAAGAAGAGGAGGGGGTGGAGGAGAGAGGTGTGTCACAACCAGTAGTAGCATTTTGGAGGCGTGGCGGTGGGACAACCTCCAACACTACTGCACCTTGTCCTGAATCCTTCCCAGCTGCCAAAAGAGTGACCCAATGGGCCGTGAAAGAAAGGTAACGTCCCTGTCCATGCCTGCTGGACCATGAGTCAGCGGTAATATGCACCTTACCGCTGACCGCCCTGTCCAGCGAGGCCAAGACATTGCCTTCCACATGCCGGTAGAGAGCCGGAATAGCCTTCCGTGAGAAAAAGTGGCGTTTGGGAACCTGCCACTGAGGAACTGCACATTGCACAAACTCACGGAAGGGGGCCGAGTCTACCAACTGAAAAGGCAGCAGTTGAAGCGCTAGCAATTTAGCCAAGCTAGCATTCAACCGCTGGGCATGTGGATGGCTGGGAGTGAACTTCTTTCGACGGTCCAGCAGCTGGGGCAGGGAAATTTGCCTGCTAGAATCGGACGTCGGTGTACTGCTAGCAGAGTGGGCGCAAGTACTTGGCTGTGACACACCTAATTCTACACCTTCATTCCTCTCAGTGCATGTTTCAGAGAGGACTGAAGTTATAGTGGGGTTGGAGATCCCAGCTGATGCGGTGCAAGGAGAGGTCCGCTTTGTTCTTTGGTGTGGGTCTTTGAGGTAGGCTTGCCAACGAGCTGCATGGCAGGTCAACATATGTCTGGTCAGGCATGTGGTACCCAAGCGGCTGATGTTTTGGCCACGCGATATACGCTTGAGACATATGTTGCAAACAGCAGCTGTGCGATCTGATGCACTAGCCTCAAAAAAGGCCCACACCAAAGAACTTTTTGAATGACGGGCAGAGGCAGCGCCCTGCACAGGCGGAGCTCTGCGGTGTGATTCCGTCGGTGTACTGCCCTTACGCTGGCCACCAAAGGGCATCCTGCCTCGTTGGAGATGTGCCTCCTCCTCATCCTCCTCCTCCTCCTCTCTCCTATTAGGCACCCACGTGGAGTCAGTGACCTCATCATCCCCTCCCTCCTCATCACTGGAGCCAATCTGGCAGTATGCTGCAGCTGCTGGAACATGACTGCCAGATTGGTGTCCTTCTTGAGCATCCCCTCTGTCTGCTCTCACGCTACTGCCTTCCTCTAGCTGGGTTTCATCATCAGACCCTTCGAAACGCTGGGCATCCTCCTGGAGCATGTACCCAACACTGTGCTGAAACAGTTCGGGGGACTCCTCAGGAGGAGGACATGGTGGGTCTAGGGAAGGAGTGACTGATGATTTGTCTGACATTGATACCAGGGAAGACGACGCTTTGGCAGCTGCTTTTCCAGTACCCTGAGCCTGGGTGAGAGAGGATGAGGAGGAGGAGGAGGGCTTGGTCATCCACTCTACCAAGTCTTCGGCATGATGTGGCTCAACATGTCCAGCTGCCGAAAAGAAGGACAAGCGTGTCCCATGGCCATGTGCTGATGACAATGCACCGCGTCCACGACCAGCACTGTTGCCCCCAGACACAGAGCCTGCTTGCCCTCTTTTATTGCCTCCTGACTGTCTGCCTCTCCTTGTTTGCCTTCCAGACATTCTAATAGATGGCCTGCAGGGAGATGGGAAAAAAGCAATAAGGGCTACTTTCAGGTGTCCTTCTCTGTCCCTTGAAACAAGGACTTGCAGAGTGAAATAAACTGACACTCTCCCTACCTACAGTTTTCTGTCCCTAGAATAAATGTTTTTTTTAAGCACAATATAGCACAAGGACAATTCAGTCACTGTCCTTCCAGGTCCCTGGAAACAAGGACTTGCAGAGTGAAATAAACTGACACTCTCCCTACCTACAGTTTTCTGTCCCTAGAATAAATGTTTATTTTAAGCACAATATAGCACAAGGACAATTCACTCACTGTCCTTCCAGGTCCCTGGAAACAAGGACTTGCAGAGTGAAATAAACTGACACTCTCCCTACCTACAGTTTTCTGTCCCTAGAATAAATGTTTTTTTTAAGCACAATATAGCACAAGGACAATTCACTCACTGTCCTTACAGGTCCCTGGAAACAAGGACTTGCAGAGTGAAAGAAACTGACACTCTCCCTACCTACAGTTTTCTGTCCCTAGAATAAATGTTTTTTTTAAGCACAATATAGCACAAGGAGAATTCACTCACTGTCCTTCCATGTCCCTGGAAACAAGGACTTGCAGAGTGAAAGAAAAAAAACACTCTCCCTACCTACAGTTTTCTGTCCCTAGAAAAAATGTTTTTTTTAATCACAATATAACACAAGGACAATTCACTCACTGTCCTTCCAGGTCCCTGGAAACAAGGACTTGCAGAGTGAAATAAACTGACACTCTCCCTACCTACAGTTTTCTGTCCCTAGAATAAATGTTTTTTTTAATCACAATATAGCACAAGGACAATTCAGTCACTGTCCTTCCAGGTCCCTGGAAACAAGGACTTGCAGAGTGAAATAAACTGACACTCTCCCTACCTACAGTTTTCTGTCCCTAGAATAAATGTTTTTTTTAATCACAATATAGCACAAGGACAATTCAGTCACTGTCCTTCCAGGTCCCTGGAAACAAGGACTTGCAGAGTGAAATAAACTGACACTCTCCCTACCTACAGTTTTCTGTCCCTAGAATAAATGTTTTTTTTAATCACAATATAGCACAAGGACAATTCACTCACTGTCCTTACAGGTCCCTGGAAACAAGGACTTGCAGAGTGAAATAAACTGACACTCTCCCTACCTACAGTTTTCTGTCCCTAGAATAAATGTTTTTTTTAAGCACAATATAGCACAAGGAGAATTCACTCACTGTCCGTCCAGGTCCCTGGAAACAAGGACTTGCAGAGTGAAAGAAAAAAAACACTCTCCCTACCTACAGTTTTCTGTCCCTAGAAAAAATGTATTTTTTAATCACAATATAACACAAGGACAATTCACTCACTGTCCTTCCAGGTCCCTGGAAACAAGGACTTGCAGAGTGAAATAAACTGACACTCTCCCTACCTACAGTTTTCTGTCCCTAGAATAAATGTTTTTTTTTAATCACAATATAGCACAAGGACAATTCAGTCACTGTCCTTCCAGGTCCCTGGAAACAAGGACTTGCAGAGTGAAATAAACTGACACTCTCCCTACCTACAGTTTTCTGTCCCTAGAATAAATGTTTTTTTTAATCACAATATAGCACAAGGACAATTCAGTCACTGTCCTTCCAGGTCCCTGGAAACAAGGACTTGCAGAGTGAAATAAACTGACACTCTCCCTACCTACAGTTTTCTGTCCCTAGAATAAATGTTTTTTTTAAGCACAATATAGCACAAGGACAATTCACTCACTGTCCTTACAGGTCCCTGGAAACAAGGACTTGCAGAGTGAAAGAAAAAAAACACTCTCCCTACCTACAGTTTTCTGTCCCTAGAATAAATGTTTTTTTTAATCACAATATAGCACAAGGACAATTCAGTCACTGTCCTTCCAGGTCCCTGGAAACAAGGACTTGCAGAGTGAAATAAACTGACACTCTCCCTACCTACAGTTTTCTGTCCCTAGAATAAATGTTTTTTTTAATCACAATATAGCACAAGGACAATTCAGTCACTGTCCTTCCAGGTCCCTGGAAACAAGGACTTGCAGAGTGAAATAAACTGACACTCTCCCTACCTACAGTTTTCTGTCCCTAGAATAAATGTTTTTTTTAATCACAATATAGCACAAGGACAATTCAGTCACTGTCCTTCCAGGTCCCTGGAAACAAGGACTTGCAGAGTGAAATAAACTGACACTCTCCCTACCTACAGTTTTCTGTCCCTAGAATAAATGTTTTTTTTAATCACAATATAGCACAAGGACAATTCACTCACTGTCCTTACAGGTCCCTGGAAACAAGGACTTGCAGAGTGAAATAAACTGACACTCTCCCTACCTACAGTTTTCTGTCCCTAGAATAAATGTTTTTTTTAAGCACAATATAGCACAAGGAGAATTCACTCACTGTCCTTCCAGGTCCCTGGAAACAAGGACTTGCAGAGTGAAATAAACTGACACTCTCCCTACCTACAGTTTTCTGTCCCTAGAATAAATGTTTTTTTTAAGCACAATATAGCACAAGGACAATTCACTCACTGTCCTTACAGGTCCCTGGAAACAAGGACTTGCAGAGTGAAAGAAACTGACACTCTCCCTACCTACAGTTTTCTGTCCCTAGAATAAATGTTTTTTAAGCACAATATAGCACAAGGAGAATTCACTCACTGTCCTTCCATGTCCCTGGAAACAAGGACTTGCAGAGTGAAAGAAAAAAAACACTCTCCCTACCTACAGTTTTCTGTCCCTAGAAAAAATGTTTTTTTTTAATCACAATATAACACAAGGACAATTCACTCACTGTCCTTCCAGGTCCCTGGAAACAAGGACTTGCAGAGTGAAATAAACTGACACTCTCCCTACCTACAGTTTTCTGTCCCTAGAATAAATGTTTTTTTTAATCACAATATAGCACAAGGACAATTCAGTCACTGTCCTTCCAGGTCCCTGGAAACAAGGACTTGCAGAGTGAAATAAACTGACACTCTCCCTACCTACAGTTTTCTGTCCCTAGAATAAATGTTTTTTTTAATCACAATATAGCACAAGGACAATTCAGTCACTGTCCTTCCAGGTCCCTGGTAACAAGGACTTGCAGAGTGAAATAAACTGACACTCTCCCTACCTACAGTTTTCTGTCCCTAGAATAAATGTTTTTTTTAATCACAATATAGCACAAGGACAATTCACTCACTGTCCTTACAGGTCCCTGGAAACAAGGACTTGCAGAGTGAAATAAACTGACACTCTCCCTACCTACAGTTTTCTGTCCCTAGAATAAATGTTTTTTTTAAGCACAATATAGCACAAGGAGAATTCACTCACTGTCCTTCCAGGTCCCTGGAAACAAGGACTTGCAGAGTGAAAGAAAAAAAACACTCTCCCTACCTACAGTTTTCTGTCCCTAGAAAAAATGTTTTTTTTAATCACAATATAACACAAGGACAATTCACTCACTGTCCTTCCAGGTCCCTGGAAACAAGGACTTGCAGAGTGAAATAAACTGACACTCTCCCTACCTACAGTTTTCTGTCCCTAGAATAAATGTTTTTTTTAATCACAATATAGCACAAGGACAATTCAGTCACTGTCCTTCCAGGTCCCTGGAAACAAGGACTTGCAGAGTGAAATAAACTGACACTCTCCCTACCTACAGTTTTCTGTCCCTAGAATAAATGTTTTTTTTAATCACAATATAGCACAAGGACAATTCAGTCACTGTCCTTCCAGGTCCCTGGAAACAAGGACTTGCAGAGTGAAATAAACTGACACTCTCCCTACCTACAGTTTTCTGTCCCTAGAATAAATGTTTTTTTTAATCACAATATAGCACAAGGACAATTCACTCACTGTCCTTACAGGTCCCTGGAAACAAGGACTTGCAGAGTGAAATAAACTGACACTCTCCCTACCTACAGTTTTCTGTCCCTAGAATAAATGTTTTTTTTAAGCACAATATAGCACAAGGAGAATTCACTCACTGTCCTTCCAGGTCCCTGGAAACAAGGACTTGCAGAGTGAAAGAAAAAAAACACTCTCCCTACCTACAGTTTTCTGTCCCTAGAAAAAATGTTTTTTTTAATCACAATATAACACAAGGACAATTCACTCACTGTCCTTCCAGGTCCCTGGAAACAAGGACTTGCAGAGTGAAATAAACTGACACTCTCCCTACCTACAGTTTTCTGTCCCTAGAATAAATGTTTTTTTTAATCACAATATAGCACAAGGACAATTCAGTCACTGTCCTTCCAGGTCCCTGGAAACAAGGACTTGCAGAGTGAAATAAACTGACACTCTCCCTACCTACAGTTTTCTGTCCCTAGAATAAATGTTTTTTTTAAGCACAATATAGCACAAGGACAATTCACTCACTGTCCTTACAGGTCCCTGGAAACAAGGACTTGCAGAGTGAAAGAAACTGACACTCTCCCTACCTACAGTTTTCTGTCCCTAGAATAAATGTTTTTTTAAGCACAATATAGCACAAGGACAATTCACTCACTGTCCTTCCAGGTCCCTGGAAACAAGGACTTGCAGAGTGAAAGAAACTGACACTGTCCCTACCTACAGTTTTCTGTCCCTAGAATAAATGTTTTTTTTAAGCACACTATAGCACAAGCACAAAACACACTGACACTCTCCCTACCTATCCTTCTCTTTCCCTAAACTAAAGGAATCCAGGTTAAGCAAGAAAGAAATAACAGTCACTGTCCCTGCCTATGCTGCTCTATCCCTGCTCCGGAACACACTACACTAGGCCGCCGTGCTGGCGGCCTTTTATAGTGTGGGGCGTGTACTAAACACCCTCAGCAATAATTGGCCACAGGCATCCTGCCTGTGGCCAATCATTGCTCTCCTCGCTGCCGGCGCTGTGATTGGCCAAGCATGCGGGGTCACAGTGCATGCTTGGCCAATCACAGCGCCTGGATGACACTGCGATGGCGTAGTGCATTGTGGGCCGTTCGCGTCACTCGAATTTGGCGCGAACGGCCCAAATCGTTCGATCTTCGTCGAACGATCGAACAGCCGATGTTCGAGTCGAACGTATGTTCGACTCGAACACGAAGCTCATCCCTACCTGTTAGTGGGCCCTGAGGACAGGAGTTGAGAACCACTGCCCTAATAGAACAGGAACTTTGCTGTGAAGAGTCCATGTTTGTGCAGCTTTCATTCCGACCCTGTTTTGCATTATTGATTATAGCTTTGCACCTGTTTATTAAACCAAACGTTACAGTTTATCTTTGTCTAATAATTCAGGCTGATAACCCATCCTGTTACAGTACTATGTAAACTAACAGGGTAGCACCTTCCCTGTAGTCAACTGACCACATGATTAGATGACAAAGCTCCAACAAACATCCAGTCTTTCTTGGATATACAAAAATAGGATGGCAGCACTCCTATATTAGATGCAAAAAAGTTTATTGAGGAGATAAAATCATGAGACAAAAAGCAATGACATAGGCAATGGCAGGGGCAAAAGGTGACGCGTTTCACACAGCTGGTGTGCTTCGTCTAAACACAGTATGTCTTACCTATTCTATAATAGACCAATGAGGGCTCTAGGTAGGTTTTATATCTACCTCTAATAATAAGAAGTTTACAATTAGGGATGAGCTTTATGTTCACCCGTTCGCAGAATAGCGAACAATTTGGGGTGTTCACGGCAAATTCGAAAGCCGCGGAACACCCTTTAAAAGCCTATGGGAGAAATCAAAAATGCTAATTTTAAAGGTTAATATGCAAGTTATTGTCATGCAAAGTGTTTGGGGACCTGGGTCCTGCCACAGGGGACATGTATCAATGCAAAAAAAAAGATTTAAAAACTGCAGTTTTTTCGGGAGCAGTGATTTTAATAATGCTTAAAGTGAAACAATAAAAGTGAAATATTCCTTTAAATTTCGTACCTGGGTGGTGTCTATAGTACGCCTGTAAAGTAGCGCATGTTTTCCGTGTTTAGAACAGTCCCTGCACAAAATGACATTTCTAAAGGAAAAAAAGTCATTTAAAACGACTCGCGGCTATAATGAATTGTCGGGTCCCGGCAATACAGATAAAATTCATTGAAAAAAATGGCATGGGTTCCCCCCCCAGTCCTTTACCAGGCCCTTTAGGTCTGTTATGAATATTAAGACACCCCCCAGGTACGAAATTTAACCACTTAAGCCCCGGACCATTTCGGGCCATTAGGACCAGGCCTGTTTTTGGGATTCGGCACTGCGCTGCTTTAACTGTAAATTGTGCGGACATGCAATGTTGTACCCAAATGAAATTTGCGTCCTTTTCTTCCCACAAATAGAGCTTTCTTTTAATGGTATTTGATTGCCTCTGCGATTTTTATTTTTTGCGATATAAACAGAAAAAGACCGAAAATTTTGAAAAAAAATTATATTTTCTACTTTTTGTTATAAGAAAAATCGAATAAACTCAATTTTAGTCATACATTTAGGCCAAAATGTATTCAGCCACATGTCTTTAGTAAAAAAAATGTCAATAAGCGTATATTTATTGGTTTGCGCAAAAGTTATAGCGTTTACAAACTAGGGTACATTTTCTGAAATTTACACAGCTTTAAATTTATGACTGCCTATCTCATTTCTTGAGGTGCTAAAATGGCAGGGCAGTACAAAACCCCCCCAAATGACCCCATTTTTGAAAGTAGACACCCCAAGGAAATTGCTGAGAGGCATGTTGAGCCCATTGAATATTTTTTTTTGTCCCAAGTGATTGAATAATGACAAAAAAAAAAAAAAAATTACAAAAAGTTGTCACTAAATGATATATTGCTCACACATGCCATGGTTATATGTGGAATTGCACCCCAAAATACATTCTGCTGCTTCTCCTGAGTACGGGGATACCACATGTGTGGGACTTTTTAGGAGCCTAGCCACGTACGGGACCCCGGAAACCAAGCACCGCCTTCAGGATTTCTAAGGGCGCAAATTTTTGATTTCACTCCTCACTACCTATCACAGTGTCGAAGGCCATAAAATGCCAAAATAGCACAAAACCCCCCCAAATGACCCCATTTTGGAAAGTAGACACCCCAAGCTATTTACTGAGAGGCATGTTAAGTCCATGGAATATTTTATATTTTGCCACAAGTTGCGGGAATATGACAAACTTTTTTTTTTTTGCACAAAGTTGTCACTAAATGATATATTGCTCACACATGCCATGGGCATATGTGAAATTACACCCCAAAATACATTCTGCTGCTTCTCCTGAGTACGGGGATACCACATGTGTGGGACTTTTTGGGAGCCTAGCCGCGTACGGGACCCCAAAAACCAAGCACCGCCTTCAAGGTTTCTAAGGGCATAAATTTTTGATTTCACTCCTCACTACCTATCACAGTTTTGAAGGCCATAAAATGCCAAGATGGCACAAAACCCCCCCAAATGACCCCATTTTGGAAAGTACACACCCCAAGCTATTTGCTGAGAGGCATGTTGACCCCATTGAATATTTTTTTTTTGTCCCAAATGATTGAATAATGACAAAAAGAAAAAAAAAATTTACAAAAAGTTGTCACTAAATGATATATTGCTCACACATGCCATGGTTATATGTGGAATTGCACCCCAAAATACATTCTGCTGCTTTTCCTGAGTACGGGGATACCACATGTGTGGGACTTTTTGGGAGCCTAGCCGCGTACAGGGCCCCAAAAACCAAGCACCGCCTTCAGGATTTCTAAGGGCGTACATTTTTGATTTCACTCCTCACTACCTATCACAGTTTCGAAGGCCATAAAATGCCAAAATAGCACAAACCCCCCCCAAATTACCCCATTTTGGAAAGTAGACACCCCAAGCTATTTGCTGAGAGGCATGTTGAGTCCATGGAATATTTTATATTTTGCCACAGGTTGCGGGAATATGACAAACTTTTTTTTTTTTGCACAAAGTTGTCACTAAATGATATATTGCTCACACATGCCATGGGCATATGTGAAATTACACCCCAAAATACATTCTGCTGCTTCTCCTGAGTACGGGGATACCACATGTGTGGGACTTTTTGGGAGCCTAGCCACGTACGGGACCCCAAAAACCAAGCACCGCCTTCAAGGTTTCTAAGGGCATAAATTTTTGATTTCACTCCTCACTACCTATCACAGTTTTGAAGGCCATAAAATGCCAAGATGGCACAAAACCCCCCCAAATGACCCCATTTTGGAAAGTAGACACCCCAAGCTATTTGCTGAGAGGCATGTTGACCCCATTGAATATTTTTTTTTGTCCCAAATGATTGAATAATGACAAAAATAAAAAAAAATGTACAAAAAGTTGTCACTAAATGATATATTGCTCACACATGCCATGGTTATATGTGGAATTGCACCCCAAAATACATTCTGCTGCTTTTCTTGAGTACGGGGATACCACATGTGTGGGACTTTTTGGGAGCCTAGCCGCGTACAGGGCCCCAAAAACCAAGCACCGCCTTCAGGATTTCTAAGGGCGTAAATTTTTGATTTCACTCCTCACTACCTATCACAGTTTCGAAGGCCATAAAATGCCAAAATAGCACAAAACCCCCCCAAATTACCCCATTTTGGAAAGTAGACACCCCAAGCTATTTGCTGAGAGGCATGTTGAGTCCATGGAATATTTTATATTTTGCCACAGGTTGCGGGAATATGACAAACTTTTTTTTTTTGCACAAAGTTGTCACTAAATGATATATTGCTCACACATGCCATGGGCATATGTGAAATTACACCCCAAAATACATTCTGCTGCTTCTCCTGAGTACGGGGATACCACATGTGTGGGACTTTTTGGGAGCCTAGCCGCGTACGGGACCCCAAAAACCAAGCACCGCCTTCAAGGTTTCTAAGGGCATAAATTTTTGATTTCGCTCCTCACTACCTATCACAGTTTTGAAGGCCATAAAATGCCAAGATGGCACAAAACCCCCCAAATGACCCCATTTTGGAAAGTAGACACCCCAAGCTATTTGCTGAGAGGCATGTTGAGCCCATTGAATATTTTTTTTTTGTCCCAAATGATTGAATAATGACAAAAAGAAAAAAAAATGTACAAAAAGTTGTCACTAAATGATATATTGCTCACACATGCCATGGTTATATGTGAAATTACACCCCAAAATACATTCTGGTGCTTCTCCTGAGTACGGGGATACCACATGTGTGGGACTTTTTGGGAGCCTAGCCGCGTACGGGACCCCAAAAACCAAGCACCGCCTTCAAGGTTTCTAAGGGCATAAATTTTTGATTTCACTCCTCACTACCTATCACAGTTTTGAAGGCCATAAAATGTCAAAATAGCCCAAAACCCCCACAAATGACCCCATTTTGGAAAGTAGACACCCAAAGCTATTTGCTGAGAGGCATGGTGAGTATTTTACAGCTCTCATTTGTTTTTGAAAATTAAGAAAGACATTTTTTTTTCTTTTTTTTTTTCTTTTTTTACATTTTCAAAACTTTGTGACAAAAAGCGAGATCTGCAAAATACTCAACATACCTCTCAGCAAATAGCTTGGGGTGTCTACTTTCCAAAATGGGGTCATTTGGGGGGGTTTTGTGCCATCTGGGCATTCCATGGCCTCCGAAACTGTGATAGGCAGTGAGGAGTGAAATCAAAAATTTACACCCATAGAAATCCTGAAGGCGGTGCTTGGTTTTTGGGGTCCCGTACGCGACTAGGCTCCCAAAAAGTCCCACACATGTGGTATCCCCGTACTCAGGAGAAGCAACAGAATGTATTTTGGGGTGTAATTCCACATATGCCCATGGCATGTTTGAGCAATATATAATTTAGTGACAACTTTTTGTACATTTTTTTTTTTTTTTTGGTCATTATTCAATCACTTGGGACAAAAAAAAAAATATTCAATGGGCTCAACATGCCTCTCAGCAAATAGCTTGAGGTGTCTACTTTACAAAATGGGGTCATTTGGGGGGGTTTTGAACTGTCCTGGCATTTTATGCACAACATTAGGAAGCTTATGTCACACATCATCCACTCTTCTAACCACTTGAAGACAAAGCCCTTTCTGACACTTTTTGTTTACATGAAAAAAAAATTTTTTTTGCAAGAAAATTATGTTGAACCCCCAAACATTATATATTTTTTTAAAGCAAAGGCCCTACAGATTAAAATAGTGGGTGTTGCATTTTTTTTTTCCACACAGTATTTGCGCAGCGATTTTTCAAACGCATTTTTTGGGGGAAAAACACACTTTTTTTATTTTTAATGCACTAAAAAACACTATATTGCCCAAATGTTTGATGAAATAAAAAAGATGATCATAGGCCGAGTACATGGATACCAAACACGACATGCTTTAAAATTGCGCACAAACGCGCATCGGCGACAAACTACATTCATTTTTAAAAGCATTTAAAAGCCTTTACAGGTTACCACGTTAGATTTACAGAGGAGGTCTACTGCTAAAATGACTGCCCTCGATCTGACCTTCGCGGTGATACCTCACATGCATGATGCAATTGCTGTTTACATATGACGCTAGACCGACGCTTGCGTTCGCCTTTGCGCAAGAGCAGGGGGGGACAGCGGTGCTTTTTTTTTTTTATTATTTATTTGGCTTTTTTATTTTATTTTTAAACTGTGCCTTCCATATTTTATTTTTTTACCATTTTTATCGTTATCTCAGGGAATGTAAATATCCCCTATGATAGCAATAGGTAGTGACAGGTACTCTTTTTTTGAAAAAAATTGGGGGGTTAGACCCTAGATTTTTCCTCTGCCCTCAAAGCATCTGACCACACCAAGATCGGTGTGATAAAATGCTTTCCCAATTTCCCAATGGCGCTTTTTATATCCGGGGGGGGACATTCCCTCCCACTACTTGTAAAAGCAGTCTAGAGGCTAATTATCTGCTAGAATTGCTTTTACATGAAAGCCGGCCGCTGGCTGAAAAGAATGATACCAAGATGATACCTAAACCCGCAGGCATCATTCTGGTATAAACATTCAAAGTCCAGCAACATACCAGTACGTTGCTGGTCCTTGTTGGACATGTATTGTAATCTTTTTTTTCATACAGCCTATTGGCTGAACGAAAAAAAGAGATTGATTGGTGGGTATGCCCACCATTAGAATACCTCCCTTCATCCACCCACTTCTAATGATGGGCATATATGCCGAAGCATGGGGGCATCCTCCCGCAAAAAAGTTATGCCGCGTACACACGGTCAAGCCTTCGTCGGAATTTCGACCGTATGTACGCGGCATAAAAGGTTATGCCGCGTACACACGGTCGGACTTTTCCACGGGCAAGCCTCCGTTGGAATTTCGACCGAATATACGCGGCATTAGGAGCAAAATCGCTCCTCCGCCCCTGCTGCCCCCATGCTTCGGCATATATGCTCTTTTTTTTAACTGTGGTGGTGAAATCACCTCCTACAGCGTTGGAGTCACGGCTTTATGTATCGTGGGAGCAAACGCTGTTGCTGTCAAGATAAATAGATCCGCGCTGCAACTGAATGGCGTACCTGCTAAGCAAATGGTGGTTAACATTAAAACAAAGTAACATTACAGTACAACAGTAAGACCTTACCATGCCATACCTGCAAAGCAAATACCAAAACAAAACCTAGTAAAAAATAAAAAAATGTTTTAACGCAACCTGTGCCTAAAATATATATATGCCGAAGCATGGGGGCATCCTCCCGGAAAAAAGTTATGCCGCGTACACACGGTCGGAATTTTCCACGGGCAGGCCTCCGTCGGAATTTCGACCGTATGTACGCGGCATTAGGAGCAAAATCGCTCCTCCGCCCCTGCTGCCCCCATGCTTCGGCATATATGCTCTTTTTTTTAACTGTGGTGGTGAAATCACCTCCTACAGCGTTGGAGTCACGGCTTTATGTATCGTGGGAGCAAACGCTGTTGCTGTCAAGATAAATAGATCCGCGCTGCAACTGAATGGCGTACCTGCTAAGCAAATGGTGGTTAACATTAAAACAAAGTAACATTACAGTACAACAGTAAGACCTTACCATGCCATACCTGCAAAGCAAACACCAAAACAAAACCTAGTAAAAAATAAAAAAATGTTTTAACGCAACCTGTGCCTAAAATATATATATGCCGAAGCATGGGGGCATCCTCCCGCAAAAAAGTTATGCCGCGTACACACGGTCGGAATTTTCCACGGGCAGGCCTCCGTCGGAATTTCGACCGTATGTACGCGGCATTAGGAGCAAAATCGCTTCTCCGCCCCTGCTGCCCCCATGCTTCGGCATATATGCTCTTTTTTTTAACTGTGGTGGTGAAATCACCTCCTACAGCACTGGAGTCACGGCTTTATGTATCGTGGGAGCAAACGCTGTTGCTGTCAAGATAAATAATTCCGCGCTGCAGTTGAATGGCGCACCTGAAAACAAAAAATTACATACCTGAAAAGCAAGCATGATAAAACATTGCAGAATAGAATACAGTAAAAAAGAGCAGAACAATAGAGAGAAAATAGAGAGAGAGAGAACAATAAAACGACAACTATTTTTGTTTTTTTTATTTTATATTTTTTTGTGTTTTGTTTTTTACGTTTTTTTTTTTTCTTTTTTACACTTTTTTTTGTAACTTTACAACTGTAATGGTTCAGGTCTCTCAAAATGTAATGGCATCTTGGGAGACCCTGTGTAAGTGTGTCCTTGTCTGTGAAATGCTGTACCCTACGCTAAAACTTCACTTTTGAGTGGTAGCGTTCAAAACATTCACCTTGGCAAAGACCAGGCTTGTCAGGACAGAGTGGACAAAAACTATGGGTGTCACGCCTAAATCCGCGCTTGCTACAGACACAACATCTTTTTTGGGGGTGGCTTTGGGTAGGGGTACTCGGGAGGACATACGAATAATGCCTCTCATGCAGCCGGCTTACTGCATTTGGTTGGGGATGGTGAGGTGCAGAACCGCCTGGATACAGGAGTTCTGTGACTATCTCATTCTGGAATTTTAGAAGAGATAACGTCCCGCCTGAAGCTCTGTATAGCACATGAGCGTTCAGCAAAGCCAATTGGAATAATGATAGAGACACTTTTTTGTACCAGCGTCTCGCCTTACGGTCAATTAGATACGGCGCCATCAACTGGTCGTTGAGGTCCACCCCTCCCATATTTTGGTTATATTCGTGGACACAGAGGGGTTTCTCCACAACACCAGTCGCCGTACGAATTTGGACTGTCGTGTCTGCATGAAGGGAGGTAAGAAGGAAAACATTCTTATTGTCCCTCCACTTCATAGCGAGCAAGTTATTACACTTCAAGCAGGCTCTCTCCCCCAGCCTAAGACGGGCATCTACAAGCCGCTGGGGAAAGCCCCGGCGATTAGGTCGCACGGTGCCACATGCTCCAATCTGATGATCAAACAAGTGACTAAACAGTGGCACGCTCGTGTAATAATTGTCCACATACAAGTGGTACCCCTTTCCGAATAAGGGTGACACCAAGTTCCACACTATCTTGCCAGCGCTCCCTATGTAATCCGGGCAGTTGACCGACTCAATCTGACTGTCTTTTCCCTCATAAACCGTAAAGTTCACTACATAGCCTGTTGCCCTGTCACAGAACTTGTAGAGCTTGACCCCGTATCTGGCACGCTTTCTGGGAAGGTACTGCTTGAAAGACAAGCGGGCAGAAAATTTAATCAGGGACTCATTAACGCAGACAACTTAATCGGGAGTAAACAAGGCTGCAAAACGTTCGTTGAAGTGGTTTATGAGGGGCCGAATTTTATAGAGCCGGTCGTATTCAGGGTCCCCACGTGGACGACAAAGTTCATTGTCGTTGAAGTGCATGAACCGCAAAATCTGCTCGTATCGTGCCCTGGACATGGAGGCAGAGAACACGGGCATGTGGTCAATTGGGTGCGTGGACCAATAAGCACGCAATGACGGAAATTTATGTGTGCCCATGTTGAGGGAAAGGCCCAGAAAGGTCTTAAATTCGGAAACCGTAATTGGTTTCCAATTTCTGGCAATTTTAGGCAACTGGGGGTTAGCGGCGATAAATTGACCAGCATATAAATTACTCTGGTCCACAATAGATCTATAGAGATCTTCCGTGAAAAACAGCGAATAAAAATCAATTGGAATAAAATCAGCTGTTTCCACCTGAATACCGGGTTGGGCAGTGAATGGGGGAAGTACGGGTTCTGCAGAAGTGGTGGGGACCCAATCAGGATAGGCGAATTCTGCAGGAAGGGCAGTATGGGCACGACGGGCCTGCCTTTGTCTTCTTGGTGGCAGCGGGACACTACTTGTGCTTGCCACCTCGCCAGCTTGAACTGCACTTATGGGACTCGCCACGTCACCAAGTGTTACTGCAGTGCTGGATGTACGTCCAGGCTGTACTAGGCCGCTGGTGCTTGCCAGTTCACCAGAAGGAATAGCGGCGCTAGTACTACTCTGCTCCATGATACGAGAGACCTGCGGTTCTTGCTCCTCAACAACCTCAGAAGATCGGGATCGGGTACACCTGACCTTAGCAGGGACCTCAACTTCGTCGTCAGAGCTATCTGACGTGGGGCCACTGACGTCACTGTCTTCTACGGGAAGATATTCTGAGCCTGAATCTGACAGATACGTGACCTCCTCTTCACTATCTGTCATGCTCAGAATCTCGTAGGCCTCTTTACTAGTGTACCTTCGTCTTGCCATTTTGGGCTCTAAATTTAGGGGTACACTAGTAAGATTCACAGGAAAAAAAGCACCTGACTGTCGTCAGCAAATATATCAAACGCTACAAAAAAACTGTTAGCGATCGCAGGGATCAGGCCTGTCTCTGCGAACGCTGCAGTTATGTGTGTTGTGTTTGGTAAGTGACAGTGATCGATCGATACTGCACTTGGGTGGGCTGGGCTGGGCGGAGGGGCTAAACGCAGGCGCTAGCAGGTATCTGGGCTGATCCCGCTAACACTGCGTTTTTGGGAACCCTAAACCGCTGGGGATGCTAGTATAGATCTGATCAGATACTATACCACTAAGGGGGGTGTATGCTTTGCGCGTGGGTGTTAGCGTTACTGGCACTAACCTAACACTGCCTGGGGCGACGCAGACCCTCTCTGGCGCTAAAACCTAATTGATCTCACCCGCCGGGCGATCAGGGGGGTTAAACCTTTATTGGGTTATATACGGCGGGTGCCCTGATGCTATAAAAAGCAAACTAATCAACCAGCGTCACCTGTAACCTTTATATGGTGATCACTGGTGAAAGGGTTAACTAGGGGCAATCAGGGGGTTAAAACCTTTATTAGGTTAAATATGGGGGTACCCGACGCTATATAAAAACCTGACGGGTTACCTAAATAACTAGATAACTTACTGGCTAACCAGTGACACCAGTGACGCTTATACGGCGATCACTGGTGAAAGGGTTAACTCTAGGGGAAATCAGGGGGTTAAAATAATATATGGGGGTACCTGACACTAATAAAAACCTGCGGCGAACCTAAAAAAAAATAACTGCCTATCTAAAACACCAGCGACACAAATACAGCGATCGGAAAAACAATCGCTTAGTGACGCTGAAGTTAGGGGGTGAAAGGGTTACCTGGGGGGTGATCAAGGGGTTAAACCTTTATTAGGGGGGGTTAGGGGGCTACCCTGGACCTAAAGGGGCCTAATCCTAACTGCCCTGCAACTTTTTACAATCACAGATGACACTAAATGCAGTGATCAGTAAAATAAATGATCACTGCAATCAGTGACACTGTGATTGGGGGCTTTGGGGTGACCTGGGGGGTGATCTGGGGGTGACTGGGGGGTGATTTGTGTGCCTATGTGTACCTACGTGTCAGTGGACTGTTGGAGCACTAACCTCTGTCTTCTCTCCTCGGCGCCGGGAACGAAAAGACCGCGGCGAGGGAGATGACATCACTTCCTCCAGCCTGTGTTTACATCACATGGCGGAGGAAGCATTTTCATTGGCCGGGAGCGATCGCGAGGGGGGGGGCGGAATCGAGCGGCCGCCCCCTCATGCCTGATCGCTCCCGAACACTTAACGGCCGCTCACTGCAGTGAAGGGGGGTCCGGATGGACCCCCCAACTGCACAAAGGCGATCACGTAGATCTACGTGATTCTGCCTGTCCGTGCCATTCTGCCGACGTAAATCGGCGGTGGGCGGTCGTTAAGTGGTTAAAGGAATATTTCACTTTTATTGTTTCACTTTAAGCATTATTAAAATCACTGCTCCCGAAAAAACTGCCTTTTTTAAAAACTTTTTTTTTGCATATTAACCTTTAAAATTACCACTTTTGATTTTTTCATGTTCGTGTCCCATAGACTTTAACGGTGTTTGCTTGTTCGAACTATTTTTTTTCCTGTTCGCATGTTCTGCTGCGAACTGAACCGGGGGTGTTCGACTCATCCCTATTTACAATCAAGGAGTTTATCACATGCAACACTTCACATGTTGTCTATGCCTTACAGAGCCCTTGTGGGTTGATTTATATAGGCCGCACAAAGAGATTATTGAAAATTAGGATTGCAGAACATGTAGCCAATATAAAAATAGGTTTTAAAGACCACAATGTGTCATTACACTTTAAGATTTTTCACAACCAGGATCCTTCAGGGTTAAAATGTTGGGGTATTGACCACCTTAAGCCAATATGGAGGGGTTCTAACCTTGTGAGAGAACTATCCAAGCATGAGACACAATGGATTTTTTTTGGTGGATACTTTATTACCGAAGGGGTTAAATGTTGATTTAGACATAAATTGTTTTATAAGCGATTACTAATTGTATATATATGATATTGCTGGGGTATAAATTATATTTTATATGAATTTTAGATTTCCTGACATGAATTTTAGAATTATTCATGCTAATTTAATGAAGTTTTAATTGTTTTATATCATTATAGGAGATTATTTTTATAATAATTTTTTATATCATTTATGAAATTTGATAGGTGTTTTTTTGGCATATTTAATGGTGTATCTAATATGGGGATTGCTGCAGACTTACTCCCATAAGGGCCTATGTATTTTTTCTGCTCATTGGGGGTAAATTACTGATTGATCTGCCATTATCGCAATTTGCGTTTATATTTTAAGTTCGATTTTAATTTGTCTTAAAATTATTCAATTTACATATGAGAATCTGCCGTTACAAATTAAAATGTTATGTTTTTTTATATACAGTGACTAGGATTTTTGTGCAGTGATGGTGATTGTCCCGTTCTCCTGTCTGTATGAGGCCAGCAGCGTGTATTCTCGCCTTAATGATATGCACCTGTCAGTTTTGGCGAGTTGCGCAGTATTGGCCAGTACGCTTTGAGGCGGGGGAATATAAGCTCGTCTTTATGCCGTGTGGTCACGCCCTCTCATGAAGTCAGATATGACGAAACGCCTAAGGGCGTGACCCACACGTCAAAGCGTCCACTGCCAGCCGATCGCAAACAAGGAAGTGAATACAATAGCTGTAAGGAGATACAAGCTCCTATTTGGAAAAGAGAATGGTGAATGCAATCGCTTTATTCACTCATACTTTTCATTGACTGTGTTATCCTGTACGTAGTTACATATAGGGGGAATTTCTTTGTATTGTGTTCTTTTTATAATAAACGGGATTACGCTATGTGCATTCTCTTGTATTCTATGACCTTGATTGGAGCCTAAATTGCAAATTGACCTCCTGGGATAGTGATGATTCAAGTTTAAAACCTAAAGGAACACTTCTCATAAAGGCTGAATAATTGTAGCTCTCTGGTGAGTGTAACCCCTTGGGGGAAGTGTGCTTCACATGGTGAAAATTGGAAGTTCGGTGGAAGGTGCACACTGTGACAGGATCCCCCACTGTTGTTTTGAACTATTCTCACTGTCATCACTTTATACAAAGACTTTGGTGTGGAGTTGGCCACACACTACTAATCTCCCAACATTATAGTATCTGACGATACAGTAATTGGACTGTTTTCTTCTTATGCTATTTTTTATGTATTTTTTATTTATTTTTTTGAAAATCTTTTTTATTTTATTTTTATAAACACATAGACAATACAAACGTACAACAGCACAGCCAACATCTGGCTAACTACATGGGCAGGATTTTTTATTTTAACGTTTTAAAAAGCTTCTTAGATAGAATTTACTCTCACTCATTGTAAAGTGACTGAGAGACTTTATTATAATATTATCATTAAGGTAATTTAAGGACAGTGAAGCTTATTTGACGCTGAATGGTGTACTGTAGGCCTTCAATTTACACTTTTTTTTTATGTCTTACCTATTACTTATTGTTAAGGGATAACGTTACTTGTCTCCTTCTCTCCTATACTTTATAGAGTTGAGCCTCTAAATGGACAGTTACCTGACTTTCTGCTGTCACCTAGACAATTTTACAATTTGACAATTTTACTGAGATTTCTGAATACTTTGGCAGCTAATCAGGGTGGCGAAGTGTGAAGAAGATGACTGCAGCCTTTTTTAATTAGAAAAGCTTTTAGCAATAGCATCCCTAGAACCCAAGACCTCATTAGTCACCCCTAAGAAGAATGTACTGTATCTAGGTAGCATCTACAACTCTTTCATACATCTGAAGTAGAAAGTCATTAAACCTTCTACAGGCAATTTTGTAGTCTGAATTGTTGCACTTTTATTTGTCCCCTTTTTGCTTGGAAATGAAAATCTCAAGCAGGTATTTGTTACTTGACAAACAAACATTCAAAATTGTCTTTCAATAAAGGTTTTGAAGCAAAACACAATGATTATACACGGGACATTCTGTGAAACATTAAATATGCAATATTCGTCTAGGATTTGTACAAAGTACTACAGCAAAAGTGTCATTAAATTGCCTATAATTTACATTTCCCTGCTAGGTGTGTTATGTATTTGGGGGACGGGGGGTCGTCCCTGTGCCATTTTTCTTGACTGTAAAAAGCAGCGAGCTGGGAAAAGTAAATTACCAGTAAATGTTTTATATTGTCTGTCACTTTTCCTGAAAAAAATAAAAATCTTGGGTTGTACCCAAAAATCTATGCCAGACCCTTCTAGTCTGGTATGGATTTTAGAGGGGCCCAATTAAAAAAAAATACTTGAGTTTCACCCGAATATCCATACTAGACCCTAATCCAAGCTTGCAGCCTGGCAGACCAAGAAAGATGGGGAGAGGGCCTCCTCTTCACAATCCTAGATGGTTGGTTGTGGGGATGTGGGAGGGGGCTTTTTGGAATCTGGAAGCCCTCTTTAAGATCAAGGGGCCCCCAAATATCCCTCCTACATTAATGAATACACCTACATATTCACCCAAAGAAGACAATATTATTTAACAAACACATACATTTAACACATTCTTTATCAATCAATTAAGATAAATGATGGTTTTCAACTGACAAAAGAAAAACACCTGTTGGTCCTGCCCACACCCATCACACTCCTCACCACTAATGACAACTATCAAGTCGTTATGGGTAAAGTAAACAGGGGTGGTCAGTGATGTCATCCACCATCCCTGCCCTTTGTTTTTTGTTTGTTTGCAACGCTGGGGATTCCTGGCCATCAAATTATGGGCCAGGTGATGTCACTGGCTGCTGAGGAGATAACAGGTGCCAGCACCCTCTGCTTCTTTAACAACCATTGACAGGAAGGAAGCTTTCATATTTAGCAGCGATAAAATTACCGCTACTATATATGATGTTTGGCTCCTGCCAAATGGGTAAAAACAAAGTTCCATTAAACTTATCTTTGGACAGAATGCTAAACTCTTCCCTACTCGTCAGTGACTAGAAGAGCAAAATGTATTAGCAGTAGCAGAATCTATCTCCCTGTTTGTCTGTCTACCTTTCTTTCTGTCTGTCTTCCTTTTTTCTTTATCAATATGCATACTTAAATTATTACATCATGAAATTACTATTTATAAATATCTAACACTAAACAAATTAAAGTATTCATTATCTTTATAATCACCATCTGCCCCAGTTATTCCCTAATGGGTTGCAGGTCTTAACAGAGTACGGTATAAAAGCCAGAAAGAAATCACGTAAAGTGATAATTATTAAACATCATCTAAAATCTGCAGGCAAACTACAACGGCTTTCACAAAATGAAGCACCAGCACTTTGGAATTCAGATATGTGGGTATTAATTTCAGTATGGAATCAAGGTAACACATCTTTATATTTTTCAGCCTTTAAGAAATATGATCTATGCTCTTATTTTTAATTTTGCAATTGTAATTACATTTTACAGATTTGTATACTCAAAACTGAATGGCAACCTTTCCTATGTGAAAGAATTTAAGTTGCTGGGTTTGGCATCAGAACCGGCACTGCAGAAGTTTTTTTTCGTGGTATTCAGTTTTATATATGTTATGACAGTAATTGGAAATCTAACGATTATAGTCATAATTCGATATGACTCTACTCTACACAAACCAATGTACTTTTTTCTGGCCAACCTGTCGTTTATAGAAATTTTCTATACTACAGCTATTACTCCAAACAGTCTGAAGAACTTTCTGCAGGAGAACAGAACTATCTCATTTGTGGGCTGTTTTACACAGATGTTTTTCTTTATTGGACTAGGAAGCTCTGAGTGTGTCCTTCTCTCCACTATGGCTTATGATAGATATGTTGCCATATGTCAACCCTTATTCTACTCTACAATTATGAATCCTTCTTTCTGTATACAGCTAATGATGCTTTCTTGGAGTATTGGGTTCTCAAACTCACTTGTGCACACTGTATATACTGCTACATTGCCCTTCTGCAGAGACCGCTCGGTCAATCACTTCTTCTGTGATGCTCCATCTGTTTCAGAACTCTCCTGCAGTGAAACACGTCTGAATGAAATGGTGTCTATTTCGATTGGAGGTTGTATCATAGTAGCCAGCTTAATTTTAACCCTTATTTCCTATGTCTGTATTTTAAGAGCTGTACTGAACATTAACAGTGTATCTGGGAGACAGAAAGCATTTTCCACAAGTGGGTCTCACCTCTTGGTGGTTGCTCTTTATTTTGGGACAGTTATTTTGACTTATCTCCTTCCAGGATCTCCATCCTATAATGAACAAAAGAGAGTCCTCTCTGTGATTTATGGAATTGTCACTCCTTTCCTCAATCCTCTCATTTATAGCTTTAGAAACAATGATTTTCAAAAAGCAATTAATAAAAAGATAATAAACAGACACATTAATTTGGGGTATAAATGAAAGTGCTACCTAAATGTTTCTGTATAATATGCCTAGAGGAATCCAAGCATCTATAAAAAGACAATGCAAAAAAGAGTTATGAAATGCCAATTGCATACAGTTGAAGTTTACTTTTTATCTCAGAGAAATCAGAATACTTAAACTTAATTGATGATCGGCTACCATGGGTTACTACTGTTTGTACCGTCCAATTCTGTCTTTATAAATGACAATATCTCATTAGGTTAAAGATCGGCTCCAGTGTAATTACTGTATGTATTACAATGTAGAATACAGAAAGAAAACATTAACATTTGTGCCAGATTTTATTTTTGTCTCCGTCTTCATTGGGGGAAGGGAGGGGGGGTTGTTGATGGTGTAAACTAGACAGACGAGCAGGGATAGCAATAAGAACATTGTCAAGAGTTCCAATCCATCCTTCCACTTTTTTTTGTGTGTCTTTAAAAAAAAAATCTGAGAAGCTTTAGGCTGCCCTCCCTAGCTGGAACTAGCATGTTGCCGGTGAATGGCGATGGATGTTTCTCTATGCAGCTTCTTATGCCCTGTACACACGATCGTTTTTTTCCGATGAAAAAAGTCCGATGGACGGTTTTGGACGGTAGAAATTTTGTCTGATGGCGTGTATGCAAGACTGATGGAAGTCAGCTTCATCGGAATTCCGACGGAAAATTCCATCGGATTTTATTCCATCGGAAATCCGATCGTGTGTACAGGGCATAAGAGAGACTTTCTACTGACAGATTCACTTTAAACAGGACTACATGAGTGTAGCGGGTATGCACTTTTAAATCTGGTGAGGACAGCAGTGATGCATAGTTCCCTGCGGCCCAGCAGGTGGCGCTGTCATTTTGGGCCGGGGTTGAACCATCACTGCAGTGCCGTACCCTTTGTGACCTCTCGCAGCGGTTGTACGGCGGGGCGGGGAACCCGCCGTGCTTGCTGGGAGAGGGTATAAAGGGGGTGGACATCTTCACCACGAGGTGGAGTCCCAGGCACCTTCAGCCTGAGGGCTGCTGTGCGGTCGGTGTCCAGGCGGCCTAGGCCTGGACACTTGGAGTTCGTGTTCCACCCCAGACACCTTCAGTCTGGGGTGAGGTGCTCATCCGGAGGCCTGGGGCCCAGTGCCTTCCGCTGGGTCCCGCGAGGGAGGGATTGTCCTAGGGGGCCCCGGGAGTGGGGCACCCGATTTCAGAGGCATAAGGGACCGGAGGAGGGACTCACCCGAAGACCCGGTGCAGCAGATTGCCAGTGCCGGGTGAACCTCTGGAGACCACCCGGAGGGATATCTCTTCCGAACAGGGGCCAAGTTCAGAGAGGAAGTTCAGTCCATGTTCAATGACCGGTGGCAGCGGTCCAACGATTCCAATCAGGTCAGTGGCAGAGACCTGCTATTAGGCCTGTGGCAGGGGCCTCAACAGTTCATCCGGTCGGTGGCAGCGACCAAAACTCACTGTCGGTGGCAGAGACTGTGCGCCAGGCCTATTCGCTAGCAAAGGAATAGGAGAGTTCAGTTGTGCCTGGGCCTACTCGTACCCACACCCCCCCCTCCCTTGTTCGTCTGTTATTGGAAGTTCAACTGATTGTGTTCACCGTATTGTACGAGAAATAAAGGAGTGTTGGACTTTTGATTGGTGTGGGGCTCTATTATTGGCAGACACATCTCCACAGAACAACTAAGGCTTCGTATGCAGTGGACAGACCCGGAGGTAATTGAATTAACTCTGCTTGAACCTCATATACATACAAGGCAAGAGCTTGGCGTAGTGTTCCTGCACTCTCCTCTCCCAGGTACCACTAGACACAAGTCCCTCACACGAGGAAACACAGAGAGGGAGAGTGAGGCTCCGCTACACGTGTATTCCACGCCATAGGACCTTATATAATCCCAATAATGCACTTTTCTTCTTTCGTCCCCTTTTGGCCAGTAAAATATACAATTTAAAATGTTTTGTTATATGTGTTCAAAATGTGCAAACATACCTTTTAATTCTAAAAATCTTGTCGGATTACAATAAACTTGGTACTGCCTTCTTATTAGAAATACTATTGCCAGTCTTTTTAAGGACTATAGAACCATCTAATTTATGTAATGGTGAAGATAGAGGGAGAGTGTTTTATAGTTCTGTCCTAAGATGACAAGTCTGCTTCACCAGTATGATGAGTGAGTATTGTCACCCAAACAAACCCTGAAAAGAGAAAACAAATGCAGCTACCAACTGCAATATACTAAGATTTTGTTCTTGGGTTTATATATGCTTTAAATCAGCCCTCAGGATTTTGAGGGCTGGCAAGCTAAGGCTGCCTGGGAGCGGGGGGGCGAGCGCCGCCTGCAGGCGGGTTGTATGGGAGCTGCTCTCCCAGCAATCGGAGGGGAAGAGAGAGGACAGCCGTCGCCCGAATGATCAGAGCGCCGGGAACATAACAGCTTTCATTTCAATAGCTGTGTGTTCCCCGCCATGCATTGCTGACACAGGCTGCATTGGTGACACAGGCTGCATTGGGGACACAGGCTGCATTGGCAGATGCAGGCTGCATTGACGGGTGCAGGCTGCATTGGTGAACACAAGCAGGCTGCATTGGTGGACACGGGCAGGCTGCATTGTACCCCTTACCAATTCACATAGGGGGGCTGGGATCTTGGGGTCCCCTTTGTTAAAGGGGGCTTCCAGATTCCGATAAGCCCCCTCGCCCGCAGACCCCCACAACCACCGGGCAAGGGTTTGTAGGGATGAGGCCCTTGTCCCCATCAACATGGGGACATTCTCCCTATGTTGAGGGCATGTGGCCTGGTACGGTTAAGGAGGGGAGGGCGCTCTCTCGTCCCCCCCTCTTTTCCTGCGGCCTGCCAGGTTGCATGCTCGGATAAGGGTCTGGTATAGTTTTTAGAGGGAACCCCCCACGCCATTTTTTAAAAATTTTGGTGTGGGGTTCCCCTTAATATCCATACCAGACCTGAAGGGCCTTTTTTTTTGGGTTCAGGGTTCCCCTTAATATTCATACCAGACCCAAAGGGCCTGGTAATGGACTGGGGGGGAACCCCTGCCATTTTTTTCAATAACTTTGATCTGTATTGCCGGGACCAACAATTCATTAATATCCGCGAGTAGTTTTAAATTACTTTTTTTCCTTTAGAAATTTAATTTTGTGCAGGGACAGTTCTAAACACGAGAAACATGCACTACTTTACAGGCATATTATAGACACCCCCCCCCGGTACGAAATTTAAAGGAATATTTCACTTTTATTGTTTCACTTTAAGCATTATTAAAATCACTGCTCCCGAAAAAACGGCTGTTTTTAAAACTTTTTTTTGCATTGATACATGTTCCCCCGGGCAGGACCCGGGTCCCCAAACACTTTTTATGACAATAACTTGCATATTAACCTTTAAAATTAGCACTTTTGATTTCTCCCATAAAGGGTGTTCCGCGGCTTTTCGAATTTGCCACGAACACCCCAAATTGTTCGCTGTTCGCCGAACGGACGAACAGCCAATGTTCGACTTGAACATAAAGCTCATCCCTGGCGAATAGGCAAAGAATTGTAAAACAAATGGCTATGAGGGTTGAACACTGCCCTGGGAATGGTATTAAAGCAAACAAAAAAAAAAAAAAATCTAACGTTTTCATTTCAAGGGAACAATGATTTTAATTATGCTTTAAGGGCAACATTAAAAATGCAAATACTATGCCTTAAGATGCTGCTAACCTGACTGTGCAGTGCCACATCTGGCAAAAAACTGACATTTACTGCAGCTTCCCTAGCAACCATCAACAGCAACAATACCTGTGATGTATAGTATCGAAGTTTCTGTTTTCAAATATTTTATTAAAGATTACACAATACAGTTCATATATGTTATACAAGATTTTAAATTAAGTAGATAAGTGTAGATGGAATTTTTATCTTCTCTACAATTTTGTATATAAATATGGAGTAAAGAAAATGTATTATTGAAAATAAATGCATAAGTAATAACAATCATTAAATGAAAAAGTATAAAAAAAGAGGGAAGAGAGAAAAAAGAAAAAGGGAGGATGGGGGGAAGGGGGAAAGGAGTAATATGTAATAAGAAAGCTTATCTTATACCATTTGTAATCAGATTTATCGATATCTAATCGTAAGAAATACATAAAAGAAGATGAATAGTTTAATTGGGTATATTAATAAAAGACAGTCGCGGTCAACTTAAATCGTATCAGGGGCCAAGGTCCATCTAGGCGGCTTGGCATGTCCTGACGATAAAGAGGGTCGTCACTGTCTAAATGGACAACTATGTGTCATACTAAAGTCACTAATGATAGGTCAGTGAACTAAATCATCCGTGGTATAAAAATACATTGTTTTATTGAGTGGAAATATATTTTGTGGGTCTCTAATTCGACAAGATCAAGGTAACAGGGGCAGAAGGGATAGGATGTGGGAAATTTCTCCAGAGGGAGTCAGGAGTGGGGGATATGTGTCTAAATAGGATTGGATAGTGATTAAGACATTGTAATTAAGTCAGTACCAGTGCAAGGTCAAAGCCCTGTGGTAGGTGGTGATTTATCCATGGGCTCCAAAGTGCTTCAAATTTGGCAATTTTATCTAAATAGATCGCTTCTGTTTTAGCATGAATTAATGCCTGATTAATTCTATGTTTAACCGGTACAATGCTTAAAGTGGACGTTTTCCATGCGAAAGCAATTGATTGTTTTGCAGCTGTAGTTACATATAACATCAGTTTAAATTGTCGGTTAGTAATATTTGGGGGTTTATTATTTAAAAGAGCTACTGTGGGGTCTGGTTGCAAAGTGGTGCTAAACATGGTGGATAATAGATCAAATATTTTTTTCCAAAAGGTGAGAACAATGGGACAGGTCCACCAAATATGTAATTGTGTGCCTTTGTCAGTGCAACCTCTAAAGCATTGTGCAGGATATTGTGGGTGGAATTTAGAGATTCTAGCAGGAACTAAGTACCATTGTGTGAGAACCTTGTAGTTAGTTTCTAGGGCAGCAATATTTGGTGTTGCTGAGTTTGTTGCTTTCCATATTTGTGGCCAATTTAAATTTCCAGGTTGGAGATTCAAATCGGATTCCCATTTAGATGTGTATGGTGGAGGGTTTTCAGAGATAGGAAGCAATAGTTGTCTGTATAGTTCAGAGATCAAGCCTCGTTTATGTGGGTCAGTAATGCAGGTATGCTCAAATGTCGTGCGTTCATCAGTGAACATATTCTGAGGGTTGTTTAGCTGTATAAAATTCTTAATTTGTAAGTATCTGAAAGTTTTTGTTGGAGGTAGGTCATAGGTATCACTAAGTGTGGGGAAGGGGATGATTCCATTTGAATCAATAAATTGGTGTGTTCGTATTAGTTCTTTTTTAGACCAAGTTGAGAAGGAGGATGGGAAGGTCCAGGCCGGATAGAAATCAGGGTTATGTAAGAAGGAAAGAAGAGGGTTATGTAAGGATTGTAATCTAAATCGTGATTTGAACCTGTCCCAGATAGTCAGACTATGTTTGGTAATAGGGTTAGAAATTCTTCGCCGGAGTGAAGGGGGGAGCCATAAGATATTTGCCAGTGAAAGGGGGTCACAATCGGCCGATTCGATCGAAACCCATAGTGGAATCTCCTTAGTGGCATGATATTTAGGGAATTGGGCAAGTTGGGCAGCATAGTAGTATTTGCTAAAGTTGGGTACGCTTAGACCTCCCTGTGTTCGAGGAGTAAAGAGGGTATTTTGTGATAAGCGTGGTTTAATTTTGCCCCATATAAATTGCAACACTTTGCGTTGGATGATTCGGAAAAAGTAGGCTGGGACCCGGATTGGAAGGTTTCTAAAAAGATATAAAAGTTTTGGTAATATGGACATTTTAGCTACAGTTATTCTGCCCAACCATGCCAGTGGTAATGTGGACCAATTCTTCATTAGGGATGAGCTTCGTGTTCGAGTCGAACATACGTTCGACTCGAACATCGGCTGTTCGATCGTTCGACGAAGATCGAACGATTTGGGCCGTTCGCGCCAAATTCGAGTGACGCGAACGGCCCACAATGCACTACGCCATCGCAGTGTCATCCAGGCGCTGTGATTGGCCAAGCATGCACTGTGACCCCGCATGCTTGGCCAATCACAGCGCCGGCAGCGAGGAGAGCAATGATTGGCCACAGGCAGGATGCCTGTGGCCAATTATTGCTGAGGGTGTTTAGTACACGCCCCACACTATAAAAGGCCGCCAGCACGGCGGCCTAGTGTAGTGTGTTCCGGAGCAGGGATAGAGCAGCATAGGCAGGGACAGTGACTGTTATTTCTTTCTTGCTTAACCTGGATTCCTTTAGTTTAGGGAAAGAGAAGGATAGGTAGGGAGAGTGTCAGTGTGTTTTGTGCTTGTGCTATAGTGTGCTTAAAAAAAACATTTATTCTAGGGACAGAAAACTGTAGGTAGGGACAGTGTCAGTTTCTTTCACTCTGCAAGTCCTTGTTTCCAGGGACCTGGAAGGACAGTGAGTGAATTGTCCTTGTGCTATATTGTGCTTAAAAAAACATTTATTCTAGGGACAGAAAACTGTAGGTAGGGAGAGTGTCAGTTTCTTTCACTCTGCAAGTCCTTGTTTCCAGGGACCTGTAAGGACAGTGAGTGAATTGTCCTTGTGCTATATTGTGCTTAAAAAAAACATTTATTCTAGGGACAGAAAACTGTAGGTAGGGAGAGTGTCAGTTTATTTCACTCTGCAAGTCCTTGTTTCCAGGGACCTGGAAGGACAGTGAGTGAATTCTCCTTGTGCTATATTGTGCTTAAAAAAAACATTTATTCTAGGGACAGAAAACTGTAGGTAGGGACAGTGTCAGTTTCTTTCACTCTGCAAGTCCTTGTTTCCAGGGACCTGTAAGGACAGTGAGTGAATTGTCCTTGTGCTATATTGTGATTAAAAAAAACATTTTTTCTAGGGACAGAAAACTGTAGGTAGGGAGAGTGTTTTTTTTCTTTCACTCTGCAAGTCCTTGTTTCCAGGGACCTGTAAGGACAGTGAGTGAATTGTCCTTGTGCTATATTGTGCTTAAAAAAAACATTTTTTCTAGGGACAGAAAACTGTAGGTAGGGAGAGTGTTTTTTTTCTTTCACTCTGCAAGTCCTTGTTTCCAGGGACCTGTAAGGACAGTGAGTGAATTGTCCTTGTGCTATATTGTGCTTAAAAAAAACATTTATTCTAGGGACAGAAAACTGTAGGTAGGGAGAGTGTCAGTTTATTTCACTCTGCAAGTCCTTGTTTCCAGGGACCTGGAAGGACAGTGAGTGAATTGTCCTTGTGTTATATTGTGATTAAAAAAAACATTTTTTCTAGGGACAGAAAACTGTAGGTAGGGAGAGTGTTTTTTTTCTTTCACTCTGCAAGTCCTTGTTTCCAGGGACCTGTAAGGACAGTGAGTGAATTGTCCTTGTGCTATATTGTGCTTAAAAAAAACATTTATTCTAGGGACAGAAAACTGTAGGTAGGGAGAGTGTCAGTTTATTTCACTCTGCAAGTCCTTGTTTCCAGGGACCTGGAAGGACAGTGACTGAATTGTCCTTGTGCTATATTGTGATTAAAAAAAACATTTATTCTAGGGACAGAAAACTGTAGGTAGGGAGAGTGTCAGTTTATTTCACTCTGCAAGTCCTTGTTTCCAGGGACCTGTAAGGACAGTGAGTGAATTGTCCTTGTGCTATATTGTGATTAAAAAAAACATTTTTTCTAGGGACAGAAAACTGTAGGTAGGGAGAGTGTTTTTTTTCTTTCACTCTGCAAGTCCTTGTTTCCAGGGACCTGTAAGGACAGTGAGTGAATTGTCCTTGTGCTATATTGTGCTTAAAAAAAACATTTATTCTAGGGACAGAAAACTGTAGGTAGGGAGAGTGTCAGTTTATTTCACTCTGCAAGTCCTTGTTTCCAGGGACCTGGAAGGACAGTGAGTGAATTGTCCTTGTGTTATATTGTGATTAAAAAAAACATTTTTTCTAGGGACAGAAAACTGTAGGTAGGGAGAGTGTTTTTTTTCTTTCACTCTGCAAGTCCTTGTTTCCAGGGACCTGTAAGGACAGTGAGTGAATTGTCCTTGTGCTATATTGTGCTTAAAAAAAACATTTATTCTAGGGACAGAAAACTGTAGGTAGGGAGAGTGTCAGTTTATTTCACTCTGCAAGTCCTTGTTTCCAGGGACCTGGAAGGACAGTGACTGAATTGTCCTTGTGCTATATTGTGATTAAAAAAAACATTTATTCTAGGGACAGAAAACTGTAGGTAGGGAGAGTGTCAGTTTATTTCACTCTGCAAGTCCTTGTTTCCAGGGACCTGGAAGGACAGTGAGTGAATTGTCCTTGTGTTATATTGTGATTAAAAAAAACATTTTTTCTAGGGACAGAAAACTGTAGGTAGGGAGAGTGTTTTTTTTCTTTCACTCTGCAAGTCCTTGTTTCCAGGGACCTGTAAGGACAGTGAGTGAATTGTCCTTGTGCTATATTGTGATTAAAAAAAACATTTTTTCTAGGGACAGAAAACTGTAGGTAGGGAGAGTGTTTTTTTTCTTTCACTCTGCAAGTCCTTGTTTCCAGGGACCTGTAAGGACAGTGAGTGAATTGTCCTTGTGCTATATTGTGCTTAAAAAAAACATTTATTCTAGGGACAGAAAACTGTAGGTAGGGAGAGTGTCAGTTTATTTCACTCTGCAAGTCCTTGTTTCCAGGGACCTGGAAGGACAGTGACTGAATTGTCCTTGTGCTATATTGTGATTAAAAAAAACATTTATTCTAGGGACAGAAAACTGTAGGTAGGGAGAGTGTCAGTTTATTTCACTCTGCAAGTCCTTGTTTCCAGGGACCTGGAAGGACAGTGAGTGAATTGTCCTTGTGTTATATTGTGATTAAAAAAAACATTTTTTCTAGGGACAGAAAACTGTAGGTAGGGAGAGTGTCAGTTTATTTCACTCTGCAAGTCCTTGTTTCCAGGGACCTGTAAGGACAGTGAGTGAATTGTCCTTGTGCTATATTGTGATTAAAAAAAACATTTTTTCTAGGGACAGAAAACTGTAGGTAGGGAGAGTGTTTTTTTTCTTTCACTCTGCAAGTCCTTGTTTCCAGGGACCTGTAAGGACAGTGAGTGAATTGTCCTTGTGCTATATTGTGCTTAAAAAAAACATTTATTCTAGGGACAGAAAACTGTAGGTAGGGAGAGTGTCAGTTTATTTCACTCTGCAAGTCCTTGTTTCCAGGGACCTGGAAGGACAGTGAGTGAATTGTCCTTGTGTTATATTGTGATTAAAAAAAACTTTTTTTCTAGGGATAGAAAACTGTAGGTAGGGAGAGTGTTTTTTTTCTTTCACTCTGCAAGTCCTTGTTTCCAGGGACCTGTAAGGACAGTGAGTGAATTGTCCTTGTGCTATATTGTGCTTAAAAAAAACATTTATTCTAGGGACAGAAAACTGTAGGTAGGGAGAGTGTCAGTTTATTTCACTCTGCAAGTCCTTGTTTCCAGGGACCTGGAAGGACAGTGACTGAATTGTCCTTGTGCTATATTGTGATTAAAAAAAACATTTATTCTAGGGACAGAAAACTGTAGGTAGGGAGAGTGTCAGTTTATTTCACTCTGCAAGTCCTTGTTTCCAGGGACCTGGAAGGACAGTGAGTGAATTGTCCTTGTGTTATATTGTGATTAAAAAAAAAATTTTTTCTAGGGACAGAAAACTGTAGGTAGGGAGAGTGTTTTTTTTCTTTCACTCTGCAAGTCCTTGTTTCCAGGGACCTGGAAGGACAGTGAGTGAATTGTCCTTGTGCTATATTGTGATTAAAAAAAACATTTTTTCTAGGGACAGAAAACTGTAGGTAGGGAGAGTGTTTTTTTTCTTTCACTCTGCAAGTCCTTGTTTCCAGGGACCTGTAAGGACAGTGAGTGAATTGTCCTTGTGCTATAGTGTGCTTAAAAAAAACATTTATTCTAGGGACAGAAAACTGTAGGTAGGGAGAGTGTCAGTTTATTTCACTCTGCAAGTCCTTGTTTCCAGGGACCTGGAAGGACAGTGACTGAATTGTCCTTGTGCTATATTGTGATTAAAAAAAACATTTATTCTAGGGACAGAAAACTGTAGGTAGGGAGAGTGTCAGTTTATTTCACTCTGCAAGTCCTTGTTTCCAGGGACCTGGAAGGACAGTGAGTGAATTGTCCTTGTGTTATATTGTGATTAAAAAAAACATTTTTTCTAGGGACAGAAAACTGTAGGTAGGGAGAGTGTTTTTTTTCTTTCACTCTGCAAGTCCTTGTTTCCAGGGACCTGTAAGGACAGTGAGTGAATTGTCCTTGTGCTATATTGTGCTTAAAAAAAACATTTATTCTAGGGACAGAAAACTGTAGGTAGGGAGAGTGTCAGTTTATTTCACTCTGCAAGTCCTTGTTTCCAGGGACCTGGAAGGACAGTGACTGAATTGTCCTTGTGCTATATTGTGATTAAAAAAAACATTTATTCTAGGGACAGAAAACTGTAGGTAGGGAGAGTGTCAGTTTATTTCACTCTGCAAGTCCTTGTTTCCAGGGACCTGGAAGGACAGTGAGTGAATTGTCCTTGTGTTATATTGTGATTAAAAAAAACATTTTTTCTAGGGACAGAAAACTGTAGGTAGGGAGAGTGTTTTTTTTCTTTCACTCTGCAAGTCCTTGTTTCCAGGGACCTGTAAGGACAGTGAGTGAATTGTCCTTGTGCTATATTGTGCTTAAAAAAAACATTTATTCTAGGGACAGAAAACTGTAGGTAGGGAGAGTGTCAGTTTATTTCACTCTGCAAGTCCTTGTTTCCAGGGACCTGGAAGGACAGTGAGTGAATTGTCCTTGTGTTATATTGTGATTAAAAAAAACATTTTTTCTAGGGACAGAAAACTGTAGGTAGGGAGAGTGTTTTTTTTCTTTCACTCTGCAAGTCCTTGTTTCCAGGGACCTGTAAGGACAGTGAGTGAATTGTCCTTGTGCTATATTGTGATTAAAAAAAACATTTTTTCTAGGGACAGAAAACTGTAGGTAGGGAGAGTGTCAGTTTCTTTCACTGTGAAAGTCCTTGTTTCAAGGGACAGAGAAGGACACCTGAAGGTAGCCCTTATTGCTTTTTTCCCATCTCCCTGCAGGCCATCTATTAGAATGTCTGGAAGGCAAACAAGGAGAGGCAGACAGTCAGGAGGCAATAAAAGAGGGCAAGCAGGCTCTGTGTCTGGGGGCAACAGTGCTGGTCGTGGACGCGGTGCATTGTCATCAGCACATGGCCATGGGACACGCTTGTCCTTCTTTTCGGCAGCTGGACATGTTGAGCCACATCATGCCGAAGACTTGGTAGAGTGGATGACCAAGCCCTCCTCCTCCTCCTCATCCTCTCTCACCCAGGCTCAGGGTACTGGAAAAGCAGCTGCCAAAGCGTCGTCTTCCCTGGTATCAATGTCAGACAAATCATCAGTCACTCCTTCCCTAGACCCACCATGTTCTCCTCCTGAGGAGTCCCCCGAACTGTTTCAGCACAGTGTTGGGTACATGCTCCAGGAGGATGCCCAGCGTTTCGAAGGGTCTGATGATGAAACCCAGCTAGAGGAAGGCAGTAGCGTGAGAGCAGACAGAGGGGATGCTCAAGAAGGACACCAATCTGGCAGTCATGTTCCAGCAGCTGCAGCATACTGCCAGATTGGCTCCAGTGATGAGGAGGGAGGGAATGATGAGGTCACTGACTCCACGTGGGTGCCTAATAGGAGAGAGGAGGAGGAGGAGGATGAGGAGGAGGCACATCTCCAACGAGGCAGGATGCCCTTTGGTGGCCAGCGTAAGGGCAGTACACCGACGGAATCACACCGCAGAGCTCCGCCTGTGCAGGGCGCTGCCTCTGCCCGTCATTCAAAAAGTTCTTTGGTGTGGGCCTTTTTTGAGGCTAGTGCATCAGATCGCACAGCTGCTGTTTGCAACATATGTCTCAAGCGTATATCGCGTGGCCAAAACATCAGCCGCTTGGGTACCACATGCCTGACCAGACATATGTTGACCTGCCATGCAGCTCGTTGGCAAGCCTACCTCAAAGACCCACACCAAAGAACAAAGCGGACCTCTCCTTGCACCGCATCAGCTGGGATCTCCAACCCCACTATAACTTCAGTCCTCTCTGAAACATGCACTGAGAGGAATGAAGGTGTAGAATTAGGTGTGTCACAGCCAAGTACTTGCGCCCACTCTGCTAGCAGTACACCGACGTCCGATTCTAGCAGGCAAATTTCCCTGCCCCAGCTGCTGGACCGTCGAAAGAAGTTCACTCCCAGCCATCCACATGCCCAGCGGTTGAATGCTAGCTTGGCTAAATTGCTAGCGCTTCAACTGCTGCCTTTTCAGTTGGTAGACTCGGCCCCCTTCCGTGAGTTTGTGCAATGTGCAGTTCCTCAGTGGCAGGTTCCCAAACGCCACTTTTTCTCACGGAAGGCTATTCCGGCTCTCTACCGGCATGTGGAAGGCAATGTCTTGGCCTCGCTGGACAGGGCGGTCAGCGGTAAGGTGCATATTACCGCTGACTCATGGTCCAGCAGGCATGGACAGGGACGTTACCTTTCTTTCACGGCCCATTGGGTCACTCTTTTGGCAGCTGGGAAGGATTCAGGACAAGGTGCAGTAGTGTTGGAGGTTGTCCCACCGCCACGCCTCCAAAATGCTACTGCTGGTTGTGACACACCTCTCTCCTCCACCCCCTCCTCTTCTTCTTCCTCCATGGCCTCTTCCTGTGGTTTGTCCTATGAACCAGCGGTGCTCCGTAGCCGTTCACGGGGCTACGCAAGTACGCAGGCAAAAAGATGCCATGCCGTGCTTGCGCTGGTGTGTTTGGGGGACAGAAGCCACACTGGGGCAGAGGTCCTGTCTGCTCTGCAGGGCCAGGCCGAGAGGTGGTTGACGCCACGCCAGCTTAAGCCAGGAATGGTGGTTTGCGACAATGGCACCAACCTCCTCTCCGCCCTCCGACAGGGACAACTGACCCATGTGCCCTGTGTGGCTCACGTCCTTAACCTGGTGGTGCAGCGCTTCTTGGGCAGGTACCCGGGCTTACAGGATGTCCTGAGGCAGGCCAGGAAAGTCTGTGTGCATTTCCGCAGATCTTATAATGCCAGTGCTCGCCTGGCTGAGCTGCAAAAGGAGTTGAACCTGCCCAAGAACCGCCTTATATGTGACATGCCCACCAGGTGGAACTCAACGTTGGCCATGCTGCAGCGGCTGCACACGCAGCAGAGGGCCATCAATGAGTACCTGTGCGACTACGGCACCAGGACAGGGTCAGGGGAGCTTGGTTTTTTTTCTCCACGCCAGTGGGGCATGATCAGGGATGCATGCACTGTCCTGGCACCATTTGAGGAGGCCACGAGGATGGTGAGCAGTGACAGTGCATGCATCAGTGACACTGTACCTCTTGTCCACCTGTTGGAGCACACGCTGCGTGGAATAATGGACAGGGCACTTGAGGCAGAACAGAGGCAGGAAGAGAAGGACTTCCTTGCCTCTCAAGGCCCCCTTTACCCAGACAGTGTTCCTTCTGTCCCACCCATCGCACAGGAAGAGGAGGAGGAGGAGGAGGAGGAGGAGGAGGATTGTGTCAGCATGGAGGTGGAGGCTGGCACTCAGCATCATCAGCAGCAGTCTTTTAGGGATGATTTACAGTCCCAAGAAACCAGTGGACTTGTACGTGGCTGGGAGGAGGTGGCTGCGGATCATGTCGTCCTTAGTGACCCAGAGGACTCCGGAGCGAATGCCTCAGCAAACCTACGCTGCATGGCCTCCCTGATCCTGCAAAGTCTGCGGAAGGATCCTCGTATTCTTCGGATCAAGGAGAGGGACCATTACTGGCTGGCCACTCTCCTTGATCCACGGTACAAGGGTAAGGTTGCGGACCTTATGTTACCGTCGCAGAGGGAGCAGAGGATGAGACAACTCCGGGAGGCCTTGCAGAAAGGTCTGTGCAACGCGTTCCCAGAGACTGGGAGGTTGCAAACTCCTGGTCCTGGACAACGAGTTGCTGAGGCTTCGGCCAGTCAAAGAAGGAGCGGTGGGGAAGGTGGCCGTCTGACCGATGCGTTCAGACAATTCTTTAGTCCGCAGCCCCAAAGTATGATCGGTTCCAGCAACCATCGCCAGCGTCTGATAAACATGGTGCAGGAATATCTAGGGGCAAGGTCAGACTTGGACACCTTCCCCACCGAAAATCCTCTGGCTTACTGGGTCTTGAGGATGGATCACTGGCCAGAGCTTGCACAGTATGCAATTGAGCTACTGGCCTGTCCTGCATCCAGCGTTCTTTCGGAACGCACATTCAGTGCTGCTGGAGGATTTGTCACGGATCACAGGGTGCGCCTGTCCACCGACTCGGTTGATCGACTGACTTTCATCAAGATGAACCAGTCTTGGATCACCACCAGCTACCACACACCTGATGCTGATATAACAGACTAATTGATTTTAACATGTCACATCCCTTCAAGACTGATGCTGATGCTGAGTGCCTGTGCTGTTATGTTGACTGGCTATCCTCCTCCTCCGAGTCCTCAATGATACGATTGATGATGATAGCTTGTAAGATCATTTTTGTTTATGGGTGCCGCCACCAGTGCCTAACGCCCAATTTTTCAGCCCCTGTTTAACAGGGGCGTGTAATTACAATTTTTGAAGCAATACTTTGCAACAGGGCTCATTGCTGTGCTCCAAGTACAGTATCTGTGAGGAGTTGCAGTGTTGTGCCACCAGTGCCTAACGCCCAATTTTTCAGCCCCTGTTTAACAGGGGCGTGTAATTACAATTTTTGAAGCAATACTTTGCAACAGGGCTCATTGCTGTGCTCCAAGTACAGTATCTGTGAGGAGTTGCAGTGTTGTGCCACCAGTGCCTAAGGCCCAATTTTTCAGCCCCTGTTTAACAGGGGCGTGTCATTACAATTTTTGAAGCAATACTTTGCAACAGGGCTCATTGGTGTGCTCCAAGTACAGTATCTGTGAGGAGTTGCAGTGTTGTGCCACCAGTGCCTAAGGCCCAATTTTTCAGCCCCTGTTTAACAGGGGCGTGTCATTACAATTTTTGAAGCAATACTTTGCAACAGGGCTCATTGCTGTGCTCCAAGTACAGTATCTGTGAGGGGTTGCAGTGTTGTGCCACCAGTGCCTAAGGCCCAATTTTTCAGCCCCTGTTCAACAGGGGCATGTAATTACAATTCTTGATCTAATAATTCACAGCAGGGCCCATTGCTGCACCCACCAAGAGTAACTGTCAGGGCTTACAGTGTTGTGGCACCAGCACCACCATCAAAGGCCCAATTTTTACTACCACTGTTCAACAATTATATGTAATTAAAATTCCTGATATAATAGTTGACAGCAGGGCGTTCCAGCACCAACCAAGAGTAACTGTGAGTGCTTACAGTGTTGTGCCAACACCAACAACTAAGGGGCCTATTTCTGCAGAGTATATACGGCAGGTCCCTACTTTCAAACATCCAACTTACAAACGACTCCTACTTGCAAACGCAAGAAGACAACAGGAAGTGAGAGGAAATCTACCACTAGGAAGGAAAATTCTCTCCTGTAAGAATAAATATGGGAGAAAGGTGTCTCCTCTGTACTGATGCTTTATCAGCAATCCTTGTTTCAAGAAAAACACCACATTTCAAAAACAGTTGTCATTGGGACGGAAAGTGAGGTGAAATGTTCTGAACAGGGGCACAGACAGCAAAACAAATGTTACAGGGGTGATAACCCTTACCTATGTTTTCCAAAAAGTTTAAAAATAGATTTTTGGTCTGGAGCTAAACTTCAACAATGTACCTGTTCAAAATTACAAACAGACTCTACATAAGAACAAACCTACAGTCCCTGTCTTGTATGCACCGCCTGTATAGGGCTGTTCAGAGTATATAGGGCCTTTTTTATTTTATGTGCGGGGTTCCCCTTAATATCCATACAAGACCCAAAGGGGCTGGTAATGGGCTGGGGTAGGGGGGGGGTCATGGGGTAGCTATGCCATTTTTCTTAAAGAATTTCATCCATATTACCGGGACCAGACATTACATTAAAGCCGCAAGCAGTTTTAAATGGCTTTTTTTTCCTTTAGAAGTGTCATTTTGTGCAGGGACAGTTCTAAACACGGGAAACACGTGGCACTTCACAGGCATACTTTAGACACCCCCCAGGTACGATATTTAAAGGAATATTTGACTTTTTTTTTTTCACTTTATGCATCATTAAAATGACTGCTCCCGAAAAACGACCGTTTTTAAAACTTCTTTTTGCATTGATACATGTCCCCTGGTGCAGAACCCGGGTTCCCAAACCCTTTTTAGGACAATAACATGCATAATAGTTGTTATAATTAGCACTTTAGAATTCGAACGTTCGCATCCATTGTATTTAATAGGGTTCTAATGTTCGTTCGAACTTTCGGTCCGTTCGCGGGTTCTGGTGCGAACCGAACCCGGGGGTGTTCGGCTCATCACTATTCTTCATCAATGAGGTAAGTTGTTTTAGTAAAGGAGGGTAATTAGCTTGATATAAATTAGATGGGTCAGCTGTAAATGAGATACCTAGGTAGGTAATATGTGTGTTAGACCAGGTAAAGGGAAGAGAGTCTTGTAGTTCCGTAAGTAATTCTAGAGGGAGTGAGATATTCAGGGCTTTGGATTTTTGGGTGTTTATTTTCAGGCCTGAGATCATACTAAATTTAGTAAGTGTATCTATACGGTTAGGTGCTGATGTTAGGGGAGACGTAAGAAAAATCAAAATGTCGTCAGCAAACATACATAGCTTATGTTGGTGTCCACCCAATTCGAGACCTTTAATATTGACATTAGTACGAATCATTTGTGCAAGGGGTTTGATCGCTAAAGCGAAAAGGAGTGGGGATAAAGGGCAGCCCTGCCTGGTTCCTCTTTCTATTTTTATGGGTTCAGATCGAAATCCTGAGTATAAAACATGTGCTTTTGGATTATCATACAGTGATAATAGCCATTGTAGAAAATTTGTTCCGAAACCCCATTTTTGGAGAATAGATTTTAGATAATCCCAAGATAAAGTGTCAAATGCTTTCTGGATATCTATTGAGAGGAAACAGGCAGGGATGCACCGGGTACGTGCCATATGTGCAAGAAGGGTTGCCCTCCGTATATTGTCTCCCGTGTGTCTGGATGGTATGAAGCCGGTTTGGTCTTTATTTATGAGTTTCCCTATTATGGGGTTAAGTCTATTTGAAAGGATCTTAGCTAGTATTTTGATGTCTAAATTTAGTACTGAGATAGGTCTATAATTGGACCAGGAAGTGTCGTCAGAGTTCGGTTTAGGTATCATTGATATAGAGGCTAGAAGGGATTCAGGACGAAAAAAATATCCTGAGAGGAGAGAATTAAAAGCTTCAGTTAGGAGAGGGGAGAGTAGTGTGGAGAATCGTTTGTAATATGTGGCTGAGAAGCCATCTGGGCCAGGACGCTTATGCAGTTTCAAAGTTTTTTTGTTTACAAAGTTTTATTTGGAAGTTCAAATGTACAGGTACATAGGGTGTTGAAGTTTTTATAGCTAATTGTAATTCCTCTGTTGTAATAGGTCTTTCAAGGGATTCAAGTTGGTTAGTGTTGAGTGAGGGCAGTTGAATAGTAGAAAGTAAAGAGGATAGTTTTGTTTGGTCTATTTTATGGGTATCTTTGTATAAATCTGTCAGTTTCCTTTGGAATTCATTTACTATCTTTAGTGGATTGCTAGAAAAATTATTTTTTGTAATTTGCAGTCGTATTGGTTTTCTAATGTGGTCTGCTTTACGTAAAGCTAGAGCTAAAAAGGTAGTGGGTTTATTTGCTTTCATATATAATGTATGTCTAGATTTTCGAAGGATTTTTTCAGCCGAGTCCGTTAAGAAAATGTCTAGTTCCAGCTTTGCTTTATCATAGGTTAGTTTGTTACTGGGGGAAGGAGTTGTTTGAAAATCCTCTGAAGCTTTGTAAAAAGTTTCTTCCAATTTTGTCTGAATAATTTTATTCTGTTTTTTAAGATGAGCTGCTTGACTGAGGCATACTCCTCTTATTGTTGGTTTGTGGGCTTCCCAAAGCGTCAAAGGATTAATATCTGGCGACTTATTATTTGTGTAATATTCTTGAATAGTTTTTTCAATTGTTTGTTTATAGGTCGGGATGGCTAAAAGATTGTCATTTATAGTCCAAGAGCGATAGTTGGGTTTTGGGACAAGGGAAGAGAAAGTAGTGGTAGTAGCATTATGGTCTGACCATGTACATGGAATAATTTGGGAGTGAAGGATAAGGTGTGCAGAATTGATATTAGTAAATAAATGATCAATTTGAGAGAATTGTTTGTGTGGGTGGGAATAGTGGGTATATTGTCGTTTTTTAGGATGTTGTTCACGCCAAGTGTCCAGTAGTGTATGTTGGTTGAGCATGTTTTGGTAAGTGGGGCGGAGGTTTGAGGAAGGTGTAGGGGATTTATCCAGAATTGGGTATATTGCTTGGTTTGAGTCTCCGCACATTATAAGCATCCCTTTTTTATGTGTATCTACAATAGTGAATAGGTGTGAAAGAAAGGCAAGAGGGTTTTTGTTCGGGGCATAATATGTGACAATGGTTACTTCGGCATCTAATAATAAACCTGTGAGTATTAGGTATCGACCTTCAGGGTCTGCAATCTCAGCCTGGAGAGTAAATGGTGTAGTGTTATCAGTGCTGGTCCAAGACATTGTGCTGCCTGGTACCAAGAATTAAATGCTGCCCCCCCCTCCAAAAAAAAAACACGCCCAGCCACCCACCAAAAGGCCCCCACATTCATAATTGTATATCATGATAAATTAAGAGGACCTGTCATGGCTCTTTACATGTATATAGAAGTATAAATAGGACCTGTCATGGCTCTATAAAAAGGACCTGGTATGGCTCTATTCATGTATAGGACTATAAAGAGGAGCGGTCATGGCACTATACGTGTGTATAGGAGTGTAAAAGGAAATGTCATGGCTCAATACATGTATGTAGGAATATAAAGAGGACCTGTCATGGCTCTATACATGCATGTAGGAGTATAAAAGGACCCGTCAGAGCTCTATACATGTGTATATAGGAGTATAAAAGCACGTGTCATGGCTCAATAAACAGGATGTGTTATGGCTCTATTCATGTATAGGAGTATAAAGAGAACTGGTCATGGCACTATATATGTGTGTAAATCAATATTCAAGTGTAAAAACACCCCCCTGCACATCCGTTTCCCCCCTCCCCTCACACACACACACACACACACACACACATATCTGTTCACCCTCTGTACCCAATACACACATATCTGTTCCCCCTGCACACCTGCCCCCCCCCCTCCCCACACACACATATCTGTACCCCCTGCACACCTGTACCCCTCCCCCACACACACATATCTGTATCCCCTGCACACCTGTCCCCTCCCCACACACACACACACACATATCTGTTCACCCTCTGTACCCAATACACACATATCTGTTCCCCCTGCACACCTGCCCCCCCTCCCCACACACACATATCTGTACCCCCTGCACACCTGTACCCCTCCCCCACACACACATATCTGTATCCCCTGCACACCTGTCCCCTCCCCACACACACACACACACATATCTGTACCCCCTGCACACCTGCCCCCCCTCCCCACACACACATATCTGTACCCCCTGCACACCTGTACCCCCCCACACACACATATCTGTACCCCCTGCACACCTGTACCCCCCCCCACACACACACATATCTGTACCCCCTGCACACCTGTACCCCCCCCACACACACACACACATATCTGTACCCCCTGCACACCTGCCCCCCCTCCCCACACACACATATCTGTACCCCCTGCACACCTGTACCCCCCCACACACACACATATCTGTACCCCCTGCACACCTGTACCCCCCCCCACACACACACACACATATCTGTATCCCCTGCACACCTGTCCCCTCCCCACACACACACACACACACATATCTGTACCCCCTGCACACCTGCCCCCCCTCCCCACACACACATATCTGTACCCCCTGCACACCTGTACCCCCCCCCCCCCCCACACACACACATATCTGTACCCCCTGCACACCTGTACCCCCCCCCCACACACACACACATATCTGTACCCCCTGCACACCTGCCCCCCCCTCCCCACACACACATATCTGTACCCCCTGCACACCTGTACCCCTCCCCCACACACACATATCTGTATCCCCTGCACACCTGTCCCCTCCCCACACACACACACACACATATCTGTTCACCCTCTGTACCCAATACACACATATCTGTTCCCCCTGCACACCTGCCCCCCCTCCCCACACACACATATCTGTACCCCCTGCACACCTGTACCCCTCCCCCACACACACATATCTGTATCCCCTGCACACCTGTCCCCTCCCCACACACACACACACACACATATCTGTACCCCCTGCACACCTGCCCCCCTCCCCACACACACATATCTGTACCCCCTGCACACATGTACCCCCCCCCCCACACACACATATCTGTATCCCCTGCACACCTGTCCCCTCCCCACATACACACACACACATATCTGTTCACCCTCTGTACCCAATACACACATATCTGTTCCCCCTGCACACCTGCCCCCCCCTCCCCACACACACATATCTGTACCCCCTGCACACCTGTACCCCTCCCCCACACACACATATCTGTATCCCCTGCACACCTGTCCCCTCCCCACACACACACACACACACATATCTGTACCCCCTGCACACCTGCCCCCCCTCCCCACACACACATATCTGTACCCCCTGCACACCTGTACCCCCCCCACACACACATATCTGTACCCCCTGCACACCTGTACCCCCCCCACACACACACATATCTGTATCCCCTGCACACCTGTCCCCTCCCCACACACACACATATCTGTACCCCCTGCACACCTGTACCCCCCCACACACATATCTGTACCCCCTGCACACCTGCCCCCCCTCCCCACACACACATATCTGTACCCCCTGCACACCTGCCCCCCCTCCCCACACACACATATCTGTACCCCCTGCACACCTGCCCCCCCCCCACACACACATATCTGTACCCCCTGCACACCTGTACCCCCCCACACACACACATATCTGTACCCCCTGCACACCTGTTCCCCCCCACACACACACACACACATATCTGTACCCCCTGCACACCTACCCCCCCCCCACACACACACATATCAGTTCCCTCTGTACAAACTGACAGCAGAGTAAATTTTTGTTTCTTGTGAATGGGTGCAGGCTGCAGCAATGAGCTTCCACTACACCTGAGCCAGCGAAGGTGGTGGTAAACTTTACTCCAGGACTGGAGAGCGGCGCTGCTGCCTGCCAGTCCTCCCACAACAGATCCCTGAGCGACCAGGAGGAGGGGGGGCGGCGGGAGCAGATATCGTGGCAAGCCCGTAGTTACATGATGCAGGGCTTCCATATCATCTACCCCAGCCGGTTCCACTAAACATGCAGCACTTCCGGCCAGCTGCTCCTCGTCCCGGCTCTCTCCTCTCATCTTCTCACTGCAGCTGCTAGGGCGGCACTGCAGGCTGGGGATAGAGTGGTCTGTCAGGGATGTCTTCACAGCCCCAACCGCCCCCTAGGCTGGCGCCATAAGGCATGCATTTTAAAAATGCCGGGACCTTTCTCGGCAGAACACTGGCCCTGCTCGCAATGGGATAAGCAGCGCAGGGGAACGGGCTAGCTGGCTGGTGGGCGGCAATTTGCCGCCCCCTTTAAAGTGCCGCCTGGGACCGAGGTACCATCGGGTCCCATGGTAGGGCCGGCCCTGAGTGTTATGGAAAGCTATCATTACTCCCCTTTGTTTAGTTGAGGCAGAGGCTTTGAAAATTTGGGGATATCGACGATGGCAAAATTTGGGAGAGGAAAGAGTAGAAAAATGTGTCTCTTGTAAGCACACAATATGTGCTGAAAGAGAAGAGAAAAATTGAAAGGCTTTCGTTCTTTTAGGAGGGGAATTGGGACCCTGTACATTTAGTGTAAGCACATTTAGAGAAGTCATGGTAATAAATGAGTAAGCTTAAACAGGATATATATAGTGTGTAGGTAGTAGTTGGAGAGTGCAGTAGAAATGTACGTTAAATTGTTTAAAGCTAAGAAAATGGATATGAAAAGGTAAGTATCAGTTATGTATTGGGTAATTTTATTTTATTTTATTTCTTGGGAGGGGGGGGGAATAAATGAAATAATAAATCAGGTATTAATGTGATGGAGAGAAGTTTATTAATGTGTTAATTATTTAAGTTGAGCTCCGAATTGGAGCTAGTATCCAACGTGTGGCAACAGTTACCACACAATGGGTACTATTTCGTCCAAAGGATGTCTGGTATATTATACCAGGCACGTAAGGAACGTTTGTGAGGTGCAGTGGACTGTCTACGAGAACTGAACAACCTGTATAACTTTATAACATATAACTTATTGTACTGAACAAGTTTTAAAGGCAAATTTAAACAAAACAATAACCATTTAAGTTTCCTATTAGGATCTGTGTAGGGTAAGAAGTGTAGTGTCCCATGCGCGAGGCAGAGAAATAATATAAAGATTATGTAATTCATTTAGAATAACTGGGATGTATATAATGACAGTGGAGAATTACTGAAGGGTTTCTCTGACTCACGCAAGGGAGGTAACACTTTAGCAGGTAAATTATTAGAGATGTATTCACAAAATCCATGCAGTTCTTTTATCACATAGGTTTGTGACTCAGCTATATATTTGTATAATGTGGTTGTAGTTAATTCTTCCATAGCTAATAGTCTGTGAATATTATCACATGCAAAGTGGATAATTTTTGGGGAACCCAATAAAGTGTTAAACCAGCTGAGACAGAGGATAAGTCTGCCTCAGGGGTCGCCATAACAGGTTATTAACCGAGTATCTAGATAATGATAGTATTTTTATTTTTTATATCACCAATTGGAATAGACTCAGTCCATTTGATCTTCGACAGTTTGTTGTGGAGCAGCTAAGCGGCTTCTTTTGTTAGTGTTGGAGAGGGCTTGAAGAGCTGACAGGTCTTGTTGTGCTGTGGGAGAACCTGAGGAAGCTCTTCTCTTGGATCCTTCTGAGGTATTTTCAGGTATGGATAGACGAAGTTCTTTAATTTTGGAGATAAGATCTTCAGTTGATTTGCAGGTGTAGAAGTTACCTTTGTATGTGAAACGTAGGGCAAATGGGAAGCCCCAACGATAAGGTATGCGATTGTGTTGAAGAATTAAAAGTTGAGGCTTCATCATCTTTCTTTTGGTTAGGGTTTGCTGTGAGAGGTCCTGGAAAACCTGGTATTTGTGCCCTTGGAAAATCAGAGCATCTTTATTGCGTGCTGCTTCCAGAAGTAGTTCCTTGGTATTGAAGTAATGTAGTTTAATAACAATGTCTCTTGGGGGACCTTCTTCTTTTCGGGGGGCTAGTGTTCTATGGACCCTGTCCATCTCCAAGCGTTCAATAGGAACTGCAGGAATTAGTTCATGAAGGAGTGCGGTTATTGTAGGTTGGAGGTCTAATATAGATTCTGGTATACCACGTATTCTTAGATTAGACTGTCAAGGTCACCTGTGGCCAGGTGACAGATGCACACCGTAGGGGGACAGGAGTCCACCGCAAGGTAGTGAACCCTATGGCTGACTGCTGCGGATAGGAAACTGGGTGGTTGTGGAAAGCGGGACCAGAGGAGCACAACCGGGATCCTAACGGAAGCTAGAGCCAAGATTCCCCAGGGCGCGGAGTCTAAGACCCAGCAGGTCTTCTCCAGGGCCTCTAGTGGTGAGGATGTTATGCTGCAGGCTGGGACCAGGTCGCGGCCCCTGGAGTTTCCTAGCTCACGCCCCGTAGGATAAGGGGAAAAGAGGGGAAGCAGCAGCACAAGATATGAGAGAACCGAATAACAAGCTGAAGGTCAGGGGCCACAAGCAGACAAGGATAACGAAAGAACGAGCCGAAGGTCAAGGGTCACGAGCAGACAGGGACAGTCGGGGACAAGCCAATAACGTAACAGAGAGACAGATGTAGCACACGGCAGGCAGGAACCCAAACACACAATGCCTAACAAACACGTTTATCAGCAAAGCAGGCTTGCAGTGCACAGGTTAATATAGTGTTCTGTGATAGGGCCTGGGGTGGAGTCAGGCTGGGAGGAGATTATAAAGGAAGCCAGGTGAAAGGGTTCTGGCCTCTAAGATGAACACATGGGAAGGAAGGTAAGCTGACAGACAAACACTACTGCATATCCATGACAGTACCCTCCCTCTTATGGGCCCTCCCCCGCCTGGGCCCAGGCTTAAAGGGAAATCTCAGATGAAACCTCCTCAACAGATGAGGTGCAACGACATCAGATGCAGCGATCCAAGACGCCTCCTCAGGACCAAAACCTCTCCAATGCACAAGGTACTGAAGAATACCTCTGCAGAGCCAAGAATCCAGAACTTGTCTAACCTCGTACTTTAGATTATCCTCAGAGACCAGAACCGAGGTAGGGAGATGACAAGAAAATCTATTGAGGACCAAAGGCTCTCTAGGAATAAGCAAGGGCATGAGAGGATCAACAGAAATCTGAGGAGGGTCCCCTAGACCCTTAAAGATGAACTGGTCATCTAGCACAGGACCATAAAACTGGGCAGATGTCAGTGGAACCCTGAAGTCAGGTTGGTTAGAGGGTGACATGTCACAGGAGTCAAGCTGAATAGCTGAAAGACAAGCAGAATGTCCTGAACAAGAAAAAGTAGGCGGCTCACTGGGCATGGGCTGGACTGGCATAACTAGCACAGAGGCCGAGTGAATAGAGTCAGGTGTAGCGACTACCTGAATCGCATCGCAAGACGTAGCGACTGCAGGACTTGTAGACAAGCTAGCCTGGCTGTGCGTCCAAGGGCGATTAGGGACAGAGAAATGTAAATGGTTATGCGACCTGGAATGAATGATGGGCTCAGGTTCACAGGGGGCAACCTTGGGTAGGCAGGACGAGGAACAGGAGGAACCCCAAGCCAGGATCTGTCCAGTAGTCCTGTCCACATGAGGAGAATGGAGCTGTAACCATGGGAGACCCAAAATTATAGGCGTTGAGGCCTTGGGTAAGATAAGGAAGGATATCCACTCCTGGTGGAGTGTCCCTACCGACATCTTAACAGGGAGGGTCTGGAAGCGGATAGGTCCCCCTGGGAGAACAGTACCATCAATCGCCAAGACCACCAATGGCGTGGTGAGGGGCAAAAGAGTAAGTCTCATGGACGACGCGATTTCCCAGTCCATGAAATTACCAGCGGCTCCGGAATCCAGATATGCTGAGACCGAATGAGAAGAAGCACCAACATGAAGGAACACAGAAAGCAGAAGACGATAAGGGGAAGGTGATATTTCTGGGTCCAATACTCCACTTTCCAGATGAAGTGGACCCAAACGTTTTTCTGGACAAAGAGAGCAAGTGTCACGAAAATGACCTTTGCCCCCACAGTAGAGACACAGGCCTAGAGTTCTGCGCCTAGCACGTTCCTCTGGGGATAGCCTGGTCCTGCCCAGCTGCATGGGTTCCTCAGCTGGCAGGAGATGCTCCACGGGTCGAGGAGAGGGGAGCTCAGGCTGACTAAGGACCAAGGAGTGCTGGCGCCGCTTTTCTAGGGTCCTTTCCTGAAAGTGAATATCGATCTGGTTACACAAGGAGATAACTCCGTCCAGATCAGTGGGGATGGTTCTTCCTGCTAATTCATCCTTCACTCTATCAGACAGGCCATGCAAAAAGGTTGCGACTAAGGCCTCATTGTTCCAGCTCAACTCAGCCGACAGTATGCGGAAATTAAGGGCGTACTGTCCCACTGAAGCAGACTCTTGGCGGAGATGTAGAAGGGCGCTGGCCGCTGAAGAGACACGAGCCGGTTCTTCAAAGATATTCCGAAAAAGTTTCAAGAAGCCAGACAGGCTAGAAACCACTGGATCATTCAGTTCCCACAGAGGGGCTGCCCAGGCTAAAGCTTCACCGGAGAGGAGGGAAATGATATAGGCTACCTTTGCCCTATCAGACAGAAAGTTTTGAGGCTGAAGCTCAAAATGAATCGTGCATTGGCTAAGGAACCCTCTGCAGGCCTTGGAGTCCCCAGAGAAACGGAACGGAGCTGGCAGTGTTAGTGAGTGTGTGGCTGCGACTGGTGCGATAGGTACCACCGCTGGTTGTACTTGAGGTTGCGGATTCGGGGTTCCCAAGGAGGCCTGAAGCTGCTCGAATCGAGAAGCCAGATCCTGGAGGAATCGCATCACCTGAGTCTGATTCGATTCCTGGGTTTCAAGTCTGTGGACTATGCCCCGCAATGGATCATCCGCGGGGATCGGGATGTCAGCCGGGTCCATGGCTGATCAAACTGTCAAGGTCACCTGTGGCCAGGTGACAGATGCACACCGTAGGGGGACAGGAGTGCACCGCAAGGTAGTGAACCCTATGGCTGACTGCTGCGGATAGGAAACTGGGTGGTTGTGGAAAGCGGGACCAGAGGAGCACAACCGGGATCCTAACGGAAGCTAGAGCCAAGATTCCCCAGGGCACGGAGTCTAAGACCCAGCAGGTCTTCTCCAGGGCCTCTAGTGGTGAGGATGTTATGCTGCAGGCTGGGACCAGGTCGCGGCCCCTGGAGTTTCCTAGCTCACGCCCCGTAGGATAAGGGGAAAAGAGGGGAAGCAGCAGCACAAGATATGAGAGAACCGAATAACAAGCTGAAGGTCAGGGGCCACAAGCAGACAAGGATAACGAAAGAACGAGCCGAAGGTCAAGGGTCACGAGCAGACAGGGACAGTCGGGGACAAGCCAATAACGTAACAGAGAGACAGACGTAGCACACGGCAGGCAGGAACCCAAACACACAATGCCTAACAAACACGTTGATCAGCAAAGCAGGCTTGCAGTGCACAGGTTAATATAGTGTTCTGTGATAGGGCCTGGGGTGGAGTCAGGCTGGGAGGAGATTATAAAGGAAGCCAGGTGAAAGGGTTCTGGCCTCTAAGATGAACACATGGGAAGGAAGGTAAGCTGACAGACAAACACTACTGCATATCCATGACATAGACCTTCTGGCTCTATTCTCATATTCTTCTAAACGGTTGTTAAGGGAGATATTGTCTTCTCTCAATAATTCCAATTCGTCTGTGTTATATGCAGTTATTCCATCAATTTCATCCATCCTTTGCTCCAATACTGATGTTCGTCTGCCCACCTCACGGATTTCCCGCGTCAGTTTCTCTGTGATGGAATCTGAGGTGTTTTTTATTCCCCTTTGTAAAACCCTTTCAAATTGGGCAATAAGGTCTGAATTTGGTTCTGTACTTTGTAGGATATTCGGACTCAAATTAAAGTCAAATTCAGGTTCAGGTTCTATATTATAAGCTGACTGAGCTTTACTCAGTTTCTGTGAATGAGGTAATGAGGAGCGGGAAGAAGAGGCTGCTGTCATTTTAGTCACAGCTTTAGTCAGCGCTTCAGGGACCTTTGGTGTTTTAAGCCTTGATCTTCTCCCACTATACATCATATATCTATGAACCTGAGAGTATTAGCTATCTATCGGTTACCGTTCCGGTACAGTTAGCGTCTTCAACTCGTTTTATGTCGGTTGCGCTAGGTGGACATTACCTGCCTAGTCAGCCTCGCGCATGCGCCTCCAGTATCGAAGTTTCTATCACTAAGGTGACAGAAAAAAAACTGTGAGCTGCTAATCTAGTTACTGAGTTGCAGCTGCCAACACCTCTCACACCCTCATATACTGTACGATGTATTGACCCTTTCCAAGAAAAAATTGGGCTAGAAAGCTGTAACTGCCACACTATTCTACATATTCCCCCAGGAAGTCAATGCACTTGCGACATCTGTTCTGCAGCTTCTTAAGTCCCTGCAAATAAAAATTTTCCGACTGCTGGTATAACCACTCATTTGCAGCATTAGTTGCCTCTGGTACACTCCCAAATCGTTATCCCTTTGGGGGATTTTTGAGATTGGGAACAGATGAAAGTCAGAAGGAGCCAGGTCGGGCAAATAAGATGGATGGGGCGTTTTTCCTTGATATTTTTCCTCAACTTCGTCAATAAAGCACAGTAATATGTTGCATTGATGGTTGATGCCTTTTGTAGGTAGTCCACCAGCAGAACTCCCTTCTTATCCCAAAAAACTGTTGCCATTTGCTTGTGCACTGACCTTTGCACACGGAAATGCTTTGGTCTGGGGGAACCACTGTGCCTCCATTCCTTTGGCTGTTCCTTTGTCTCAGGATCATAACAGTAGATCCATGTCATCACCAGTTATCAGTTTGTCCAGGAAATCTGATTTCCTGCAAAATGTTCCAAAGCAGCCACCGATGTCTCCACACATTTCCTCTTTTGTTTGGTTGTCAAAAGTTTTGGGATCCACTTTGCTGCAAGCTTTCTCATTTCTAAGTCGTTGTGGATAATAGACATGTGCACACTGAAATATTTTGTTTCGGAATTTTGTTTTCGTTCGAAAAATGTATTTGTTTAGGTACTCCTGAAATTCGTCTTTATTTATTTTGTTTTGTTAAAAAATGCATTCGTCTGAAAATCCGAATTAATTTAGGTTGAATCTGTCAATTGAAGGCTTAACTGTACGACGCCGCAATCGTACATTTCCAGTGGAATATTCCGCCCACAAGCTATAGTAGAATTCTAATGTTGTATGACTAGTAATAATTATATTTATTAATTATTATTACTAGTCAACCAACATTAGAATTCTTCTATAGCCTATAGGCGGAGCATTTTACCATAAATGTCCGCTCGTGGCGATCGTATGTTTTTAGCTGCTTCGTCGAATCTTCATGTCTCTATAATGTCGAATCTTTTCTCTCTATAATATCAAATCTTTTCTCTCTATGTCGAATAATCTTGGAATAATAGAGTTAGGTTAGGCACATTCAACCGCAGGTTCGATAGACACAGATCGCTATTGTCACTATCATGTCGAATCTTCTATCTATATCGAACAGTTGTCGCAACGAAACGAAAATAAAGCATATTTTATGTCGGATCTTTCTGATTTCGGATTCTGCAAATTTTTTATCGTTTGTTAAAATCCCTGAAATTCGGACGAAAATGCATTCGGACGAAAACAAATGCACATGTCTAGTGGATAATGGCACCAACTCTCTCAAGTGATATTCCCAGATATGTAGCAATACTTTTGGCTGATATTCAGCGGTCCTCCATGATCATGTCAATAAAGGGCTTTCACATTTGCAGACACAGAGACAGATACAGGCCTTCCACTGGGTTACTCACATTCAACACCAAAAGGGCCAGCTTTAAAATCGACAACCCAACGTTTAACTGTTGCATATGAAGGACCACTGTCACCCAAAGTTTGTAACATCATGTATCCAAAGTTTGTAACATTTCATCATGTATCTGTTTCCCACCTTTCCCTTGGAGCAACAGGAACTTCATTATGGTCCTATGCTCTTCCACATTGAATTTTTCTGGAGGTGCTGCCACATTCACTTTGGACCTGAAAAAGAAAGATAAGTTAAAATCATAGGTAGTTGATTTTTGCACCATTGAATATAGACAAATTTGGCTAGTACATCCTGCAATTTACTGCTTCCTAGCTAAATTTTTTCTGGGTAAGGCTCAATACATATCAGCTGCACCCACATTTACACTGTATGTTAACACATGTGAACCAACGCAATAAAGATAAAAAATGTATAAACCACATACGTCCTTTATTTGAAAATTCTTCTTTTTTTTTTTTCACAATCAAGTAATTTTATTAAAGAAAATGTGGCATACAGTTGACAATGTACATTTATAAAATTAAACATGAAAATAATGTCAGTATTCAATATGATAAGGCACATTTTAACGTTAGAAATATAGCGTTTATATATTTGGGGTGAAAATGTAATCGCATAGAAAAGAGTGAAAAAGGAATTGGGGAGGTATGGGAAAGGGGGAGGGGAAATGGAGCGTTGAGAGGGGAAAGGGATAGGATATAGATTACAGAGAATTATTAAATAATAATAATAATAACAACAAAAATAAAGTGGGATAAATAATAAAATATACTGTAGTCTGTTGGGGGGGGGGGGAGAGAAAAAAAAAAGACATATTCCAAATATATAATCCAGGTAGGGTTGAAATCATTGTTCATAAAGTTTTCTAATATACAGGAATTATAATATCTGTCTCATTAAGTAGTTAGTGTATGATATTCAGTCGTAAAGGTGAATAATAGCCATGGTTGCCACATTTTAATAAAAGCATCACTGTTTTCCTTTTTCATCGCTAGAATTTCTTCCATTTTGTATATGTATTTAATTCTGTCCAACCAATCCTTGACTGACGGGGTGTGAGTGGACTTCCAGAAAATTCTAACATGTACTCAAAACACAATACAATTATAAATACATGCAACAAGTGCAGTCTATTATTCATGAATTTTACGTGTTTTTCAATGTTCATAAAGTGTCCTTCCTTATGGAAATCATTGATGACCAGGTCTTTAAGGCTGCATATGTCCATATCGATCAACCAGGAAAAAGCCTGGTCACCATGTTCAGGTGAGAGTACATCTATAAAAGGTGGTTTTATATATTTATGCATGAGAGTTGCTGTTATCTAGTACTAAAGAAATCTTAAAGGCTCATTTATCCTTTTTATAATGTGAATAGTATTCTGTGAATGGTATATGAGGAGTTGTATGCAAAAGTGAAACAATACTGTTTTGAGTTTATTTCCTTCCATGTGTCCGAGTGGAAAAGGAGTGGAAAAGGCTACCTTAACAAGTCACCACCCGGCCTATAGCAGGTTGATGGCCAGACAGGACTTTCCTCCTTCTGGGTGGACCTCATATGACATCCTCTGTCATGTTGCTCGTGTGCGCCCCCGGGGGCACACAGTGCGGCGATTAGTGGTGAGCTGTATACCTTGGATACAGCGCATCAAGATCAGGGTAAAGCGCCAATGATATTGGCTCTTTACCATGTGATCAGCTGTGTCAAATCACAGCTGATCCCATGTAAACAAATGCCAGTTATCGGCATTCCCTTTCCTTAGCACTGTTACTGTATGAGGAAAGGAAAGCCGATAACCGACTTTCCTATGACAGAAGACATTTACACTGATAATCAGTGCAGCCCTATCAGTAACAATCAGTGTCCATCAGTAGGGATGAGCTTCGTGTTCGAGTCGAAGCCATGTTCGACTCGAACATCGGCTGTTCGATCGTTCGACGAAGATCAAACATTATGGGCTGTTCGCGCCAAATTCGAGTGGCGCGTCACGGCCCATAATTCACTGCGGCATCCCAGTGCATTGCTGGCTGATGATTGGCCAAGCTTGCACTATGACCCGCATGCTTGGCCAATCACAGCGCAGAAAAAACTGAGAGCCATAATTGGCCAAAGCCAGGGTGGGGTTTAGTACACGCCCCACACTATATAAGGCCGCCGGCTCGGCGGCCTTGTGGAGTGTGTTGGAGTTGTGAAACAAGAGTTTACAGAGACAGACAGTGTCATTTATATTGAGTTAGATAGAGCAGGCAGGCGAGTCAGTTAGCTGTAGTTACAGTGTGTAGAGGATATATATGCATCCTAGGTGTTGTATATATATTTATACACTGTATTGAGTTTAGCTAGATCCGTTCCTGTTAGTCTCTATACTGTGACAGGCAGGCAGGTGATTGTGCTAGCTGCAGACAGTCAGTGTTTCACTTAGTGTACTGTGTGCTTTGCATAGCATTCACCTAAAGCGTAACCTAAATACAATTAGTCTCTATACTGTGACAGGCAGGCCGGTGATTGTGCTAGCTGCAGACAGTCAGTGTTTCACTTAGCCCAGGTTCACACTGGGCTGCGGGAGTGAAGCCGTGCGAGTTCAGCTGAACTCGCACGATTTCACTCTCGCTGGCAGTCCCGATTTCAGCTGCGATTACAAAGACATCTGACACAGATGTCAATGTAAATCACGGCCGAAATCGCAAAAAGTAGTACAGAAACTACTTTTTGAAATCGGTGCAGCGCCGCAGATGCGGCGTCGCACCGATTAGGACGGTGCCATTGCCGGCAATTTGCGGCAAATATCGCCGATTTGACATGCGATTTGACATGTCAAATCGCATGTCAAATCGCACCAGTGTGAACCAGGGCTAAAGTGTACTACTGTGTGCTTTGCATAGCATTCACCTAAAGCTCACCTGAATACAGTTAGTTAGTGACTATTATAGTGGTGTTCTCATAATAAAACCACAAGCAGAGAGCTGCAAGTATTTTCAGTGGACTGTGTCCTCTGCACAGTTTTCACCTAAAACTAACTGAAAACAATTGCTGCTTTTCCCATACTAACACCACAGCAGGCCATTAGTATGTCTGGAAAGCAAACAATGAGAGGCAGACAGTCACGAGGCAATCAAAGAGGGCAAGCAGCTCTGTGTCTAGAGGCAACAGTGCTGCTGGTCGTGGACACTGTGCATCCTCATCAGCACGTGGCTTTGGGAAATACGTGTCCTTCTTTTTGGCAGCTGGCCATGTTGAGCCGCAACATGCCCAAGACTTGGTAGAGTGGATGACCAAGCCGTCCTCCTCCTCCTCATCCTCTCTGACCCAGGCTCAGGGTACTTTGTCTGGCAAAGCAGCTGCCAAAGCGGTCTCTTCCCTCGGCTCAATGGCATCAGTCACTCCTTCCCTAGCCCCACCATGTCCTCCTGAGGAGTCCCCCGAACTGTTTGACCACAGTGTTGGGTACATGCTCCAGGAGGATGCCCAGCTTTTTGAAGGATCCGATGATGGAACCCAGCTGGAGGAAGGCAGTAACGTGAGCTCAGAGAGAGGGGGTAGTAACGTGAGCCCAGAGAGAGGGGGTGCCCAACAAGGTCAGCTATCTGGCAGTCATGTTCCCCCAGCTGCAGCATACTGCCAGATTGGTTCCAGTGATGAGGAGGGAGGGGATGATGAGGTCTCTGACTCCACGTGGGTGCCTGATAGGAGAGAGGAGGAGGAGGAGGAGGAGGCACATCTCCAACGAGGCAGGATGCCCTCCAGGGGCCAGCTTAAGGGCAGCACGCCGACTGCATCACACTGCAGAGCTCCGCATGTGCAGGGCGCTGCTATCTCTGCACGTTATTCCAAAAGTTCTTTGGTGTGGGACTTTTTTCAGACGTGTGCAGCAAATCGCACCGTTGCCATTTGCAACATATTTCTTAAGCGTATCTTGCGTGGCCAAAACATCAGCCGCTTGGGCACCACGTGCTTGACCAGACATATGTCAACCTGCCATGCAGTCCGTTGGCAAGCACACCTAAAAGACCCATACCAAAGAACAAGGCGGACCTCTCCTTGCTCCTCATCAGCTGGGATCTCCAACCCCACTATACTTTCAGTCCTCTCTAAACCTGCACTGAGAGGAATGAAGGTGTAGAATTAGGTGTGTCACGGGGCGTGGCCTGGAGAGCAATGGGATAGGACGCATGTAAGGAGAGCTCCGCTTGCCCATACTCCTTACCTACAATCCTGCTGGAATCCTGTGTAGTTCCTGCCATCCTCAACACCCGGGGACCTGTCCTGCTCCCCCCGTGGTCTCTGAAGCCTCTCAGCCTGCTGGAACGCCGCCGCCGTCATTGCGTAGCTTTCCGGCCGCTTTCCTCGGAAAGACCGCGGCTTCGGCCTAGTCCCTGGTACGGCGGCCATCTTGGTCCCCCCAGCGGTGCTACTGGACACTTCTGCTGGTCTCTCAGCACACCCTGTGCCCCATACTCTCCTGCTTCAGCCTCCTGACCACCTAACTCCGCTGCAGAGGTGCCTCATTACTCTGCATCTGCTGTGGGGACGGATCGCGGCCTCAGCCTGATTCCCGGAGGGGCGGCCATCTTGCTACACCCGGAGACTACTCAGTCTACTAAGCAGGTACTACAGGCCTCCCTGAGTCCCCTGGGCCCCAGATTTCCCGGGATATAGCCTAAGGACAGTGCAACTGCTTGATCACTGCCTGCGGGTCGCGTTAAGTCGCCCCTGGACGGTGGTGGGAGGGGGGGCGCAGAGGACTCGGTCCACTCAGCTGCGGCCATATTGGTACACCCGGGATCCCCCTGACCACCCCTGCAGTATGTCCCCACCAAAAAAGAACTCAGAGGCCGTGGACAAGCTGGCCAAATACCGCCGGCTCGACGAGGACCAACAGGCCAGAGATGGCGCTGACGCGTCCCTGGGCGCAGAACACTCGGTAGTGGCCACTAACAAGCTACTGGATGCTATTGCCCTGTGCCAGAGTACGCTCACCACCAAAATTGAGGAGGTCAAAATTGATGTGTCCCTTATCCGCCAAGATCGCTCTACCCTCAGGGACCGCGTGACAGAGACGGAGAGCCGTATTAGCAGAGCGGAAGATATCTTGCACCCTCTACAACATACCACTGATGAGGTGCGCCGCCGGCTGCAACAGATTAGCGCAAAACAGGACGACATGGAAAACCGCCTTCGGAGATGTAACCTCCGCTTCATCGGTCTTCCTGAGTCTGCTGAGGGCACTGATCCGGCGGGCTTCCTTGAAAACCTTCTGACATCAACCTTCGGCAGAGACGCATTTTCGGTAATGTTCGCGGTGGAGAGAGCCCACCGAATCCCTGCCCGTCTTCCTCCTCAAGGAGCTCCGCCGCGCACCCTGATAGCGAAGTTTCTCAACTTCAGGGACCGCGACAAGATCCTACGCCTGACCAGAGAGAAGGGGAACATCCCCCATACCAACACACATGTGGCCGTCTTCCCGGACTTCTCCAATGAGGTGCAACGGCAGCGGTCCAGATTCCAAGATGTTAAAAAGCGCCTCCGTGTCCTGCACCTCAAATACGCCATGCTGTACCCTGCAAAGCTTCGTGTTGAATGCAATGGTCGAACCCACTTCTTTGAAGACCCCGAGTTGGCATCCACTTGGATTGATCAGAGAGATCCGCGAGACTGAACACGCCACACTGCCTGCAAGCTGTGAGTACCCTCCTTTTTTTTTTTTCTTATCCCGTGTGTCCTTGGATCTCGCGGCATGCTCGCCGCCTCCGGGCGACCTAACTGACTATTGATTCCCCGGTCTCCCCACATGTGGGAGATACTTGTGGATGGCAGTCTACCGAACTTTGCTGGAACTTCCTGCACTACTATATCTACCGCCCTGATGGCAGGCGGGGTCCCCTCCTGCAATGCTGTAATGGTGCTGCACTTTTGTGGCCCCTACACCCCATGCACTTCTCAGAGAAGAAGTCGCCCCCCTAGGATCCCTATGGATTTTTTTCACCCCCCCCATTTACCTGACTGTTTGTTCCTCCTTTTTTGTTTTATTTTCATCACGGGTATCTATGTCCCACTGAAATTAAGTCCCTTGCCTCCAATGTTTTTTTCACGTTGGATGTCCCCCGTTGATACCTGGTTATGGGGTACTATGTTCATGCCGAGTTGGGGTGGCACTGGACTGGGAGGGAAGGGAAATGTTGTGGTTGTTCTTTATTTGCCACTATGTTTACAAGTGTTTATTTCTGCTAAAGGTACTATGTTATTGTCATACATGCACTATCGTTATTGGTTTCCACTATGTTTTATGCTATCTGATGTGTCCTTCTCTGCTCTGCTGGTCCTGGTCTGGTGGCGGTCTATCATACACGACCTACACCCACCATGAGTTCCCTGAAGTTCCTTACGTGGAATGTTAGGGGCCTGCGCAATAAGATTAAACGCACAGCTGTCCTAACTTTTCTTAAATCTCAGAGGGCTGACATTATCACACTAGTCGAGACCCATGTCACGGGCCACTTGCAATCCTCCCTCAAAAAGCCTTGGATAGGGTGGGCTTACCACGCCACCCATACCTCATATTCCAGAGGCGTATCGGTCCTGGTTGCCAAACGGGTGCCGTTTGATCTAGTGCTGCTCCGCACGGACCAGCAGGGCAGATATGTGTTTATACACGCCACCATTAATGGGTCTCCTATTCTGCTGCTTTCTTGCTATGTCCCCCCTCCGTACAACTCAGCTGTAATTAAGGAGGGCCTTGCCTTTATGACCCAATATCCCTCTGTACCGGCAGTGGGGATGGGGGACTTTAATATGACCCTAATCCCCGCTCGGGACCGCTTGGGCGTGCTGAACCCCCCCTTAATCCACCGGCCCATACCAGACTGCACCGCATAATGACAGATTTTGCCCTTGTCGACACTTGGCGCCACAAACACCCGCACACCAGGGTCTTCTCGTGCTTCTCGGCTAGTCACAACACAATGTCGCGAATTGATTTTATTTTTGTCTCAATGTCTCTGCTGCCTAAACTAGGGGATGTGGGCTTTGCTCCGAGAGTACTCTCGGATCACGCCCCCTACTGGATCACGATCCAGCTCCTGAAAGCTTCCCCTGCTCCTTCTTGGCGGCTAAACCCGTTCTGGCTGACTGCCCTGCAGGACCAGGAAGACATCCCCACGGAATTGCAATACTACTTTACGGCCAACGGGGGCTCTGCCACGTATGATGTGGTGTGGGAAATGTTTAAGCTCCACGCTCGCTCCCTGCTTTCCACGCGTATCAACAGGCTTAAACGGTCATCAACACTTATTTTCCAGCAGGCGGCAGACCACCTACAGGTGCTGGAGGAGGCGTTTCATCGAGACCCCTCTCCCAGCACGGCTAATAATCTCAGGATCCAGGCGCGACAGGTCTCCCAATTACACATAGAGAAGGCTAAACAACGAATCTTTTTCTGTAAACAGAGGGTGTTTGAGTATGGAGAGAGATCGGGCAAACTGCTCGCGTATCTCGCCCATCTGGATTTGCGTCCCCCTGTGGTGGTGTCCTTGACCGACCCACAGGGGAGCGACATCACCGATCCACAACTGGTGGCAGAGGAATTTGGGAGATTCTACCGTACACTCTACACTTCCCGGGTCACCCACACTCCCCAAGATACCAGGGACTATTTAGCGGGAGTTCAATTCCCTAGACTGACCGACGACCAGCTTGAAATCTTGGAAGCCCCTATTACTGAGGAGGACATTTCCGAGGCTATCTCCTGTTTGGCCTCATCTAAGGCCCCAGGATCGGATGGTCTACCTCTAGAATTCTATGCCCCCTATTCTGAAATTCTAACCCCTAAGCTTAAAGATCTGTATAAATCCATATTTGATACAGGAGTTCTACCCCCCTCTATGAGAGAGGCCCAAATTATCGTAATTCCCAAACCCGGTAAGGACCCTAAATACCCGGAGTCATATAGGCCTATTTCCTTGTTACAGGTAGACATTAAAATATTAGCTAAGATTCTAGCCTCCCGCCTTAATCAGGTTATTTTGTCATTGATTCACCCTGACCAAACAGGCTTTATGCCGGGGAAGAACACTGCTATGAATATTCGCCGCCTATTTATGAATATTCAGGGGTCCCACGATGAAATTGGCTCGAGGGTCGTGGTGGCGCTGGATGCCGCCAAGGCCTTTGACTCCGTGGAGTGGAACTACCTGTGGGAGTGCCTGTCAAGGTTTGGATTTGGCCCCAGCTTTATTCGCTGGGTCCAACTCCTCTATCAGTCCCCAAGGGCCAGAGTATTTGTGAACGGTTGGCTTTCCGACCAGTTCCCGCTGGAGAGAGGGACCCGAAAAGGCTGTCCCCTTTCCCCCATGCTGTACGCATTGGCTGTGGAGCCGTTGGCCATTATGGTCCGTGCGGACACTTGCATCCGAGGCCTCAGGATGGGGAACCTGGAAGAAAAGATTGGGATGTATGCCGACGATACACTTCTGTATCTGGCGGACTCAGGTCCTTCTCTTGTAGCGGCCCTCCAGTCCATAGAACGTATGGGTGGCCATTCGGGTCTGAGTATTAATTGGTCCAAGTCCCAGATCCTCCCGATTGACCATTTCCCCCCCTCATTAACGTCCCCTCCTCTGGCTCTTCCAAGAGTCTCCCTGATCAAATACCTTGGTGTGCAGGTCACCAGATCACTCTCAGAATACAAACTACTGAATATTGAACCCCTGTATGCCCTGATCAAGACCAAGACGCAAACTTGGGCCAGACTACCGTTGGGTGTTATGGGTCGCATCAGTTTAGTTAAGATGATACTCCTTCCGAAAATACTCTATTTGGTCTGGCATGCTCCCCTCTATATACCACAAAAATTTTTCAAAGTAATTGAATCCATTCTGAATTCATTTATATTGGGTCATGGCAGACACAAATTATCTTGGAGAATTCTGAAGAACCCTGTGACATTGGGAGGAGCTGCTCTCCCAGACTTTCAGGACTATTATCTTGCCTCCCAACTGTCCCACTTCTATTACTTTGACAAACACGAGCTACCAAGATACCAGACATTGCTCTGTGAGCATCCTGATGACTCAGCCCATACCCCACTCCAGTCAGTCCTTAGAGCCCCATCGACAAGACGCCCCCCCAACACAAAGCAGACATGCTGACTCACCACCGGAGGGTATGGCGGATGGCACTACAAAAAATTGGAACCCCACAGGTACACTCTCATACCCCTCTCTGGTTCAATACATGTTTGCCAGAATTATTGTCCATTCCAGACCCCGCGGTGTGGACACGCCATGGGATCCTATACTTACACCAGATTATGACCACCACAGGCCCTAAAACATTTCAAATGCTAAAGGATGAATTTTCCCTCCCCAATAGCCTTTTCTTCAGATATCTGCAACTCCGTCACGCTATACAGGCCCAGTTTTCTGGCTCTAACCCGTCCCTGGCAGTTCCCTCTATAGTGGACACAGTCACAGGTAATGAGCCTGCCAAACTCATCTCCATCTTATACTCCGCCATTCGTCTCCCTAGCACCACAGCATTGGCCTATGCTGCCAAGACCAAATGGGAGGTGGATGTTGGACTAGTGGAGGATGAGGATTGGGATGAGATCTTGGAAGACGTAAAAAAAGTCTCCCCCAAACTATCAGACCGCCTCACACAGTTGTACATCATACACAGAACGTACCTGACCCCTCAGAGAATAGCACGTTTTAAACCCACGTACAATCCAGGATGCCGCCTCTGCAACCATACCCCGGGCTCCTTCTACCACCTCATTTGGTCCTGCCCTATTATCCAGACATACTGGACACAGGTGATACGTTTCCTGCACGACCAGATGGGCTCCCCTGCTACCCTTGACCCAAAGATGTGCCTACTTGGCCTGTTGCCAGAATTAGATGCTGACAAACCCCTGCGTACCTTTCTACATGAGACGCTGTTCTTGGCGAGAAAAGTAGTGGCCCGAAATTGGATGCAGGCTCTGCCCCCTACAATCCAGTGCTGGAAAAAGGCAGTTAACGATGCTCTCCCGTATAAAAAACTGATTTATGTTCATAGAGGGTGTCCCCTAAAGTATGAGAGGGTCTGGGACAGATGGTTGGCGGATGGTGAAACGTGTACCTGACATGTTGATTCCTCATCTTTGCTGTGTGCCGGCTCCTCTCCCACTGGTGTCTATCTTTATGTCACACAGATGTTTCACTATGTTCATGTATGTACTACTGCTTTGGCCATACTGGCTTTTACTGATGTATGTACCATGCATATACTTCTCAATAAAGTTGTTTTTTTTCAAATTAAAAAAAAAAAGAATTAGGTGTGTCACAGCCAAGTACTTGCGGGCAATCTGCTATCGGTACACCGACGTCCGATTGTACCAGGCAAATTTCCCTGCCCCAGCTGCTGCACCGCCGAAAGAAGTTCACTCCCAGCCATCCACATGCCCAGCGGTTGAATGCTAGCTTGGCTAAATTGCTAGCACTTCAACTGCTGCCTTTTCAGTTGGTAGAATCTGCCCCCTTCCGTGAGTTTGTGGAATGTGCAGTTCCTCAGTGGCAGGTTCCCAAACGCCACTTTTTCTCACGGAAGGCGATTCCAGCTCTCTACCGGCATGTGGAAGGCAATGTCTTGGCCTCGCTGGACACAGCGGTCAGCGGTAAGGTACATATTACCGCTGACTCATGGTCCAGCAGGCATGGACAGGGATGTTACCTATCTTTCACGGCGCATTGGGTGACTCTGCTGGCAGCTGGGAAGGATGCAGGACAAGGTGCAGTAGTGTTGGAGGTTCTTCTACCACCACGCCTCCAAAATGTTACTACTGGTGATTCTGACAAACCTCTCTCCTCCACCCCCTCCTCTTCTTCCTCCATGGCCTCTTCCTGTGCTGATTTGTCCTCGGAACCAGCGGTGTTCCATAGGCGTTCAAGGGGCTACGCCAGTACGCAGGCAAAAATATGCCATGCGGTTCTTAAGCTGGTGTGCTTAAGGGACAGGAGATTCTGTCAGCTCTGCAGGGGCAGGCTCAGAGGTGGTTGACACCACGCCAGCTTAAGCCAGGAAAGGTGGTTTCCGACAATGGCACCAACCTCCTCTCCGCCCTCCGACAGGGACAACTGACCCATGTGCCCTGTTTGGCTCATGTCCTTAACTTGGTGGTGCAGCGGTTCTTGGGCAGGTACCCGGGCTTACAGGAGGTCTTTAAGCAGGCCAGGAAACTCTGTGGGCATTTCCGCCAGTCATATAATGCCAGTGCTCGGCTGGCTGAGCTGCAAAAGGATTACAACCTGCCCAAGAACTGCCTAATCTGTGACATGCCCACCAGGTGGAACTCTACGTTGGCCATGCTGCAGCGGCTGCACACGCTGCAGAGGGCCATCAATGAGTATCTGTTGCAATATGGCACCAGGACAGGGTCAGGGGAGCTTGGATTTTTCTCCCCACGCCAGTGGGCCATAAATCAGGGATGCATGCACTGTCCTGGCACCATTTGAGGAGGCCACGAGGATGGTGAGCAGTGACAGTGCATGCATCAGTGACACTGTTCCTCTTGTCCACCTGTTGGAGCACACGCTGCGTGGAATAATGGACAGGGCACTTGAGGCAGAACAGAGGCAGGAAGAGCAGGACTTCCTTACCTCTCAAGGCCCCCTTTATCCAGACAGTGTTCCTGCTGGCCCAGCTATCACACAGGAAGAGGACGAGGAGGAGGAGGAGGAGGAGGATTGTGTCAGCATGGAGGTGGAGACTAGCACTCAGCATCAGCAGCAGTCTTCAAGGGATCAATTACAGTCCCAAGACACCCATGGACTTGTACCTGGCTGGGAGGAGGTGGCTGCGGATCATGTCGTCCTCAGTGACCCAGAGGACTCCGCACCAAATGCCTCAGCAAACCTACGCTGCATGGCCTCCCTGATCCTGCAAAGCCTGCGTAAGGATCCTCGTATTCGTGCGATCAAGGAGAGGGATCATTACTGGCTGGCAACCCTCCTTGATCCAGGTTACAAGGGTAAGGTTGCGGACCTTATCTTGCCATTGCAGAGGGAGCAGAGGATGAGGCATCTTCGGGAGGCCTTGCAGAAAGGTCTGTGCAATGCGTTCCCAGAGACTGGGAGGTTACAAATTCCTGGTCCTGGACAACGTGTTACTAAGGCTTCGGTCAGTCAAAGAAGGAGCGATGGAGAAGGTGGCCGTCTGACCAATGCGTTCAGACAATTTTTTAGTCCGCAGCCCCAAGGTATGATCGGTTCCAGCAACCATCGCCAGCGTCTGGTTTACATGGTACAGGAATACCTAGGGGCAAAATCGGACTTGGACACCTTTCCCACCGAAAATCCTCTGGCTTACTGGGTCTTGAGGATGGATCACTGGCCAGAGCTTGCACAGTATGCAATTGAGCTACTGGCCTGTCCTGCATCCAGCGTTCTTTCAGAACGCACATTCAGTGCTGCTGGAGGATTTGTCACGGATCACAGGGTGCGCCTGTCAACCAACTCGGTCGATCGACTGACCTTCATAAAAATGAATCAGTCTTGGATCACCACCAGGAACCAAGCACCTGATGCTGATGTAACAGAATAATTTTCTTTGAAATGTCAGATCCCTTCAAGACTGCCTATGCTGAAGCAGAGTGACTATCCTGTTATGCTGAGTGACTATCCTCTTCCTCCTCAATAATCATGCTGATAGCTTGAAAGAACATTTTTGGCTCTGGGCACCGCCACCAGTGGCTAAGGCCCAATTTTTCAGCCCCTGTTTAACAGGGGCGTGTATTTACAATTTTTGATGCAATGCTTTGCAGCAGGGCTCATTGCTGCGCTCCAAGTACCGTATCTGTGAGGTGTTGCAGTGTTGTGGCACCAGCACCAGTGCCTAAGGCCCAATTTTTCAGCCCCTGTTTAACAGGGGCATGTAATTACAATTCTTGATCTAATACTTTGCAACAGGGCTCATTGCTGCGCTCTAAGTACAGTATCTGTGAGGGGTTGCAGTGTTGTGGCATCAGCACCAGTGCCAATTTTTCTGCCCCTGTTCAACAGGGGCATGTAATTACAATTCTTGATCTAATATTTCACAGCTGGGCCCATTCCTGTGCCCGCCAAGAGTAACTGTGAGGACTTATAGTCTTGTGGCACCAGCACCACTGCCACCACCAAAGGCCCAATTTTTCTGCCCCTGTTCAACAGGGGCATGTAATTACAATTCTTGATCTAATATTTCACAGCTGGGACCATTCCTGTGCCCACCAAGAGTAACTGTGAGGACTTACAGTCTTGTGGCACCAGCACCACCGCCACCACCAAAGGCCCAATTTTTCTGCCCTTGTTCAACAGGGGCATGCAATTACAATTCTTGATCTAATAATTCACAGCAGGGCCCATTAATGCGCCCACCAAGAGTAACTGTGAGGGCTTACAGTGTTGTGGCACCAGCACCACCACCAAAGGCCCAATTTTTCCTACCACTGTTCAACAATGGCATGTAATTACAATTCCTGATATAATAGTTCACAGCATGGTGTTCCAGCGCCCACCAAGAGTAACTGTGAGGGCTTACAGTGTTGTGGCAACACCAACACCTAACGGGCAAATTTCTGCAGAGTATATACGGCAGGCCCCTACTTTCAAACATCCAACTTACAAACGACTCCTACTTAGAAATGGAAGGAGACAACAGGAAGTGAGAGGAAATTCTCCCCCTAGGAAGGGAAATTCTCTCCTGTAAGAGTTAATATGGGAAAAAGGTGTCTCCTCTCCACTGATGCTTTATCACCAATCCTTGTTTCAATAAAAACCCCAAATTTTCAAAAAACATTTGTCATTGGGACGGAAAGTGAGGTGAAATGTTCTGAACAGGTGCACAGACAGCAAAACAAATGTTACAGGGGTGATAACCCTTCCCTATGTTTTCCAAAAAGCTTAAAAATAGATTTTTTGGGCTGGAGCTACATTTAAAAAATTTACCTGTTCCAAATTATAAACAGATTCTACTTTAGAACAAACCTGTCTTGTTTGCACCGCCTGTATACTGCTGTTCAGAGTATATAGGGCCTTTTTTAAATTTGGGTGCAGGGTTCCCCTTAATATTATCAGTACAAGACCCAAAGGGGCTGGTAGTGGGCTGGGGGTGGGGGGGGGGGTGGGGGTACCCATGCCATTTTTCTCAATGATTTTCATCCATATTGCCGGGACCAGACATTACATTAAAGCCGCAAGCAGTTTTAAATGACTTTTTTTTTCCTTTAGAAATGTAATTTTGTGCAGGGACAGTTCTAAACACGGTAAACACGTGCCACTTCACAGGCATACTTTAGACACCCCCAGGTACGATATTTAAAGGAATATTTCACTTGTTTTTTTCACTTTATGCCTCATTAAAATCACTGCTCCCGAAAAAACGTCCATTTTTTGCATTGATACATGTCCCCTGGGGCAGGACCCGGGTCCCCAGACCCTTTTTAGGACAATAACATGCATATTAGCCGTTATAACTAGCACTTTAGATTTCGAACGTTCGCGTCCATTGTATTTAATAGGGTTCTAAAGTTTTTTTTTATATTTATTGAGTTTTCACAATAACAAGATAAATACAGACATAGAGCACAGAGCTGGGGAGCCTTGAACCACAGACTCTGTATGCTATGCAGACATATGACATAAACAAGGGCCCAACAGGGGCAGGAAGGGAGGAAAAAAAAGGGGGGAGGAAAGAAAGGGGGATGGAGAAGAAGGGTAGGGGGGCAAATTTATCTGTAATCAGTAAAATGACAGCATTACAAAGTGACAAAACAATATGATGTGAAACCCTTAGGAGTGGAAGCAGGAACCCCTTGTTTTTAATGGGAATAGAGTTGGGCCATACACAGGGGGTTCAGCAAAACTGACATTTATAAAGAAAGAAAAATGACGAGAAGGGAGGGAAAAACCAAAGGGGTGGGGGGGGGCAGGGAAAAGAAAGGGGGGTGGAGAAGGAGGGTAGGGGGGCAAATGTATCCGTAATCAGTAAACAAAGTGACGTATCAATGCAATATTTTTTTTAAAGATCCATTTTACAGGAGCAGTGATTTTAATGATGCTTAAAGGGAAACAATAAAAATGAAAAATTCCTTTAAATATAGTGCCTGGGGGTCCCCTTAGTCTGCCTGTAAAGTGGTGCATCTGTACCATGTATAGAACCTGCTTCAGCAAAACTGACATTTATAAATGTAGCGGGTACTTGAATTTAAGGGAGGCATCTGGGTGGTAGTGTAACCCAGATGCACAGATTTCTAGGGTATCCGAGACCCTTTTTTGATTCTTGGAGGACTCTGGTGGTGTGAGATTCCTTGCGGCCCACAGGTGGCACTGTTGCCCTGGGCCAGGGGCTGAACTCACACTGCAAGACTGTACCTTTTTGTCCTCCCCTGGAGCTGGTACAGCGGGGCTGGGAACCCGCTGTGACGCAAAGGGAGAAGGGATGAAAGGGGCGGACGCCCTTACCACGGGGTTCAGAGTTCAGAGTTGGAGGACGCGGCCGCACCCAGGCACCTTCGGCCTGGGTGCTGGCGTTCCAGTGTTCCGGGCCAAGGTGCCCTTGACCTGGCCGGAGCGAGGATGGAGTCCATCCCAGGCACCTTTAGCCTGGGGTGAGGTACTATGGCGGAGGCCTGGGGCTCAGTACCTTCGACTGAGTTCCGCAAGGGTGGAGGAATCCGACGGGGGCCCTAATTCCTTGGGTGCCCGTGTCTGAGTTCGTGAGGACTGGTGTGCGGAACTTCTCTGGAGAGTCCGGCGCAGCATCGCTGGTGACAGAGAGGCCTCCTGTTTCTCCCTTGGACGGATCTCCTTTCCCTGACAGGGGCCATGCTAGCGAAGGTAATTCACGTTCTACCTCACATGGTCAGTGGCAGTGACTATCCGCCACTGGTGATATCACAGTGGTTAGCATCAGAAGGGAAAGGATTGTGCCTCGATCTGTTCCCCATTATTTCTCAGTAGAAGAAACTGTTTATTGTTTGGCAAGAAGAATAAAACTGAGTTTGACCTATTCACTGTGTGGAACTCTGGTTACTAGGAGCAAAGGAGTCAGGAACGAAGTACTGGACTTGACTCTAGGACACCTGCACAGGGCCCAATCTTCTGGCCTTCACCTCTTAGTTATGGAGGACATGGGCCGTGGTGTATCTCATCTCTCCCTCCCAGAGACCCCTAGACAACAGCCGCATAACCGATAAAGCAAGAGAGAGAGAGAGGTCGCTACATAAAGAAAAAAAATGACATTTAAATTGCCGGCAATACAATAACAATATCCTTGGGTCTGGCATGGATTTTAAGGGGAACCATTGCGGGCAGAGCGTCTTTTTTCTGTTTTTGGGTCCGGAGGTGGCAGTGGGCATCATGACTGATAATGGATCTACATCGGGGGACATTGTTTTTTATTTTTAACAAATCAATTGTCAAAAACTGTGTCTGTGTTTTTATTTATTTTTGACACTTTTGTTTGGTGAATGGGTAGGGGTACAATGTATCTCATACTCATTCACATGGATTAATAGATCTGGGGGCCCCCTTGTTAAAGGGACTTCCAGATTCCGATAAGCCCCCTGCCCGCAGACCTCCAAAACCACAGCCTGGGGGGGTACTTTGCCTCAAAGCACCTTGTCCCCATGTTGATGGGGACAAGGTGCTTTGTGGCAAAGCACCCCCCCATGTTGAGGGCATGTGGCCTGGTATGATTCAAGAGGTGAGGGGTGCTCGATTGTCCCACCCTTTCCTGGCCTGACAGGCTACATACTCGGACAAGGGTCTGGTAGGGATTTCGGGGAGACGCCACTCCATTTTTTACAAATTTTGGCATGGGGTTCCCCTTAAAATCCATACCAGACGCAAAGGGCCTGGTATGGATTGGGGGTGACCCCCACCCCAGTTTAAAAAAAAATTATATTCCTGCCAATCAGTTTTTTTTTTTACATTCAGCTGTCAGCGGGGAAGCCTGTTGACAGCTAATGACTCATCCATTGTTAAGGATGCCGTGGCCAGCTTCCTGGCCCGCTCCTTTACAACCAGCTATTCACTGTGCCCTTATTGGGCAAAGCTTTGCCCAATTAGGGATTAGAATGCATTGTGCAGCGAACATCCGGCCGAGTGCCCCGCAAATTCGGGTGTTCGCCGAACGGGCGAACAAGCGATGTTCGGGCCAAGCTTTTGCTTGGCTTTAAAGCGGAGTTCCACCCAAAATAACATCCATATATGATTACACTCCTTACACTACAAACATGTACAGTAGCCACTTTTTTTTTTTTTTCTGTACATACCGTTCTATTGTCATTTCAATTCCGGCTTCCGGGTACTCACTCCCGCGGGAGTAGGCGTTTCTATTCTCCCGCAATGTAATCTGGGAGTTCGCCCAGATGTGACATGTCCTGCAGAAAAAGTTCCCCCCCTGTACTGCGCATGCGCGGCACGAACCTCAACTGAGTTTCCGAAAGTAGCCGAACATGTAGAGCTGCGAGTCGGCTCTACACGGCGCCTGCGCAGTCAGCTCTACATGGCTCCTAGTCATTGCGCAGGCGCAGTGTAGAGCTAACTCGCAGCTCTACATGTTCGGCTACTTTCGGAAACTCTGTTGATGTTCGTGCCGCGCATGCGCAGTACAGGGGGGGGAACCTTATCCGCCGGGGAACTTTTTCTGCAGAACACCGTCCACCGCTACCAGGAAGTCAGTGCTTGTGGGCTTCACAATGCTCACAAGCAAAATGGAAAATTCTGACGGCTGATTTTAAAAGTGCATCTTTTGCCAGAAAAAAGACAGGGGAGGTTAAAAATCACCAAACACATGAGTACTAATTGGTGATCTAAAAATACTTTGCATGCAAGCTAAAAAAAAAGAAAGATTTGCCGCGGAACCTCCGCTTTAACTGTTCACCCAACTTTAAACGTGAACTGTTAGACAGGGTCAGTTTGGTTTTGTTGCAGGCTCGTTGGTAATGGAGCTGGAAATTTTTGTGTGTTTTTGATGTGCATTGTCCTGAGTTATAGATTGGGCAGGTTGCCATTTGTTTGTACATGTGGTAAATCAGAGATCGTATGGTCATGGATATCAGTTAGCAGCCAGGCATGGGTATAAAAGAAGAACTTCAATGCCTCACTTAGGCACCCACCTCCACCACTGCTCCTTCTCTCACCGACCCAATGATCTAAGTAACTTTGGTCATGAAAAGGGATCCTGTCACTCTCTGCAAAGGATATTAAGAGGTCTCTGCATAGCAACTTTTCCATGTGGTGCCATTTTTATCCGTCTCTGATGGTAGGATGGTTCCAGGCATTTTCCCCTATGTAACATTGAAACAAAAGGATGGCCAACCAGTAATGGTCCCTCTTTGTGATGATCAGAATCCAGCGGTCTTTGTGCAGGCACTGCAGTATAAGTGAGCCCATCTGCCAAAATTTTTGGTGGCAGATGAACCTGAGTCCTTAGCGTTGTTGATGACAACAGTGTCCTCAACTATCTAAACCCACCCCCGTTACACTTCCTGTGTTTGGGAGAGGAGAAAGGTACCTCCCCATGTTGTCCTCTATCTTACCACTAGAACCCCAACCCTCCTTCTTCTGCACCTCCTGTAAATGGTGCTGCTTTACAAGGAAATAGTTAAGAAGGATAAAGTGGGTTCTGAGACAACAGAAAGTTCTCCTCCCTTTTTCCTGCTTTGCTTCCAGGTCTATTACACCATGCAGTGTTTGCTCAGACAGAAACACCAATATGCAACCTGAATGAGGAGTCGCCGATGTGGTGAAAAAGAGCAGGTTCCCAGGACCTGTTCTTGTCTTGTAATCCAGCAAATACTAATTTAATACAAGTGCAACAGTAGGAGCAGGGTCAAAGTTCCAGGGTGTGGGAATATTGCATGAATTCAAGCGAGGTGAACACTGGCTGGGTATGACCACCTGAAGTGGCTGCACACTCTACTTGCTTGCTGCAGAAGATCATGGAATACAGGCTACCTACCTAGGAACTGCTGCACGATCAGGTTAAGGATGTTGCACATTAAGGCACACGTGTGAACATTCCCTGCCAAAGGGCAGACAGCAGGTTGGTGCCATTGCCACACACAATCTTTACTGGCACAAGATTGTGTAGGGACAGCCACCTCCTAGCTTTGCCCTGAGGAGTGGACATATTTTCTGCCTCAGTGTGGCTCCTGTCCCATAGGCATATCAGTTGCAAAACAGCAAGGGGAAATTGTGCCTGGGCTGTTGCATAGGCTCTTGGTGGCTTGGGGGAATGGGGGTTCTGATGATTTACCAGATGAGGTCATTGAGAAGGAGGGGGTAGAGATGACTGAGCTGTCCCTGTCATTAATTGGCAAGGCCATCAGAAAATGTACCTGGTACACCATGAAAGAAATGTAAAGTCCCTGCCAATGTCTGTGGTCATGTGGACCCTGCTTCTAACTATATTCTCCAGTGACATGGAGACATTAGCTTCCGCATTCTGGTGGAGGGCAGAGATGGGCCCCAACGTTGTTGAAGGGGGCAGATTCCATCAGCTGGAATGGGATCAGCTATAAAGCAAGCAATTTGGCCAAGATGGTATTGAGATGCTGTGCATGGGGGTGACTGTGAAAATACTTTTTCTTGTGCTTCACAATTGAGGAGGAGTCAAGGAATTGGAGATGGCAGAATAGGTTTAGGAGACTCACAGTAAAGTTGAAGCCTATTCTTGGCTCGATTGCGTGTAGCCCCAAGCTGACCCTCTTTTCCTCCTGATGTGCTGTAAGGTAGGCCTCTCAAACCCCTTTGCAAGGCTTCCATTTCTACAACGTGAGACTGCAAATGTTTCAAATAATGCACATGGATATTTTTGTGTAGTGGGGAGAGGGTGGAAAGGAAGGAGCAAGAAGAATGAGTAGTGAAGACCATTTGCGACTGGTATCATGCATGCGGTGCTACCACAGGGCTTTGTCATGTGTCTCCTCATGTATGGGGTACTGAAATTACTGGTAGATTTACCACATACTCTGCAGGTATGAATCAAATAAAGTGATCTCGCGCTGTGTGTTATAATAACCAAAAACTAAAATAATCAAAACTGTAAAAAAGTCCTCAATGCTACAAGAAAATGTCCAAACATTCCAATCCGTGCTGGATGGGTGTATGAAATGCACTACGTAGATGAAAAGGTGACGTATAGTCCCTCAGGATCAGTATATAATGCAAAACAATATCTTCACATCAATGGATGAAACTGAATTCTATCAGCAACAAAAATATCCAAAGCCCGGTCTCTCAGAGCTCTCACCTCATTAGATGTTTAAACTTGCATAGATAAGATGTTTCGACCTCTGGCAAAGTGGTCCCCCAGCCTTCTCTCAAAGTATCTCCACCTCCGGTATATCTGCAGTCATTAGCCTTCACTAGTCCTTATTAGTGATGAGCCGAACACCCCCGGGTTCGGTTCGCACCAGAACCCGCGAACGGACCGAAAGTTCGCACGAACATTAGAACCCTATTAAATACAACGGATGCGAACGTTCGGATTCTAAAGTGCTAATTATAACGACTATTATCCATGTTATTGTCCGAAACAGAGTTTGGGAACCCGGCTTCTGCACCAGGGGACATGTATCAATGCAAAAAAAAGTTTTAAAAACGGACGTTTTCCGGAAGCAGTCATTTTAATGATGCATAAAGTGAAAAAAAAAAGTCAAATATTCCTTTAAATATTGTACGTGGGGGGTGTCTAAAGTATGCCTGTGAAGTGCCACGTGTTTCCCGTGTTTAGAACTGTCCCTGCACAAAATAACATTTCTAAAGGGAAAAAAGTCATTTAAAACTGCATACGGCTTTAATGCAATGTGTGGTCCCGGTAATATGGATGAAAATCTTTAGGAAAAATGGCATAGCTACCCCATCAACCCCCCCCCCCCAGCCCATTACCAGCCCCTTTGGGTCTTGTATGGATATTAAGGGGAACCCTGCACACAAAATAAAAAAGGACCTATATACTCTGAACAGCCGTATACAGGCGGTGCATACAAGACAGGGACTGTAGGTTTGTTCTTATGTAGAATCTGTTTATAATTTTGAACAGCTGCATTGTTTAAGTGGAGATCCATGGCAAATTCCTTTTTTTTAGTTTTTGTAAAACATAGGGAACGGTTATCACCCCTGTCACATTTTTTTTGCTGTCTGTGCCCCTGTTCAGAACATTTCACCTCACTTTGCGTCCCAATGACAACTGTTTTTGAAATGTGGTGTTTTTATTGAAACAAGGATTGGTGATAAAGCATTAGTAGAGAGGAGACACCTTTCTCCCATATTAATTCTTACAGGAGAGAATTTTCCTTCCAAGGGGTAGATTTCCTCTCACTTCCTGTTGTCTTCTTCCGTTTGCAAGTAGTAGTCGTTTGTAAGTTGGATGTTTGAAAGTAGGGACCTGCCGTATATACTCTGCAGAAATTGGCCCCTTAGGTGTTGGTGTTGGCACAACACTGTAAGCACTCACAGTTACTCTTGGTGGGTGCTGGAACGCCCTGCTGTCAACTATTATATCAGGAATTGTAATAACATATAATTGTTGATCAGTGGTAGTAAAAATTGGGCCTTTGATGGTGGTGCTGGTGCCCCAACACTGTAAGGCCTGACAGTTACTCTTGGTGGGCGCAGCAATGGGCCCTGCTGTGAATTATTAGATCAAGAATTGTAATTGCATGCCCCTGTTGAACAAGGGCTGAAAAATTAGGCCTTTGGTGGTGGTGGTGGTGGTGATGGTGGTGCTGGTGCCACAACACTGTAAGGCCTGACAGTTACTCTTGGTGGGCGCAGCAATGGGCCCTGCTGTGAATTATTAGATCAAGAATTGTAATTGCATGCCCCTGTTGAACAGGGGCTGAAAAATTAGGCCTTTGGTGGTGGTGGTGGTGATGGTGGTGCTGGTGCCACAACACTGTAAGGCCTGACAGTTACTCTTGGTGGGCGCAGCAATGGTCCCTGCTGTGAATTATTAGATCAATAATTATAATTGCATGCCCCTGTTGAACAGGGGCTTAAAAATTGTGCCTTTGGTGGTGGTGGTGGTGGTGATGGTGGTGCTGGTGCCACAACACTGTAAGGCCTGACAGTTACTCTTGGTGGGCGCAGCAATGGGCCCTGCTGTGAATTATTAGATCAATAATTATAATTGCATGCCCCTGTTGAACAGGGGCTGAAAAATTGGGCCTTAGGCACTGGTGGCACAACACTGCAACCCCTCACAGATACTGTACTTGGAGCACAGCAATGAGGCCTGTTGCAAAGTATTGCATCAAAAATTTTAATTACACGCCCCTGTTAAACAGGAGCTGAAAAATTGGGCCTTAGCCACTGGTGGCGTCACCCATAAACCAAAATGATCTTCCAAGCTATCATCGTTAATCGTATCATTGAGGAGGAGGAGGAGGATAGCCAGTCAACATAACAGCACAGGCACTCAGCATCAGCATCAGTCTTGAAGGGATGTGACATTTTAAAATCAATTAGTCTGTTACAGTGCCTTGCGAAAGTATTCAGCCCCCTTGAACTTTTCATCATTTTGCCACATTTCAGGCTTCAAACATAAAGATATAAAATTGAATTTTTTTGTGAAGAATCACCAACAAGTGGGACACAATTGTGAAGTGGAACAAAATCTATTGGATATTTTAAACTTTTTTAGCAAATAAAAAACTGATAAGTGGTGCGTGCAAAATTATTCGGCCCCTTTACTTTCAGTGCAGCAAACTCACTCCAGAAGTTCAGCGAGGATCTCTTAATGATCCAATGTTGTCCTAAATGACTGATGGTGATAAATAGAATCCACCTGTGTGTAATCAAGTCTCTGTATAAATGCACTGCTCTGTGATAGTCTCAGGGTTCTGTTGAAAGCGCAGAGAGCATCATGAAGACCAAGGAACACACCAGGCAGGTCCGTAATACTGTTGTGGAGAAGTTTAAAGCCAGATTTGGATACAAAAAGATTTCCCAAGCTTTAAACATCCCAAGGAGCACTGTGCAAGCGATCATTTTGAAATGGAAGGAGTATCAGACCACTGCAAATCTACCAAGACCTGGCTGTCCCTCTAAACTTTCAGCTCAGACAAGGAGAAGACTGATCTGAGATGCAGCCAAGAGGCCCATGATCACTCTGGATGAACTGCAGAGAACTACAGCTGAGGTGGGAGAGTCTGTCCACAGGACAACAATCAGTCGTACACTGCACAAATCTGCCCTTTATGGAAGAGTGGCAAGAAGAAAGCCATTTCTCAAAGATATCCATAAAAAGTCTTGTCTAAAGTTTGCCACAAGCCACCTGGGAGACACACCAAACATGTGGAAGAAGGTGCTCTGGTCCGATGAAACCAAAATCAAACTTTTTGGCCACAATGCAAAACGATATGTTTGGCGTAAAGGAAACACAGCTCATCACCCTCAACACACCATCCCCACTGTCAAACATGGTGGTGGCAGCATCATGGTTTGGGCCTGCTTTTCTTCAGCAGGGACAGGGAAGATGGTTAAAATTGAGGGGAAGATGGATGCAGCCAAATACAGGACCATTCTGGATGAAAACCTGTTGGAGTCTGCAAAAGACCTGAGACTGGGACGGAGATTTATCTTCCAACAAGACAATGATCCCAAACATACAGCAAAATCTACAAAGGAATGGTTCACAAATAAACGTATCCAGGTGTTAGAATGGCCAAGTCAAAGTCCAGACCTGAATCCAATCGAGAATCTGTGGAAAGAGCTGAAAACTTCTGTTCACAAACGCTCTCCATCCAACCTCACTGAGCTTGAGCTGTTTTGCAAGGAAGAACGGGCAAGAATTTCAGTCTCTCGATGTGCAAAACTGATAGAGACATACCCCAAGCGACTTGCAGCTGTAATCGCAGCAAAAGGTGGCTCTACAAAGTATTAACGCAAGGGGGCCGAATAATTTTGCACGCCCCACTTTTCATTTTTTTCTTAGTTAAAAAAGTTTCAAAAAAACAATAGATTTTGTTCCACTTCACAATTGTGTCCCACTTGTTGGTGATTCTTCACAAAAAATTAAAATTTTATATCTTTATGTTTGAAGCCTGAAATGTGGCAAAAGGATGAAAAGTTCAAGGGGGCCGAATACTTTCGCAAGGCACTGTATATCAGCATCTGGTGTGTGGTAGCTGGTGGTGATCCAAGACTGGTTCATCTTGATGAAAGTCAGTCGATCAACCGAGTCGGTGGACAGGCGCACCCTGTGATCCGTGACAAATCCTCCAGCAGCACTGAATGTGCGTTCTGATAGAACGCTGGATGCAGGACAGGCCAGTAGCTCAATTGCATACTGTGCAAGCTCTGGCCAGTGATCCATCCTCAAGACCCAGTAAGCCAGAGGATTTTCGGTGGGGAAGGTGTCCAAGTCTGACCTTGCCCCTAGGTATTCCTGCACCATGTATATCAGACGCTGGCGATGGTTGCTGGAACCGATCATACTTTGGGGCTGCGGACTAAAGAATTGTCTGAACGCATCGGTCAGACGGCCACCTTCCCCACCGCTCCTTCTTTGACTGCCCAAAGCCTCAGCAACTCATTGTCCAGGACCAGGAGTTTGTAACCTCCCAGTCTCTGGGAACGCGTTGCACAGACCTTTCTGCAAGGCCTCCCGGAGTTGTCTCATCCTCTGCTCCCTCTGCGACGGTACGATAAGGTCCGCAACCTTACCCTTGTACCGTGGATCAAGGAGAGTGGCCAGCCAGTAATGGTCCCTCTCCTTGATCCGAAGAATACGAGGATCGTTCCGCAGACTTTGCAGGATCAGGGAGGCCATGCAGCGTAGGTTAGCTGAGGCATTCAGTCCGGAGTCCTCTGGGTCACTAAGGACGACATGATCCACAGCCACCTCCTCCCAGCCACGTACAAGTCCACTGGTTTCTTGGGACTGTAAATCATCCCTAAAAGACTGCTGCTGATGATGCTGAGTGCCAGCCTCCACCTCCATGCTGACACAATCCTCCTCCTCCTCCTCCTCCTCTTCCTGTGCGATGGGTGGGACAGAAGGAACACTGTCTGGGTAAAGGGGGCCTTGAGAGGCAAGGAAGTCCTCCTCTTCCTGCCTCTGTTCTGCCTCAAGTGCCCTGTCCATTATTCCACGCAGCGTGTGCTCCAACAGGTGGACAAGAGGTACAGTGTCACTGATGCATGCACTGTCACTGCTCACCATCCTCGTGGCCTCCTCAAATGGTGCCAGGACAGTGCATGCATCCCTGATCATGCCCCACTGGCGTGGTGAAAAAAACCCGAGCTCCCCTGACCCTGTCCTGGTGCCATAGTCGCACAGGTACTCATTGATGGCCCTCTGCTGCGTGTGCAGCCGCTGCAGCATGGCCAACGTTGAGTTCCACCTGGTGGGCATGTCACATATAAGGCGGTTCTTGGGCAGGTTCAACTCCTTTTGAAGCTCAGCCAGGTGAGCACTGGCATTATAAGATCTGCGGAAATGCACACAGACTTTCCTGGCCTGCCTCAGGACATCCTGTAAGCCCGGGTACCTGCCCAAGAACCGCTGCACCACCAGGTTAAGGACGTGAGCCATACAGGGCACATGGGTCAGTTGTCCCTGTCGGAGGGCGGAGAGGAGGTTGGTGCCATTGTCGCAAACCACCATTCCTGGCTTAAGCTGGCGTGGCGTCAACCACCTCTCGGCCTGCCCCTGCAGAGCAGACAGGACCTCTGCCCCAGTGTGGCTCCTGTCCCCCAAACACACCAGCGCAAGCACGGCATGGCATCTTTTTGCCTGCGTACTTGCGTAGCCCCTTGAATGCCTACGGAGCACCGCTGGTTCCAAGGACAAACCACAGGAAGAGGCCATGGAGGAAGAAGAAGAGGAGGGGGTGGAGGAGAGAGGTGTGTCACAACCAGTAGTAGCATTTTGGAGGCGTGGCGGTGGAACAACCTCCAACACTACTGCACCTTGTCCTGCATCCTTCCCAGCTGCCAAAAGAGTGACCCAATGGGCCGTGAAAGAAAGGTAACGTCCCTGTCCATGCCTGCTGGACCATGAGTCAGCGGTAATATGCACCTTACCGCTGACCGCCCTGTCCAGCGAGGCCAAAACATTGCCTTCCACATGCCTGTAGAGAGCCGGAATAGCCTTCCGTGCGAAAAAGTGTCGTTTGGGAACCTGCCACTGAGGAACCGCACATTGCACAAACTCACGGAAGGGGGCCGAGTCTACCAACTGAAAAGGCAGCAGTTGAAGTGCTAGCAATTTAGCCAAGCTAGCATTCAACCGCTGGGCATGTGGATGGCTGGGAGTGAACTTCTTTCGACGGTCCAGCAGCTGGGGCAGGGAAATTTGCCTGCTAGAATCGGACGTTGGTGTACTGCTAGCAGAGTGCCCGCAAGTACTTGCCTGTGACACACCTAATTCTACACCTTCATTCCTCTCAGAGCAGGTTTCAGAGAGGAGTGAAGGTATAGTGGGGTTGGAGATCCCAGCTGATGCGGTGCAAGAAGAGGTCAGCTTTGTTCTTTGGTGTGGGTCTTTAAGGTAGGCTTGCCAACGAGCTGCATGGCAGGTCAACATATGTCTGATCAAGCATGTGGTGCCCAAGCGGCTGATGTTTTGGCCACGCGATATACGCTTGAGACATATGTTGCAAACAGCAGCTGTGCGATCTGATGCACTCGCCTCAAAAAAGGCCCACACCAAAGAACTTTTTGCATGACGGGCAGAGGCAGCGCCCTGCACAGGCGGAGCTCTGCGGTGTGATTCCGTCGGTGTGCTGCCCATACGCTGGCCACTGAAGGGCATCCTGCCTCGTTGGAGATGTGCCTCCTCCTCATCCTCCTCCTCCTCCTCTCTCCTATTAGGCACCCACGTGGAGTCAGTGACCTCATCATCCCCTCCCTCCTCATCACTGGAGCCAATCTGGCAATATGCTGCAGCTGCTGGAGCATGACTGCCAGATTGGTGTCCTTCTTGAGCATCCCCTCTCTCTGCTCTCACGCTGCTGCCTTCCTCTAGCTGGGTATCATCATCAGATCCTTCCAAACGCTGGGCATCCTCCTGGAGCATGTACCCAACACTGTGCTCAAACAGTTTGAGGGACTCCTCAGGAGGAGGGCATGGTGGGTCTAGGGAAGGATTGACTAATGAAGATAATGATACCAGAGAAGAGGACGCTTTGGCAGCTGCTTTGCCAGTACCCTGAGCCTGGGTGAGAGAGGATGAGGAGGATGAGGTGGGCTTGGTCATCCACTCTACCAAGTCTTCGGCATGATGTGGCTCAACATGTCCAGCTGCCGAAAACAAGGACAAGCGTGTCCCATGGCCATGTGCTGATGACAATGCACCGCGTACACGACCAGCACTGTTGCCCCCAGACACAGAGCCTGCTTGCCCTCTTTTTTTGCCTCCTGACTGTCTGCCTCTCCTTGGTTGCCTTCCAGACATTTTAATGGATGGCCTGCAGGGAGATGGGAAAAACAGCAATAAGGGCTACCTTCAGGTGTATACTGTGCAGGAGGCTTAGCAACAATGACACTGACACTGTCCCCTGCCTATCCTTCTCTGTCCCTAAACACAAGGATTGAAAATATGGTTCAGCAAAATAGTTTTAGAACAGAATAGCACACTGACACTTTCCCTCACTGTCCTACTCTGTCCCTCCCTACAAACAAGATTTAGCACAGAATAGCACACTGATAATTTCTACGAGTGTTCCTTCTCTGTCCCTAAACTCAAGGATTGAAAATATGGAACAGCAAATTTGGTTTAGAACAGAACAGCACACTGTCAGTTTCACTCACTGTACCTCTCTGTCCCTCAACTCAAGGATTGAAAATATGGTTCAGCAAAATAGTTTTAGAACAGAATAGCACACTGACACTTTCCCTCACTGTACCTCTCTGTCCCTCAACTCAAGGATTGAAAATATGGAACAGCAAATTTGGTTTAGAACAGAACAGCACACTGTCAGTTTCACTAACTGTACCTCTCTGTCCCTCAACTCAAGGATTGAAAATATGGTTCAGCAAAATAATTTTAGAACAGAATAGCACACTGACACTTTCCCTCACTGTACCTCTCTGTCCCTCAACTCAAGGATTGAAAATATGGAACAGCAAATTTGCTTTAGAACAGAACAGCACACTGTCAGTTTCACTCACTGTACCTCTCTGTCCCTCAACTCAAGGATTGAAAATATGGTTCAGCAAAATAATTTTAGAACAGAATAGCACACTGACACTTTCCCTCACTGTACCTCTCTGTCCCTCAACTCAAGGATTGAAAATATGGAACAGCAAATTTGGTTTAGAACAGAACAGCACACTGTCAGTTTCACTCACTGTACCTCTCTGTCCCTCAACTCAAGGATTGAAAATATGGTTCAGCAAAATAATTTTAGAACAGAATAGCACACTGACACTTTCCCTCACTGTACCTCTCTGTCCCTCAACTCAAGGATTGAAAATATGGAACAGCAAATTTGCTTTAGAACAGAACAGCACACTGTCAGTTTCACTCACTGTACCTCTCTGTCCCTCAACTCAAGGATTGAAAATATGGTTCAGCAAAATAATTTTAGAACAGAATAGCACACTGACACTTTCCCTCACTGTACCTCTCTGTCCCTCAACTCAAGGATTGAAAATATGGAACAGCAAATTTGGTTTAGAACAGAACAGCACACTATCAGTTTCACTCACTGTACCTCTCTGTCCCTCAACTCAAGGATTGAAAATATGGTTCAGCAAAATAGTTTTAGAACAGAATAGCACACTGACACTTTCCCTCACTGTACCTCTCTGTCCCTCAACTCAAGGATTGAAAATATGGAACAGCAAATTTGGTTTAGAACAGAACAGCACACTGTCAGTTTCACTCACTGTACCTCTCTGTCCCTCAACTCAAGGATTGAAAATATGGTTCAGCAAAATAGTTTTAGAACAGAATAGCACACTGACACTTTTCCTCACTGTACCTCTCTGTCCCTCAACTCAAGGATTGAAAATATGGAACAGCAAATTTGCTTTAGAACAGAACAGCACACTGTGTCAGGCTACGTACTTACCGAGGCCGAGATGCCGAGAGTGGTTCACCCTTGCACCCAAGCGCACTCCGCCCCCTGGAGGTGAGACAGGGAGAGGACAGCACGAGGGAGCACTGGCCACCAGCAGGTAGAGGTGTCTTGCTGAAGAATCTAGCAGGGATGAGTCTGAAGAACAGGCCAGGAGACAAACACCAAGGGTAGACAGGGTCAAACAGCAACCAGTAGCAAGGCACAAGTCCGTTTAGGGGTTTAGCAGGAAGCACCAGTATAGTCAGGTTAGGCAAGAAGTCCCGGGTACAGGCAGAAGGTAGAGGGCTGGAGACAGGCAGCAGATCCTGGTCACAGGCCGAGGGTCAAGCACAAGGAGAGAGGTAGAAGTCCGTTTAGCAAGCCAAGGGGTCAGGTTCAGGAGAAGCAGAAGCGTAGTCAAATCCGGTCCGGGTCACAGCAGGAGAACTTTAACTTCTTTCAGGCACAAGAAACACAGTAAAGCTGACAAACCAGCAACCAGATAGCGTTACTGCGTCTGTTTAAATAGGCCCGCCTGTAGACCCATTGGCGAGCTATTGCGCACGCGCATTCGTCGTTGCGCCGGTGCGCGCACCCGAGCACGCCGAAGCGTCGTCCCGCCACGCACGCGCATGCGCCGATGCGCCGTTTTGCCGCGCATGCGCACTGAGCGCAGATTGGTGACAACAGACGGGGAATTTCCCTGACAGTGCCCCCCCCCGAGGGGCGGACTCCGGACGCCCAGACTGGCCATTAATTCCGGATGTTCTTGGTGAAAGGCTCGTATTAGGCGAGGAGCATGCAAGTTCCTGGATGGTTCCCAGGAGTTGTCCTCCGGGGGGTACCCCCTCCATTTAACCAAGTACTGTAACTGTCTGCCTCTTTTCCTACAGCCCAGGATGGACTCCATCTCAAATTCTTTTTCCCCATCTACTTCAACTGGTGGTGGAGGAGGTTCATCTCTTCCAGGAAAGGCGTTGGGAATGACGGGTTTTAATAAAGATGAGTGGAACACTGGGTGAATCCTATAGGAATCAGGTAATGCCAGTTCAAAAGCCACAGGATTAATAGCTCGTTTGATCTTGAAGGGCCCGATAAATCTAGGGCCGAGCTTTCGAGAGGGAATAGGCAATCTGAGGTTGGCGGCGGAAAGCCAAACTTTTTCCCCGACTCTGAACGCCGGGTTCTCCTTCCTTCCCCGGTCATAAAATTTCTTGTAGGATCCTTGGGCATTCCGCATCATCTCCTGGAGTCTTTGGAAATTCGCCTGGACAGAAGCCACTCGGTCCTGGACCGCGGGAACAGGGCTCTCGGGGATGTTTTCAGGGAGAAAGGAGGGATGAAAACCGTAATTGGCCCAAAAGGGGGTTTGATTGGTAGCAGAATGCATTGAATTGTTATAGGCAAACTCTGCGTAAGGAAGTAGAGATGCCCAGTCATCCTGGGAAGCAGAGCAGAAACAACGGAGGTATTGCTCCAGGGTCTGATTGGTTCTTTCCGTCTGGCCATTGCTTTGGGGGTGGTACGCTGACGAGAGGCAGGTTTTGACTTCTAGTGACTTGCAGAGTTCCTTCCAGAATTTTGAAGTGAACTGGACCCCTCTGTCGGAGGTGATACTCTTTGGTATTCCATGAAGCCTGGTTATCTCCTTAAAAAAGATTTGAGCGGTATCCATGGCTGAAGGTGTCCCAATCATCGGTAAAAAGTGAGCCATTTTTGAGAGGCGGTCCACAACGACCAGAATCGTGGTAAACCCTCCAGAGGAAGGCAAATCCACGATAAAGTCCATGGACACGTCCGCCCAAGGGCGCTCAGGAATGGGTAAGGGTTTGAGCAGGCCCCAACTCTTGGTGTTTGGCCCCTTGTTACGCTGACACTGAGTGCAGGAAGCGACATAAGACTTGCAATCTTGCCTCCAGCCTGGCCACCAGAAGGAGCGGGAGACAAGTTCCGACGATTTACGTGCTCCGAAGTGACCTGCCAGTTTGAGATCGTGGAAGGTCCTCAAGACCAGCGGTCTTGTTTCCAGAGGGACGAAAATCTTGTCCTGGGACCAGAATAGGCCGTCCCGCTTCTCCAGGGAGGTAGTAACCGGATCAGAGCAGAGCCCGGAAGCGATTTTAATAGAGGTGAGTAGATCGGCCCGGGGAATCAACAGAAAGTTCTGAGCTGACAGAATGGTGCCCGGTTGGGCCGACTGAGGGGTTTCCGGAAACATCCTGGATAGCGCATCCGCCTTCCCATTCTTGGAGCCGGGTCTATAGGAAATGTGAAAGTTGAACCGGGTGAAGAAAAGGGCCCAACGGGCCTGCCTGGGGCGTAGACGTTGAGCTGTTCTTAAGTACTCTAGATTTTTATGATCTGTGAAGATCATGATGGGGTGTACCGCCCCCTCCAGAAGGTATCGCCATTCCTCCAATGCGAATTTTATGGCCAGTAATTCCCGGTCCCCTACATCATAGTTTCGCTCCGGGGGAGTCAACTTTTTAGAAGCAAAGGCTACTGGATACAGGAGAGCCTTGGGGCCTCGTCTTTGAGAGAGGATGGCTCCGATGGCTGTCTCAGAGGCGTCCACTTCCAGGGTGAACGGCAGTAGAGGATCCGGGTGCTGAAGTACTGGTGCCGAAGTGAAGACGTCCTTGAGGCGAGAGAAGGCCTCCTGGGCTTCTGGAGACCAGTGAAAACTGTTATTTTGCCGGGTAAGTTGGGTTATTGGGGCCACAATGGAGGAAAAGCCCACGATGAATCTCCTATAGAAGTTGGCGAAGCCTATAAACCGCTGTACCCCCTTCTTGTCGGTTGGGGCTGGCCAGTCCTGAATGGCCTTCACCTTCTGCGGGTCCATTGCGACCCCATCGATGGAAATGATAAAGCCGAGGAACTGTACGGTGGTCTTTTCGAACTCGCATTTCTCAGCTTTGAGGTAGAGTTTGTGCTTCCGAAGGATGGTGAGGACCTTCATGACATGAGCCCGGTGGAGTTCGATGTTGGTGGAAAAGATGAGGATATCGTCCAGGTACACTACTAAGAAGTCATCAAGGTGCTGTCTGAAAATGTCGTTGACTAGGTGTTGGAAGGTGGCTGGAGCATTACAAAGACCGAACGGCATGACCGAATACTCAAAGTGTCCGAAACGAGATCTGAAGGCGGTTTTCCACTCGTCTCCGGCCCTGATTCTGATAAGATTGTAGGCCCCCCGTAGATCCAATTTGGAAAAGACCCGAGCAGATCGGAAGCGCTGAAATAGCTCCGGAATAAGGGGTAGTGGGTACCTGTTCTTAATGGTTATCTTGTTTAGGTCCCGGTAATCGATACAGGGTCTTAAGGACCCGTCTTTCTTTTCCACAAAGAAGATTCCTGCACCGGCTGGAGAGGAGGAAGGGCGAATAAATCTCTTCTGGAGGTTTTCATCAATATAAGCCTTGAGGGCTTTCAACTCGGTTTCGGACAAAGGAAAGATACGTCCGAACGGAATTTTGGAGCCCGGCAAGAGATCGATAGGGCAATCATAGGGCCGATGAGGTGGTAGATGGTCGGCTTGCTGCTTATCGAACACGTCCCGGAATTCTAGATAGATGGAAGGAACATGCTGTAGGTTGTCCGGCTTGGCAATCATGGAAGCGCAGACCGTAGAGGCAGAGGCAAGACAGTTCTGGGAACAATAGGAGGAGGTGAAGCTAACCTCTTTCTTCACCCAATTTATGAGGGGCTCGTGTGCCTGTAGCCAGGGAAGACCCAGGATGATGGGGAACATCGGGGAAGGTATGAGGTCTAACCGGAGAAGTTCTTGATGACCCGAGTCAGAGATGGCAAGGATAGGTTTGGTTTCCTGCGTGATCAGCCCTGAACGGGGCAAGGACCCATCCGCCAGGTGGATCTGAAGGCAGTGGTCCTTAGGTTGAGTGGGGACATGGAATCTTGAGGCTAAGGCAGAGTCCAGGAAGCAGCTGCAGGCTCCAGAATCAATAATTGCCGGGAGGCGGATTGCCCCTTCCGGCAGCTGTAGAGACACAAAGAGAATGACATAAGACTGAGGGTTGTCAAAGAGTTGATAGTTTAAAGTGTCTTTAGAGATAGACTTACTAGGTCTTACGGGGCAGTTGAGGAGGAAGTGGCCGGCACCCCCGCAATATAGGCACAGATTGGCCTGGCGCCTTCGCTGTTTTTCCTCAGGAGTCAGGGGAGCCCGAACCAACCCGAGCTGCATGGGTTCTGGCTCAGGAAGAGGTGTGACTGCAGGCGCAGAGGTTGGTGGGTAGTGAGGTACAGTCCTGGATGGAGGCCAGTTGGGACGAGGAGATTGAAATCGCTCTGCCCGAAGACGCCTATCGAGTTGTATGGCGGATTGGATCAGGTTCTCCAAGGTAGTGGGGGTTTCGATCCTGGCCAGCTCGTCCTTGAGAGTCTCAGATAGTCCCTGGCGGTACTGGTATCTGAGGGCCGCCTCATTCCATTTGGTGTCGGCGGACCATTTCCTAAATTCCGACGTATAGTCTTCCACCGGCCTTCTCCCCTGAGTTAGGTTATGGAGGACGGACTCGGCCGTGGCTGATCGCTGGGGATCATCGTATAATTGAGCCATATGTTCAAAAAATGTCTCTACTGAGTCCAATATGGGGCTTTGTTGCTCCATCAGGCCATGGGCCCAGGCTTGAGGGTCATCCGTTAAGAGAGAGATGATAAACCCCACCTTTACTGCTTCCGAAGAGAAGGTCCTTGGTTGGAGGGCAAGGTAGAGGGAGCAGGCGTTTTTAAAGGCCCGGTATTTTTTGCGGACACCCGAAAAACGTTCCGGAATAGGGACCCTGGGTTCAGGGGTGGCCATCACTACTGTAGAACTCGTAGGTACTTGGGAGTTGGTGGCGGTGTTGGCAGAGGTGGCAGCTGTGGGGCCTGGCCCTAGGAGACCGGTGAGCTGTTGAAGACGGCCATCAATCTGGGTATATCCCTCTTGGAGTCTTTGGACAGTGTCTGTTAGGGTGGAGACCTGCTGGCAGAGGGTGTCAAATGGGGAACGCACTCTGTCGGCCTCAGACATCTGGCTGGTTTGTACTGTCAGGCTACGTACTTACCGAGGCCGAGATGCCGAGAGTGGTTCACCCTTGCACCCAAGCGCACTCCGCCCCCTGGAGGTGAGACAGGGAGAGGACAGCACGAGGGAGCACTGGCCACCAGCAGGTAGAGGTGTCTTGCTGAAGAATCTAGCAGGGATGAGTCTGAAGAACAGGCCAGGAGACAAACACCAAGGGTAGACAGGGTCAAACAGCAACCAGTAGCAAGGCACAAGTCCGTTTAGGGGTTTAGCAGGAAGCACCAGTATAGTCAGGTTAGGCAAGAAGTCCAGGGTACAGGCAGAAGGTAGAGGGCTGGAGACAGGCAGCAGATCCGGGTCACAGGCCGAGGGTCAAGCACAAGGAGAGAGGTAGAAGTCCGTTTAGCAAGCCAAGGGGTCAGGTTCAGGAGAAGCAGAAGCGTAGTCAAATCCGGTCCGGGTCACAGCAGGAGAACTTTAACTTCTTTCAGGCACAAGAAACACAGTAAAGCTGACAAACCAGCAACCAGATAGCGTTACTGCGTCTGTTTAAATAGGCCCGCCTGTAGACCCATTGGCGAGCTATTGCGCACGCGCATTCGTCGTTGCGCCGGTGCGCGCACCCGAGCACGCCGAAGCGTCGTCCCGCCCGCGCACGCGCATGCGCCGATGCGCCGTTTTGCCGCGCATGCGCACTGAGCGCAGATTGGTGACAACAGACGGGGAATTTCCCTGACACACTGTCAGTTTCACTCACTGTACCTCTCTGTCCCTCAACTCAAGGATTGAAAATATGGTTCAGCAAAATAGTTTTAGAACAGAATAGCACACTAACACTTTCCCTCACTGTACCTCTCTGTCCCTCAACTCAAGGATTGAAAATATGGAACAGCAAATTTGGTTTAGAACAGAACAGCACACTGTCAGTTTCACTCACTGTACCTCTCTGTCCCTCAACTCAAGGATTGAAAATATGGTACAGCAAATTTGGTTTAGAACAGAACAGCACACTGTCAGTTTCACTCACTGTACCTCTCTGTCCCTCAACTCAAGGATTGAAAATATGGTTCTGCAAAATAGTTTTAGAACAGAATAGCACACTGACACTTTCCCTCACTGTACCTCTCTGTCCCTCAACTCAAGGATTGAAAATATGGAACAGCAAATTTGGTTTAGAACAGAACAGCACACTGTCAGTTTCACTAACTGTACCTCTCTGTCCCTCAACTCAAGGATTGAAAATATGGTTCAGCAAAATAATTTTAGAACAGAATAGCACACTGACACTTTCCCTCACTGTACCTCTCTGTCCCTCAACTCAAGGATTGAAAATATGGAACAGCAAATTTGCTTTAGAACAGAACAGCACACTGTCAGTTTCACTCACTGTACCTCTCTGTCCCTCAACTCAAGGATTGAAAATATGGTTCAGCAAAATAATTTTAGAACAGAATAGCACACTGACACTTTCCCTCACTGTACCTCTCTGTCCCTCAACTCAAGGATTGAAAATATGGAACAGCAAATTTGGTTTAGAACAGAACAGCACACTGTCAGTTTCACTCACTGTACCTCTCTGTCCCTCAACTCAAGGATTGAAAATATGGTTCAGCAAAATAGTTTTAGAACAGAATAGCACACTGACACTTTCCCTCACTGTACCTCTCTGTCCCTCAACTCAAGGATTGAAAATATGGAACAGCAAATTTGGTTTAGAACAGAACAGCACACTGTCAGTTTCACTCACTGTACCTCTCTGTCCCTCAACTCAAGGATTGAAAATATGGTTCAGCAAAATAGTTTTAGAACAGAATAGCACACTGACACTTTCCCTCACTGTACCTCTCTGTCCCTCAACTCAAGGATTGAAAATATGGAACAGCAAATTTGGTTTAGAACAGAACAGCACACTGTCAGTTTCACTCACTGTACCTCTCTGTCCCTCAACTCAAGGATTGAAAATATGGTTCAGCAAAATAGTTTTAGAACAGAATAGCACACTGACACTTTCCCTCACTGTACCTCTCTGTCCCTCAACTCAAGGATTGAAAATATGGAACAGCAAATTTGGTTTAGAACAGAACAGCACACTGTCAGTTTCACTCACTGTACCTCTCTGTCCCTCAACTCAAGGATTGAAAATATGGTTCAGCAAAATAGTTTTAGAACAGAATAGCACACTGACACTTTCCCTCACTGTACCTCTCTGTCCCTCAACTCAAGGATTGAAAATATGGAACAGCAAATTTGCTTTAGAACAGAACAGCACACTGTCAGTTTCACTCACTGTACCTCTCTGTCCCTCAACTCAAGGATTGAAAATATGGTTCAGCAAAATAATTTTAGAACAGAATAGCACACTGACACTTTCCCTCACTGTACCTCTCTGTCCCTCAACTCAAGGATTGAAAATATGGAACAGCAAATTTGGTTTAGAACAGAACAGCACACTGTCAGTTTCACTCACTGTACCTCTCTGTCCCTCAACTCAAGGATTGAAAATATGGTTCAGCAAAATAGTTTTAGAACAGAATAGCACACTGACACTTTCCCTCACTGTACCTCTCTGTCCCTCAACTCAAGGATTGAAAATATGGAACAGCAAATTTGGTTTAGAACAGAACAGCACACTGTCAGTTTCACTCACTGTACCTCTCTGTCCCTCAACTCAAGGATTGAAAATATGGTTCAGCAAAATAGTTTTAGAACAGAATAGCACACTGACACTTTCCCTCACTGTACCTCTCTGTCCCTCAACTCAAGGATTGAAAATATGGAACAGCAAATTTGGTTTAGAACAGAACAGCACACTGTCAGTTTCACTCACTGTACCTCTCTGTCCCTCAACTCAAGGATTGAAAATATGGTTCAGCAAAATAATTTTAGAACAGAATAGCACACTGACACTTTCCCTCACTGTACCTCTCTGTCCCTCAACTCAAGGATTGAAAATATGGAACAGCAAATTTGGTTTAGAACAGAACAGCACACTGTCAGTTTCACTCACTGTACCTCTCTGTCCCTCAACTCAAGGATTGAAAATATGGTTCAGCAAAATAATTTTAGAACAGAATAGCACACTGACACTTTCCCTCACTGTACCTCTCTGTCCCTCAACTCAAGGATTGAAAATATGGAACAGCAAATTTGGTTTAGAACAGAACAGCACACTGTCAGTTTCACTCACTGTACCTCTCTGTCCCTCAACTCAAGGATTGAAAATATGGTCCAGCAAAATAGTTTTAGAACAGAATAGCACACTGACACTTTCCCTCACTGTACCTCTCTGTCCCTCAACTCAAGGATTGAAAATATGGAACAGCAAATTTGGTTTAGAACAGAACAGCACACTGTCAGTTTCACTCACTGTACCTCTCTGTCCCTCAACTCAAGGATTGAAAATATGGTTCAGCAAAATAGTTTTAGAACAGAATAGCACACTGACACTTTCCCTCACTGTCCTACTCTGTCCCTCCCTACAAACAAGATTTAGCACAGAATAGCACACTGATAATTTCTACGAGTGTCCTTCCCTGTCCCTAAACTCAAGGATTGAAAATATGGAACAGCAAAATTGGTTTCGAACAGAATAGCACCCTGACACTTTCCCTCACTGTACCTCTCTGTCCCTACAAACAAGATTTAGCACAAAATAGCACACTGACACTTTCCCTCACTGTACCTCTCTGTCCCTACAAACAAGATTTAGCACAAAATAGCACACTGACACTTTCCCTCACTGTACCTCTCTGTCCCTAAACTCAAGGATTGAAAATATGGTTCAGCAAGATTGGTTTAGAACAGAATAGCACACTGACACTTTCCCTCACTGTACCTCTCTGTCCCTACAAACAAGGATTAGCACAGAATAGCACACTGTCACTGACACTCTCCCTACCTATCCTTATCTGTCCCTAAACACAAGGAATCCAGGATTATGTAAAGGAAAAATAATGACACTGTCCCTGCCTATGCTTCTCTTTCCCTACTCCGGTCCGGAACACACTACACAAGGCCGCCGCGCTGGTGGCCTTTTATAGTGTGTGGCGTGTACTAAACCCCCTCAGCAATAATTGGCCACAGGCATCCTGCCTGTGGCCAATCATTGCTCTCCTCGCTGCCGGCGCTGTGATTGGCCAAGCATGCGGGGTCACAGTGCATGCTTGGCCAATCACAGCGCCTGGATGACACTGCGATGGCGTAGTGCATTGTGGGCCATTCGCGTCACTCGAATTTGGCGCGAACGGCCCAAATCGTTCGATCTTCGTCGAACGATCGAACAGCCGATGTTCGAGTCGAACGTATGTTCGACTTGAACACGAAGCTCATCCCTAGTCCTTATGAATTGCTGTAACTTCCACAAATGCGACCTACTGTGATCAGATATGTGGGATATAGAAGGAGGGTGGGAGAGACAAGGAGGCTTCCAATGGTGTAGTACGTTTTTAAAATAGATATGAGTTTATTAAATACTATGCAGGTGGACTCTTACATGTAATTTTTTTTAAAACAAGCAATAACAAAGATCGCACCGTTTTCCGCGCCGGCTTACGTCACTTCCGGTTTACGACAGACAATCCTTACGCGTTGCGTCACTTCTTGCGACTTCTTCTGCCGCAATCTTTGTTATTGCTTGTTTTAAAAAAAATTACATGTAAGAGTCCACCCGCATAGTATGTAATAAACTCATATCTATTTTAAAAACGTACTACACCATTGGAAGCCTCCTTGTCTCTCCCACCCTCCTTCTATATCATGAAAATAAAAAGAAAAGGTTTGTTGTCCCCAGTAGACCACCTCCATCCCTATAGTCTGTGACAGAAGCAAAAGGTTATCCCTGGGACTTTAAATGAAGTGGGTACTTTTCCGCCAGAGAGTATGACACTGATAAATATGGTACAAGATTTTAATGGAGTAAAATTGTTACAAGCATGATTCACATTAACAGTAGCCAACTTAAAGAATAATACAATGATAAAACAAGATAATCGTGGTAGTCATGGTACACGGGCACTGTATGTACCCATTTGCCATCCAGAATTATATATGCAGTGTTGCTAACATGGTTGTAATGACAACAGTAATGCTGCGGCATCAAGAAATATACCCGGTGCGTTTCATGAGAATTGCTCGCTCTTCAGGGGTAGATGCACGTAAGGGTGTCCTAGAGTATAAGATATTAAAAAATGTGTAAGTTGGCAATACAAAAAAGTGTTAATGATAACAGTACATGGTGAGGGGGGTCCAAAAAGGGACCCCGTACTTACACTTGAACTTTGACCAGGGCAGGAACTGTGTGGACTCCAGAGGCAGCAACAAAAAGCCTCCCCAGGGAGCTGAGGGGGCAGACTCCAATGAGCCCCCGCCAGGGGCCAAACCAAAGGTAGGCATGGTACAAATATGGGAGTGAGTGTGTCCCTGAAAGCCTCAATAGTCCATAATGCGGTAGGCTGTAAACATATATAGGTATTTGTCAGGAGTCTGCAGTATCAGGGTAAGATCAGTAAATATAGCATGTAAAGAATTTTGTGCATAAAGAGAGAGCCTGAACCACAGATAATGAGCATATGGAGGCTGTAGGGAATCCCAGGAATAAGTGGATGGCAGCTGAAGGTGAAGTGAGGATGAATCAGGAAAAGAAAGAAGAAAAATAAAAAAAGGAGATAGAGAAGAGAAAAGGAAAAGGAGAAAAGAGGTATGAGTGTGTGGTGAAAGTATGAAAGAATGAACAGAGCCAGATCGAAGTGAGTGTTAAAGCAGGGGTGAAAACAAAGGTAAAAGCAAGGTGTATCAGAGTGAGGTGATGTGTAAAGGTACATACCTAAATGTAAGTCAAGTGTGGATGTGACCAGTAATGAGCCTCGCATGAGTGATCTCCACAGTGTTTTGCTTTTCGTGTTTATCTAGCAAGGTTAATCTGTGGTATAACAAGGAAGCTGAGACTTCTGCAGTGTGTAAATGTGCTTTTACTATACAAGATGCTGTACATACAAAAACTATTACAATATTAGGAATATACTACAAGACTGACAGATTTCTATAACAAGCAAAATGCCTAGAAAATAGAACAGCCTATGGTCTATTACAGTACAAATACATTACATTTAAAGGTTACTTAACTTCGATTACGCTATGTTCATGATCTCCATTGTTTGGTGACCAGGCATCTTCTTCTTATGATGAGTGGCTTCTCCTCTCTTACAGCAACATGATGTGTGTCCCTCCTAGCTTACTGTCCTGCTTTTATGTGTGTCAGGCTGTTTACCATTGTTACCAAAACAGAAAACATAGATGTATTTCAACAATAGCATTGAATACAACAATGCTATCTACCTATTGTCTACTCAAACGAAACCTGTAATCTAAACTGTAATTCTTTTCAGTTTGAGAGCTGAAAGAAATCTCAAACAGGTAATGTCTATAGAGACATTAGCATATTGGATACAACAATGGTATCTAACCTATTGTCTACTCAAAACGAAACCTGTAATCTAAACTGTAATTCTTTTCAGTTTGAGAGCTGAAAGAAATCTCAAAACAGGTAATCTGACCAACTCACTATTGTAAAATTGTCCCATGTATCCTATGTCTGATTAATATAATAAAAATCATATTTTTAACAAACGCAATACACACAGGCATGTATGTCCTGGGTGAATAAGAAGTGAAATGCACACCATGACCTGCCCTCAATAAGAACCCCGGGAAAGCCCAATTGGAGTCCGCCCCAACACCATGTTCAGACGGCCGGCCGGCGTGGGGCCGTTGTTAGATGTCCAACGTCAGCGGGAGGCGCGCATGCGCGAGCACTCCCAACAGCCGTCCAGATGACACAGCACGTCCAGCCGCGTTGACGTCAGCAGGATACGGACGCCCCGCGGCTGGAGCCCAAACATGGCGCCGATGTGTAGGTGTCCACACCCACTCGAAAGAAGGTGGGGACAGCGGGAGGCAGGAAGCCTCCCTTTATACACATCGCAGCTCCCACCACAAGACACAGAGGCACCGCCAATAGTGGAATCCAGCAGCATCCAGCCGTGGTGTGTAAAACAACACTAGATGTGGTTAATAGGCTGGAGCATGAACAATGAATAAATAAACATAGAAGTGTCATAGTAAAAATACATCATGTATAACATATAGCTCTACTGTTGGGGGTGACAACAAACCAAGTTTGGGCTGGTTGGGTGTCTTCCACCCGGGTTAATTGTGAAAATAACAAGAAAAGGTTTGTTGTCCCCAGTAGACCACCTCCATCCCTATAGTCTGTGACAGAAGCAAAGCCCTGGCACTTTAAATGAAGTGGGTAATTTTCCGCCAGTGAGTATGACACTGATAAATATGGTACAAGATTTTAATGGAGTAAAATTGTTACACGCATGATTCACATAAACAGTAGTCAACTTAAAGATTAATACAACAATGATAATACATGATAATCGTGGTAGTCATGGTACACGGGCACTGTATGTACCCAATTGCCATCCAGAATTATATATGCGGTGTTGGTAACATGGTTGTAATGACAACAGTGATGCTGTGGCATCAAGAAATATACCCAACACGTTTCGCGAGAATCACTCGCTCATCAGGGGTAGATTCACGTAAGGGTGTCCTAGAGTATGGCCCCTGGTTTGGCCCCTGGCAGAGGCTCATTGGAGTTTGCCCCATCAGCTCCCTGGGGAGGCTTTTTGTCGCTGCCTCTGGAGTTCACACAATTCCTGCCCTGGTCAAAGTTCAGGGGTAAGTACGGGGTCCCTTTTTCAGACCCCCCTCACCCTGTACTGTTATCATTAACACTTTTTTGTATTGCCAACTTACACATTTTTTACCACTTAAGCCCCGGACCATTTGGTAGCAAAAGGACCAGAGGTGATTTCAGAATTTTGCACTGCGCTGATTTAACTGTAAATTGTGCGGACATGCAATGTTGTACCCAAACAAAATTTGCGTCCTTTTTTCCCACAAATAGAGATTTCTTTTAATGGTATTTGATTGCCTCTGCGATTTTTATTTTTTGCGATATAAACGGAAAAAGACCGAAAATTTTGAAAACAAATTATATTTTCTACTTTTTGTTATAAGAAAAATCGAATAAACTCAATTTTAGTCATACATTTAGGCCAAAATGTATTCAACCACATGTCTTTAGTAAAAAAATGTCAATAAGCGTATATTTATTTGTTTGCGCAAAAGTTATAGCGTCTACAAACTAGGGTACATTTTCTGTAATTTACACAGCTTTTAATTTATGACTGCCTATCTAATTTCTTGAGGTGCTAAAATGGCAGGGCAGTACAAAACCCCCCCCAAATAACCCCATTTTGGAAAGTAGACACCCCAAGGAAATTGCTGAGAGGCATGTTGAGCCCATTGAATATTTAATTTTTTTGTCTCAAGTGATTGAATAATGACAAAAAAAAATAAAAAATTACAAAAAGTTGTCACTAAATGATATATTGCTCACACATGCCATGGTTATATGTGGAATTGCACCCCAAAATACATTTTGCTGCTTCTCCTGAGTACGGGGCTACCACATGTGTGGGAATTTTTGGGAGCCTAGCCGCGTACGGGCCCCCGGAAACCAAGCACCGCCTTCAGGATTTCTAAGGGCGCAAATTTTTGATTTCACTCCTCACTACCTATCACAGTTTTGAAGGCCATAAAATGCTGAAATAGCACAAAACCCCCCCAAATGACCCCATTTTAGAAAGTAGACACCCCAAGAAAATTGGTGAGAGGCATGTTGAGCCCATTGAATATTTTTTTTTGTCTTAAGTGATTGAATAATGACAAAAAAAAAAAAATTACAAAAAGTTGTCACTAAATGATATATTGCTCACACATGCCATGGTTATATGTGGAATTGCACCCCAAAATACATTTTGCTGCTTCTCCTGAGTACGGGGCTACCACATGTGTGGGACTTTTTGGGAGCCTAGCCGCGTACGGGCCCCCGGAAACCAAGCACCGCCTTCAGGATTTCTAAGGGCGCAAATTTTTGATTTCACTCCTCACTACCTATCACAGTTTTGAAGGCCATAAAATGCCGAAATAGCACAAAACCCCCCCCAAATGACCCCATTTTAGAAAGTAGACACCCCAAGGAAATTGCTGAGAGGCATGTTGAGCCCATTGAATATTTTTTTTTTTTGTCTTAAGTGATTGAATAATGACAAAAAAAAATTACAAAAAGTTGTCACTAAATGATATATTGCTCACACATGCCATGGTTATATGTGGAATTGCACCCCAAAATACATTCTGCTGCTTCTCCTGAGTACGGGGATACCACATGTGTGGGACTTTTTAGGAGCCTAGCCGCGTACGGGACCCCGAAACCAAGCACCGCCTTCAGGATTTCTTGGCACAAATTTTTGATTTCACTCCTCACTACATAACACAGTTTTGAAGGCCATAAAATGCCAAAATAGCACAAAACCCCCCCAAATGACCCCATTTTGGAAAGTAGACACCGCAAGCTATTTGCTGAGAGGCATGGTGAGTATTTTACAGCTCTCATTTGTTTTTGAAAATGAAGAAAGAAAATGTTTTTTTTTTTTCAATTTTCAAAACTTTGTGACAAAAAGCGAGATCTGCAAAATACTCACAATACCTCTCAGCAAATAGCTTGGGGTGTCTACTTTCCAAAATGGGGTCATTTGGGGGGTTTTGTGCCATCTGGGCATTCCATGGCCTCCGAAACTGTGATAGGCAGTGAGAAGTGAAATCAAAAATTTACACCCTTAAAAAGCCTGAAGGCGGTGCTTGGTTTTTGGGGTCCCGTACGCGGCTAGGCTCCCAAAAAGCAACAGAATGTATTTTGGGGTGTAATTCCACATATGCCCATGGCATGTTTGAGCAATATATCATTTAGTGACAACTTTGTGCAAAAAAAAAAAAAAATATTGTATTTTTTCCGCAACTTGTGTCAACATATAAAATATTCCATGGACTCGACATGCCTCTCAGTATATAGCTTGGGGTGTCTACTTTCCAAAATGGGGTCATTTGGGGGGTTTTGAACTGTTCTGGCATTTTATACACAACATTAGGAAGCTTACATCCACTCTTCTAACCACTTGAAGACAAAGCCCTTTTTGACACTTTTTGTTTACATGAAAACATTTTTTTTTTTTGCAAGAAAATTATGTTGAACCCCCAAACATTATATATATTTTTAAAGCAAAGGCCCTACAGATTAAAATGGTGGGTGTTGCATTTTTTTTTCTACACAGTATTTGCGCAGCGATTTTTTAAATGCATTTTTTTGGGAAAAAATACACTTTTTTTTAATTTTAATGCACTAAAACACACTATATTACCCAAATGTTTGATGAAATAAAAAAGATGATCTTAGGCCGAGTACATAGATACCAAACACGACATGTGTTCAGCTAATTATTAAATAAGCGCTGAAGTTCAGTGCGAAACGCGTCAGCTCACATTAGCTGTTTCCTTTGCTGTGCCATGTATTCATTGTTTTCATCTTAATTTTAATAAAAGAACAAACTTTTTTTTGGAGTGCAGCAGTCCAAGGTCTCTCACTATTTTTGCACCAAACACGACATGCTTTAAAATTTCGTACAAACGCGCATTGGCGACAAACTACATACATTTTTAAAAGCCTTTAAAAGCCTTTACAGGTTACCCCATTAGATTTACAGAGGAGGTCTACTGCTAAAATTACTGCCCTCGATCTGACCTTCGCGGTGATACCTCACATGCATGGTGCAATTGCTGTTTACATATGACGCCAGACTGACGCTTGCGTTCGCCATTGGGCAAGAGCAGGGCAGGACAGGGGTGCTTTTTTTTTTATTATTAATTTTGCTTTTTTTTTTTATCATTTTTATTGTTATCTCAGGGAATGTAAATATCCCCTATGATAGCAATAGGTAGTGAAAGGTACTCTTTTAAAAAAAAAATGGGGTCTTCTAGACCCTAGATCTTTCCTCTGCCCTCAAAGCATCTGACCACACCAAGATCGGTGTGATAAAATGCTTTCCCAATTTCCCAATGGCGCTTTTTATATCCGGGGGGGACATTCCCTCCCACTGCTTGTAAAAGCAGTCCAGAGGCTAATTAGCCACTAGGATTGCTTTTACATGAAAGCCGGCCGCTGGCTGAAAAGAATGATACCAAGATGATACCTAAACCCGCAGGCATCATTCTGGTATAAACATTCAAAGTCCAGCAACATACCAGTACGTTGCTGGTCCTTGTTGGACATGTATTGTAATCTTTTTTTTTCATGCAGCCAGTTGGCTGAACGAAAAAAGAGATTGATCGGTGGGTATGCCCACCATTAGAATACCGCCCTTCATCCACCCACTTCTAATGATGGGCATACATGCACCATTTATATATGCCGAAGCATGGGGACATCCTCCCGCAAAAAAGTTATGCCGCACACACATGGTCGGACTTTTCCACGGGCAAGCCTCCGTCGGAATTTTGACCGTATGTACACGGCATTAGGAGCAAAATCGCTCCTCCGCCCCTGCTGCCCCAATGCTTCGGCATATATGCTTTTTCTTTTTCGTACATCACGGGACACAGAGCGACATAGTCATTACTAATGGGTTATATAGTTACCGTCAGGTGCTGGCACTGGCAACTTCCAAAACCGGAAGTACCCTCCCCTATATAAGCCCCTCCCATCCGGGAGCACCTCAGTTTTTTGCCAGTGTCTAAGGTGTTGGCCAAGAAGAAACATGTGTTTTTCACTGAGCTTGCGTACAGGTTCTTTTGGGCCTCAGTAAGCTATTCCGGATCCGACCAAAAAAGCTTCATAGCTAAACGGTCGGTACCCGGGCCTTGCAGAGAAGAGCAAGGTTCTGCCTGTAATGCTTCTCTTAGGAGAGCTGGACCCTGGGATCCAGAGCTCTGGTCATACCCACGACCAAGATGTTTTCTGTGCAGGGTGCTATACAGGTCCAGGGGAGTGGAATCCTTGGGAACCCGGTCCCTGAAGGTTTGATTACAATGCCTGCCGTGATAGGTGAAGTTTGGGCTTTTGTGGACCAAACAAAGTCCTGCGGCGGGGAACAGGTAAGTGGGGGCCCCCAGGAACTTGGTTCTATTGGGGGACCCCCAAGCCTAATTTGTCTTTCTGTCTGTTACCTAACGGTATTCCCGCTAATATCTGTGCATGCCTGTAACTACTAAAAAAATGTAATAATTTTTAATGGTGGTCAAGAAAAAAAAAAAAAAAAAAAAAAAGGGAATGTTTTTTTATATATGTTTAGTATATTAAACTGCGGTACCTGTGTTTGTCCACTAGAGGCCGCTGTGGAATGTTTTTCTTGTCATATGGACTAGTTTCTTCTCAGAGAACAAAGTCCAGGCAGCTGGTGAGTTCTCCTACAGGAAACTGTTTCCTCTGCCATGTTGCAGTGTTCGTCTATCCCCCGGCCTGCGGCAAAGGGGGCCCTGGCTCCTGTCCCTGGTTTCCATGTTTGAAAATTAGCGCCGAGGCGCACGTGGCCGCGCGCGTGCGCGTGCACGCGCCTCTATATATAGAGGTGGCCGGAAAAAGGGGCGGGGCCTGGGGGATGACGCTCTGTGCGCGCCGCAGCGCTTCTGCGCATGTGCGGGCGTCCCAGCAGGTTTTTAAAAAGCCACATTATTGCAGTAAGCTGGCTATGAAGTACAGAGACAGAGCTGGCAACATTTAAAGGCATACAGCAAGCGGTTGATACAGGCATCCCCTAGAAAGGCACATTAGTAGACACCAACTGTGATATAGCAGCAATTGTGCTAGACTATTCTCAGTAAAAGTGGTGTATTACGGCTGGAATACCTCAGCTTTAGGCTTAGGAATATGCCGTCCAGTAGCTCCGGAACTGAATCTTCCAGGAAGCGAAGGGGGTCTCATCGGGCTCTGAGGATCTTGGGCATACTCCTGCTGCACCAGTCTCCCCTGAAGTTCAGAGGTAAGTGACCGTAGAGACCCCGCAGGGGTACTTGGTACTGTGGCTGTCCTCAGTCACCTGCTCCTGTGTATGTAACAGAGGAGGTTTTTTCCTCAGCTCTGGGAGGATTAGAGAGAGATTGTCAAAATTTATCGCTGCCTCCCTGTCAGGGAAAGCACGCCCGATCTCCGTCTCCTCCTTCAGAGTGCCTGTTAGCAGAGCAACAGTCCCATACAGGGATCGACCTGCCTGAAGGGGATCAGGATAAGGTTGATTCTGTTATAGAGGAATCAACAGTGGGGGAACCTTTTCTCAGCATCTCAAGCTGAAAGATTATGGGTTCAGTCTCTGACTAACATGGTCCGATCAGCATTTAAAAATGCACCTTGCGGAACCATCAACCACTACTGTATCCTCGTTGGGGTCGCTAGAAGGCCCCAGACTGTTTGTTCTTTTCCACTTCACCCTTTACTGAAAGGGCTCATTTACCAGGATTGGGAACGTCCTGAGAAAATATTTATTCCCCCAAGAGATTTCCGGTGGTCCATCCCATGGAGGATAAGTTCATCAGAAAAAAAAAAAAAAAAAAAAAAAATGGAAGGTCCCTACAGTGGACGCAGCCATCTCTTGTATGTATAAATCACTGACATGTCCAGTGGATAATGTCCAAATGTTCAAGAACCCAATAGATAAAAGATTGGAGTCCTTATGAAAATCTGCGTGGTGATACAACCAGCAGTAGCAGCTATTGGGGTCTGCTAAGCAGTGAAGGATCAGTTGAAACAGGTCTTGAGGGACTTGACAGATCAGCAGGCTTTGCCCTAGCTGATCTACCTAGAGCCTTAGGCTTTGCGGTTGACGCCATAGAGGATTCAGTCCATCAGGCCTCCCGCCTTACGCTGTCTATAGTACATATGCGTAGGCTCCTATGGCTCAAAAACTGGTCTGCTGAAGCTCCCTGTAAAGAATGGCTGGTTAGCGTCCCATTTCATGGTGAACGCTTATTCAGGGAAAACCTGGACAAATATATCCAGAAAATTTCCAGCGGTAAAAATACGCTCTTGCCGGTTAAAAGCAGAGTTAGAGGTCCCTCTTTAAGAGGCCTGCTTCTCCAGTCCCTGGGGCATCGGCTGTGTAACAGTTCCGACGGCCTCCTCGGTTAAATCCCGGGGGTAAAAAACAGGGACAGTAGCAGGGTAATGAGAAACCCTGGGTCAGGGGAGGTACAAAACCTCCCCCAAAGTTAAATTCATTGAAGCCCCCACTCAGTCGGGTGGGGGGAGGACTCCAGTTGTTCGCAAGAGACCTGGCGGGACACGATCAAGACAGATAGGTGCTCTCCGCAGTAGGTTTGGGATACAGTTTGGAGTTAAAAGACTCCCCTCCTTCCCATTTTGAGGTCAAACGTGCCAAGGGATCCCCGGAAGAGAGAGTCCCTCCTGTTGGCACTAGAACAACTATTGCTCCAAGGAGTAATTATGGAGGTTCCCCTGGAAGAATGAGGGTTCGGGTTTTACTCAAACCTCTTTACAGTCCCGAAGCAAACGCGGACGGGAGGCCCATATTAATTCTAAAAAGGGCTATACAAATTCCTGTATATCAGGACTTTCCGATGGAGTCGATCCGATCGGTGGCCACTGCCCTACAAGGGGAGGATTGGTTAGCCACGATCGACATCAAAAATGCTTATTTGCACATTCCCATCTTTCCAGTCCACCAAAAATTTCTACGCTTTGCAGTAGAAGGGCGCCATTTTCAGTTCAGAGCCTTACCCTTCGGTTTGGCCACAGCACCGAGAGTGTTCACAAAAATTCTGGCCCTTTATTGGCCAATCTAAGAACACAAGGTGTAATGATAATGGCATATCTGGATGACTTGTTGCTGATAGACCACTCAGTGAAAAAACTAGACGTGGTCGTTCACAAGACAATCAAGTATCTGGAATCTCACGGTTGGATTATCAACCGAGACAAGTCAGCCCTAAAAACCAGTCAAAAGTCTGGAATACTTGGGGCTAAGGTTGGATTCAGGCCAGAGAAAAATATTCTTGCCTCGAGGAAAGGTGTTGTCTTTGAAAGATTTGATCCACTTAGTGGGTACAAAAAAGACAGCCGTCCATACGCCTGTATATGAGGCTGCTGGGAAAAATGGTGGCATCATTCGAAGCAGTACCCTACGGTCAATTCCATTCAAGGAATTTGCAAGGGGCCATACTGTCAGCCTGGAACAAAAAAGTTCAGGCCCTAGACTTACAATGTCCTTGTCCCCTTCCGTTCGCAAGAGCCTCCGTTGGTGGTTGGTTCCCCAGAATCTGGAAAAAAGGAAATCCTTCAGTCCGATCGCTTGGAAGGTGGTCACTACAGATGCCAGCCTTATAGGCTGGGGAGCAGTACTGGAGCAATAGTCTCTCCAGGGCAGATGGTCGGATGCAGAAAAGGCCCTGCCCATCAATCTCTTAGAGATACGAGCAGCCCGGTATGCCCTAGTAGCATGGACATCCAAACTCCAAGGGTCCCCTGTCAGAATTCAATCAGACAATGCCACAGCAGTGGCATATATCAATCGGGGGGGCACCAGGAGTCGTGCAGCCCAAAGGGAAGTAAATTACATCCTGAGATGGGCAGAAAAATATGTCCCAGCCATATCTGCGGTATTCATTCCAGGAGTGGAGAATTGGAAGGCGGACTTTCTAAGTCGCCAGCAATTAGGCCCAGAGGAAGGGTCCCTTCACCCCGAGGTTTTCTGGACAATATGTCAGCGGTGGGGAACATTGGATGTAGATCTTCTAGCATCCAGATTCAACGCAAAGGGGGATAGGTTTGTCTCTCGGACAAGGGATCCCCTAGCTTGCGGCTCGGATGCCCTAGTGTTCCCTGGGGATCAGTTCAAGCTGATATATGCATTCACACCGCCACAATGGTTACCTCGATTACTCCGCAGAATCAGGGTAGAAAAGAAACCAGTGATTCCGGTGGCTCCAGCGTGGCCCCGAAGAGCGTGGTACGCGGAGATTGTAAAATTTCAGTGGGGAGTCCTTGGACTCTCCCACGTCGTCCGGCTTTCGCAAGGACCGATATACCACCCTTCCTTACCAGCCCTAGGTTTGACGGCCTGGCTATTGAAGCCCACATTCTAAAAAAGAGAGGGCTCTCTAATGCTGTGGTATCTACCATGATCAATGCCAGGAAGCCGGTATCCAGGCAGATCTACTATAGAATCTGGAAGGCGTACATCGCGTGGTGTGAGGCCAAGAAATGGCATCCACATAAGTACGTAATAGGTAGGATTCTGGACTTCCTACAGTGGGCTGTAGATAGGAAGCTTGCCTTGAGTACTATCAAGGGTCAGATTTCGGCCTTGTCAATATTTTTTCAAAGGCCCTTGGCTTCGCATTCACTAGTCAAAGCCTTTATACAAGGAGTGATGCGTATTAGTCCTCCGGTTAATATTCCCATATGTCCATGGGATCTAAACTTGGTTCTGTCGGTTCTACAGAAACAACCATTTGAACCATTACAGCATATTTCCTTGGTGCTTCTTACCAGGAAATTGATTTTTCTAGTAGCCATTTGTTCGGCTAAAAAGAGTATCGGAATTAGCAGCTATGTCCTGTAAGGAGCCATATCTGGTTATCCATAAGGACAGAGTAGTGTTACGTCCTCATCCAGCCTTTCTTCCTAAGGTGGTATCGAGGTTTCATTTGAACCAAGATGTGGTTCTTCCTTCTTTTTTCCCCAAACCTACTTCGGTAGAGGAAAAGTTATTGCATTCTTTGGATGTAGTAAGAGCAGTTAAAGCTTATCTAAAAGCCACTGCTCAGATTCGCAGAACGGATACTTTGTTTATTCTGCCGGAAGGCCCCAGAAAGGGTCAGGCAGCGTCAAAATCTACTTTAGCCAGGTGGATTCGACAGGTCATAATACAAGCCTATGGCTTGAGAAGGAGACCGCCTCCGTTCAAAGTTAGAGCGCACTCCACGAGAGCAGTTGGAACTTCATGGGCAGTGCATCACCAGGCCTCCCTGGCTCAAATCTGTAAGGCCGCAACATGGTCTTCAGTACACACGTTTACTAGGTTCTACCAGGTGGATGTTAGAAGTCAGGAGGATGTCGCCTTTGGGCGCAGTGTGTTGCAGGCCGCAAAAGATCCTCATGTCTGATAGCGCTCAGCTTATATATGGTGTATCCCCCCCCTCATTTGGCATTGCTTTAGGACATCCCATTAGTAATGACTATGTCGCTCTGTGTCCCGTGATGTACGAAAAAGAAAATAGGATTTTTATAACAGCTTACCTGTAAAATCCTTTTCTTGGAGTACATCACGGGACACAGAGCTCCCACCCCTCTTTTGGGGACACTTATTGCTTTGCTACAAAACTGAGGTGCTCCCGGATGGGAGGGGCTTATATAGGGGAGGGTACTTCCGGTTTTGGAAGTTGCCAGTGCCAGCACCTGACGGTAACTATATAACCCATTAGTAATGACTATGTCGCTCTGTGTCCCGTGATGTACTCCAAGAAAAGGATTTTACAGGTAAGCTGTTATAAAAATCCTATTTTTTTTTAACTGTGGTGGTGAAATTACCTCCTACAGCACTGGAGTCGCAGGGATCAGGCTTGTCTCTGCGAACGCTGCAGTTATGTGTGTTGTGTTTTGTAAGTGACAGTGATCGATCGATACTGCACTTGGGTGGCCTGGGCTGGACGGAGGGGCAAAACGCAGGTGCTAGCTGGTATCTGGACTGATCCCGCTAACACTGCGTTTTTGGGAACCCTAAACTGCTGGGGACGCTAGTATAGATCTGATCAGATCAGATATTGATCTGTTCAGATACTATACCACTAAGAGAGGTGTATGCTTCACGCGTGGGTGTTAGCGTTACTGGCACTAACCTGATGCTGCCTGGGGTGTGACGCAGACCCTCTCTGACGCTAAAACCTAATTGATATCACCCGCCGGGCGATCAGGGGGTTAAACCTTTATTGGGTTATATATACGGCGGGTGCCCTGACACTATAAAAAGCAAACTAACTAACCAGCGTCACCCGTAACACTTATATGGTGATCACTGGTGAAAGGGTTAACTAGGGGCAATTAGGGGGTTAAAACCTTTATTAGATAATATATGGGGGTACCTGACGCTATAAAAACCTGCGGCGAACCTAAAAATATTACTGGCTACCGATCTGCATCACCGACACTAAGACAGCGATCAGAAAAACGATCGCTTAGCGACAGTGGTGATAGGGGGTGAAAGGGTTACTTGGGGGGCGATCAAGGGGGTTAAACCTTTATTAGATCATTTATGGGGGTACCTGACGCTATAAAAACCTGCGGCGAACCTAAAAAAAATAACTGGCTACCGATCTGCATCACCGACGCTAAGACAGCGATCAGAAAAATTATCGCTTAGCGACGGCGGTGCTAGGGGGTGAAAGGGTTATCTGGGGGGTGATCAGGGGGTTAAACCTTTATTAGGTAATATATGGGGGTACCTGACGCTATAAAAACCTGCGGCGAACCTAAAAAAAATTGCTGGCTACCGATCTGCATCACAGACGCTAAGACAGCGATCAGAAAAATGATCGCTTAGCGACGGCAGTGCTAGGGGGTGAAAGGGTTATCTGGGGGGCGATCAGGGGGTTAAACCTTTATTAGATAATTTATGGGGGTACCTGACGCTATAAAAACCTGCGGAGAACCTAAAAAAAATTACTGGCTACCGATCTGCATCACAGACGCTAAGACAGCGATCAGAAAAATGATCGCTTAGCGACAGTGGTGATAGGGCATGAAAGGGTTACCTGGGGGGTGATCAAGGGGGTTAAACCTTTATTAGATAATTTATGGGGGTACTCGACGCTATAAAAACCTGCGGCGAACCTAAAAAAAATTACTGGCTACCGATCTGCATCACCGACGCTAAGACAGCGATCAGAAAAATGATCGCTTAGTGACGGCGGTGCTAGGGGGTGAAAGGGTTATCTGGCGGGTGATCAGGGGGTTAAACCTTTATTAGGGGGGGTTAGGGGGCTACACTGGACCTAAAACGAACTTTAGTGACACTTTTACAGTCACAAATGTCACTGATTGCAGTGATCAGTAAATAAATGGTCACTGCAATCAGTGACACTGTGACTGGGGGCTGGGGGGTAAGCTGGGGGGGCCTGGGGGGGGGCGATTTGTGTGCCTATGTGTCCTGGTGTCAGTGTGCTGTTTGTGCACTAACCTGTATGTCTTCTCTTGTACGGCGCTCGGTATATGTGAGCGCCGCATGAGAGATGACATCACTTCCTCCTGCTTCCTCTGCCTGTGTTTACATTACAGGACAGAGGAAGCATTTTCATTCGCCGGGAGCGATCGCGGGGGGGGGGTGGCCGGAATCGAACGGCCGTCCCCTCATCTCGGATCGCTCCCCAACGAATACCGACCGCTCACTGTATAGGAGGGGGGTCCGATTGGACCCCCCAACTGTACAAAGGCAATCACGTACACTGTACGTGATTGTGCCTGTCGGTGCCATTCTGCCAACGTACATATACAGTTAGCGGTCGTTAAGTGGTTAATATCTTATACTCTAGGACACCCTTACGTGCATCTTGTCAGGGCTTGGTTCAGCCCTTCCTTCTCTGTGCTGGCAGCTCAGCTGTCAGCTAATTGCCAGCTTACATTTCTCCACAGTGATCCACCTGTTGATGATCCGCTCGTCAGCTTTGCCTACTTAAGGACTTCCAGTTAATTTGATCTTCGCCTTCGCCTGTGTTAACATCACAAGAGACTTTCTCCTGCGTTGCTGTTGAAGACCTGCTTTACTGACGTCTCCGCTGGCTACAGATCCTGCTTGCTGAACTGCTACCTTTATCGCTGGCTCTTGGACATTGGCTTGGCTGACTACCCGATCCGGTTACTGAACCCTGGCTATGTTTTGATTACGCTTACTCTGTTTACCTTTTTATTTTTATTATTAAACAAGTGTGATTTAACTGTACTTCTGTCTCAGCCTGATTCATGGTTCCTGACACATCTACCGCTGATGAGCGAGTGATTCTCGCGAAACACGTCGGATATATTTCTTGATGCCGCAGCATTACTGTTGTCATTACAACCATGTTACCAACACCGCATATATAATTCTGGATGGCAATTGGGTACATACAGTGCCAGTGTACCATGACTACCACGATTATCATGTTTTATCATTGTTGTATTATTCTTTAAGTTGGCTACTGTTTATGTGAATCATGCTTGTAACAATTTTACTCCATTAAAATCTTGTACCATATTTATCAGTGTCATACTCACTGGCGGAAAAGTACCCACTTCATTTAAAGTCCCAGGGCTAACCTTTTGCTTATGTCACCCTACTTCTATATCCCACATATCTGAGCACAATAGGTTGCATTTGTGGAAGTTATGGCAATTCATAAGGACTAGTGAAGGCTAATGACTGAAAATATACCAGAGGTGGAGATACTTTGAGAGAAGGCTGGGGGACCACTTTGCAAGAGGTTGAAACATCTTATCTATGCAAGTTTAAACATCTAATGAGGTGAGAGTTCTGAGAGACCGGGCTTTGGATATCTATTGTTGCTGATAGAATTCAGTTTCATCCATTGATGTGAAGATATTGTTTTGCATTATATACTGATCCTGAGGGACTATACATCACCTTTTCATCTACGTAGTGCATTTCATACACCCATCCAGCACGGATTGGAATGTTTGGACAGTTTCTTGTAGCATTGAGGACTTTTTTACAGTTTTGATTATTTAAGTGTACACAGCGCAAGATCACTTTATTTGATATATATGTTTTTTTGTGCACTGTGTGTGAACACTTTAGGTTTTGCTGCTTTTCTGGTATTTATCACTATTTCTGTTTTCCTGTATTCCTGCAGCTAATCTTTTTCCTAATGTTGACTTCCTATGCACTGTGTTTCTGTGTGGAGGTGCTGATTTTGGTAGATACCTCTAATCCAGAACAGTGATCTGCACAGAAATCATATCACCAAATCTCACTTTAAATCTCTTAAGACTGGCAGTCAGAGGCAGTAGTACATTACATTTTCCATTGCAGACATACAACTATGAGGAGGTAGACATAGACATGCCTAATAACCATAGGTGTGTGCAGGGCATGTGACAGGTGTGCCTGGACACACCCTAATCACTGTGCTGTGCCAATTCCCCCTACTGCCCGGGCTTCCCCAGTGTTGGAAAACCCTCTTTCCCGCCACGCAGCGCTGCTGGCTTCCCTCTTCTCTCTCTCCCTCCTTTCGGCTGCTGCAGGGGATGTTACAGGATGGAGAGTGGGGAAAGGGGCTAGTAAATATGTAATTTACCGGTGCATTCCTTTTCTAAATGAACACAGCAAACACACTCACTCACTGTGTTCATTCATAACTGAAGCATAGTAAACTATGTCTACTATGCTTCAGTTTGTAAATGAACAGGAAGCTGCTTCGCAGAGCACTTCCCATTCCTTCCCTGAGGCTGCAGAGAAAGGCATGTGTGTTTGAACTTTGGGGTGCACACCCTAACGCAATGGGCTGTGCACACCTATGCTAATAACCCTCACATATCAGGATTGAATTGATATTTTTTTTAATAAAAACTCACAACAAAGGGTACTTTTTTTAGGGTACCATTTAGGCACAATCATCATTTCTCACTGTTTACTATAACATAACAAATCTTCACTTTTTGATTTCAGATCCATTTTAAGACATGGCTTCTCAGTCATCATTATCGTATGTCATTTTAACATGCCTTAAGTGCTATTTAGCATGCCTTAAAATGCCCAACTCTAGACAAAATATTTTATTTTGTTTAGTTTAGAACAGGAAAAGCCCTGTTAGTTTTTTATTGCCATCAATTTTGCTATTGGCAAAATTTCCCAGGATATGATTGATAGGAACTCTCTCCAATGAGGGGCACGGTAAAAATAAAATCACGGGGCGTGGCTTGGCGTGCAGAGCAGATGGCAGCAGACTAGAGGAACACTGCTGAACCCTCGGCTCCTTCAGCACATACGGCACTGCTGACAACCGTCATAATGAGCAGACTCACCCGCCACAACTCCATCAATCACTCCTGCCGATCCGCACCCCTCTCCGGCTCAAGAAGCATCCCGGACATCTTTAAAACTGAACCCCCGCGCCTCAAGGCCAAATCCAAGATGGCGCTGCTGCGTGGGGAGGACGAGTTCAGTAAGGACTCGCAGGACGCCGATGAGGACGAGGTAAGGGATACCCCTTCATCCGAGCTCCCCCTCACTCTCCCCGCCATGATGAAGATAGCCGCAGACATTAAGGGCACACTTTTTTCTGCTATCACAGAACTTAAGGCAGATGTGCTATCACTTTCTGAGAAAATGGAGGGGGTGGAGAAGGCAGGCTCTAGAAGGGACAAGGCCATCACGCGCCTAGACAAAATCACTGACACTCATGCTGCACGTCTCATTGAGAAGAACCGCCAATTAGAGGACTTGAACAATAGGGGGAGAAGGAACAATAAACGGGTGAGGGGGGGTGCCCGAGTCAGTAGAACCGGGCAATATACCATCTGCCCTGAAATATGTGTTTAACGAACGATTGGAGCACCAAACAGACACACTGATCGATTTTGACAGGTCTCACAGAGTATTGAGAGCCAGGCCGGCTGGCGCAGCTCCCCCCCGGGACATTATATGTTGTTTGCCAAACTTCAAACTGAAGGAGGAAATCATGAATAAAGCGCAGCGCAATGAGCGCATTACATTCAATGAGACAGAGATTTCCATTTTTCAAGACCTCTCTCCTATAACTTTGAACAATAGGCAAACTCTGCGCCCCCTGCTGGAGGTTCTGCACAGACAAAATATACTTTACAGATGGAAATTCCCTTTTGCTCTAAATGCGACTTTCCAGGGCAGGCAATTGTACTTGCGCACACCGCATGACCTGCAGGATTTTTGCCAAGATTTACAGATCCCACTGGTTGAGTTGCCTGATTATTATGGAGAATTTTACAAGCCCCAGGCAGAATTTAGTGTTCAGACCTCACCCCTCACTACGCCTGCCAAACCGCCTTACAAGAAAGGAAAATACCAGAAACAACCCACTCCAGGTCCCAGTGCCACTTCAAAGCGTTCCGGTGCTTCAAGAGCATTACAGCCTGTCTTAGACCCAGAGTGAGGGCAAGAAACTTGTGGGGCTCCACCTCATTAACACTGACTGAGATACGAAGGAACTGAATTACCATGTAGATAAAGGTGCGAGGGGCCCTGTTGGCCCCCTTTTTGATTGATAGCACCTATGCTGAACGGAAACTTCTCCCACTTCTTTGTTGTCTTTGTTCATCTGCACTTAACTGACTGTTTCTCACGCAGGTTACTCCTCAGACAGATAGTAGCTGATGATATTGCACCTTTAAACAGAGTTTGAACTGTGAGATCATCAACGTTCACAGCACTCTTGAGGTATGACTTATACTTTGCTTTAACAGAGAAAAAGCTATGCATCCGGGAACTTTCCCACATGTCAAGGGCTCACATCACCCCATCCTTTCACATGGGGTTGGGGATTTCCCCTCTTTACACATATACTAATGGGTACATGGTTTTGCATTGGCATTTGGTGCTGCCTGAGGGTGGATAGCCATGAGAGGAAGTTTAACGCACCTAACAGGTGCTATGGTTCTTCACCCTGCATCTCATTACATATACTTTTATGCTAAAGTGGGGATAATAGGTGCCTATCGTATTCTATTGTTTGCTTACCATGATTATTTTGGTTATTGTTCGATATGCTGGATTATAGAAAATAAGGTTACAAATTTGAGTCTGATTGTTTTGATGGTTTACACCCCCCTTGGGGTGACGGTTGCCGTTTATAAAAAGCACTATTTGTTAAGCAGTTTTTATTTTTCAGGAACTGAGGGTTGGTGGAAGTTGTTTGACAGTGGTACATTACCCCAGACTTCTTAGCTCTGCTGAGAGGTTGGCTGCAGCCGCGGCTCTGTTTGCTCCCCCCACTTCCCCACAGTGAGTGCTGTGTGGTGTGCGCTTTAGTGACACGCTTCTTTTTAGGGTGGCCTCTGAAGTGTCCAGCCCCGGCCCCAACTTCCACACATTCCTCCAGGGGTCATTACCTAGAGGCTAATTACCTAACACACGGACCCCAATCTCTTTTTGTGTCTGAGAGTAAGACCACACTTTCTTCTTCCTTCCTGTCCTTCTTTCTAACTTCTTCAGACCCCCCCCCCCCCATATCTCTCCTTCTCTATGTTTTTGTTTTTGTTGGTTGTGTTCTTCACTACACCCTTATTCACCATGATCTACTCATCATTGGGCATAAACCCCACGGTGATATCTCACAACGTGAGGGGACTTAATGTCCCTCAAAAGCGGACTCAATTATTGCGTCACCTGGGGAAGGAGAAGCCGGCCTTTGTTTTCCTTCAGGAAACACATTTTAGAGCAAACTCCATCCCCAAAATGACTGATGGATACTTTACCAAGGCATATCATGCCACTAGCAAAGACTCCAAAACAAAAGGGGTATCCATTTTGATTGGGAAAAACTCGGGCTTCGAGCTTATCCAACAGTTGGCAGACCCAGAGGGCTGGTATCTCCTTCTTAAAGGGAACATTGGGACGCTACCAATCACATTAGTGAGTCTTTACTTCCCGAATACAGCACATGTGACTTTCTGCCAGAAGCTGATTGATGAGCTCACGTGGTTTGCCTCTGGATGTATAGTCCTGGGGATTTCAATGTTCCCCTGGACCCCCTTCAGGACACCTCTAATGGCACATCATCATTGTCTTATTGCATACTCAAGAAAATTAGAACACTACTGTACACCCTAACGCTGAAAGACTCCTGGTGGGTAATGCACCCACAGGAGAGGGATTATACCTACTTCTCCACGGTACACAACAAATATTCCCGCATTGACTTTGTGTTTATAACACAAAGAGACTTGACCATTATAAAGGGGGCACACATTGGGACAAGGACAATTTCAGACCATGCACCCATTTCCCTCACTCTACAGTTGCAGAATGTGCATAAGAGACCGGGTACATGGAGGCTCAACTCGACCTTATTGATGGACCCTATCACCTTGGAAGCCATTATGGAAGCTATAAAGACATACTTTAGGTAAAATTCTACAGACGATGTTTCAAATCTCAATACCTGGAAAGCTCACAAATGTGTGCTTAGAGGCCAACTCATTGACCTAGCTTCACAGAGAAAAAAGAATAAGGAGAAAGAACTGAAAGTACTACTTGAAGAAGTACAGACGTTAGAGACCCAACATAAGAGGTCAGCGGCTATCACTTTAGCCGAAGACCTGTTATTGCCAAGAAAAGAGCTGCAGGAGACTTTAGACTTACAGGCTAAGCGAATACTATTCTTCCGCAGAGGTTTCTTTTATGAACACAGGAACAAAAATTGTAAATTTCTGGCCAGGGCATTAAGAGATGTCCGTTCGACCAGCACCATCACCCAAATCAAAAATAGGGAAAACAAATTATTACATGACTCAGATAGAATTGCAGAAGAATTCCATGGGTTTTACCCAAAACTGTATAATCTCCCACCTCCACACAAGCCTACAATGGCCGAGGGATCTAGATCTCAGATTATAGACCAATACTTAGCTCAAAGTGGCCTTCTTAGCGTTGTGGCCGCTGAGGCGGCGGAACTAGACAAACCGATAGAGATCACAGAACTTTTACAGGCGATCAAAACTTTAAAATCAGGGAAAAGTCCGGGCCCTGACGGCTTTTCGGCCATTTACTATAAGACTTTTTCACATCTTTTAGCAAAACCTTTGTTGAAGACCCCAATACTTGCTCCAGTTACAGGCCGATATCCTTGCTCAACCTGGACATAAAACTCTTGTCCAAAATTATTGCAACTAGAATAGGTAGATTCTTACCGGATATAGTCGGTCCAGATCAAGTGGGATTTATGCCGGGGAGGGAGGCACATGATAATGTCATTAAGGCCTTAAATCTCATACACAACCTTAAAGGGAGCACAGTCGAATGCCTTCTCCTATCCACGGATGCGGAGAAGGCCTTCGACAGGGTGGCATGGGATTATATGTTCGCAGTATGCAGGCATGTTGGATTTCAGTCCAACCAGCTGGCATGGATTTCGGCACTATACAAGAGCCCGACGGCTAGGCTGAAGGTCAATGGGACTCTCTCAAAACCAGTACACATACACAATGGAACGAGGAAGGGTTGTCCCCTCTCCCCAATTCTGTTCATTCTTACACTGGAACCATTTATACGCACAGTAAACGGAAATCTCTCAGTTAAAGGTTTATCTATAGGATCTACCTGTCACAAAATAGCCACATACGCGGATGATCTTTTGTTCGTCCTCAGGTGGCATTGCAGCGCTATTGGGTGTCCTCTCTCAGCAGCCATGCAGTGGGCGTGGTCTACCCACTGTGCATGCTGGGAGAGGGTACATAAGGGGCAGATGCCATGATTTAAGGAGCAGTTCGCGCCATTTGGCCCTCCAGGCCAGGGGTGCGTGTGTGTGTTCAGTCCCAGGCACCTTTAGCCTCATTCCAGGTAGGCCCAGCACCTTTAGCTGAGGCCTACGCCAAACAGCGGAATCCCAGGGTGACCCGCTCTGAAGGAGAGGGAACCAGGGGAGGACCTATCCAGGGGATCGGTGAAGGAAGTCACTGTCTTGGGAAAGGCCTGGTTACCTGTCAGAGGGAAGGATTCCACAATCTGCCACAAGCCTTGTAACATGCCCCATTGGCACCTAAGGTCTCAAGTGTTACAAGTGCTGGGAAGTTAAGGACTTAGAGGTTCATATCCTAATTGTATCCTTAGGAAAATAACTTAAAGTGAATGTTCGTGCTCCACACCGGCTGCTAGGACCGTGGGAGGGGACTATCCGGATGAGCAAAACCCACTCAGGCTTGAGTGGCGACGAGGGTAATTAAGTGCCGCGTGCCTGAACCTGCCTCCCTGTTCAACTTTCTCTATCTCCAACCTTTCCTGTCAAGTTGCAAGTAAAGGAAACTAAACTCTTTTATTGGGTTTAATACTGTCTGGACAATGGCCTTCTTCAGAGAGAGAGAGAATAGACTTTTCCCTACACTCTAGGGACGAGAACCAACGGAAAGAGGTAACTCGCTGCAGGACCCAAAACTATTAACACCGCTCACCCTCTACAAGATGGAGGATACTGAGCATGTGGCATGGTGTGTCCCACTCTGCAAGTGGAGGTAAGCAGGGTAGAGAAGGATCTGTGTGCTACACTTTTTTACAGATTAAATTAAATCGGATCAACAAGGATACCATCTCTATGTCATAGCAACCAATAAACCAAAATCCCTCCCCCTCTCCTCCTCCCTCCTCTTCCATTTTCCTCTCACTTTTTCTATCCTCCCCCTCTTTCCTCTTTTTTGTTTGTTTATTTTATTTATATATTTTTTGTACAATTTTATAAGTTCTAATTTTTAAGACACTCACAATATATAACCATTGAGATTGAACTATAATGCTTCACAAAAGGCACAAGGTTATTGTTACTTTACACAGTTTTACTGGTGTCTTCTAAGGTTATAACAGTTAAAGTAGTAATAAGGGCTGTACACAAGTCTATAAATGGCTTCATTCGTGGCACACAACTCTCACCCGAAAGAAAATGGCTGTACTGTATGTTGCCCTGTATGACTGTAATGATTATGTCATGTACTTTGTTATGACTACTTATATGCTCAATAAAAACTTTTATTGGAAAAAATAAAATCACATTTTTAGTTGAGCGGGAGGGTTTAGAACTTCTATTTTAATTGTAGTTTTTGTCTTCCTGTCACCGTGATGCTTGCACCCTGGCTCCCATGTCTTCAACGGGTGTCCCTGGGAAAGAGAAAATCTCCCCAATGGGGGCCACAGACAGAGATAGTAACCTGAAGTAACCTGATAGTAACCTGAAAGAAAATTTAACCCCTCCCCTCTCTATCCAAAAAAATAAAAACATTCAGCTGTAGTTAAGCTTTGAAGACCATTGTCCTGTAACTTCTTAAATCAGTGCCCTTGTAATCTAGCACCCCTTGAAGTTTAAACTGGTAGCAACGTAAAGGATATCTATATGTTTGTTGGTTATCTATTTGCCTCTTGTACCTGTTATATTTAATAAGTCCCCCATCTCTAAAATGATAAAGACACAAAAGCACTTTGGAGAAATCATTATAATCCAATTTAATTATTCTCTTTTGGATTCTGTCTAAGAGGAAACTATAAAAGTTATACCAGTGGTGGTTCATTTCAACTGCAATCAAAATTTTAACTAAAATGGCTCCTACAAGATAAACCTTAAAAGCATTTAAACGCAGAGCTGTAGAATAAAAATACAGTATGGATTCAAGGTACATTATTTTCTCTCCTTCTGGAACTTGTTTCAGTATGAATTGTTGCATGCCTACACATGAAAGCACCATAAATTTAATATATTATAAATATATTCATCTTTTGCAGGTTCATGGTTTCGAGGCTGAGCACACAGCAAATCAATAACATTTCATATGTAGACAAATTTGTACTGTTGGGTTTGGTATCAGCTCCGACGTTAGAGAAAGTTCTGTTTGTGGCGTTTTCTGTTATATATATCATGACAATATTTGGGAATCTCACAGTTATTCTTATAATTCGCTTAGACTCTGATTTGCAAAAACCAATGTACTTTTTCCTGGCCAACCTAGCCTTTTTAGAAATATTCTATACTACAGCTACAACTCCCAATACATTAAAAAACCTTCTACAAAAAAACAGAACTATATCTTTTGTTGGCTGCTTTACTCAAATGTTCTTCTTTATTGGCCTGGGGAGTGCAGTGTGTGTGCTTCTCTCAGTTATGGCCTATGACAGATATGTTGCTATATGTCAACCTTTGAGGTACTCTGCTCTCATGATTCCTTCCTTCTGTATAAGACTGACAATGGTGTCTTGGAGTTGTGGATTTTTTAACGCTTTTGTGCAAACTATTTACACATCGACGTTGCCCTTCTGCAATGATCGTGTAATCCACCATTTCTTCTGTGACATTCCATCACTAGTAAAACTCTCTTGCAGTGACACTGATTTTAATGAGTTGGTATCTATTTTAGTTCGGGGATGTGTCCTGATTGGTAGTTTTATTTTAACTCTTATTTCATATATTTTTATATTAAGAGCTGTTTTAAGAATTCCCACTGTGAATGGTAGAGAGAAAGTATTTTCTACATGTGGATCACATCTCATAGTGGTAACTCTATTCTTTGGGACAGCAATTATAACAAACATGCTTCCAGGCTCTTCTTCCTTTAGTGACCATAAGAGAGTACTGTCAGTAGTGTATGGTGTTCTGACTCCTCTTATTAATCCTCTCATATACAGCTTTAGAAACACAGAATTCCAGAATGCAATAACTAAAAGAATACAATTTAGATAAATACAGGCATTAAAGTAGAATTGTTTTATTCAGTTTTAGTATTTTTTGGAAAGTTTTAACAATATAACTAATATAACAGTGCAAGAAGCTAAAAATATAGAAATAATTAAAATTATAAAGAGGCAGCATTTACTAAATAAATGATCATAGGAAGAATAATGTGATATTCACAGAACACAGGGCGTGTTTAAAAGTGAAGTATGTTTTTTTTCCCTATTCATACTTACCTAGGTGGATGCAGCATCAGACAGATGCTGCATCTGTCCCCCACTGCCTCTTCACTGAGACCCAAACCACCGAACATCGCCAATGGCTCAGTTCTCTCACCTCCCAGAGAGGAGAGCTGCTGACTGTCAATCAGCATCTCTCCTGCTCTGCTCCTCCACGCTCATTGGAGCGATGAGCTGTGGAAACAAAAAAAGTGTAGCGCTAATCTGAATATATAAATGAATAAATAAATATGTAAAAACTTTATTAATTAAAAGTGCTCAAATGATAATAGTGAACAGTGTGAATAAGAATGTCCTCATAAGCACACAATGAATGTCTGTATGCAGGATAATCAAAACACGTGCAAAAATGCAAAGACTATCTGTCCTTAAAAGTGACCAAAATTTGGTGTTGACAAAGTTCAAAATATGGTGATGACTTCAAACCATGCAAATCTGTGCAAGTGAAGAGGTGATGAAGTGAAGGGAACCACCCCCACAGGTAAGAGGCTTACCAGAATGTTTGAAACCTAGAGAACCTACGTTCAATGGGTCAAACAGGCTTGCGTGGTGGAAGCACAATGTACTTTGGGCAATCCTATGGGCTTCAAGATGCTGTGCCAGGGATGACAAAACGCCAGCAGGATGGAGAGAGTCACAGAGAAGGGTGGCTTCCTAGTGGGTTATCTCATAAGAAGTGATGGTCCAGGGAATCCAAAATGGATGTGGAAGTGTTATGTCATATAATGGAATAAAAAAACGGCCACATAGCGTAACTCTGTATTACATATCAAAAGTTTAATGAAGTCAGAACACTTACATTTGTGATGATATTCAAGTGCCTTGTATAAAATGTGGCAACAATGGAGTCCTCTTGACGCGTGCGCTGAGCTGTGGAGGGACGGGGAGCGGCCGTCTCAGCGGCTCGCTGAGAGGCTGAGACTGCCATCAGTGCAGGCAGCTGGCAGATCCAGACTTCCTAAGTCGGGATGACACGGTGCCTGGACTGATTCCAGGGACGTCAGCGGAGAGCGAACCTCAGACCACTCTCCACTTAAAACTGGTCACAGGAGTGCAAAACGAATTGCACTCCTGTGACCCATAGGAAAAGCCCAGCCTAAAAAGCTCAGGCTGGACTTCTCCTTTAATGTAAGCATAAAAAGAGTCAGTGGCATTGAAAAAATCATACTTTTCAATATAAATAAAATACAAGACATCATTATTATGAACTAAAAATTAACACAATTAGATTGAATGTCTTTTTAGTTTCAGCGTTTCTTTTTTGTGATATTGTCAGCAGTCAAAAGTAAATGTGTTTGCAATTTGTAATTGTACATTACAGTGCCTTTTTTCTCAATAATTAAATAAATAAAAAACACACTTAATATCCAAAATAGGGCTGATATCTATTAAAGTTCAAATAAAGTTATATTTACATTTTGAAGCCGATTATGTTTTGTTTGTAAAAGTGAAGGTACATGCCAATGCTTGAACATATTGGTATGCACCATTCATTTCTGTTGGCCACTATGTAATGCTTTCATTCCTGATGAATTTCATTTGTGTTAAATGTTGGATTTTCTCCTGGTTTAGGGTCACATTTTGATTTCCAAGTTTAGTGCTTTGCTCATATACATTCAAATTGACATATAGGGTCAGAAAATAGAGTATAGGGTTCGAGATCCTCAGCAATGTAGACCTGGAAAGATTATACACAATTGTGTTCATTGCTCATCAAAATCTCTGTTTTAACTCCCAGTGATTTTAACAATACCTTAATTATTATAGAATTGTCCTTATATATTAATCCCATATTGGTAATTTAGTCACATTCTCAAGAGTTGATTATACTTTCAGTATATCACATTTATATCACATTTTATTTCTATTTTGAAATTAAAAAAAGCAAGGCATGTGAGGCTGTCAACATACAGTGTCTAGTGATTGTATGTCAGATCCCTCACCCCAATCAAATGACCGCTATACACATATTTTAGCAAATAGAGCATATGCTAGTTTCTTGGGAATTCGTATGTATGCACAGTGGCTTTTAAAATGTAGGCATACATATACCCCCCCAAATCAGATATACATTGTAGACCTTTAACCCCTAGTGTTCATCTACATATTTAATCTTCAGCACAGTAATGTCTCTAGCCCAACCTAAAATGACTATATATTATAACAATACGTGTTCAATTATCATTTAATAACTATATAATTATATATCTTGTAGTTGGTATTTTCTTTCATTGATGGCTATTAACACTAAATTTACACCATGTAGCCGCGCTCCGGTGCCCTCCGCCGATTACCCGAGCCGTCGGTAGTGGCGGAGGCGATCGGGTCCTCTCCCTGGCTTGGTAAGGAGACGAGTGAGGGAAAAATGGCCCCCACCTGTCTCCATACCATTGCAGGGCAGAAGCGACATCAAAACGTCACTTCCGCCAATAGCTCTTAACCACTTAAGCCCCGGACCAATATGCAGCTAAAGGACCAGGTCCCTTTTTGCGTTTTGGCACCGCGTCGCTTTAACTGAAAATTGCGCGGTCGTGCGACGTGGCTCCCAAACAAAATTGGAGTCCTTTTTTTCCCACAAATATAGCTTTCTTTTGGTGGTATTTGATCACTTCTGCGGTTTTTATTTTTTGCGCTATAAACAAAAATAGAGCGACAATTTGGAAAAAAATGCAATATTTTTTACTTTTTGCTATAGTAAATATCCCCCAAAAAAATATAAAAAAAAAATGTTTTTCCTCAGTTTAGGCCGATACGTATTCTTCTACATATTTTTGGTAATAAAAATCGCAATCAGCGTTTATTGATTGGTTTGCACAAAATTTATAGCGTTTACAAAATAGGGGATAGTTTTATGGCATTTTATTAATTATTATTTTTTTACTAGTAATGGCGGCGATCATTGATTTTTTTCGTGACTGCGACAATATGGCGGACACATCGGACACTTTTGACACATTTTTGGGATCATTGTCATTTTCACAGCGATCAGTGCTATAAAAATGCACTAGTTACTGTGAAAATGACACTGGCAGTGAAGGGGTTAACCTCTAGGTGGGGCTGTAGGGGTTAAGTGTACCCTAAGAAGTGATTCTCACTGTAGGGGGGCGTGGCTACACGTTACACGTCACTGATCGTCTGTTCCGATGACAGGGAACAGACGATCACTGACATGCCACGGAGAAGAACGGGAAAAGGTTTGTTTACACTCACCTCTCCCCGTTCTTCATCTCTGTGACCAGATCGCGGGACACCGGCGGCGATCGGATCCGCGGGTTCCGCGGCGTGGTCACGGAGCTCAGGACCGGGTCGCGAGCACGCGCGACCCATGGCTGGGTTCTTAAAGGGCAATGTACCTGTACGTTGATGTCCCCAGCCGTGCCATCCTGCCAACGTATATCGGCGTGAGGCGGTCCTTATGTGGTTAAAGAGACGTATTATTCTTTTCAAATTACATTTAATTTATTTTTATTTTTTATTGCATTTTAGTGTAAATATGAGATCTGAGGACTTTTTGACCCAGATCTCATATTTTTTTCTATTACAAGGGATGTTTACATCCCTTGTAATAAGAATAAAAGTGACACAGTTTGTTTTTTAAAAGAACAGTGTAAAAAAATAATTTTTTTTTAAAAATAAATAAGAAAAAAATATAAAAATTTTAACGTGCCCCGTCCCGCCAAACCTATGTGCAGAATACATAGGTGAGCAGCGCCCGCATATGAAAACAGTGTTCAAACCACACATGTGAGGTATCACCGCGATTGGAAGAGCGAGAGCAATAATTATACCTCTAAACCTCCTCTCTAACTCAAAACATGCAACCTGTAGAATTTTTTAAAGGGTATAATTTTGTCGCCATTCCACAAGCGGGCGCAATTTTGAAGCATGACATGTTGGGTATCAATTTACTCAGCGTAACATTATCTTTCACAATATAATAAAAGTGGGCTAACTTTACTATTTGTTAAATTTTTTAACCACTTCCCGCCCAGTCAATAGTGAATTGACGTCCGGGAAGTGGTTACATTATCCAAACTGGACGTCATATGACGTCCTGCAGGATAATGCCTTGCGCGCGCCCGCGGGGGCGCGCAGTGCGGTGATCGGGGACGGCGTGTGTTCATTGGCTGTTTACCATGTGATCGGCTGTGTCAAAGTCACAGCCGATCACGTGTCACAACAGACTCAGCGGCGCGCTCCGTGCGCGCCGCCAGAGGCTTGCAGAGCGGGGATCGGAGAAGGCGAGTGTCCCTTGGACACAGCGCGTCCCCGATCAGGGTAAACAGCCAATGAATTGGCTGTTTACCACGTGACCGGCTGTGTCCAATCACAGCCGGTCACAAATGTAAACAAACTGCAGGAGTTACTACCTGATCCTTGCTCTCTCCTCACACACCGTTCTGAGAAGAGATCAGTAAGTTAGCTCAGTGTAGTTTGTCTACATCAGTTTACAGTGCACAACACGCCCCCCCCCATAAAGAGGACCTGTCACACAGCCCAGCACATCAATCAGCCCAGCCAATCAGCCCATCTGTCAATCAATCAGCCCATCTGTCAATCAATCGGCCCACCTGTCAATCAATCAGCCCATCTGTCAATCAATCATCCCATCTGTCAATCAATCAGCCCATCTGTCAATCAATCAATCAGCCCATCTGTCAATCAATCAATCAGCCCATCTGTCAATCAATCAGCCCATCTGTCAATCAATCAATCAGCCCATCTGTCAATTATCTGTCACAGGCCCACCTCCATCGGTACCGCCATTGGTACCGCCACACAGGCTACCAGTACCGCCATCGGTACCACTACCAGTACCGCCACCAGTACCGCCACTAGTACTGCCATCAGGCCCAGCATCTATACTGCCACACAGGCCCGCTACCAGTATCACCACTAGTGCCGCCATCGGTACCACCACCAGTACCACCACCCGTACCACCGGCGGTAGTGCCACCACCCCCTGTACCACCACCTGTACCGCCATCGGTACCATCACCACCCATACCACTATCGGTACCACCACCACCTGTACCGCCATCGGTACCACCACCACCCGTACCGCCACCTGTACCGCCACCACCACCACCCGTACCACCATCGGTATCACCACCACCTGTACCGCCATTGGTACCACCATCACCCATACCGCCATTGCTACCACCACCACCCGTACCGCCACCTGTACCGCCATCGGTACCACCACCACCACCACCCGTACCGCCATCAGTACCACCACCACCTGTACCGCTATTGGTACCACCACCACCCATACCGCCATCGCTACCACCACCACCCGTACCACCACCTGTACCGCCATCGGTACCACCACCACCCGTACCGCCATCGGTACCACCACCACCTGTACCGCCATTGGTACCACCACCACCCATACCGCCATCGGTACCACCACACAGGCCCACCACTAATACCTCCATCGGTACTACCACACAGACCGCCACCACTACCACCAGCAGTACCATTACACAGGCCCACCAATAAACACTGCCATAATGTCCCAAAGGGTTTACACACCTGAGGAGGCATATGCCATTCTTGCCATGTCGGATGATGAGAGCAGCGGGGAGCTCCCATTATCTGATTCTGGTTCGGAATACGAGCCAGTGGAGGATAGTGGCTCAGAGTCCGAGTCCCCGGAGGAAACTGTCCCTCCCAAAAGAATGCGATCAGCACCAAGATCAGCACCAAGATCAGCACCAAGATCAGGATAACTGCCCACCACCAGCAGCGCCATACCCCAGGAAGTGGAGCCCAGTACAAGTAATGGAAATGCACGCCCAACCCAAAGAATCCAGCCCCAGTCCTACCGTCCCGATGCCCTGGCAAACCCCTTATGGTTGCCTGCCAACTCAGGATCCGCTATCATCCCCCCTTTCACCACACAGCCAGGTGTGCAGCCCGACACTACAAATTTTTCTAAATTTGATTATTTTTGTTTATTTTTCCCACAAGATTTGCTGCAGAATATAGTGGATCAAACGAATCTGTATGCATCCCAATTTATTGCTGCCAACCCCGATTCTTCCTACGCCCGCATGTTCCAGTGGGGGCGTCTAACATTGGAGGAATTTAAATTATTTTTGGGCCTTATGTTCAATATGGGGCTTACAAAAAAGAACGAAGTCCATTCATATTGGTCCAAACGCCCCATCCAACACATGCCCATATATTCCCCTGTCATGTCCAGGAAAAGATACGACATGATTATGCGCTTTCTCCACTTCAATGACAATTCACAGTGCCCTCCCCGAGATCATCCCAACTACGACAAATTGTACAAGATACGCCCCCTAATCAATGCCTTTTCCCAGCGATTTGAAGAAGTTTTCATCCCAGACCAAAAAATTTGTGTGGACGAGTCCCTCGTACATTTCACCGGCCGTCTGCAGTTCAAGCAGTACATACCAAGCAAGAGAGCCAGGTATGGGTTAAAATTAAATAAATTATGCGATCAAGCCACTGGATACGTCTTCAAATTCAGGATCTACGAAGGCAAAGACTCCCAGCTCCAGCCCCGTGATTGCCCCACATATATTGGAACCAGTGGGAAAATTGTCTGGGAGTTGGCATACCCCCTGTTCGGAAAAGGTTACCATTTATATGTTGAGAATTATTATACCAGCCTGCCCCTTTTTCGCCACCTTTACAGTAAACAAACCCCGGCCTGCGGTACCTTAAAAAAAAACGGAAGGGATTCCCACAAAATTTATTGACCAAAAAAATTGCGACCTGGAGAATCGGCATTCATGAGGAACAAGGAGGTGTGGATTTAAACAACCAGATGCTACAGCCCTACTTATCAACAAGAAAGTCCCGTTATTGGCACAAAAAAGTTGGCCCTTTTTAATTTGTTTGTCTGCTACCAAAAAGCAACTCAAAATCACCAACTCCAGTACCTCCAATGTATCAAAGATATCATCGATGCCCTCATTTACCAACAAGATCTCGCCCCAGGAAGCATTCGCTCTGATAGTGTGAGTCGGCTTCACGAGCGACACTATCCCTTCAGCATCCCCCCCACAGAATCTGGAAGAAGACGCCAAAAGAAATGCCGTGTATGCAGCAGAGGAGGAGTAAGAAGAGACACCAGCTATTATTGTCCCAATTGTCCCTCCCAACCTGGCCTGTGCATCGGAAATTGCTTCAAAAATTATCATACATCCATTAGTTCCCCTTATTATTAACAGACTGCCATTTCCCCATTTGCCTGCTACCATGTTACTAACTACCTTCCATGTTAATTAACTGACCCTGGCCTGTTTACCGACGATGTCTTTGCTTGCCGATTTAAACCACGTTTCTGACCTCCACGTGCACCAACCTCAGCCTGTTTACCGACGATGCCTCTGCCTGCCGATTTAAACCACGTTTCTGACTTCCACGTGTAGCGACCTTGGCCTTTTAATCGACCATGTTTTTGCCTGCCACTTGGACTGATCTTTTGGCCATATACTTTTAGTACACAGGGGTCTCACATATGTGAGAGGCTTCAGAATAGCGTTCTGAGTAGAGAAAAACAGTTTTTCGTTTTCTGTGCTCCAAGAACAGGGTCTGGTTGCCCGGAGGCTTCAAAGCGATTTGGGTGGGAGAAGCCTCTACCCCTGTCCCCCTGGCCCTAAGCTTGATGGTCCTTCCTGCTGCCTGGACCAATAATTTGGCTGTGCTGACCATATTACTGCCTGTAATGACCCATGACATTATGGACCATGTTTCTTCCTGCTGCTTGGACCAATACTTTGGCTGTGTTGACCATATATCTGCCTGCTGCCTCTACTGACTTTGGACAGCATTTCTGCCGGGACACCTCTGCCTGCTACCTGGACCTGTGCTTTGGCTGTGCTCTGGCTGTGCTGACAGTATCTCTGCCTGTGCGAACTATGGACAGTATTCCTGCCTGCTGCCTGGATGATTGCTTTTGCTGTCGCTGACCTCATCCCTGCCTGCTGCCTGGACCGATGCTCTCCTCTGTGGACCACTGCACTTCTAAAACCACAGGTAATCTTTTGTTATTTGGTATGTACCTGCTATGTGTTAGATATATGAAGGGCCTTCAAAAATGTGATCGGTAGTCAGAAAATGATATGTGCAATTAATGCTGCTAGAATGCCTGGAGGTGCTACTTGGATGTTGGGCCTCTGTATGTGGCCAGGCTGTGTAAAAGTCTCAAACATGTGGTATCGCCATACTCAGGAGGAGTAGCAGAATGCATTTTGGGGTGTCATTTTTGCTATGTACATATTATGTGTTAGAAATATCTTATAAATTGACAACTTTGTGTAAAAAAAATGCATTTTAATTTTTTCTCCACATTTTCCAAAACCTTCTGGAAAAAAATGAACCGTTCAAAAGACTCATAATGCTTCATAGATTATACGTTGGGGTGTGTGCTTTCCAAAATGGGTTCATTTTGTGGAAAATTCTATTGTCCTGGTGCTCCAGGGCCTTCAAAATTGTAATAGGTGGTTGAGAAAGGATATGTGCGATTTATGCTTGTAGAACGCCTGAAAGTGCTACTTCAATGTTGGGCCTCTGTATATGGCCAGGCTGTGTAAAAGTCTCACACATGTGGTATCGCTATACTCAGGAGGAGTAGCAGAATGCATTTTGGGGTGTCATTTTTGCTATGTATATGCTATGCGTTAGAAATATCTTATAAATGGACAACTTTGTGTAAAAAAAAATGCATTTTCATTTTTTCTCCACATTTTCCAAAACCTTCTGGAAAAAAATGAACCGTTCAAAAGACTCATAATGCTTCATAGATTATACGTTGGGGTGTGTGCTTTCCAAAATGGGGTCATTTTGTGGAAAATTCTATTGTCCTGGTGCTCCAGGGCCTTCAAAATTGTAATAGGTGGTTGAGAAAGGATATGTGCGATTTATGCTTGTAGAACATAAAACTATAAAACTTATAAAAAACACAATCAAATCCCTGGGTAGGATAATGAAAGTTTTCTATAGCAGCTCTCAGGTGGTCAATAAACTCCCTTGTCCGCTCACTCTTATTTACAGTTCATAAGAGTACATATAGAACTTATGAAAAAAATGTTGTTGTAAACGACATATAGCTCCAGATGTCTTCTTAATATGATCCACTTTAAATCATCAGTTGTATCCCCTTTCGCTGTTTTTTTGCTTATATCGCAAAAAATAAAAAACCCAGTGGCGATTAAATACCACCAAAAGAAAGCTCTATTTGTGAGAAGAAAATGATAAAAATTTTGTTTGGATACAGTGTAGCATGACTGAGTAATTGTCATTCAAAGTGTGAGAGTACTGAAAGCTGAAAATTGGTCTGGGCGGGAAGGTGCATAAGTGCATGGTATTGAAGTGGTTAACCACTTCCCGCCCAGTCAATAGCAAATTGACGTCCGGGAAGTGGTTCTGTTATCCACACTGGACGTCATATGACGTCCTGCGGGATAACAGCCGCCGCGCGCCCGGGGGGCGCGCATCGCGGCGATCGGTGGAGCGGTGGGTCAGTCTGACCCACCGCTACACTGATCTCGGTAAAAAGCCTCCGTTGGAGGCTTTTTACCATGTGATCAGCCGTGTCGAATCACGGCTGATCAGGAAGTAAACAGGAAGTGCCGTTGATCGGCTCTTCCTCACTCGCGTCTGACAGACGCGAGTAGAGGAGAGCCGATCGGCGGCTCTCCTGACAGGGGGGGTTCGCGCTGATTGTTTATCAGCGCAGCCCCCCCTCGGATACCCACACTGGACCACCAGGGAAGCCCCCAAGGACCACCAGGGAAGCCCTAAGCATGTGGATGGCCCCCATGGCCATCCACATGTAGTAAAAAAAATATATATGTAAAAAAAATATGCCAATCAGTGCCCACACATGGGCACTGACTGGCACGATCATGTCAAGAAACAAATGTGTGGTGGCTGGCATTGCTAGGCAGCAGTGTCACCAGTGCCACCTACTAGTGTCCATCAGTGCCACCTACTAGTGTCCATCAGTGCCACCTATCAGTGCCCACCCGTGCCCATCTGTGCCCATAAGTGCCCACCTATCAGTGCCCATCCGTGCCACCTATCAGTGCCACCCATAAGTGCCCATCAGTGCCGCCTAAAAGTGCCCATTAGTGCCGCCTATGAGTGCCAATCAGTGCCGCCTATGAGTGCCAATCAGTGCCGCCTATGAGTGCCAATCAGTGCCGCCTATAAGTGCCCATCAGTGCCGCATACCAGTGCCACATATCAGTGCCCATCAGTGCCGCCTATCAGTGCCCATCATCAGTGCCCATCAGTGCCACCTCATCAGTGCCACCTCATTGGTGCCACCTCATTGGTGCCCATCAGTGTCGCATTATCAGTGCCCTTCAGTGCCGCCTTATCAATGCCCGTCATTGAAGTAGAAAAGGTACTTATTTACAAAAAAAAATTAACAGAAACAAAGAAAAACATAGTTTTTTTTACATTTTCGCTCTTTTTTTATTTGTTGCACAAAAAATAAAAATCGCAGAGGCGATCAAATACCACCGAAAGAGAGCTCTATTTGTGGGAACAAAATGATAAAAAAATTGTTTGGGTACAGTGTAGCATGACCGCGCAATTGTCATTCAAATTGCGACAGCGCTGAAAGCTCAAAATTGGCTTGGGCAGGAAGCTGTATAAGTGCATGGTATTGAAGTGGTTAAGTGGTTAAAAACAATATTGGACCAAAGAAAAACAACTACTAGAGGATGACATATAAGCAATACTTGTAAAGAGTACTGTTAAAAAATACTGGTAATAAAACTATAATCTTATCGATCAGGGTATACTTACAACTATAAGGTGACAATCTGTTAAGACCATAAGGGTCCTGTTAAAAAAGGGATATATAAAAAAAAGAGAAAAAAAATAAAAAATGTATGTACTGTGTGTATATATATATATATATATATATATATATATATATATATATATATATATACAGTATATATATATAACAGTACATAAATAGTAACTGTATGCAGATAAAACCTAAGAAACTCCTGGTCGGCCTGTCGGTGAATAATAAAATTATAAAACTATACAAAATTATAAAAAAAATGGGAAGTGATGGATCAAAGAACAATAATTAATGAATACATTTTGTGTCAGACAAATATTCACAAAAAGAATAAAAATAAACTGCATAAGACGGAGAGGGGGAAGGGGGAGGAGTATAGGAGGAGAAGAGGCAAAGGAATATTTATAGAGGGGAGGAGGGGGGGTGTTGGAGGAGAGAAAAACTGGGGAAAGGAAAGAAAGGGAGTGTATGGGAAGATGGAGTAGAAAGGTGGTCGCATGTAAAGATTAGGGATGAGCCGAACACCCCCCTGTTAGTTTGGCACCAGAACCTGCGAACAGACCTAATGTTCGCGTGAACTTTAGAACCCTATTACCGTATATACTCGAGTATAAGCCGACCCGAATACAAGCCGAGGCACCTAATTTTACCACAAAAAACTGGGAAAATGTATTGACTCGAGTATAAGCCTAGGGTGTCCATCTGCATGCCTCACTGTGCCTCACTTTGTCCATGTGCATGCCTCACTGTGCCCATGCATCACTGTGCCCATGCCTCACTGTGCCCATGTCTCACTGTGTCCATGACTAGACTGACGATTAACATGGGAGTCTATGGAAGGAGTGTCCGGCTTTGAAAAATCGGTGCTCCCCGGCCGTAGGTCCCCTAGACAACTAACTTTGCACACTTGTAGAGGAGAAATGGGGCTACATGTGTGCCAAGCTTCGGGTCCAGGGGACCTAAGACCGTCCGGTACCGGGTCCCCAAAGTCACCAGAGAAATGACCATTTAACATAATTTCAATGACATAGGTGTAAGGCTGAGCGGACCTGATGGGGAACGTGAGAAGGGGTGGGACTATTCATGTTTTTACACTGCGGAGGAAGTTCCCCATCAGGTCCTCTCAGCCAATGACGTAGGCGGGGTCTAAGATACGAGGGCGCCCCCGCCCCCTTGTACCTCAGACCCCGCCTACATCATTGGCTGAGCGGATCTGATGGGGAACTTCCTCCGCAGTGCAGGTCCGCTCAGCCAATGACGTTTCGTGTGGAGTGGAGACTGCAGCGCTGGACATTGGATCGCCGCGGGACACTGGATTACATCGCTGGAATGGGTTTTTTATTTTTTTATTTTTAATAAAGGACTTTTCCAAGGTGTCTGTGTGTTTTTTTTACATTTTTTTTACACTTTCTTTGTGAAATGGTAGGGGTAAAATGTACCCCTTACAAATTCACATGGGGGGGGCGGGATCTGGGGTCCCCTTTTTTAAAGGGGTCTTCCAGATTCTGATAAGCCCCCTGCCTGCAGACCCCCACAACCACCGGGCAAGGGTTGTGGGGATGAGGCCCCTGTCCCCATCAACATGGGGACATCCTCCCCATGTTGAGGGCATGTGGCCTGGTACGGTTCAGGAGGGGGGGGCGTTCTCTCGTCCCCCCTCTTTTCCTGCAGCCCACCAGGTTGCGTGCTCGGATAAAGGGTCTGGTATGGATTTTTGGGGGAACTCCACGCCATTTTTAAAAAAAATTGCGGTGGAGTTCCCCTTAAAATCCATACCAGACCTGAAGAGTCTAGTATGGATATTTGGGGGGAACCCCACGTCATTTTTTTTTTATTTGACACAGGGTTCCCCTTAATATCCATACCAGACCTGAAGGGATGGGTAATTGAATTTGGGGGGACCCCCACGCATTTTTTTTATTTTTATCAATGACTTTTCTCTGTATTGCCGGGAGCCAACAATTCATTATAGCCTCGAGTGCTTTTAAATTACTTTTTTTTCCTTCAGAAATGACACTTTGTGCATGGACAGTTCTAAGCAAGGGAAACAAGCGCTGCTTTACAGGCATACTTTACACCCCCCCCCCCCCCCCCCCAGGTATGAAATGTAAATTTTATTGTTTCACTTTAAGCACTATTAAAATCACTGCTCCCGAAAAAACTGCAGTTTTTAAAACGTTTTTTTGCATTGATACATGTCCCCTGGGGCAGGACCCGGGTCCCCACACACTTTTTATGACAATAACTTGCATATAAGCCTTTAAAATTAGCACTTTAGATTTCTCCCATAGACTTTTACAGGGTGTTCCGCGGCTTTTGGAATTTGCCGTGAACACCCCAAATTGTTCGCTGTTCGGCGAACGTGCGAACAGGCAATGTTCGAGTCGAACATGAGTTTGACTTGAACTCGAAGCTCATCCCTAGTAAAGATGCATGGAATAACAGCTGGCTATTAGTGATGAGCCGAACACCCCCGGGTTCGGTTCGCACCAGAACCCGCGAACGGACCGAAAGTTCGAACGAACATTAGAACCCTATTAAATACAATGGATGCGAACGTTCGAATTCTAAAGTGCTAATTATAACAACTATTATGCATGTTATTGTCATAAATAGGGTTTGGGAACCCGGGTTGTGCACCAGGGGACATGTATCAATGCAAAAAGAAGTTTTAAAAACGGTCGTTTTTCGGGAGCAGTCATTTTAATGATGCATAAAGTGAAAAAAAAAAAGTCAAATATTCCTTTAAATATCGTACCTGGGGGGTGTCTAAAGTATGCCTGTGAAGTGCCACGTGTTTCCCGTGTTTAGAACTGTCCCTGCACAAAATGACACTTCTAAAGGAAAAAAAAGCCATTTAAAACTGCTTGCGGCTTTAATGTAATGTCTGGTCCCGGTAATATGGATGAAATTCTTTAAGAAAAATGGCATAGCTACCCCATGACCCCCCCCCCTACCCCAGCCCATTACCAGCCCCTTTGGGTCTTGTATGGATATTAAGGGGAACCCCGCACATAAAATAAAAAAGGCCCTATATACTCTGAACAGCCGTATACAGGCGGTGCATACAAGACAGGGACTGTAGGTTTGTTCTTATGTAGAATCTGTTTGTAATTTTGAACAGGTACATTGTTGAAGTGTAGCTCCAGCCCAAAAATCTATTTTTAAACTTTTTGGGAAACATAGGTAAGGGTTATCACCCCTGTAACATTTGTTTTGCTGTCTGTGCCCCTGTTCAGAACATTTCACCTCACTTTCCGTCCCAATGACAACTGTTTTTGAAATGTGGTGTTTTTCTTGAAACAAGGATTGCTGATAAAGCATCAGTACAGATGAGACCCCTTTCTCCCATATTTATTCTTACAGGAGAGAATTTTCCTTTCTAGGGGTAGATTTCCTCTCACTTCCTGTTGTCTTCTTTCGTTTGCAAGTAGGAGTCGTTTGTAAGTTGGATGTTTGAAAGTAGGGACCTGCCGTATATACTCTGCAGAAATAGGCCCCTTAGTTGTTGGTGTTGGCACAACACTGTAAGCACTCAGTTACTCTTGGTTGGTGCTGGAACGCCCTGCTGTCAACTATTATATCAGGAATTTTAATTACATATAATTGTTGAACAGTGGTAGTAAAAATTGGGGCTTTGATGGTGGTGCTGGTGCCACAACACTGTAAGCCCTGACAGTTACTCTTGGTGGGTGCAGCAATGGGCCCTGCTGTGAATTATTAGATCAAGAATTGTAATTACATGCCCCTTTTGAACAGGGGCTGAAAAATTGGGCCTTTCGTGGTGGTGGTGGTGGTGGCGTTGCCACAAGACTGTAAGCCCTCAGAGTTACTCTTGGTGGGTGCAGCAATGGACCCTGCTGTGAATTATTAGATCAAGAATTGTAATTGCATGCCCCTGTTGAACAGGGGCTGAAAAATTGGGCCTTAGGCACTGGTGGCACAACACTACAACCCCTCACAGATACTGTACTTGGAGCACAGCAATGAGCCCTGTTGCAAAGTATTGCTTCAAAAATTGTAATGACACGCCCCTGTTAAACAGGGGCTGAAAAATTGGGCCTTAGGCACTGGTGCCACAACACTCCAACCCCTCACAGATACTGTACTTGGAGCACAGCAATGAGCCCTATGGCAAATTATTGCTAAAAAAATTGTAATTACACGCCCCTGTAAAACAGGGGCTGAAAAATTGGGCCTTAGCCACTGGTGGCGGCACCCATAAACAAAAATGATCTTCCAAGCTATCATCATCAATCGTATCATTGAGGACTCGGAGGAGGAGGATAGCCAGTCAACATAACAGCACAGGCACTCAGCATCAGCATCAGTCTTGAAGGGATGTGACATGTTAAAATCAATTAGTCTGTTATATCAGCATCAGGTGTGTGGTAGCTGGTGGTGATCCAAGACTGGTTCATCTTGATGAAAGTCAGTCGATCAACCGAGTCGGTGGACAGGCGCACCCTGTGATCCGTGACAAATCCTCCAGCAGCACTGAATGTGCGTTCCGAAAGAACGCTGGATGCAGGACAGGCCAGTAGCTCAATTGCATACTGTGCAAGCTCTGGCCAGTGATCCATCCTCAAGACCCAGTAAGCCAGAGGATTTTCGGTGGGGAAGGTGTCCAAGTCTGACCTTGCCCCTAGATATTCCTGCACCATGTTTATCAGACGCTGGCGATGGTTGCTGGAACCGATCATACTTTGGGGCTGCGGACTAAAGAATTGTCTGAACGCATCGGTCAGACGGCCACCTTCCCCACCGCTCCTTCTTTGACTGGCCGAAGCCTCAGCAACTCGTTGTCCAGGACCAGGAGTTTGTAACCTCCCAGTCTCTGGGAACGCGTTGCACAGACCTTTCTGCAAGGCCTCCCGGAGTTGTCTCATCCTCTGCTCCCTCTGCGACGGTAACATAAGGTCCGCAACCTTACCCTTGTACCGTGGATCAAGGAGAGTGGCCAGCCAGTAATGGTCCCTCTCCTTGATCCGAAGAATACGAGGATCCTTCCGCAGACTTTGCAGGATCAGGGAGGCCATGCAGCGTAGGTTTGCTGAGGCATTCGCTCCGGAGTCCTCTGGGTCACTAAGGACGACATGATCCGCAGCCACCTCCTCCCAGCCACGTACAAGTCCACTGGTTTCTTGGGACTGTAAATCATCCCTAAAAGACTGCTGCTGATGATGCTGAGTGCCAGCCTCCACCTCCATGCTGACACAATCCTCCTCCTCCTCCTCCTCCTCCTCCTCCTCCTCTTCCTGTGCGATGGGTGGGACAGAAGGAACACTGTCTGGGTAAAGGGGGCCTTGAGAGGCAAGGAAGTCCTCCTCTTCCTGCCTCTGTTCTGCCTCAAGTGCCCTGTCCATTATTCCACGCAGCGTGTGCTCCAACAGGTGGACAAGAGGTACAGTGTCACTGATGCATGCACTGTCACTGCTCACCATCCTCGTGGCCTCCTCAAATGGTGCCAGGACAGTGCATGCATCCCTGATCATGCCCCACTGGCGTGGAGAAAAAAAACCAAGCTCCCCTGACCCTGTCCTGGTGCCGTAGTCGCACAGGTACTCATTGATGGCCCTCTGCTGCGTGTGCAGCCGCTGCAGCATGGCCAACGTTGAGTTCCACCTGGTGGGCATGTCACATATAAGGCGGTTCTTGGGCAGGTTCAACTCCTTTTGCAGCTCAGCCAGGCGAGCACTGGCATTATAAGATCTGCGGAAATGCACACAGACTTTCCTGGCCTGCCTCAGGACATCCTGTAAGCCCGGGTACCTGCCCGGGTACCTGCCCAAGAACCGCTGCACCACCAGGTTAAGGACGTGAGCCACACAGGGCACATGGGTCAGTTGTCCCTGTCGGAGGGCGGAGAGGAGGTTGGTGCCATTGTCGCAAACCACCATTCCTGGCTTAAGCTGGCGTGGCGTCAACCACCTCTCGGCCTGGCCCTGCAGAGCAGACAGGACCTCTGCCCCAGTGTGGCTTCTGTCCCCCAAACACACCAGCGCAAGCACGGCATGGCATCTTTTTGCCTGCGTACTTGCGTAGCCCCGTGAACGGCTACGGAGCACCGCTGGTTCATAGGACAAACCACAGGAAGAGGCCATGGAGGAAGAAGAAGAGGAGGGGGTGGAGGAGAGAGGTGTGTCACAACCAGTAGTAGCATTTTGGAGGCGTGGCGGTGGGACAACCTCCAACACTACTGCACCTTGTCCTGCATCCTTCCCAGCTGCCAAAAGAGTGACCCAATGGGCCGTGAAAGAAAGGTAACGTCCCTGTCCATGCCTGCTGGACCATGAGTCAGCGGTAATATGCACCTTACCGCTGACCGCCCTGTCCAGCGAGGCCAAGACATTGCCTTCCACATGCCGGTAGAGAGCCGGAATAGCCTTCCGTGAGAAAAAGTGGCGTTTGGGAACCTGCCACTGAGGAACCGCACATTGCACAAACTCACGGAAGGGGGCCGAGTCTACCAACTGAAAAGGCAGCAGTTGAAGCGCTAGCAATTTAGCCAAGCTAGCATTCAACCGCTGGGCATGTGGATGGCTGGGAGTGAACTTCTTTCGACGGTCCAGCAGCTGGGGCAGGGAAATTTGCCTGCTAGAATCGGACGTCGGTGTACTGCTAGCAGAGTGGCCGCAAGTACTTGGCTGTGACACACCTAATTCTACACCTTCATTCCTCTCAGTGCATGTTTCAGAGAGGACTGAAGTTATAGTGGGGTTGGAGATCCCAGCTGATGCGGTGCAAGGAGAGGTCCGCTTTGTTCTTTGGTGTGGGTCTTTGAGGTAGGCTTGCCAACGAGCTGCATGGCAGGTCAACATATGTCTGGTCAGGCATGTGGTACCCAAGCGGCTGATGTTTTGGCCACGCGATATACGCTTGAGACATAGGTTGCAAACAGCAGCTGTGCGATCTGATGCACTAGCCTCAAAAAAGGCCCACACCAAAGAACTTTTTGAATGACGGGCAGAGGCAGCGCCCTGCACAGGCGGAGCTCTGCGGTGTGATTCCGTCGGTGTACTGCCCTTACGCTGGCCACCAAAGGGCATCCTGCCTCGTTGGAGATGTGCCTCCTCCTCATCCTCCTCCTCCTCCTCTCTCCTATTAGGCACCCACGTGGAGTCAGTGACCTCATCATCACCTCCCTCCTCATCACTGGAGGCAATCTGGCAGTATGCTGCAGCTGCTGGAACATGACTGCCAGATTGGTGTCCTTCTTGAGCATCCCCTCTGTCTGCTCTCACGCTACTGCCTTCCTCTAGCTGGGTTTCATCATCAGACCCTTCGAAACGCTGGGCATCCTCCTGGAGCATGTACCCAACACTGTGCTGAAACAGTTCGGGGGACTCCTCAGGAGGAGGACATGGTGGGTCTAGGGAAGGAGTGACTGATGATGAGTCTGACATTGATACCAGGGAAGAGGACGCTTTGGCAGCTGCTTTTCCAGTACCCTGAGCCTGGGTGAGAGAGGATGAGGAGGAGGAGGAGGGCTTGGTCATCCACTCTACCAAGTCTTCGGCATGATGTGGCTCAACATGTCCAGCTGCCGAAAAGAAGGACAAGCGTGTCCCATGGCCATGTGCTGATGACAATGCACCGCGTCCACGACCAGCACTGTTGCCCCCAGACACAGAGCCTGCTTGCCCTCTTTTATTGCCTCCTGACTGTCTGCCTCTCCTTGTTTGCCTTCCAGACATTCTAATAGATGGCCTGCAGGGAGATGAGAAAAAAGCAATAAGGGCTACCTTCAGGTGTCCTTCTCTGTCCCTTGAAACAAGGACTTTGACAGTGAAAGAAACTGACACACTCTCCCTACCTACAGTTTTCTGTCCCTAGAAAATTTTTTTTTTTTAAGCACAATTTAGCACAAGGAGAATTCACTCACTGTCCTTCCAGGTCCCTGGAAACAAGGACTTTGACAGTGAAAGAAACTGACACACTCTCCCTACCTACAGTTTTCTGTCCCTAGAAAAAATGTTTTTTTTAAGCACAATTTATCACAAGGAGAATTACCTCACTGTCCTTCCAGGTCCCTGGAAACAAGGACTTTGACAGTGAAAGAAACTGACACACTCTCCCTACCTACAGTTTTCTGTCCCTAGAAAAAATGTTTTTTTTAAGCACAATTTAGCACAAGGAGAATTACCTCACTGTCCTTCCAGGTCCCTGGAAACAAGGACTTTGACAGTGAAAGAAACTGACACACTCTCCCTACCTACAGTTTTCTGTCCCTAGAAAAAATGTTTTTTTTAAGCACAATTTAGCACAAGGAGAATTACCTCACTGTCCTTCCAGGTCCCTGGAAACAAGGACTTTGACAGTGAAAGAAACTGACACACTCTCCCTACCTACAGTTTTCTGTCCCTAGAAAAAATGTTTTTTTTAAGCACAATTTAGCACAAGGAGAATTACCTCACTGTCCTTCCAGGTCCCTGGAAACAAGGACTTTGACAGTGAAAGAAACTGACACACTCTCCCTACCTACAGTTTTCTGTCCCTAGAAAAAATGTTTTTTTTAAGCACAATATAGCACAAGGAGAATTCACTCACTGTCCTTCCAGGTCCCTGGAAACAAGGACTTTGACAGTGAAAGAAACTGACACACTCTCCCTACCTACAGTTTTCTGTCCCTAGAAAAAATGTTTTTTTTAAGCACAATTTAGCACAAGGAGAATTACCTCACTGTCCTTCCAGGTCCCTGGAAACAAGGACTTTGACAGTGAAAGAAACTGACACACTCTCCCTACCTACAGTTTTCTGTTCCTAGAAAAAATGTTTTTTTTAAGCACAATTTAGCACAAGGAGAATTACCTCACTGTCCTTCCAGGTCCCTGGAAACAAGGACTTTGACAGTGAAAGAAACTGACACACTCTCCCTACCTACAGTTTTCTGTCCCTAGAAAAAATGTTTTTTTTAAGCACAATTTAGCACAAGGAGAATTACCTCACTGTCCTTCCAGGTCCCTGGAAACAAGGACTTTGACAGTGAAAGAAACTGACACACTCTCCCTACCTACAGTTTTCTGTCCCTAGAAAAAATGTTTTTTTTAAGCACAATTTAGCACAAGGAGAATTGCCTCACTGTCCTTCCAGGTCCCTGGAAACAAGGACTTTGACAGTGAAAGAAACTGACACACTCTCCCTACCTACAGTTTTCTGTCCCTAGAAAAAATGTTTTTTTTAAGCACAATATAGCACAAGGAGAATTCACTCACTGTCCTTCCAGGTCCCTGGAAACAAGGACTTTGACAGTGAAAGAAACTGACACACTCTCCCTACCTACAGTTTTCTGTCCCTAGAAAAAATGTTTTTTTTAAGCACAATTTAGCACAAGGAGAATTACCTCACTGTCCTTCCAGGTCCCTGGAAACAAGGACTTTGACAGTGAAAGAAACTGACACACTCTCCCTACCTACAGTTTTCTGTCCCTAGAAAAAATGTTTTTTTTAAGCACAATTTAGCACAAGGAGAATTACCTCACTGTCCTTCCAGGTCCCTGGAAACAAGGACTTTGACAGTGAAAGAAACTGACACACTCTCCCTACCTACAGTTTTCTGTCCCTAGAAAAAATGTTTTTTTTAAGCACAATTTAGCACAAGGAGAATTACCTCACTGTCCTTCCAGGTCCCTGGAAACAAGGACTTTGACAGTGAAAGAAACTGACACACTCTCCCTACCTACAGTTTTCTGTCCCTAGAAAAAATGTTTTTTTTAAGCACAATTTAGCACAAGGAGAATTCACTCACTGTCCTTCCAGGTCCCTGGAAACAAGGACTTTGACAGTGAAAGAAACTGACACACTCTCCCTACCTACAGTTTTCTGTCCCTAGAAAAAATGTTTTTTTTAAGCACAATTTAGCACAAGGAGAATTACCTCACTGTCCTTCCAGGTCCCTGGAAACAAGGACTTTGACAGTGAAAGAAACTGACACACTCTCCCTACCTACAGTTTTCTGTCCCTAGAAAAAATGTTTTTTTAAGCACAATTTAGCACAAGGAGAATTACCTCACTGTCCTTCCAGGTCCCTGGAAACAAGGACTTTGACAGTGAAAGAAACTGACACACTCTCCCTACCTACAGTTTTCTGTCCCTAGAAAAAATGTTTTTTTTTAAGCACAATTTAGCACAAGGAGAATTACCTCACTGTCCTTCCAGGTCCCTGGAAACAAGGACTTTGACAGTGAAAGAAACTGACACACTCTCCCTACCTACAGTTTTCTGTCCCTAGAAAAAATGTTTTTTTTAAGCACAATTTAGCACAAGGAGAATTACCTCACTGTCCTTCCAGGTCCCTGGAAACAAGGACTTTGACAGTGAAAGAAACTGACACACTCTCCCTACCTACAGTTTTCTGTCCCTAGAAAAAATGTTTTTTTTAAGCACAATATAGCACAAGGAGAATTCACTCACTGTCCTTCCAGGTCCCTGGAAACAAGGACTTTGACAGTGAAAGAAACTGACACACTCTCCCTACCTACAGTTTTCTGTCCCTAGAAAAAATGTTTTTTTTAAGCACAATTTAGCACAAGGAGAATTACCTCACTGTCCTTCCAGGTCCCTGGAAACAAGGACTTTGACAGTGAAAGAAACTGACACACTCTCCCTACCTACAGTTTTCTGTCCCTAGAAAAAATGTTTTTTTTAAGCACAATTTAGCACAAGGAGAATTACCTCACTGTCCTTCCAGGTCCCTGGAAACAAGGACTTTGACAGTGAAAGAAACTGACACACTCTCCCTACCTACAGTTTTCTGTCCCTAGAAAAAATGTTTTTTTTAAGCACAATTTAGCACAAGAGGAATTACCTCACTGTCCTTCCAGGTCCCTGGAAACAAGGACTTTGACAGTGAAAGAAACTGACACACTCTCCCTACCTACAGTTTTCTGTCCCTAGAAAAAATGTTTTTTTTAAGCACAATTTAGCACAAGGAGAATTACCTCACTGTCCTTCCAGGTCCCTGGAAACAAGGACTTTGACAGTGAAAGAAACTGACACACTCTCCCTACCTACAGTTTTCTGTCCCTAGAAAAAATGTTTTTTTTAAGCACAATTTAGCACAAGGAGAATTACCTCACTGTCCTTCCAGGTCCCTGGAAACAAGGACTTTGACAGTGAAAGAAACTGACACACTCTCCCTACCTACAGTTTTCTGTCCCTAGAAAAAATGTTTTTTTTAAGCACAATATAGCACAAGGAGAATTCACTCACTGTCCTTCCAGGTCCCTGGAAACAAGGACTTTGACAGTGAAAGAAACTGACACACTCTCCCTACCTACAGTTTTCTGTCCCTAGAAAAAATGTTTTTTTTAAGCACAATTTAGCACAAGGAGAATTACCTCACTGTCCTTCCAGGTCCCTGGAAACAAGGACTTTGACAGTGAAAGAAACTGACACACTCTCCCTACCTACAGTTTTCTGTCCCTAGAAAAAATGTTTTTTTTAAGCACAATATAGCACAAGCACAAAACACACTGACACTCTCCCTACCTATCCTTCTCTTTCCCTAAACTAAAGGAATCCAGGTTAAGCAAGAAAGAAATAAAAGTCACTGTCCCTGCCTATGCTGCTCTATCCCTGCTCCGGAACACACTACACTAGGCCGCCGTGCTGGCGGCCTTTTATAGTGTGGGGCGTGTACTAAACCCCCTCAGCAATAATTGGCCACAGGCATCCTGCCTGTGGCCAATCATTGCTCTCCTCGCTGCCGGCGCTGTGATTGGCCAAGCATGCGGGTCACAGTGCATGCTTGGCCAATCACAGCGCCTGGATGACACTGCGATGGCGTAGTGCATTGTGGGCCGTTCGCGTCACTCGAATTTGGCGCGAACGGCCCAAATCGTTCGATCTTCGTCGAACAATCGAACAGCCAATGTTCGAGTCGAACGTATGTTCGACTCGAACACGAAGCTCATCCCTACTGGCTATCTATAACTTGTATATAGGTTGTGTATTGGTGGACATATACTATAGGGGAATGGAGTATTAAAAGATAGAGTGTATCTCAATATCCTTGTTCAAGCCTTCTGGATTTAGGCTATCCAGAGTATATATCCAGCAAGTCTCCCTCTCATAGCTCTGCTCCGGGGTGACTTCCAGGGACCGATTCCACTAGAAGACCTGTAGTCCAGTGGTTATTAACCCTATCCTCAGGGCCCACTAACAGGCCAGGTTTGCAAAATAACTGAAATACATCACAGGTGATATCATTTGCTGCTCAGTGATTGCAGAATTCTAGTCTGCATCTCCCCAAGGTAATACATAAAACCTGGCCTGTTAGTGGGCCCTGAGGACAGGGTTGATGACCACTGCTGTAATCCATTAGTGGAACCTTGATGGCATTTGATGAAATGTCTAGGGATGGTGAGGTCATCATTATTTTCAATGTGCTCTCCGAATCTTTTCCGCAAAGTTCGAATAGTGCGGCCCATATAGAGTAGGCCGCATGTGTAGGTTAGACAGTAAATGACAAATTCTGTAGAGCAATTAAAGGACTCCCCAAGGTGATAAGTTTTTCCTTTTGTAGTAAATTTTTTTTGCCCATGTTTTACAAATATACAGGTAAGGCAACCCAGTTTATGGCATTGGTACATTCCTTTGATATTGAGAAAGGTTGGGGTTGGTCTGGATATAGTCTTGTTAGATTTTAATTTACAGGGGGCTACTTTGCTTTTTATGTTTTTAGCTTTCCTATATGTAATGGTGGGTTTATTGCTTAGGGAAGATTGAAGATGGGGGTCTTCGAGCAATATTCCCCATTGTTTGCGGAAGATATGCTCTATCTTTTTATGTTATGTATGAAATTGGGTGATGAATCTGGTGGTTTGGGAAGGTGCTGGGTGATGGGTGTTGGCCGGAGGTATGTCATGGAGAAACTGTGTATAGGCTTCTTTGACCAATGTAGGGGGGTACCCTTTTTCCAGAAACTGTTTGAACAAGTCTCCTTGCTCCATATAGTCCTCCTCCATGTGTCCTAAACAACAGAACTGGCTCTTCAAGATGTTAGATTTCCATCTAGGGTGATGACAGCTGCTAAAATGCAGGTAAGAATTCTCCACAGTGGGCTTGACGTAATTTTTAGCATGTATAGTGGTCTCAGTATGGCATAATTCTAGATCTAAAAAGGCCAAGGAGTCAGGGTCACAAACTGATGTGAATGATAGGCCTAAATTGTTAGTGTTGCAGTGGGAGATAAAGTCATCAGCCTGGGATCGTGAACCGTCCCATACGATGACTATATCTTCTATGTATCGTCCAAATAGGACAGCGTTTTTAGAATAGGGATTATTGTGCCAAATTAATCATTGTTTCCAGACGCCCATAGTCAGGTTGGCATAGCTGGGGGCAAAATTAGCCCCCATAGCTGTGCCTTGGATTTGTAAGTAGTACTGGTTGTTGAATGAGAAATAAATATGGGTTAAGCAGAAATGTGTAGAACCTAAGATGAATTGGGCTTGTCTAGGGTTGATGAGTGGGTCTTTGGTTAGAAAATATTGTACTGCTTTGAAACCAACATCATGGGGAATCAATGTATATAAAGAGCTGACATCTAGGGATAACCACAGATAAGTAGGTTCCCAGAGGTATGTTTTTAGGATGTTTAGTAAGTGGATACCATCACGCATGTATGCCGGCAGGTTTTGAGCTAAAGGCTGTAGAAAGTGGTCTATATGTATGGAGTAATAGTTTGTGTATTTTCGGGAGATGATAGAATTAAGGTGTGAGAAAACTGTCACGCTGAAGGAAGGCGGCCTCCAGTTTGGTGATGATTCCTTCTTGGAAGGCCTCATCAACTAATTTACGTGCTTCTAGACTATATTGGGGTAGTGGATCACTGGTAAGTCTAGTGTAAGTGTAAGAGCTGGACAGGAGTCTAGAAGCTTCTTCTCCAAACGCCCAATGTCACTTTTTGACATTGGACGCTCGCTCGGCCATGTCATTTATTTACAGCAGGGGTCTCAAACCTGCGGCCCTCCAGCTGTTGCGGAACTACAAGTCCCATCATGCATCTGCCAATGGGAGTCATGCTTGTAACTGTTTAGCCTTGCAATGCCTCATGGAAATTGTAGTTCTGCAACAGCTGGAGGGCCACCAGTTTGAGACCCCTGATTTACAGAGTTCTGTGAATGGGAAGCTACAAGTAGCAGCATCCTTTGTGGCTGTTGGCTTTTAGTTCTCAATAAACTACCAGGGCGCTCTTGAGCACTCTGGTAGTTTCATTGTCTCTTCCTGTCAGTGTGTATCTGCCTGCACATACAAGGTACGAGCAGACAGATACACTGACAAGTCTGCAGAAGTCCTGCATGTCACCCATGATCTGATGATCATGGGTGCAATGCTTTACAGGCTCCAAGGAAAGAAAAAAAAATGCAAATTTCCCTTAACATTGGGAGGGTGCTTTTGGGTGCCCCCCCCCAAAGCACCTCGTCCCCATGTTGATGGGGACAAAGGCCTCCTCCCAACAACCATGGCCAGTGGTTGCCCAGGTCTGTGGGGGGGGGGCTTATCGGAATCTGGAAGCCCCCTTGTTCCCCTAGATCCTGGCCCCCCACCCCCTAAGTGAAAGGCTATCGGGTACATTGTACCCCTATCCATTCACCAAAAAAACTGTCAAAAAGTAAAAACCACAACAGACAGTTTTTGACAATTAAAAAAGAAAAAAAAGTGTCCCGTGCTGTAAAGGTGTTTGGGGTGCATCCACCCCCCCCATGTTGAGGGCACGTGGCCTGGTATGGTTCAGAAGGGGGGTGCTCGCTCATCCCCCCTATCCTGACCTCCAGGCTGCATGCTCAGATAAGGGTCTGGTATGGATTTTGGGGGGACCACACGCCATTTTTTTCCTTGATTTTTCATCTATATTGCTGGGAGCTGGCAATACATTAGCCGCAAGCAATTTTAAATGACATTTTTTCCTTTAGAAAGGTCATTATTGCTGCATATATATTTATAGTTCAAATAAAAAAAATGCACTATTAATCTTTCAAAAGGTAAAAAGAAGCCCTTGTGGCTTTAACTAATCTTTTTTGGGGTTAATTCTCCTTTAAGGGGGGCGTGGCAGGGGGTGTGTCCTATGCCTATATACTTTTGCTAATAGGTGTCCCTCATTCCTATCTCAAAAAGTTGGGAGGTATGGTCTTTTCTTTTAATTTATTTTCTTTCTTTTCTTTTCTCATTCCTAGTAGATTTCCCAGGCGCCACCTTTACAATAAACTTTAGACTAAAGCCCCGTACACACGGTCGGACTTTTGCCCAACAAACTTCGTTTTGAGCAAGTTGGACCAACAATCCGACCGTGTGTACGCTCCATCGGACAAACTTTTTTCGTTTGGTTTTGGATTTCATCCGACAAAAGTTGGGTCTGCAAACGGACAAACTTTTGCCCAACAAAAGTCAGATGGAGCAAAGTCCGACCGTGTGTACAGATAACCATCGGACTTTAGTCAGATGGACAAAACAACTAATGTTAAAATCAACCAACAATAGCAGAAGTTGACCAAAGGGTGGCAGTAAAGAGCAGAAAAGAGCAGAAAAAACCCGTAATGTTGTAAGAAGTTTTAAGAAAGTTTGCAGAAAAGTCCGAGCGTGTGTATGCTATGGATGTTCCCAACCAACTCTGTTCGGACAAAAATCCACGGAAAAGTTCGATGGAAGTCCGACCGTGTGTACAAGGCTTAACAATAAAACAAAACTTCACTAGTGACATTAGATTTATTTTTACCTTCCTTCTTAATTAAATATGCTATCATGGGAATTCTGTGCAAAGTTAAATAAGTGTTTTATAAAAGAACTTTTTGTAAAGTTAACTAAAAGTTATAACTTATTTATATAGCATTTTATCTGCAAGCGATAAGATATCTAAGAAATTTTCTATGAAATCTAAACACTCAGTGGGGGTGATTTACTAAAAATTTTAATTTTTTTCTTAGCAAAGTAAACCTGTGACCATTTTGAATGGCTAATTAGGTTGGGAAGAATACAAAAGGAATTTCCTTGCATGTGACTGGATGACTAAACAAACATTTTGAAACATGTCTCCTTGGGCAAAAAATGAATGTAAAAATATTAATGTGTGTTAATGTTTCTATGTATATGTTTTTGCAAAATGTAGTTTACACATTAGTAGCCATGCTTGCTTTATGTATGCAAAATATGCCTGCTGCCTATTGGTGCTACACAGTGGTTTGCTTTACTGGTAAATCGGTGGATATCTAGCACACTCATTATGGTGTGAAGTGCCCTAAAACTGTTCTAATTTCCTCCTACCGTCCTATAAACACCTCTTGTTACTGTTGCTCTGAAGGTTTAAAAGTAATGGAGAGACACCGATTGGTTTATGTCACTGACAGGGTGCTAATGGTATAGGGACTACTTTGAGGTAGCCTAATCGACACATGAGGTATCTCTGTCTGTCACGTGTCTTCAGAAATTGACCATCACCATGGCATATTGTTGCAGGAACCCTAAATTCTATAATTCGGACATCTGAAACCACCATAAAACTATACACAGGGTTTAATCTCCCACCGCAGACACCAGATGTCAAGACATTGCTGCTGGTCACCAGTAGAGGAATTCATTCAACACCTAGCTGGCTGGATACACATATATGGCATACATTCTGCTGGACTCTGAGGGCTTTGGATCAACCAAGTGATTACCACACACTTCTGAGATTACTCAAGCTATCCTGCATGCTAGCATTCTTGCATCTGACCTTTCCGTGGATTTTTGTCCGAACACAGTTGGCCAGGCACACCCATAGCATACACACCACAGGACTTTTCTGCAAACTTTCCCTAAACTTTTTCCAAAATAACATGGTTTTTCTGCTCTTTACCGCCACCCTTTGGTCAACTTCTGCTATTGTTGGTTGATTTTAACATTATTTGTTTTGTCCATCGGACCAAAGTCCGATGTTTTTTTTGTACACACGGTCGGACTTTGCTCCATAGGACTTTTGTTGTCCGTTTGCAGACTGAACTTTTGTCCGATGAAAACCAAAAAAATTTGTCCGATGGAGCGTACACACGGTCGGATTTTTTGGCAAACTTGCTCAAAATGAAGTTTGTTGGCAAAAAGTCAGACCGTGTGTACGGGGCTTTACACACACACCAGACACAACACTTAAGATGGCCATACATGGATCGAAAATTTGCAGAGTTCGAGGGTCAGGAATATGAGAGGCAGAGTTCAGGGGGTCAGTAGTAAGTGGCGCAGAGTTCAGGGGGTCAGGAGTATGAGAGGCAGAGTTCAGGGATCAGGAGTAAGTGAGACAGAGTTCAGGGCGTCAGGAGGAAGTAAGACAGAGTCCAGGGGGTCAGGAGTAAGTGAGGCAGAGTTCAGGGGGTCATGAGTAAGTGAGTATTTTAGCGGATTCGGGGAGTCGAGAGGAGGGGCAGTTGGCTTTTGGCTTTTTTGCCCTACCTGATGTAGCGGGGGTCCCAATTTAGGGGGCTGCTATATTAAATTTAGGGGTGATTCGAGTGGTAGTTGAATCTTCCCATTTCTTTGGACTCTGCCTTGCTGCTGTTTTCACCTGGCGTGCAGTTCCCCTTAGGAGTGTGGGTGGTGCTGTCACTTGTACTCGGGGTTGAACCACAGGTGATGGAGTGGAGATTGGGTGTCCTCTCTCGGCAGCCATACAGTGGGAGTGGTCAACCCGCTGTGCATGCCGGGCGAGGGTACAAAAGGGGCAAATGCTATTGGTCAGGGTGGACTTACTACCCCGGGGACCTGTACCCGGGGGGGACCTACGGTTCTGGAGTCCAAGTTCGAGTGCATGGCCCTCCAGGCCATGGGGCCACGTGCGCCTCAGTCCCAGGAACCTTTAGTCCTGGGACTGCAACTTCAGGCCTGGGCCCAGCACCTTTAGCTGGAGCCCACTTCGGGGAGGAGGAATCCCAGGGTTTCGCCTTGCGAGGGGACCTGCATCTGGAAGAGGAGGCTGGGGGAAGACTGTTCCGAAGGACTGGTGAGAGATCACAGTGAAGGAAGGGGCCCGGTAACTCTCTGGAAGGATGTCATCCATCCGAAAAGGGATCTAACAACGTAACCATTAGGAGGTTCTCGACACTATAGATTCTGTGGCTGGGGATCTCCCGATCGCATCTATCAAGGGAATCTGATTGACTGTTCGAGCTACATGCCGGCTGCTAGTGCCATTGGGTGACTATCCGGGTGATCTATACCCACTCGGGATCGAGTGGCGAAGAAGCCAGGAGTGTCTGAATCTGATCTGCCCTTTCTAACACCTTTCTCTCTTCTCAACTTTGTGGTTATTTATGCATAAGGAAAATAAACTCTACGTTGGAGTTGCTACTGGTGTGGACCTTGGAGAGACTTGTCCTTTACATTCTAGGGGACGAGAACCAACTTTAAGGAGAACCTTGCTGCAAGACCCGTAAGTTACAAGTGTGCTTAACCTCTGCAAACCAGAGGGTACGGGCATGGTGGAATGGTGTGCCTTTTCCTCCTGTGAGTGAGCCAAGGACGGGAGTAAAAGGGCCGTGTGCTACACTGAGGATATACAATAGCAACTGTTAGAGGGCTCCTGGTAGCGCTGAGCTATCAAATCATGTATGTGAAGATATGTGCTGTCAGTCGGTTCTATTAGGCCTGAGTTAGTTTGTGACAGTTTTCATTTCCATGTGTTCATTATAAGCTGCTAGCCAGCTCTTTCAAATACAGCTTCACAGAGGAGCTAATCCTTAAAAAATTCTGGACCCTCAGAGTGGTGTAGTGTGTGAGTAGAGATGAGCCGAACACCCCCCGGTTCGGTTCGCACCAGAACCTGCGAACGGACCGAAAGTTCATGCAAACTTTATTACCCTATTAAATACAATGAACGGGAACGTTCAAAATCAAAAGTGCTAATTATAACGGCTAATATGCAAGTTATTGTCCTAAAAAGGGTTTGGGGACCCGGGTCCTGCCCTAGGGGACATGTATCAATGCAAAAAGAAGTTTTAAAAACTGCCATTTTTTCGGGAGCAGTGATTTTAGTGAAAAAAATTTGAAATATTCCTTTAAATATCGTACCTGGGGGTGTCTAAAGTATGCCTGTGAAGTGGCACATGTTTCTCGTGTTTAGAACTGTCCCTGCACAAAATGACAATTCTAATGGAAAAAAAGTCATTTAAAACTGCTTGTGGCTTTAATGTAATGTCTGGTGTCGGCAATATGGATGAAAATCATTGAGAAAAATGGCATGGGTACCCCCCCCCCCCAGCCCACTACCAGCCCCTTTGGGTCTTGTATGGATATTAGGGGGAACCCCGCATCCAAACTAAAAAAAGGCCCTATATGCTCTGAACAGCAGTATACAGGCGGTGCAAACAAGACAGGGACTGTAGGTTTGTTCTTAAGTAGAATCTGTTTGTAATTTGGAACAGGTACATTTTTTAAGTGTAGCTCCAGCCAAAAAATCTATTTTTAAGCTTTTTGGAAAACATAGGGAAGGGTTATCACCCCTGTAACAATTGTTTTGCTGTCTGCGCACCTGTTCAGAACATTTCTGTCCCAATGATAAATGTTTTTTGAAAATTTGTTTTTTTTAATGAAACAAGGATTGGTGATAAAGCATCAGTGGAGAGGAGACACCTTTTTCCCATATTAACTCTTACAGGAGAGAATTTCCCTTCCTAGGGGTAGATTTCCTCTCATTTCCTGTTGTCTCCTTCCGTTTGCAAGTAGGAGTTGTTTGTAAGTCGGATGTTTGAAAGTAGGGGCCTGCCGTATATACTCTGCAGAAATTTGGCCCTTAGGTGTTGGTGTTGCCATAACACTGTAAGCCCTCACAGTTACTCTTGGTGGGCGCAGGAATGGGCCCTGCTGTGAATTATTAGATCAAGAATTGTAATTACATGCCCCTGTTGAACAAAATTGTGCCTTAGTGCCACAACACTGCAATCCCTTACAGATACTGTACTTGGAGCGCAGCAATGAGCCCTGCTGCAAAGCATTGCATCAAAAATTGTATTTACACACCCCTGTAAACAGGGGCTGAAAAATTGGGCCTTATGCCGCGTACACACGATCGATTTTCTCGACGGTGAAAACACCGTCGAGAAAATCGATGGGAAAAACGAGGAACGGCTCGTTTCCCTACACACGGCCGTTTTTCCCGTAATTCTTTCTCTTGGTCGAGAAAAACAACCATGTGTAGGCTCCCCGGCAGTGTTTCCCTATGGGAAAACTGCCGCAGAAAAAAATGCCGTGAATCACGACGAGAAAAATTAGAGCATGTTCTAATTTTTCTCGTCGTGATTAATGCCGTTTTTCTTGTCGGGAAAAATGACCAAAAGCCCACACACGGTCGTTTTTCTCGTCAAAGAGAAAAAATTTCATTTTTCCCGACGAGAAAAATGGTCGTGTGTATGCGGCATTAGGCACTGGTGCTGGTGCCACAACACTGCAACCCCCTCACAGATACTGTAGTTGGAGCACCGCAATGAGCCCTGCTGCAAAGCATTGCATCAAAAATTGTAAATACACTCCCCTGTTAAACAGGGGCTGAAAAATTGGGCCTTAGCCACTGGTGGCGGTGCCCAGAATCAAAAATGTTCTTTCAAGCTATCAGCATGATTATTGAGGAGGAAGAGGATAGTCACTCAGCATAACAGGATAGTCACTCAGCATCAGCATAGGCAGTCTTGAAGGGATCTGACATTTCCCCAAAAATTATTTGGTTACATCAGCATCAGGGATGAGCCGAACACCCCCCTGTTCGGTTCGCACCAGAACCTGCGAACAGACAGAATGTTCGTGTGAACTTTAGAACCCTATTAAATACAATGGACTCGAATGTTCGAAATCTAAAGTGCTAATTATAAAGGCTAATATGCAATTTATTGTCCTAAAAAGTGTTTGGGGACCCGGGTCCTGCCCCAGGGGACATGTATCAATGCAAAAAAAGGTTTAAAAAATAGACGTTTTTACGGGAGCGGTGATTTTAATAATGCTTAAAATGAAAAAATAAAAGTGAAATATTCCTTTAAATTTCGTACCTGGGGGGTGTGTATGATATGCATGTAAAGTAGCGCATGTTTCCCGTGCTTAGAACTGTCCCTGCATAAAGTGTCATGTTGATGGGGACAAGGGCCTCATCCCCACAACCCTTGCCCGGTGGTTGTGGGGGTCTGCGGGTGGGGAGCTTATCGGGATCTGGGAGACCCCTTTAACAAAGGGGACCCCCAGATACCGCCCCCCCCCACCTATGTGAATTGGTAAGGGGTACATTGTACCCCTACCATTTCACGAAGAAAGTGTCAAAAAATGTAAATAAAAACACACAAACACCTTGAAAAAGTCCTTTATTAAAAAAAAACATTCCAGCGATGAAATCCAGTGTCGGCGATCCCGATGTCCAGCGCTGTCCGTCATTGGTTGTGCCTGAGCGGACTTGATGGGGAACTTCCTCCGCAGGGTTTTAAATTTACACAGTGAAGGAAGTTCCCGCTCAGGCCAATGACGTAGGCGGGGTCGGACATACTGAGGGGGCGGACCTGATGGGGAACTTCTCTCACTTTGTAATACATGTATAGACCCGCCCCTTCTCGCGTTCCGCATCTGGTCCGCTGAGCGGACCTGATGGGGAACTTTAGAAGGGGCGGGTCTATACATTTAAAACACTGCGGAGGAAGTTCCCCATCAGGTCCGCTCAGGCTCAACCAATGACGGACAGCGCTGGACTTCGGATCACCGCGGGACACTGGATTTCATCGCTGGAATGTTTTTTTTCTTTTTATTATTTTTATTTTTTTTGATAAAGGACTTTTTCAAGGTGTTTGTGTGTTTTTATTTACATTTTTTGACACTTTCTTCGTGAAATGGTAGGGGTACATTGTACCCCTTACCAATTCACATGGGGGGGCCGGGATCTGGGGGTCCCCTTTGTTAAAGGGGTCTTCCAGATTCCGATAAGCCCCCCGCCCGCAGACCCCCACAACCACCGGGCAAGGGTTGTGGGGATGAGGCCCTTGTCCCCATCAACATGGGGACATCCTCCCCATGTTGAGGGCATGTGGCCTGGTACGGTTCAGGAGGGAGGGGGCCCGCTCTCTCGTCCCCCCCTCTTCCCCTGCGGCCGGCCAGGTTGCGTGCTCGGATAAGGGTCTGGTATGGATTTTTGGGGGGACTCCACGCCATTTTTTTTTTATTTGGGGTAGAGTTCCCCTTAAAATCCATGCCAGATCTGAAGGGCCTGGTATGGATATTTAGGGGGAACCTCACGCCATTTTTTTTTAAATTTGCGGCAGGGTTCCCCTTAATATCCATTCCAGACCTGAAGGGCCTGGTAATTGAATTTGGGGGAACCCCCACGCTTTTTTTTTTTTTTATCAATGACTTTTCTATGTATTGATAAAAGCCGACAATTCATTAATAGCCGCGAGTGAGTTTTAAATGACTTTTTTTCCTTCAAAAATGACACTTTGTGCAGGGACAGTTCTAAGCACGGGAAACATGCGCCACTTTACATGCATATTATACACACCCCCCAGGTACGAAATTTAAAGGAATATTTCACTTTTATTGTTTCACTTTAAACATTATTAAAATCACTGCTCCTAAAAAAACGGGCGTTTTTAAAACTTTTTTTTGCATTGATACATATCCCCTGGGGCAGGAACCAGGTCCCCAAACACTTTTTAGGACAATAACTTGCATATAAGCCTTTATAATTAGCACTTTAGATTTCTCCCATAGCCTTTTCGAATTTGCCGCGAACACCCCAAATTGTTCGCTGTTCGGCGAACAGGCAATGTTCGAGTCGAACATGAGTTCGACTCGAACTCGAAGCTCATCCCTAATCAGCATCAGATGCTTGGTAGCTGGTGGTGATCCAAGACTGATTCATTTTTATGAAGGTCAGTCGATCGACTGAGTCGGTGGACAGGCGCACCCTGTGATCGGTTACAAAGTCTCCAGCAGCACTGAATGTGCGTTCCGAAAGAACGCTGGATGCAGGACAGGCCAGTAGCTCAATTGCATACTGTGCAAGCTCTGGTCAGTGATCCATCCTCAAGACTAGGGATGAGCTCGGTGTTCGAGTCGAACATAGGTTCGACTCGAACATCGGCTGTTCGCGCGTTCGGCGAACAACGAACGATTTGGGCCGTTCGCGCCAAATTCGAGTGACGCGAACGGCCCACAATACACTGCGCCATCGCAGTGTAATCCCGGCGCTGTGATTGGCCAAGCATGCACTGTGACCCTGCATGCTTGGCCAATCACAGCGCCGGCAGCGAGGAGAGCAATGATTGGCCACAGGCAGGATGCCTGTGGCCAATTATAGCTGAGGGGGTTTAGTACACGCCCCACACTATAAAAGGCCGCCAGCGCGGTGGCCTCGTGTAGTGTGTTCCGGAGCAGGGAAAGTGAAGGATAGGCAGGGACAATGTCAAATCCATTCTTTGCTAAACCTTGTGTGTAGGGACAGAGAAGGATAGGCAGGGAGAGTGTCAGTGTCATATTCTTTGCTAAACCTTGTGTGTAGGGAGAGAGAAGGATAGGCAGGGAGAGTGTCAGTTTCATATACTTTGATAAACCTTGTGTGCAGGGAGAGAGAAGTATAGGCAGGGGACAGTGTCAGTGTCATATTCTTTGCTAAACCTTGTGTGCAGGGAGAGAGAAGGATAGGCAGGGAGAGTGTCAGTGTCATATACTTTGATAAACCTTGTGTGCAGGGAGAGAGAAGGATAGGCAGGGGACAGTGTCAGTGTCATTGTTGCTAAGCCTCCTGCACATTATACACCTGAAGTTAGCCCGTATTGCTGCTTTTTCCTGGTGTGTTACACCAACAGGATTTTGCGGCACTTACAGCGGGTGGAGTGTGCCTCCTGACCATATTACACCTGAACTTAGCCTGTATTGCTGCTTTTTCCTGGTGTGTTACACCAACAGGATTTTGCGGCACTTACAGCGGGCGGAGTGTGCCTCCTGGCCATATTACACCTGAACTTAGCCTGTATTGCTGCTTTTTCCTGGTGTGTTACACCAACGGGATTTTGCGGCACTTACAGTGGGCGGAGTGTGCCTCCTGACCATATTACACCTGAACTTAGCCTGTATTGCTGCTTTTTCCTGTGTGTTACACCAACAGGATTTTGCGGCACTTACAGCGGGCGGAGTGTGCCTCCTGACCATATTACACCTGAACTTAGCCTGTATTGCTGCTTTTTCCTGGTGTGTTACACCAACAGGATTTTGCGGCACTTACAGCGGGCGGAGTGTGCCTCCTGACCATATTACACCTGAACTTAGCCTGAATTGCTGCTTTTTCCTGGTGTGTTACACCAACAGGATTTTGCGGCACTTACAGCGGGCGGAGTGTGCCTCCTGACCATATTACACCTGAACTTAGCCTGTATTGCTGCTTTTTCCTGGTGTGTTACACCAACAGGATTTTGCGGCACTTACAGCAGGCGGAGTGTGCCTCCTGACCATATTACACCTGAACTTAGCCTGTATTGCTGCTTTTTCCTGGTGTGTTACACCAACAGGATTTTGCGGCACTTACAGCGGGCGGAGTGTGCCTCCTGACCATATTACACCTGAACTTAGCCTGTATTGCTGCTTTTTCCTGGTGTGCTACACCAACAGGATTTTGTGGCACTTACAGCGGGCGGAGTGTGCCTCCTGACCATATTACACCTGAACTTAGCCTGTATTGCTGCTTTTTCCTGGTGTGTTACACCAACAGGATTTTGCGGCACTTACAGCGGGCGGAGTGTGCCTCCTGACCATATTACACCTGAACTTAGCCTGTATTGCTGGTTTTCCCATTTCCCTGCAGGCAATTAGAATGTCTGGAAGGCAAACAAGGAGAGGCAGACAGTCAGGAGCCAATAAAAGAGGGAAAGCAGGCTCTGTGTCTAGAGACAACAGTGCTGGTCGTGGACGCGGTGCATCGCCATCAGCAAGTGGCCATGGGACACGCTTGTCCTTCTTTTCGGCAGCTGGACGTGTTGAGCCGCATCATGCCGAAGACTTGGTAGAGTGGATGACCAAGCCCTCCTCATCCTCCTCATCCTCTCTCACCCAGGCTCAGGGTACTGGCAAAGCAGCTGCCAAAGCGTCCTCTTCCCTCGTATCAATGTCATCATCAGTCACTCCTTCCCTAGACCCACCGTGTCCTCCTGAGGAGTCCCCCGAACTGTTTGAGCACAGTGTTGGGTACATGCTCCAGGAGGATGCCCAGTGTTTCGAAGGGTCTGAAGATGATACCCAGCTAGAGGAAGGCAGTAGCATGAGAGCAGAGAGAGGGGATGCTCAAGAAGGACAGCAATCTCGCATTCATGTTCCTGCAGCTGCAGAATACTGCCAGATTGGCTCCAGTGATGAGGAGGGAGGGGATGATGAGGTCACTGACTGCACGTGGGTGCCTGATAGGAGAGAGCAGGAGGATGAGGAGGAGGCACATCTCCAACGAGGCAGGATGCACTCCGGGGGCCAGCGTAAGGGCAGCACACCGACTGAATCACACCGCAGAGCTCCGCCTGTGCAGGGCGCTGCCTCTGCCCGTTATTCAAAAAGTTCTTTGGTGTGGGCCTTTTTTGAGTCGAGTGCATCAGATCGCACAGCTGCAGTTTGCAACATATGTCTCAAGCGTATATCGCGTGGCCAAAACATCACCCGCTTGGGCACCACATGCTTGACCAGACATATGTTGACCTGCCATGCAGCTCGTTGGCAAGCCTACCTTAAAGACCCACACCAAGGAACAAAGCTGACCTCTTCTTGCACCGCATCAGCTGGGATCTCCAACCCCACTATACCTTCAGTCCTCTCTGAAACCTGCTCTGAGAGGAATGAAGGTGTAGAATTAGGTGTGTCACAGCCAAGTACTTGAGGGCACTCTGCTAGCAGTACACCGACGTCCGATTCTAGCAGGCAAATTTCCCTGCCCCAGCTGCTGGACCGTCGAAAGAAGTTCACTCCCAGCCATCCACATGCCCAGCGGTTGAATGCTAGCCTGGCTAAATTGCTAGCGCTTCAACTGCTGCCTTTTCAGTTGGTAGACTCGGTCCCCCTCCGTGAGTTTGTGCAATGTGCGGTTCCTCAGTGGCAGGTTCCCAAATGCCACTTTTTCTCACGGAAGGCGATTCCGGCTCTCTACCGGCATGTGGAAGGCAATGTCTTGGCCTCGCTGGACAGGGCGGTCAGCGGTAAGGTGCATATTACCGCTGACTCATGGTCCAGCAGGCATGGACAGGGACGTTACCTTTCTTTCACGGCCCATTGGGTCACTCTTTTGGCAGCTGGGAAGGATGCAGGACAAGGTGCAGTAGTGTTGGAGGTTGTTCCACCGCCACGCCTCCAAAATGCTACTACTGGTTGTGACACACCTCTGTCCTCCACCCCCTCCTCTTCTTCTTACTCCGTGGCCTCTTTCTGTGCTTTGTCCTCGGAACCAGCGGTGCTCCGTCGGCGTTCAAGGGGCTACGCAAGTACGCAGGCAAAAAGATGCCATGCCGTGCTTGCGCTGGTGTGTTTGGGGGACAGGAGCCACACTGGGGCAGAGGTTCTGTCTGCTCTGCAGGGGCAGGCCGAGAGGTGGTTGACGCCATGCCAGCTTAAGCCAGGAATGGTAGTTTGCGACAATGGCACCAACCTCCTCTCTGCTCTCCGACAGGGACAACTGACCCATGTGCCCTGTGTGGCTCACGTCCTTAACCTGGTGGTGCAGCGGTTCTTGGGCAGGTACCCGGGCTTACAGGATGTCCCTGAGGCAGGCCAGGAAAGTCTGTGTGCATTTCCGCAGATCTTATACTGCCAGTGCTCGCCTGGCTGAGCTGCAAAAGGAGTTGAACCTGCCCAAGAACCGCCTTATATGTGACATGCCCACCAGGTGGAACTCAGCGTTGGCCATGCTGCAGCGGCTGCACATGCAGCAGAGGGCCATCAATGAGTACCTGTCCGACTACGGCACCAGGACAGGGTCAGGGGAGCTCGGTTTTTTTTCACCACGCCAGTGGGGCATGATCAGGGATGCATGCACTGTCCTGGCACCATTTGAGGAGGCCACGAGGATGGTGAGCAGTGACAGTGCATGCATCAGTGACACTGTACCTCTTGTCCACCTGTTGGAACATACGCTGCGTGAAATAATGGACAGGGCACTTGAGGCAGAACAGAGGCAGGAAGAGGAGGACTTCCTTGCCTCTCAAGGCCCCCTTTACCCAGACAGTGTTCCTTCTGTCCCAACCATCGCACAGGAAGAAGAGGAGGAGGAGGAGGATTGTGTCAGCATGGAGGTGGAGCCTGGCACTCAGCATCATCAGCAGCAGTCTTTTAGGGATGATTTACAGTCCCAAGAAACCAGTGGACTTGTACGTGGCTGGGAGAAGGTGGCTGCGGATCATGTCGTCCTTAGTGACCCAGAGGACTCCGGACCGAATGCCTCAGCTAACCTATGCTGCATGGCCTCCCTGATCCTGCAAAGTCTGCGGAAGGATCCTCGTATTCTTCGGATCAAGGAGAGGGACCATTACTGGCTGGCCACTCTCCTTGATCCACGGTACAAGGGTAAGGTTGCGGACCTTATCTTACCGTCGCAGAGGGAGCAGAGGATGAGACAACTCCGGGAGGCCTTGCAGAAAGGTCTGTGCAACGCGTTCCCAGAGACTGGCAGGTTACAAACTCCTGGTCCTGGACAACGAGTTGCTGAGGCTTCGGTCAGTCAAAGAAGGAGCGGTGGGGAAGGTGGCCGTCTGACCGATGCGTTCAGACAATTCTTTAGTCCGCAGCCCCAAGGTATGATCGGTTCCAGAAACCATCGCCAGCGTCTGATATACATGGTGCAGGAATACCTAGGGGCAAGGTCAGACTTGGACACCTTCCCCACCGAAAATCCTCTGGCTTACTGGGTCTTGAGGATGGATCACTGGCCAGAGCTTGCACAGTATGCAATTGAGCTACTGGCCTGTCCTGCATCCAGCGTTCTTTCAGAACGCACATTCAGTGCTGCTGGAGGATTTGTCACGGATCACAGGGTGCGCCTGTCCACCGACTCTGTTGATCGTCTGACCTTCATAAAGATGAACCAGTCTTGGATCACCACCAGCTACCAAACACCTGAAGCCGTAATAACAGACTAATTTATTTTCAAATGTCACATCCCTTCAAGACTGATGCTGATGCTGAGAGACTGTCCTGTTATGTTGACTGACTATCCTCCTCCTCCTCAATGATCTGATTGATGATGATAGCTTGGAAGAACATTTTTGTTTCTGGGTGCCGCCACCAGTTCACACGAACATTCTGTCTGTTTGCAGGTTCTGGTGCGAACCGAACAGGGGGGTGTTCGGCTCATCCCTGATGCTGATGTAACCAAATAATTTCTTGGGAAATGTCAGATCCCTTCAAGACTGCCTATGCTGATGCTGAGTGACTATCCTGTTATGCTGAGTGACTATCCTCTTCCTCCTCAATAATCATGCTGATAGCTTGAAAGAACATTTTTGATTCTGGGCACCGCCACCAGTGGCTAAGGCCCAATTTTTCAGCCCCTGTTTAACAGGGGCGTGTTATTACAATTTTTTATGCAATGCTTTGCAGCAGGGCTCATTCCTGCACTCCAACTAGAGTATCTGGGAGAGGTTGCCGTGTCGTGGCACCAGCACCAGTGGCTAAGGCCCAATTTTTCAGCCCCTGTTTAACAGGGGCGTGTTATTACAATTTTTTATGCAATTCTTTGCAGCAGGGCTCATTCCTGCACTCCAACTAGAGTATCTGGGAGAGGTTGCAGTGTCGTGGCACCAGCACCAGTGGCTAAGGCCCAATTTTTCAGCCCCTGTTTAACAGGGGCGTGTAATTAAAATTTTTGATGCAATACTTTGCAACAGGGCTCATTGCTGTGCTCCAAGTACAGTATCTGTGAGGGGTTGCAGTGTTGTGGCACCAGTGCCTAAGGCCCAATTTTTCTGCCCCTGTTTAACAGGGGCATGTAATTACAATTCTTGATCTAATAATTCACAGCAGGGCCCATTCCTGCGCCCACCAAGAGTAACTGTGAGGCCTTACAGTGTTGTGTCAACACCACCACCACCACCACCACCAAAGGCCCAATTTTTCAGCCCCTGTTCAACAGGGGCATGCAATTACAATTCTTGATCTAATAATTCACAGCAGGGCCCATTCCTGCGCCCACCAAGAGTAACTGTGAGGCCTTACAGTGTTGTGTCAACACCACCACCACCACCACCAAAAGCCCAATTTTTCAGCCCCTGTTCAACAGGGGCATGCAATTAGAATTCTTGATCTAATAATTCACAGCAGGGCCCATTCATGCGCCCACGAAGAGTAACTGTGAGGGCTCACAGTGTTGTGGCAACACCAACATGTAAGGGGCAAATTTCAGCTGAGTATATACGGCAGGCCCCTACTTTCAAACATCCAACTTACAAACGACTCCTCCTTGCAAACGGAAGGATACAACAGGAAGTGTGAGGAAATCTACCCCTAGGAAGGCAAATTCTCTCCTGTAAGAGTTAATATGGGAAAAAAATGTCTCCTCTCCACTGATGCTTTATCACCAATTCTTGTTTCAATAAAAACCCCAAATTTTCAAAAAACATTTGTCATTAGGACGGAAAGTGAGGTGAACTGTTCTGAACAGGTGCACACTGCACAGACAGCAAAACAAATGTTACAGGGGTGATAACCCTTCCCTATGTTTTCCAAAAAGCTTAAAAATAGATTTTTTGGCTGGAGCTACACTTAAACAATGTACCTGTTCAAAATTACAAACAGATTCTACATAAGAACAAACCTACAGTCCCTGTCTTGTATGCACCGCCTGTAAACGGCTGTTCAGAGTATATAGGGCCTTTTTTTATTTTGTGTGCGGGGTTCCCCTTAATATCCATACAAGACCCAAAGGGGCTGGTAATGGGCTGGGGTAGGGGGGGCGGGGGGGGCTGTGATGGGGTAGCTATGCCATTTTTCTTAAAGATTTTCATCCATATTACCGGGACCAGACATTACATTAAAGCCGCAAGCAGTTTTAAATAGCTTTTTTTCCTTTAGAAATTTAATTTTGTGCAGGGACAGTTCTAAACATGGGAAACACGTGGCACTTCACAGGCATACTTTAGACACCCCCCAGGTACGATATTTAAAGGAATATTTGACTTTTTTTTCACTTTATGCATCATTAAAATGACTGCTCCCGAAAAACGGCCGTTTTTAAAACTTTTTTTTGGATTGATACATGTCCCCTGGTGCAGAACCCGGGTTCCCAAACCCTTTTTAGGACAATAACATGCATAATAGTCGTTATAATTAGCACTTTAGATTTCGAACATTCGCATCCATTGTATTTAATAGGGTTCTAAAGTTTGTGTGAACTTTCGGTCCGTTCGCGGGTTCTGGTGCGAACCGAACCCGGGGGTGTTCGGCTCATCACTACTCAAGACCCAGTAACCCAGAGGATTTTTGGTGGGAAAGGTGTCCAAGTCTGATCTTGCCCCTAGGTATTCCTGCACCATGTAAACCAGACGCTGGCGATGGTTGCTGGAAGCGATCATACCTTGGGGCTGCGTACTAAAAAATTGTCTGAACGCATCGGTCAGACAGCCACCTTCTCCACTTCTCCTTCTTTGACTGGCTGGAGCCTCAGCAACACGTTGTCCAGGACCAGGAATTTGTAACCTCCCAGTCTCTGGGAACGCGTTGCACAGACCTTTCTGCAAGGCCTCCTGAAGATGCGTCATCGTCTGCTCCCTCTGCGACTGCAAGATAAGGTCCGCAACCTTACCCTTGTAACGTGGATCAAGTAGGGTTGCCAGACAGTAATTATCCCTATCCTTGATCGTACGAATACGAGGATCCTTCCACAGGCTTTGCAGGATCAGGGAGGCCATGCAGCGTAGGTTTGCTGAGGCATTCGGTGCGTAGTCCTCTGGGTCACTGAGGACGACATGATCCGCAGCCACCTCCTCCCAGCCACGTACAAGTCCATGGGTGTCTTGGGACTGTAATTGATCCCTTGAAGACTGCTGCTGATGCTGAGTGCTAGGCTCCACCTCCATGCTGACACAATCCTCCTCCTCCTCCTCATCCTCTTCCTGTGTGATAGCCGGGCCAACAAGAAAACTGTCTGGATAAAGGGGGCCTTGAGAGGTAAGGAAGTCCTCCTCTTTCTGCCTCAAGTGCCCTGTCCATTATTCCATGCAGCGTGTGCTCCAACAGGTGGACAAGAGGGACAGTGTCACTGATGCATGCACTGTCACTGCTCACCATCCTCGTGGCCTCCTCAAATGGTGCCAGGACAGTGCATGCATCCCTGATCATGGCCCACTGGTGTGGGGAAAAAAATCCAAGCTCCCCTGACCCTGTCCTGGTGCCATATTGCAACAGATACTCATTGATGGCGTGTGCAGCCGCTGCAGCATGGCCAACGTAGAGTTCCACCTGGTGGGCATGTCACAGATTAGGCGGTTCATGGGCAGATTGTAATTCTTTTTGCAGGTCAGCCAGCCGAGCACTGGCATTATATGACCGGCGGAAATGCCCACAGAGTTTCCTGGCCTGATTCAGGACCTCCTGTAAGCCCGGGTACCTGTCCAAGAACCGCTGCACCACCAAGTTAAGGACGTGAGCCAAACAGGGCACGTGGGTCAGTTGTCCCTGTCGGAGGGCGGAGAGGAGGTTGGTGCCATTGTCGGAAACCACCTTTCCTGGCTTAACCACCTCTGAGCCTGCCCCTGCAGAGCTGACAGAATCTCTGTCCCAGTGTGGCTCCTGTCCCCCAAGCACACCAGCTCAAGCACCGCATGGCATCTTTTTGCCTGCGTACTGGCGTAGCCCCTTGAACGCCTACGGAGCACCGCTGGTTCCGAGGACAAAGCACAGGTAGAGGCCATGGAAGAAGAAGAGGAGGGGGTGGAGGAGAGAGGTGTGTCAGAATCACCAGTAGTAACATTTTGGAGGCGTGGTGGTGGAACAACCTCCAACACTACTGCACCTTGTCCTGCATCCTTCCCAGCTGCCAGCAGAGTCACCCAATGCACTGTGAAAGATAGGTAACGTCCCTGTCCATGCCTGCTGGACCATGAGTCAGCGGTAATATGCACCTTACCGCTGACCGCCCTGTCCAGCGAGGCCAAGACATTGCCTTCCACATGCCGTTAGAGAGCTGGAATCGCCTTCCGTGAGAAAAAGTGGCGTTTGGGAACCTGCCACTGAGGAACCGCACATTCCACAAACTCACGGAAGGGGGCCGAGTCTACCAACTGAAAAGGCAGCAGTTGAAGTGCTAGCAATTTAGCCAAGCTAGTTTTAAACCGCTGGGCATGTGGATGGCTGGGAGCAAACTTCTTTCGGCGGTGCAGCAGCTGGGGCAGGGAAATTTGCCTGGTACAATCAGACGTCGGTGTACCGATAGCAGATTGTCCGCAAGTACTTGGCTGTGACACACCGAATTCTACACCTTCATTCCTCTCAGTGCAGGTTTAGGACTGAAGGTATAGTGGGGTTGGAGATCCCAGCTGATGAGGAGCAAGGAGAGGTCCGCTTTGTTCTTTGGTGTGGGTCTTTTAGGTACGCTTGCCAATGGACTGCATGGCAGGTTGACATATGTCTGGTCAAGCACGTGGTGCCCAAGCGGCTGATGTTTTGGCCACGCGAGATATGCTTTAGCCATATGTTTCAAATGGCAATGGTGCGATCTGCTGAACACGTCTGATAAAAGGCCAACACCAAATAACTTTTGGAATAACGCGCAGAGACAGAAGCACCCTGCACATGCGGAGCTCTGTGGTGTGATGCAGTCGGTGTGCTGCCCTTAAGCTGGCCCCTGGAGGGCATCCTGCCTCGTTGGAGATGTTCCTCCTCCTCCTCCTCCTATCTCCTATCAGGCACCCACGTGGAGTCAGTAACCTCATCATCCCCTCCCTCCTCATCACTGGAGCCAATCTGGCAGTATGCTGCAGCTGGGGGAACATGACTGCCAGATAGCTGTCCTTGTTGGGCACCCCCTCTCTCTGGGCTCACGTTACTACCCCCTCTCTCTGAGCTCACATTACTGCCTTCCTCCAGCTGGGTTCCATCATCGGAGCCTTCAAAACGCTGGGCATCCTCCTGGAGCATGTACCCAACACTGTGGTCAAACAGTTCGGGGGACTCCTGATGACTGATGCCATTGAGCCGGGGGAAGAAGCCGCTTTGGCAGCTGCTTTGCCAGACAAAGTACCCTGAGCCTGGGTGAGAGAGGATGAGGAGGAGGAGGACGGCTTGGTCATCCACTCTACCAAGTCTTGAGCATGTTGCGGCTCAACATGGCATGCTGCCGAAAAGGACAAGCATGTCCCACGGCCACGTGCTGATGAGGATGCACCGTGCCCACGACCAGCAGCAGTTTTGCCTCTAGACACAGAGCCTGCTTGCCCTCTTTTATTGCCTCATGACTGTCTGCCTCTCCTTGCTTGCCTTCCAGACATACTAATGGCCTGCAGTGAGATGTAGCTGCACAAAGGTGGGATGTATATATATTTGTCTGTACTGATAATGCAGCTATCAGAATCAATTGCCTGCTGTGGTATTAGTATGGGAAAAGCAGCAGCAGTAGCAGTTAGTTTTAGGTGAAAACTGTGCAGAGAGGGACACAGTACACTAACTGAAAATACTTGCAGCTCTCTGCTTGTGGTTTTATTATGAGAACACCACTATAATAGTCACTAACTGTATTCAGGTAAGCTTTAGGTCAGGGGTCTCAAACAGGCGGCCCTCCAGCTGTTTCAAAACTACAAGTCCCATCATGCCTCTGCCTTTTGGGAGTCATGCTTGGAACTGTCAGCCTTGCAATGCCTCATGGGACTTGTAGTTTCACAACAGCTGGAGGGCCGCCAGTTTGAGACCCCTGCTTTAGGTGAACGCTATGCAAAGCACACAGTACACTAAGTGAAACACTGACTGTCTGCAGCTAGCACAATCACCTGCCTGCCTGTCACAGTATAGAGAAAACCAGGAACGGATCTAGCTAAACTGAATACAGTGTATAAATATATATACAACACCTAGGATGCATATATATCCTCTACACACTGTAACTGCAGCTAACTGACTCGCCTGCCTGCTCTATCTAACTCAATATAAATGACACTGTCTGTCTCTGTAAACTCTCTCTTTTCACAACTCCAACACACTACACAAGGCCGCCGAGCCGGCGGCCTTATATAGTGTGGGGCGTGTACTAAACCCCCTGAGCCATAATTGGCCAAAGCCAGCTTGGCTTTGGCCAATTACAGCTCTCCGTTTTTTCTGAGCTGTGATTGGCCAAAGCATGCGGGTCATAGTGCTTGCTGAGCCAATCATCAGCCAGCAATGCATTGCGATGCCGCAGTGAATTATGGGCCGTGACACGCCAGTCGAATTTGGCGCGAATGGCCCATAATGTTCGCAATTCGGCGAACAGCCTAACAGCCGATGTTCGAGTCGAATATGGGTTCGATTCGAACACGAAGCTCATCCCTATGTGTGAGCCCTGATCAGATCGCTCAGCATGATACTTGGGTGAATAAGGACCCATGCAGGGGTAAGAGCATTTCTGATGCTGCAAGTGCTTATTATTGCTCCTAGAAATGTTTTATTCAGTCTTGGTAATCATTGTAAGGTATTTCCAATACAAAGGTATTTAGAAAAATATTTAACCAGGAGTCCAGGAGAAAGAACTTATTCTGTCACTTCTGACATGGAGTGTCATTAATTAAAGCTTAAGTTTATTCTGATTATATTTTGCTATCTCTGGACCCATCCCCCCTATTAATATGCTGATAACATTTTTAAATCAAACCTTTCTTATAATATACTTTATGTTAGACCCAGTTACATCATCACTAAATCTTTGTGCATCTTCATTCAACGCAGGCAAATTATGGCTGGGGGGAGAAGATGGCACATGTCACTGCACGTGGCTTTCTGAAACATCACCTTGCCTCAGTGCTGTATTAAGAGCTCCCAGGTTTATGCAAAGTATGGGCTGGCTCTTGAGCGTAGTTATGCAAATATTAGAATGTGTTGATGAACAGACTGCAGACTGTCCTAGGTAAAAATCATGTGATGCGTAGCCTCCGTGATTGAAAGTACTGAAATGCAATGAATGAAAGGGATGGGTCATTGATAGTGTTGAGCGAACCCGAACTGTGCTTTTTCCCGACCCCGAACCCGAACCCGGACTTTGCGTGAAAGTCTGTGTTCGAGTTCGGGTTCGGCAATCTAATGGCGCAGTTAGAAATGCCTCAGGGGCCAGCCAATCACCTTTTGATTAGCTGGTGTGCCCTTAGAAGCCATCATAGCCATGCCTACTAATGGCATGACTGTGATTGGTCAGTGCAACATGTGACCCAGCTTCTATATAAGCTAGAGGCACACAGCACACACGTCACTCTGCTTCAGAATAGATAGGGAGAGGATCTTGTCTGCTGCTGTTGCTTATTGGGAGAGATTGAAAATACATGAGTTAGTCCTGATTCTGGAATCTGAGGGAAAAGATAGAGAGACAGTGTAGTGTAGGGCCAGGTTCCTGTTGGTGCTTTCAGGGAGAGAGATTTATTATATAGGAATAGGAGTCCAGATTCAGAGATATAACTCAGCGATCTGCATAGGTTTACCTGTTTGTGTTGCAGTGCACAGTCTTTTTACACTGCCATGAGCCCAGTGTCAGAGAAAATCTAACTTTTATCTGCAAGCTCAGTGCACCAGCACTGCATATATTACATTGAGAGATACACCGTTTCCATACTGTGGGTGTATTCTGCTCTTGGAAAAAGACCCATTTAGGGCAAAAAAAAGGCACTTTATTGTGCTCTTGTCCAAAAGACCCATTTAGGGCAAAAAAATAAAAAAAAATTTGCACTTTAATGTACTCTTGCAAAAAGACCCATTTAGGTCCACAAAAAATATTTTGCAGTGTGTTATACATATGTGGAGGCGTGTGAAATAAACCATTTCTATATATTTGTCTTCTACTGTGCTATGCTAAAAAAAAACATTTTTTTTTAATAGCATTTTCTGCAGTTCTGCAGCTGTGCGATTCAGCGGTTACGTACTGTGGGTGTGTTGTGGTCTTCCAAAAAACGCCATTTAGGGCCACAAAAAATATTTTGCAGTGTGTTATACATATGTGGAGGTGTGTGAAATAAACAATTTCTATATATTTGTCTTCTACTGTGCTATACTAAAAAAACAATTTTTTTTTTAATAGCATTTTATGCAGTTCTGTAGCCCTGCGATTCAGCTGTTACGTACTGTGGGTGTGTTGTGGTCTTCCAAAAAACGCGATTTAGGGCCACAAAAAATATTTTGCAGTGTGTTATACATATGTGGAGGTGTGTGAAATAAACAATTTCTATATATTTGTCTTCTACTGTGCTATACTAAAAAAACAAAATTTTTTTTTAATAGCATTTTCTGCAGTTCTGTAGCTCTGCGATTCAGTGGTTACGTACTGTGGGTGTATTGTGGTCTTCCAAAAAACGCCATTTAGGGCCACAAAAAATATTTTGCAGTGTGTTATACATATGTGGAGGTGTGTGAAATAAACAATTTCTATATATTTGTCTTCTACTGTGCTATACTAAAAAAACAATTTTTTTTTAATAGCATTTTCTGCAGTTCTGTAGCTCTGCGATTCAGCGGTTACGTACTGTGGGTGTGTTGTGGCAGGGTTAGCATGGCCGAAATGTGGAAAAGCTTTGTCAGCACGCCACAACAACCAGCACCACCAGCTGAGATGGAACGTCTTAGCAGGAGGCAGCATTTCACCAACATGGTTGAGCAGTATGTGTCCACAGGCCTACACGTACTGGATGACGGGTCTGCCCCCTTTAACTTCTGGGTCTCCAAATTGGGCACATGGCCTGAGCTTGCCCTTTATGCCTTGGAGGTGCTGGCCTGCCCTGCAGCCAGTGTATTATCTGAACGTGTATTTAGCACGGCAGGGGGCGTTATCACAGACAAGCGCAGCCGCCTGTCCAGAGCCAATGTGGACAAGCTCACGTTCATTAAAATGAACCAGGCATGGATCCCACAGGACTTGTCCGTACCTTGTGCAGAATAGACATGTATACCGGTGTTGTGACAAAAACTGTCCGGCCATCGGATTGTGTCCGGCCCGTACTGCGAAGGCGCAGTGCTTGCGCAGTACAGAGGACAAGGAGATTCACAAAATCTCCGAAGATGAACGGCGCCTGCGCCGTGAGTGCAGGTTCAAGCCCCACCATCCAAGTGGACATACGGTAGCACATAGTAACAGGGCCCCTCACGGGCTCGCTTCGATCGCCGCGCTTCGGGCACGGCCTCACTTGGCTCGGCTTGAACCACGGATGGTGTGGCCTTCACCTGAACTCACCACGCAGGCGCCGTTCGTCTTGGGAGATTTTCGAAATCCCCTTGTCCTACATACTGAGCAAGTGCAGTACAGGGTGGACACTATTCGACGGGGGACAGAATTCGACACATCACCGGCCTTACCCAGCCATTGTTGTATTTTTGAACCAGTGTTGGCTACCTCGTCCTCCTCCACCGCTGCTTCCACCTACACAGCCACATCCACCACCACCTCAACCTCCTACTCCATATGGACCTCGTCCTCCTAGGTCAAGATTATAATTGTTATTTTATTTTTTTGTAGCGCACAGATCCTTTCCCCCTTACCTGCCTTTATGTTGTTGGCTCCTCGCAGGAGGGAGAAAGGCACACCGCACTACCAGCCCGTACCCTCCTATATAAAGAGGTTGAGCGGTGTACTTGACGGGACGTGTCCACAGCCGGAGTCAAAACTCCTCCAGAGGATGATTCTCACCTCTACTGTAGGTAGAGGCAAGTCCTTTAATTCCCAGTAAAGTCAATGTCCACACCAGCTGAAACTACAACTCTTATTCTCTCATGGCAAAATAAACTCTACTCGGATAGAAAAGGTTAGAGCAAAGAAACAGGACAGCTTAAGGTGTGGAGGAGGTCCAGGCACAAACATAGCACATTCACTTCACTGCTTAGGTTTCTCAAACAGTTTTAGGTGCACGGTCTCTGCCACAGACCTTGAGGTTGGTCTCTGCCACAGACCGGGTGTACAAGGCCTCTGCCACAGACCTGGAGAACTTTGGTCTCTGCCACAGACCAGGGTGTATAAGGCCCCTGCCACGGGCTGGGTGAATAAGGCCTCTGATACAGTCAAGATGACCTTGAGCTTCTCCTTCTACGAACCTAGCCCATATCAAGGGGAAGACATCTCTCCAGGGAGTCAACAGACCCTTCCTTCACCGTGAATCCCGCATCGGTCCATCAGAATGATCCTCCCTTCCCTGGAACAGGGTCCCCTACACGAGGCGGCACCCTAAGACTCCTCGACCCTTAGCGGACTCCAGACGAAGGCTCTGGACTCCAGGCTTTACTCCCGCCCCTAGGCCTCCATACCCAGGGCAGCAGGAACTCCAGGATAGTACCTCACCCCAGGCTAAAGGTGCCCGAGATGGAACAGGAACACATGCACCCAGGCCGAAGGCACCTGGGCGCAGACCCCACTGGACATCAGCCCCCAGGCCAAAGGTCTGCCCCTTTTATATGCTCTCCCGGCATGCACAGCAGGTTCCCCGCCCCGCTGTACTACTGCCAAGAGGGGACACAAAAGGCACAGCACTGTATCGGCGGTTCAACCCTAGCCTACCATGGCAGCGCCACCTGTAGGCTGCAGGGAACTGCACACCAATACTGTCCCCCGAGGACAAAATGGTCCATGAATCCTACAGAATTAGGGTGTTTGAGCCTATTTACCACTCAAACACTTCCCTTAAATTTAGCACCCCGCTACATTTTTATTTCAAAGTATTTTATTTTCCCACTAGCTTATCCATTAAATTGAATAATTTATTCCAGAAAGGGCGTATTCTGGGGCATTCCCACCATATGTGTGGCATCGTGCCGTTGAGTTTCTGAGGTTCTTAATGACTTCCTGTACCTCTTCTGCTGAAAAGGGGGCCTCCAGCATATTTTTTTATTTTTTTATTTTTTTAATGTTATTTTAAGTTATTTCCCTATCCACATTTGTTTGCAGAGCACTTGCCATGCTCTTAATAACATTTTGCTGCCATTTGCAGCCCTCTAGCCCTTTCCATTACTTTTTTAGAGCCTTTTTAGTCCTTAGAAGTCCGGGTCCCCATTTACTTCAATGGGGTTCGGGTTCGGGTTCGGGTTCGGGTTAAAGTTCGGTCCCGAACCCGAACTTTTTTCCGAAGTTCGGCCGAACCCGTCGAACCTGAACATCCAGGTGTCCGCTCAACTCTAGTCATTGACAGTGAGGCTGGAGAGAAGAGGACTAAATGATGTGGAATGTCCTCCAGCCCAAGAAAAGCCCAAGAAAAGAATGATGCCGCGTACACACGATCATTATTCACGGCGGTTTAAAAACCGCTGTGAATAATGACATTTTAAACGAGGGAACAGCTTGTTCCCCACACACGGTCATTTTTCTCGTCATTTTTTATAATGACGAGAAAAACGATCGTCTATGGGCTCCGCGGCAGTGTTTCCCTATGGGAAAAAAAAGTCCCACACATGTGGTATCCCCATACTCAGGAGAAGCAGCCAAATGTATTTTAGGGTGCAATTCCACATATAACCATGGCATGTGTGAGCAATATATCATTTAGTGACAACTTTTTGTACATTTTCTTTATTTATTTGTCATTATTCAATCACTTGGGACAAAAAAAAAAAATATTCAATGGGCTCAAGATGCCTCTCAGCAATTTTCTTGGGGTGTCTACTTTCCAAAATGGGGTCATTTGGGGGGGGGGGGGGGTTTGTACTGTCCTGCCATTTTATCACCTCAAGAAATGAGATAGGCAGTCATAAATTAAACTCTGTGTAAATTCCAGAAAATGTACCCTAGTTTGTAGACGCTATAACTTTTGCGCAAACCAATAAATATACGGTTATTGACATTTTTTTTACTAAATACATGTGGCTGAATACATTTTGGCCTAAATGTATGACTAAAATTTAGTTTATTCGATTTTTCTTATAACAAAAATTAGAAAATATGTTTTTTTTTTCCAAATTTTCGGTCTTTTTCCGTTTATATCGCAAAAAATAAAAATCACAGAGACAATCAAATACCATTAAAAGAAAGCTCTATTTGTGGGAAGAAAAGGACGCAAATTTTGTTTGGGTGCAAAATTGCATGTCCGCAAAATTTCCAGTTAAAGCAGTGCCAAATTGTGAAAACAGCTCTGGTCATTAAGTTGCGTAATGGTCCGGTCCTTAAGTGGTTAATGATGCATAAAGTGAAAAAAAAAAAGTGAAATATTCCTTTAAATATCGTACCTGGTCTAAAGTATGCCTGTGAATTGGCATGTGTTTCCCGTGTTTAGAAATGTCCCTGCACAAAATGACATTTGTAAAGGAAAAAAAGCCATTTAAAACTGCTTGCGGCTTTTTTTCTTAATCAAATATTTTTTTTTATTTCTTTTTACATACAAACAACAAAAACACCAAATACAACATACAACCCAAGCTTGCATTGAGAGGGTTAATGAGAAAAAAAGAAAAGAAGAAAACAAAGAAAAAAAAACGAAGAAAGAAAGCTTGCGGCTTTAATGTAATGTCTGGTCTCGGCAATATGGATGAAAATCTTTGAGAAAAATGGCATGGCTATCCCATCACCCCCCCCTACCCCAGCCCATTACCAGCCCCTTTGGGTCTTGTATGGATATTAAGGGGAACCCCGCACACAAAATAAAAAAAGGCCCTATATACTCTGAACAGCCGTATACAGGCGGTGCATACAAGACAGGGACTGTAGGTTTGTTCTTATGTAGAATCTGTTTGTAATTTTGAACAGGCACATTGTTTAAGTGTAGCTCCAGCCAAAAAATCTATTTTTAAGCTTTTTGGAAAACATAGGGAAGGGTTATCACCCCTGTAACATTTGTTTTGCTGTCTGTGCAGTGTGCACCTGTTCAGAACAGTTCACCTCACTTTCCGTCCTAATGACAAATGTTTTTTGAAAATTTGGGGTTTTTATTGAAACAAGAATTGGTGATAAAGCATCAGTGGAGAGGAGACACTTTTTTTTCCCATATTAACTCTTACAGGAGAGAATTTGCCTTCCTAGGGGTAGATTTCCTCTCACTTCCTGTTGTATCCTTCCGTTTGCAAGGAGGAGTCGTTTGTAAGTTGGATGTTTGAAAGTAGGGGCCTGCCGTATATACTCAGCTGAAATTTGCCCCTTACATGTTGGTGTTGCCACAACACTGTGAGCCCTCACAGTTACTCTTGGTGGGCGCATGAATGGGCCCTGCTGTGAATTATTAGATCAAGAATTGTAATTGCATGCCCCTGTTGAACAGGGGCTGAAAAATTGGGCCTTTGGTGGTGGTGGTGGTGGTGGTGTTGACACAACACTGTAAGGCCTCACAGTTAGTCTTGGTGGGAGCAGGAATGGGCCCTGCTGTGAATTATTAGATCAAGAATTGTAATTACATGCCCCTGTTAAACAGGGGCAGAAAAATTGGGCCTTAGGCACTGGTGCCACAACACTGCAACCCCTCACAGATACTGTACTTGGAGCACAGCAATGAGCCCTGTTGCAAAGTATTGCATCAAAAATTGTAATTACACGCCCCTGTTAAACAGGGGCTGAAAAATTGGGCCTTGGCCACTGGTGCTGGTGCCACGACACTGCAACCACTCCCAGATACTTTAGTTGGAGTGCAGGAATGAGCCCTGCTGCAAAGCATTGCATAAAAAATTGTAATAACACGCCCCTGTTAAACAGGGGCTGAAAAATTGGGCCTTAGCCACTGGTGGCGGCACCCAGAAACAAAAATGTTCTTCCAAGCTATCATCATCAATCGGATCATTGAGGAGGAGGAGGATAGTCAGTCAACATAACAGGACAGTCTCTCAGCATCAGCATCAGTCTTGAAGGGATGTGACATTTGAAAATAAATTAGTCTGTTATATCAGCTTCAGGTGTTTGGTAGCTGGTGGTGATCCAAGACTGGTTCATCTTTATGAAGGTCAGACGATCAACAGAGTCGGTGGACAGGCGCACCCTGTGATCCGTGACAAATCCTCCAGCAGCACTGAATGTGCGTTCTGAAAGAACGCTGGATGCAGGACAGGCCAGTAGCTCAATTGCATACTGTGCAAGCTCTGGCCAGTGATCCATCCTCAAGACCCAGTAAGCCAGAGGATTTTCGGTGGGGAAGGTGTCCAAGTCTGACCTTGCCCCTAGGTATTCCTGCACCATGTATATCAGACGCTGGCGATGGTTGCTGGAACCGATTATACCTTGGGGCTGCGGACTAAAGAATTGTCTGAACGCATCGGTCAGACGGCCACCTTCCCCACCGCTCCTTCTTTGACTGACCGAAGCCTCAGCAACTCATCCAGGACCAGGAGTTTGTAACCTCCCAGTCTCTGGGAACGCGTTGCACAGACCTTTCTGCAAGGCCTCCCGGAGTTGTCTCATCCTCTGCTCCCTCTGCGACGGTAAGATAAGGTCCGCAACCTTACCCTTGTACCGTGGATCAAGGAGAGTGGCCAGCCAGTAATGGTCCCTCTCCTTGATCCGAAGAATACGAGGATCCTTCCGCAGACTTTGCAGGATCAGGGAGGCCATGCAGCGTAGGTTAGCTGAGGCATTCGGTCCGGAGTCCTCTGGGTCACTAAGGACGACATGATCCGCAGCCACCTCCTCCCAGCCACGTACAAGTCCACTGGTTTCTTGGGACTGTAAATCATCCCTAAAATACTGCTGCTGATGATGCTGAGTGCCAGGCTCCACCTCCATGCTGACACAATCCTCCTCCTCCTCCTCCTCTTCTTCCTGTGCGATGGGTGGGACAGAAGGAACACTGTCTGGGTAAAGGGGGCCTTGAGAGGCAAGGAAGTCCTCCTCTTCCTGCCTCTGTTCTGCCTCAAGTGCCCTGTCCATTATTCCACGCAGCGTATGTTCCAACAGGTGGACAAGAGGTACAGTGTCACTGATGCATGCACTGTCACTGCTCACCATCCTCGTGGCCTCCTCAAATGGTGCCAGGACAGTGCATGCATCCCTGATCATGCCCCACTGGCGTGGTGAAAAAAACCTGAGCTCCCCTGACCCTGTCCTGGTGCCGTAGTCACACAGGTACTCATTGATGGCCCTCTGCTGCGTGTGCAGCCAGTGCAGCATGGCCAACGTTGAGTTCCACCTGGTGGGCATGTCACATATAAGGAGGTTCTTGGGCAGGTTCAACTCCTTTTGCAGCTCAGCCAGGCGAGCACTGGCATTATAAGATCTGCGGAAATGCACACAGACTTTCCTGGCCTGCCTCAGGACATCCTGTAAGCCCGGGTACCTGCCCAAGAACCGCTGCACCACCAGGTTAAGGACGTGAGCCACACAGGGCACATGGGTCAGTTGTCCCTGTCGGAGAGCGAAGAGGAGGTTGGTGCCATTGTCGCAAACTACCATTCCTGGCTTAAGCTGGCGTGGCGTCAACCACCTCTCGGCCTGCCCCTGCAGAGCAGACAGAACCTCTGCCCCAGTGTGGCTCCTGTCCCCCAAACACACCAGCGCAAGCACGGCATGGCATCTTTTTGCCTGCGTACTTGCGTAGCCCCTTGAACGCCTACGGAGCACCGCTGGTTCCGAGGACAAAGCACAGGAAGAGGCCACGGAGGAAGAAGAAGAGGAGGGGGTGGGGGACAGAGGTGTGTCACAACCAGTAGTAGCATTTTGGAGGCGTGGCGGTGGAACAACCTCCAACACTACTGCACCTTGTCCTGCATCCTTCCCAGCTGCCAAAAGAGTGACCCAATGGGCCGTGAAAGAAAGGTAACGTCCCTGTCCATGCCTGCTGGACCATGAGTCAGCGGTAATATGCACCTTACCGCTGACCGCCATGTCCAGCGAGGCCAAGAGATTGCCTTCCACATGCCGGTAGAGAGCCGGAATCGCCTTCCGTGAGAAAAAGTGGCGTTTGGGAACCTGCCACTGAGGAACCGCACATTGCACAAACTCAAGGAAGGGGGCCGAGTCTACCAACTGAAAAGGCAGCAGTTGAAGCGCTAGCAATTTAGCCAAGCTAGCATTCAACCGCTGGGCATGTGGATGGCTGGGAGTGAACTTCTTTCGACGGTCCAGCAGCTGGGGCAGGGAAATTTGCCTGCTAGAATCGGATGTCGGTGTACTGCTAGCAGAGTGCCCGCAAGTACTTGGCTGTGACACACCTAATTCTACACCTTCATTCCTCTCAGAGCAGGTTTCAGAGAGGAGTGAAGGTATAGTGGAGTTGGAGATCCCAGCTGATGCGGTGCAAGAAGAGGTCCGCTTTGTTCTTTGGTGTGGGTCTTTAAGGTAGGCTTGCCAACGAGCTGCATGGCAGGTCAACATATGTCTGGTCAAGCATGTGGTGCCCAATTGGGTGATGTTTTGGCCACGCGATATACACTTGAGACATATGTTGCAAACAGCAGCTGTGCGATCTGATGCACTCGACTCAAAAAAGGCCCACACCAAAGAACTTTTTGAATAACGGGCAGAGGCAGCGCCCTGCACAGGCGGAGCTCTGCGGTGTGATTCCGTCGGTGTGCTGCCCTTACGCTGGCCCCCCGAGGGCATCCTGCCTCGTTGGAGATGTGCCTCCTCCTCATCCTCCTCCTCCTCCTCCTCCTCTCTCCTATTAGGCACCCACGTGGAGTCAGTGACCTCATCATCCCCTCCCTCCTCATCACTGGAGCCAATCTGGCAGTATGCTGCAGCTGCTGGAACATGACTGCCAGATTGGTGTCCTTCTTGAGCATCCCCTCTCTCTGCTCTCACGCTACTGCCTTCCTCTAGCTGGGTATCATCATCAGACCCTCCGAAACGCTGGGCATCCTCCTGGAGCATGTACCCAACACTGTGCTCAAACAGTTCGGGGGACTCCTCAGGAGGACATGGTTGGTCTAGGGAAGGAGTGACTGATGATGACATTGATACCAGGGAAGAGGACGCTTTGGCAGCTGCTTTGCCAGTACCCTGAGCCTGGGTGAGAGAGGATGAGGAGGATGAGGAGGGCTTGGTCGTCCACTCTACCAAGTCTTCGGCATGATGCGGCTCAACACGTCCAGCTGCCGTAAAGAAGGACAAGCGTGTCCCATGGCCACGTGCTGATGGCGATGCACCGCGTCCATGACCAGCACTGTTGTCTCCAGACACAGAGCCTGCTTGCCCTCTTTTTTTGGCTCCTGACTGTCTGCCTCTCCTTGTTTGCCTTCCAGACATTTTAATGGCCTGCAGGGAAATGGGAAAAGCAGCAATACAGGCTAAGTTCAGGTGTAATATGGTCAGGAGGCACACTCCGCCCGCTGTAAGTGCCGCAAAATCCTGTTGGTGTAACACACCAGGAAAAAGCAGCAATACAGGCTAACTTCAGGTGTATAATGTGCAGGAGGCTTAGCAACAATGACACTGACACTGCCCCCTGCCTATCCTTCTCTCTCCCTGCACACAAGGTTTATCAAAGTATATGACACTGACACTCTCCCTGCCTATCCTTCTCTCTCCCTGCACACAAGGTTTAGCAAAGAATATGACACTGACACTGTCCCCTGCCTATCCTTCTCTCTCCCTGCACACAAGGTTTATCAAAGTATATGACACTGACACTCTCCCTGCCTATCCTTCTCTCTCCCTACACACAAGGTTTAGCAAAGAATATGACACTGACACTCTCCCTGCCTATCCTTCTCTGTCCCTACACACAAGGTTTAGCAAAGAATAGATTTGACAAGATTTGACACTGTCCCTGCCTATCCTTCACTTTCCCTGCTCCGGAACACACTACACGAGGCCGCCGCGCTGGCGGCCTTTTATAGTGTGGGGCGTGTACTAAACCCCCTCAGCTATAATTGGCCACAGGCATCCTGCCTGTGGCCAATCATTGCTCTCCTCGCTGCCGGCACTGTGATTGGCCAAGCATGCAGGGTCACAGTGCATGCTTGGCCAATCACAGCGCCGGGATTACACTGCGATGGCGCAGTGTATTGTGGGCCGTTCGCGTCACTCGAATTTGGCGCGAACGGCCCAAATCGTTCGTTGTTTGCCGAACGCGCAAACAGCCGATGTTCGAGTCGAACATATGTTCGACTCGAACACCGAGCTCATCCCTAGTCCTGGGCATGGAGGCAGAGCACACGTGCACATGGTCAATTGGGTGCGTGGACCAATAAGCACGTATTGACGAAAATTTATGTGTGCCCATGTTGAGGGAAAGGCCCAGAAAGGTCTTAAATTTGGAAACCGTAATTGGTTTTCAATTTCTGGCAAGGGAAGACAACTGGGGATTAGCGGCGATGAATTGACCAGCATATAAATTACTCTGGTCCACTATAGATCTATAGAGATCTTCCGTGAAAAACAGTGAATAAAAATCAAGTGGCATAAAATCAGCTGTTTCCACCTGAATACCAGTTTGGGCAGTGAATGGGGGAAGTACGGGTGCTGCAGAAGTGGTGGGGACCCAATCGGGATAGGCGAATTCTGCAGGAAGGGTACTATGGGCACGACGGGCCTGCCTTTGTCTTCTTCTTCTTGGTGGCAGCGGGACACTACTTGTGCTAGCCACCTTGCCAGCTTGAACTGCACTTATGGGACTCGCCACGTCACCACGTGATACTGCAGTGCTGGATGTACACCCAGGCTGTACTAGGCCGCTGGTGCTTGCCAGTTCACCAAAAGGAATAGCGGCGCTAGTACTATTCTGCTCCATGATACGAGAGACCTGCGGTTCTTGTTCCTCAACAACCTCAGAAGATCGGGATCGGGTGCGCCTGACCTTAGCAGGGACCTCATCATCTTCGTCGCCCGGGCTATCTGACATGGAGCCGCTGTCTTCTACGGGAAGGTATTCTGAGCCTGAATCTGACAGATCCGTGACCTCCTCTTCACTATCTGTCATGCTCAGAATCTCGTAGGCCTCTTTACTAGTGTACCTTCGATTTGCCATTTTGGGCTCTAAATTTAGGGGTACACTAGTAAGATTCACAGGAAAAAAAAGCACCTGACTGTCGTCAGGAAATATCTCAAACGCTACAAAAAAAACTGTTAGCGATCGCAGGGATCAGGCCTGACTCTGCGAACGCTGCAGTTATGTGTGTTGTGTTTGGTAAGTGACAGTGATCGATCGATACTGCACTTGGGTGGGCTGGGCTGGGCTGGGCGGAGGGACTAAATGCAGATGCTAGCAGGTATCTGGGCTGATCCCACTAACACTGCGTTTTTGGGAACCCTAAACCGCTGGGGACGCTAGTATAGATCTGATCAGATCAGATATTGATCTGTTCAGATACTATACCACTAAGGGAAGTGTATGCTTTGCGCGTGGGTGTTGACGTTACTGGCACTAACCTAACGCTGCCTGGGGCGACGCAGACCCTCTCTGGTGCTAAAACCTAATTTATATTACCCGCCGGGCGATCAGGGGGTTAAACCTTTATTGGGTTATATATGGCGGGTGCCCTGATGCTATAAAAAGCAAACTAACCAACCAGCGTCACCCGTAACACTTATACGGTGATCACTGGTGAAAGGGTTAACTAGGGTCAATTAGGGGGTTAAAATCGTTATTAGGTAATATATGGGGGTACCTGGCGCTATACAAAAACCTGACGGGTAACCTAAATAACTAACTGGCTAACCAGTGTCACCAGTGACACTTATACAGTGATCACTGGTGAAAGGGTTAACTCTAGGGGCGATAAAGGGGTTAAACCTTTATTATATAATATATGGGGGTACCTGATGCTATAAAAACCTGCGGCGAACCTAAAAAAAATAACTTGCTACCTAGGGGCACCACCGACACTAATACAGCGATCGGAAAAACGATCGCTTGGTGGCGCTGGCGATAGGGGATGAAAGGGTTACCTGGGGGGCAATCAAGGGGTTAAACCTTTATTAGGGGGGGTTAGGGGGCTACCCTGGACCTAAAGGGGCCTAAACCTAACTGCCCTGCAACTTTTTACTATCACAGATGACACTAAATGCAGCGATAAAAAAAAAATGATCACTGCAATCAGTGACACTGTGACTGGGGGCTGGGGGGTGACCTGGGGGGTGATCTGGGGATGACTGGGGGGTGTAAGTGTGCCTACGTGTACTGGTGTCAGTGAGCTGTTGGTGCACTTACTGTGAGATGTCTTCTCTCCTCGCGCCGGATCGAAAAGACAGCCACGAGGAGAGATGACATCACTTCCTCTGCCTGTGTTTACATTTACACAGCAGAGGAAGCATATCATTCGCTGGGAGCGATCGCGAGGGGGTGGCCAGAAACGAATGGCCGTCCCCTCATCACGGATCGCTCCCGCAATGATAACCACCACTCACTGTACCGGAGGGGGGTCCGATCAGACCCCGCACCCATACGAAGACAGGCACGTACAGGTACGTGAGTGAGTTTGCCTGTCCATGCCATTCTGCCGACGTATATGTACAGTGAGCGGTCGTTAAGGGGTTAAAATGACTGCTCCCGAAAAACTGCCATTTTTAAAACTTTGTTTTGCATTGATACATGTCCCCTGGAGCAGAACCCAGGTCCCCAAACCCTTTTTAGGACAATAACATGCATATTAGTCGTTATAATTAGCACTTTAGATTTTGAACATTCGCGTCCATTGTATTTAATAGGGTTCTAACGTTCGCGCGAACTTGCGTTCCGTTCGAAGGTTCTGGTGCGAACCGAACCGGGGGGTGTTCGGCTCATCCCTACTCCTGTATATCTGATCTCAATGCTTTCTCTATGTGAGCTCTATATTAATACCTTCAACTACCTTACAGTGCACATTGCACAATAATCCCCTCATCTCTATCATCCCACTTTATGTTACCCATACATTAACCTGTACATGTATTGTGTTTAGTGCACCATTACCAAGTTCAATGTTTCAACTCATCATTACCTGCATGTTTCTTTATTTTCAAAAAATTGTGGCAAGAAATTAGATCATCTTTAGGTGTGTACATTCTAAAAGGGATCATTTTGGGGGTTTTCTATTGTCCTAGCACGTTATTTAATATATTTTCTAACAGAAAATAAGTGAAACTTTTTTTTTTCTTTCAAAATGATTGGTCATTTCTTTATATAGTAGAAAATATTTGTAAAAAAGTGGTTTAAAAATACACTCTATCTGTCTCAAAAAATTATTTAAAGTTATTTGGGTAGAGTGTTACATGATGGAGTAATTGTCCATCTAACTATCATAGAACCAAAAATGGAAAAATGGCCTGATAATGAAAGGTTATTACAGGCTAGTGCTGAAATTGTTAAAGATAGATTTTGCTAACATTTAAATACTGTGGATTTTGAAACATTCATTAATTTCTTTATTTGATTGGCACAATGCTAAATTACTGACAAGTACACCTGAATAGCTTCAGAACCACTTTCTTTTTGTGAGGAACAAAAAGGCCTCTTTAACTTCCTTGTTACGTAGACTGTAGATAAATGGGTTGAGAAGGGGAGTGAAGACTGCATAGAACAATGCCATCACTTTGTTCAGGGATCCTTCACTTGCAGTGGGTTTAATGTACATGGCAAACATTGTTGAGTAGAAGGTGGTTACCACCAACAGGTGTGAAGCACAGGTAGATGCCGCTTTCTGTTTTCCATTGATGGATTTAATTCTCAATATAGCCCTCAGGATAAATCCATAAGACATCATGGTTAAAAGAACTGAACTGAGGATGACTGAAGATGCACAGACAATGACAGTGAGTTCCCTGAAATAAGGGTTAGTACAGGACAGTTTAAGCAATGGAGCTGACTCACAAAAGAAATGGTTAATGACATTGCCACTGCAAAAATGCAACTGTGATATCCGAATTATTGGAAATGATGTGGTCAAGAAACCAAGGACCCACGAGGCTGCTGCCAGAATGAAGCAGAACTTATGACTCATGATGCTTGTGTAGCGCAGAGGGAAACACACTGCGAGAAATCGATCAAAGGACATAACTGAGAGAAGAATGGTCTCAGTGGCCCCAAGGAAAGTGAAGAAGAAAAGCTGGGTGATACAGCCATTAAAAGAAATGCTTTTTCTTTTCCTTGGGATGTCTATAATAATTTTTGGCACAGTTACAGAGATGTAACCCAATTCAAGGAAAGATAAGTTACCAAGAAAAAAATACATGGGTTTATGGAGCTGACGTGTGCCTCGAATTATGGTGATGAGGAATATATTTACAGTGATAGTGATGACATACAATATCAGGAAAAACACAAACAAGAAATTTTGGTATTTTAGTATGTCTGAGAACCCAAGAATAATAAACTCCTTCACATTGGTTTGATTTTCCATTGTTGTTTTTTTGCTGGAACAGAAAATAATGAATTATTTTGTAAATATTACTGTATTTTCCGGTGTATAAGTTGACCTTTTACACGTTAAAAAAACTGCCAAAAAGCGGAGAATCATCTTATATGCTGGGTATCAAATGCAGCCGGCTGTATGTCAGCCCGCCGGATGTGCGGTAATACTATATGTAGCTTAGGCTACATACAGTATATAACGCTGAGCCAATCCCGGTGAGTGATGTATTCTATTAATGAATACAGAGCCTGCTCAGATTGGAGTAACAACCTCTGCCAATCCGAGCAGGCTACATACAGTAGTCTGCTCGGATTGGCTTTGAGAGTCAGAGAGGCACGGGCTGATGATGTTACAGCCTCTGCCAATCCAAGCAGGCTTTGTATTCATTAATAGAATACATTGCACACCGCGATTGGCTCAGCACGGTATGGCTCCAACTTCTATTAAGAAGAAGGAAATGTAGGCAATATGAAGCCTCAGAAGGGGGGTAGTCCTATACAGTGAGTATAGGCAAAAACTGTAAAAATACAGTAGAATTAGGGGGTCGTCTTATACGCCCGGTAGCCTTATACATCGGAAAATACGGTACACAATTTTACTAAATGTTTACTGAACATAAAACGACATGTAAAAATTGCTTAATTTCCCTTGCCACCAAAATTCCATAAAACTGCATCCCAGCTCATGTGTATGTATTGTGACAGCAGGAAGGTAAAGTCACCTGGTTGCATCCAGGGGGGTAGATATATTTCGCCCAGATTCAGGCTTTACGCCGACTTATACAACTAGGTGGAGAGTTGTATAAGGCTAGTGGGCTCATGGATGACTCATACCTCTAGGGAGAGGGCTGGGCGTCGTGCAGACAGGGAGTTGATGAGACCAGCTGAAGCTTGTCAGCTCATTTAGGCCTCTATAAGAACTCCCAGCTTCATTAGATGTTAGCTCATGCCTGGAACCAGACCTGTGTGGACTGTCTAGGGAGAGTGAACCCCTGTGCGGTGAGACAAAGCCTGTGTGGCTATTTGCTTGGACATTTAAAACCAGGGACTTAGGGACTAGGACAGCACTAGGCTGATCCCAGTTGTTAGTTAGGAAACCTGTATGTTTAGTCAGAGGTCAAGTTGACCAGGATTTATTTTGTTTATGTTTCTTTTGGCTTTGCTGTGTTTTGTCACTGTAAATAGAAAATAAACCGCACCTTTTTTTTGATTTTGAAAACCACAACCTCCGTTTGCTGGGCCTGTTTTTGTGTGGGGAGCCCATCCCGGGGGTCACACACACCCGCTGCCGAGCTAACCCCCTCACAGTTGGTGGAGAACCAGTGGCAGTTTTTTTTAAGCCAGCATGGAGGAGATACTGAAACAGCTGGCTCTAGCAAATGCCAATCAACAGCAGACAAATGCAGGTTTGCAAAGGAGCCTTGCAGCCCAGCAGCAAGCTCATCAACAGAGCCTTGCAGTCCAGCAGCAAGCTCACCAACAGAGTCTGGAAGCTCAGCAACAAGCCCAGCAGCAATCTGAGGCCCGCTTCATAGACCTGTTACAGAAGCAAGAGCAGAGACTACAACAAATGGAAGCAGTAATGCAGCAACGTCCGCAGACCAGTGAGGAAAGCCGTCCCACTAATACCGCGTCCTTTGGGGTGAGTCGTTTATTGACAAAAATGACTGGAGAGGATGATCCAGAGGTATTTTTGACCACATTTGAAAGGACCGCTGAAAGAGAAAAGTGGCCTGAGGAGCAGTGGGCTGGACTGGTGGCTCCTCTGTTAACTGGTGAATCGCAGAAAGCTTACTATGACCTAGAGCCTAACCAAGCAAAAGACTATGTGATGCTAAAAGCTGAAATTTTGGCAAGGCTGGGTGTCACCCAGGCTGTCCGGGCTCAGCGTGTGCATAACTGGACTTTCCAGCTTGGAAAACCCCCCAGGTCTCAAATGTATGATCTCATTCACCTGAGCAGAAAGTGGCTACAGCCAGAGACTTTGTCCGCACCAAAGATTGTGGAACGTGTTGTAATGGATCGGTTTTTGAGAGCTCTTCCTACTGCCATCCAAAAGTGGGTAAGCCATGGAGACCCAGAGACGGCCGATGGTCTTGTGGATCGTGTGGAGAAATACTTGGCTACAGAGAACCTGACGGCCTCTTCCAGAGACACTCGGACTTTCCACCCTAAGACCAGACCATCCCCAGGGGCGGATAAGAGGATTCCAAGGGGTGAGGGTGGAGAGAGTGAGAGGGTGGGAGCTCTACCCCAAGTTTGGCGAGAACAGCCTGGGAAATCAGCGGCTCAAGAGGCGGCAAGAAGGATCGTTTGCTACCGCTGCCGGCAAGCGGGACATATTGCAGCCAATTGCCCGGTTGTGGAGGAACCCATGCAGTGTGACTTTCTGACGGGCAGACGTCAGTCGCTGTGTGCGACAGTCGCATGCACTGCCATTCGAGGAACTGAGAAACATTTATGCAAAATGTGTGTTAATGGTAGAAATGTTGTGGTATTGCTGGATTCAGGTAGCCTTGTGACCCTGATAAAGGCTGAGTTAGTTAAAACAGAGGTCTCTGGGAATAGCAAGGTAGCTGTTATTTGTGTGCATGGGGACACCCGAGAGTATCCAGTGACTACAGTGTGTTTCGAGACCCCCAAAGGTACCCTCTCTCATCCAGTGGGCTTAGTATCTCAGTTACCGCATGACGCCATTGTGGGAAGGGATTTTCCGAAGTTCTGGGAACTGTGGGATGATCCTGAGCCCCTCACTGGTGCCCCTATGTACCAGGAATGTGATAGCCAGAACTCCCCTGAGAGTGGTGAGGACTCTCCGGAATTTCCCTTATCAGTATTGGCAGGGGAGACTCAAGAAACTGGAGAGGAGCCCACCTCCTCAGACGAAAACCTACCGTCTGTGGAGTTTTCTGATCTTGAGGTTCACAGGGAAAACTTTGCCACAGAACAGTTGAAAGACCCCGCCCTAATAAAGGCACGGGAAAACGTAGTGAAAATAGATGGCGAGTTAGTGAACCCAGATAATACCTGCACTTACCCATACTTCAGCGTAGAGAAGGACCTACTGTATCGGGTGGCAAAAAGGGCAGAAGAAACCGTTGAGCAGCTTGTGGTGCCCAAACCTTACAGGAAGTTGGTGTTGGAGTTGGCCCATGGGCACATTCTTGGAGGTCATCTGGGGACAGAGAAAACCCGAGAGAGGGTATTACAGAGATTCTATTGGCCGGGGGTGATGAAGGACGTAGAAAATTATTGTTCCTCCTGCCCTGTGTGTCAGAGGTTGGCCCCGATGCCACATTTCCGTAGCCCGCTGGTCCCTCTACCCATCATTGAGGTCCCGTTTGAGAGGATCGCCATGGATTTGGTAGGTCCTATAATCAAGTCCGCTAGGGGGCACCAGTACATATTAGTTATAATGGACTATGCCACCCGTTGTCCAGAAGCGATCCCTCTCCGAAATACCTCGGCCAAAACCATAGCCAAAGAGCTATCTCTTGTTTTTAGCCGGGTGGGTATTTGTAAAGAACTGCTTACGGACCAAGGTACACCCTTTATGTCCCGGGTTATGAAAGAGCTGTGTAAATTGTTCAAAGTGACGCAATTGCGTACGTCTGTGTATCACCCCCAAACCGATGGGCTGGTTGAAAGATTCAACAAAACCCTAAAACAAATGTTGAAGAAAGTGGTGGATAGAGATGGAAAGGATTGGGACTGTTTACTTCCTTATTTGATGTTTGCTATTAGGGAGGTGCCCCAATCCTCTACGGGATTCTCCCCCTTTGAGTTACTGTATGGGAGACACCCAAGAGGGCTGTTGGATATTGCCAAGGAAACTTGGGAAAGTGAGAGTTCTCCCCACAGGAGTGTGATTGAGCATGTCGCCCTGATGCAAGATCGAATTGCACAGGTAATGCCCATCGTGAAGGAACATTTGGCCCAAGCGCAGTTGGCACAGCAGAGAGTGTACAACCGTGGAGCCAAGACCCGTACCTTTTCCCCGGGGGATAGGATATTGGTACTTGTCCCTACGGTTGAAAGTAAATTCCTTGCCAAATGGCAAGGCCCCTACGAGATAATGGAAAAAGTGAGCGAAGTGAATTACAAGGTCAGACAACCAGGAAGGCGAAAGCCCGAACAGATCTATCACGTTAATCTGTTGAAAGCCTGGAGGGATAGAGAGTCCCTAGTCGCAGACACTTGGTCACCAGCTCAAACTGGTTGCGTGATTCCTGAGGTTGGAATAGCAGCCACCTTGTCACAACCCCAACAACAGGAGGTTAAGGAGTTTGTGCTTCGCAACAAGGAGGTATTCTCTGAGCTGCCGGGACAAACATCTGGGGTAGAGCATGACATCATTACCCCGCCCGGTGAAAGGGTGAAGTTAAAACCCTATCGGATCCCAGAGGCTCGACGGGAGGCAATACGGGAGGAAGTACAGAAAATGCTGAACTTAGGGGTGATAGAGGAGTCCCAAAGTGATTGGTCTAGTCCCATCGTGTTGGTGCCTAAACCGGATGGGAGCTGGCGATTTTGTAACGATTTTCGTCAGTTGAACAAAGTTACAAAATTTGACACCTACCCCATGCCACGTATAGATGAGTTGATCGACCGGCTGGGAACAGCCCGATACATGACGACTCTTGACCTCACAAAAGGGTATTGGCAAATCCCCCTGGCCAAGTCGGCCAAAGAGAAAACCGCATTTGTAACCCCAGACGGGGCGTTCCAATATAAAAGAATGCCGTTCGGGTTACAGAATGCGCCGGCCACATTCCAGCGGAAAATGGACCAGATGCTGAGGCCCCATCGGAAGTATGCTGCGGCTTACCTGGATGACGTAATTGTCCATAGCACAGATTGGGCCTCACATCTGCCAAAAGTGCAAGCAGTCCTGGACTCTGTTCGGGAAGCGGGGTTTACGGCTAACCCCAAGAAGTGTACCATTGGGCAGGAGGAGGCCAAATATCTTGGGTACACCATTGGGAGGGGAGTAATAAAACCCCAACTCAACAAAGTCGAGGCCATCCAGAGTTGGCCACGTCCCAACAGCAAGAAGCAGGTACGAGCCTTTCTGGGAATCGCTGGGTATTATCGGCGATTCATTCCCCACTTTGCTTCTAAGGCTGTGCCCCTAACCAACCTGACGAAGGGGAAAGGGTCGGTCATGATTAAATGGACCCCCGAGGCTGAGGCAGCATTCCAATTCTAGAAACAAGCCTTATGTAGCCAGCCAGTGTTGTACTCACCCGACTTCTCTAAAGACTTTGTCGTACAAAGTGATGCGTCAGATGTGGGGTTAGGAGCAGTATTGTCCCAGGTCTGGAACGGGGAAGAGCACCCAGTCATTTACCTCAGCAGGAAGTTGAAGTCCCATGAGGTAAATTACGCCACCGTTGAAAAGGAGTGTTTAGCGGTGAAGTGGGCTCTAGATTCCCTTCGGTACTACCTGCTAGGTAGGCACTTTGACATGGTTACGGATCACGCTCCGTTAAAGTGGATGGCTCAAAACAAGGAAACAAATAGAAGAGTGAATAGGTGGTTCCTGGCCCTCCAGGAATTCAACTTCACAGTAAAGCATCGCCCTGGCGTTCAAATGGGGAATGTGGATGCTTTGTCTCGAGTACATGAATGCCTGATTGCTGGTGTTCCAACCCCGAGGTTAAAACAAGAGGGGGGGGTATGTGACAGCAGGAAGGTAAAGTCACCTGGTTGCATCCAGGGGGGTAGATATATTTCGCCCAGATTCAGGCTTTACGCCGACTTATACAACTAGGTGGAGAGTTGTATAAGGCTAGTGGGCTCATGGATGACTCATACCTCTAGGGAGAGGGCTGGGCGTCGTGCAGACAGGGAGTTGATGAGACCAGCTGAAGCTTGTCAGCTCATTTAGGCCTCTATAAGAACTCCCAGCTTCATTAGATGTTAGCTCATGCCTGGAACCAGACCTGTGTGGACTGTCTAGGGAGAGTGAACCCCTGTGCGGTGAGACAAAGCCTGTGTGGCTATTTGCTTGGACATTTAAAACCAGGGACTTAGGGACTAGGACAGCACTAGGCTGATCCCAGTTGTTAGTTAGGAAACCTGTATGTTTAGTCAGAGGTCAAGTTGACCAGGATTTATTTTGTTTATGTTTCTTTTGGCTTTGCTGTGTTTTGTCACTGTAAATAGAAAATAAACCGCACCTTTTTTTTGATTTTGAAAACCACAACCTCCGTTTGCTGGGCCTGTTTTTGTGTGGGGAGCCCATCCCGGGGGTCACACACACCCGCTGCCGAGCTAACCCCCTCACAGTATGTAATATGCTATAACATGGCTGTGTTTGGTGTCTGATCTAAGAGATGCAGTTTACTATAGATGGTTAAATAACCTATATGTTACTGAGAAAAAAAGGCAGAGAAGAAGGCAGGAAGAAAACCTAAAATTTTACCTTTAGAGAATGTATCTGCTTCCACACATTTGGTCACTCCCCGTTGTTGTAGGTTCCCAGGAAAAATAAATAAAAAATTAGCATTCATGTCCAGTAATTTTGGTGTTATACAATGGGTATAGAAAATCCCCCCCCCCCCTTCTTTAAAATAATCACATTTTGTTGCTTTGTAACCTGAAATTAAGACAGATACAGTTTTTATTTTATCCAGCTGTATTTACTAGTGCAACTTATAGTATCCAAGTGAAAGATATAACACTAACATGTCAGAAAAAATAATAATGAATAAAGACCGGAATCACTGAGTTGGAAAAAGGATCACCCCCTTATGTCATGATTTTGTTGAATCACCTTTTGCTTTAATTACAGACTTTAGTCTATTGGGATATCTCTACTATCTTTGCACATCTAGACTGCAATATTGGCCCACTCTTTGATAGTTACTGTTTGTAGACTGCAGTCTTCAAGTCATTCCACAGATTTTCAATAGGGGTTTAAGTCTGGGCTCTGACTAGGCCATGCAAGGACATATACCTTTTTCTCCTTCGACCACTGTGTGGTAATTTTTGGTGTGTGCTTTGGGTCATTGTCATGTTGGAAGGTAAACCTTCTTCCCATTGACAACTTTCTGGTAGAGGGCAGCAGATTTTACTTAAGAATTGATGGAATTTTGCTGTTGTTACCATATCTCACAAAAGTGAGTACATCCCTGCTATTTTTGTAAATATCGTATTATATCTTTTCATGTGACAACAATGAAGAAATTACAATTTTCTACAATGTAAAGTAGTGAGTGTACAGCTTGTATAACAGTGTAAATTTGCTGTCCCCTAAAAATAACTCAACACACAGCCATTAATGTCTAAACCGCTGGCAACAAAAGTGAGTACACCCCTAAGTGAAAATGTCCAAATTGGGCCCAATTAGCCATTTGCCCACCCCGACGTCATGTGACTTGTTAGTGTTACAAGGTCTCAGGTGTGAATGGGGAGCAGGTGTGTTACATTTGGTGTTATCGCTTTCAGTCTCTCATACTGGTCACTGGAAGTTCAACATGGCATCTCATGGCAAAGAACTCTCTGAGGATCTGAAAAAAAGAATTGTTGCTCTACATAAAGGTGGCCTAGGCTATAAGAAGCCTAGGCTTCCAAGACCCTGAAACTGAGCTGCAGCACGGTGGCCAAGACCATACAGCGGTTAAAAAAGGACAGGTTTCACTCAGAACAGGCCTTGTCATGGTCGACCAAAGAGTGCAACTGCTCAAAATCATATCCAGAGGTTTTCTCTGGGAAAAAGATTTAGGAGTGCTGTCAGGATTGCTGCAGAGGTTGAAGGGGTGGTGGGTCAGCCTGTCAGTGCTCAGACCATACGCCGCACACTGCATAAATTTGGTCTGCATGGGTGTTGTCCCAGAAAGAAGCCTCTTCTAAAGATTATGCACAAGAAAGCCCGCAAACAGTTTGCTGAAGACAAGCAGACTAAGGACTAGGGATGAGCCAAACACCCCCCGGTTCGGTTCGCAGCAGAACATGCGAACAGGCAAAAAATTAGTTCGAACACCGTTAAAGTCTATGGGACACGAACATGAAAAATCGAAAGTGCTAATTTTAAAGGTTAATATGCAAGTTATTGTCATAAAACATGGGTCCTGCCCCAAGGGACATGTATTAATGCAAAAAAAAGTTTTAAAAATTGCAGTTTTTTCGGGAGCAGTGATTTTAAAAATCGTGTAATTCAATAAAAGTGAAATATTCCTTTAAATTTCGTACCTGGGCGGTGCCTATAGTATGCCTATAAAGTAGCACATGTTTCCCGTGTTTATAACAGTCCCTGCACAAAATGAAATTTCTAAAGGAAAAAAACTCATTTAAAACTCATTTAAAACTACTGGCGGCTATAATGAATTGTCAGGTCCCGACAATACAAGATAAAATTAATTGAAAAAAACGGCATGGGTTCCCCCCCCCCCCCCCTAGTCCATTAGCAGGCCCTTTGAATATGAATATTAAGGGAAACCTCGAATCAAAATTAGAAAAAAAATGCGTGGGGGTCCCTCTCAAAATCCATACCAGACTCTTCAGGTCTGGTATGGATTTTAAGGGGAACCCCGCCCCAAAAATCCATACCAGACCCTTATCCAAGCACGCAACCTGGCAGGCCGCAGAAAAAGAGGGGGGGACGAGAGAGCGCCCCCCCTCCTGAACCGTACCAGGCCACATGCCCTCAACATGGGGAGGATGTCCCCATGTTGATGGGGACAAGGGCCTCATCCCCACAACCCTTGCCCAGTGGTTGTGGGGTCTGCAGGCGGGGGGCTTATTGGAATCTGGAAGCCCGCTTTAACAAAGGGGACCTACAGATCCCAGCCCCCCCTATGTGAGTTGGTAAGGGGTACATTGTACCCCTACCATTTCACCCAAAAAAGTGACAAAAAAGGAAAAAAAAACACACACAGCTTGGGACAAGTCCTTTAATAAATAAAAATAAAAATTCTAGCGCCGTAATCTTTCTACGAGTCCGACCCACCGCTACGAACGATACAGCCTCCTCCATAGGAGGCACCCGGCCAAATGACGCATGAGCGGTCTGACAGCTCTTAAATAGCCGAGGGCGGGGCCACCCGTGACGTGTACAGGTGACCCCGCCCCCTCTGACGCAACAGGGTTTCTGGCAGTTTCCCCGTGGCATCATGGGTGACCCCGCCCCCTCTGCCCGGTGTACCCTCTTTTCCTGCGGCCTGCCAGGTTGCGTGCTCGGATAAGGGACTGGTATGGATTTTTGGGGGGAACCCCACGCCATTTTTTTTATTTTGATGCAGGGTTCCCCTTAAAATCCTGAAGGGTCTGGTATGGATTTTAAGGAGCACCCTTAGGCCATTTTTTTAAAATTTGGCGTAGGGTTCCCCTTTATATCCATACCAGACCTGAAGGGCCTGGTAATGGAATTTGGGGGGACCCCCATGCATTTTGTTTTGTTTTTTTGCCGTTTTTTTCAATGACTTTTATCTTGTATTGCCGGGACCCGACAATTCATTATAGCCGCGAGTAGTTTTAAATTACTTTTTTTCCTTTAGAAATGTCATTTTGTGCAGGGACTGTTATAAACATGGGAAACGTGCTAATTTACAGGCATACTATAGACACCCCCCAGGTATGAAATTTAAAGGAATATTTCACTTTTATTGTTTCACTTTAAGCATTATTAAAATCACTGCTCCCGAAAAAACTGCAGTTTTTAAAACTTTTTTGCATTGATACATGTCCCCTGGGGCAGGACCCGGGTCCCCAAACACTTTTTATGACAATAACTTGCATATTAACCATTAAAATGAGCACTTTTGATTTCTCCCATAGACTTTTAAAGGGTGTTCCGCGGCTTTCGAATTTGCCGCGAACACCCCAAATTGTTCGCTATTCGGCGAACGGGCGAACAGCCAATGTTTGAGTCGAACTCATGTTTGACCCGAACGTAAAGCTTGTCCCTACTAAGGACATGGATTACTGGAACCATGTCCTGTGGTCTGATGAGACCAAGATAAACTTATTTGGTTCATATGGTGTCAAGCGTGTGGCGGCAACCAGGAGTACAAAGACAAGTGTGTCTTGCCTACAGTCAAGCATGGTGGTGGGAGTGTCATGGTCTGGGGCTGCATTAGCGCTGCCGGAACAGGGGGGCTACAGTTCATTGAGGGAACCATGAATGCCAACATGTACTATGACCTACTGAAGCAGAGCATGATCCCCTCCCTTCGGTGACTGGGCTGCAGGGCAGTATTCTAACATGATAACGACCCCAAACACACCTCCAAGATGACCACTGCCTTGCTAAAGAAGCTGAGGGTAAAGGTGATGGACTGGCCAAGCATGTCTCCAGACCTAAACCCTATTGAGCATCTGTGGGGCATCCTCAAACAGAAGGCGGAAGTCTCTAACATCCACCAGCTTCGTGATGTCATCATGGAGGTGTGGAAGAGGACTCCAGTGGCAACCTTTGAAGCTCTGGCGAACTCCATGCCCAAGAGGGTTAAGGTAGTGCTGGAAAATAATGGTGGCCACACAAAATATTGCCACTTTGTTCCCAATTTGGACATTTTCACTTAGGAATGTATTCACTTTTGTTGCCAGTGGTTTAGACATTAATGGCTGTGTGTTTAGTTATTTTAAGGAGACAGCAAATTTACACTGTTATACAAGCTATACACTCACTACTTTACATTGAAGCAAAGTGCCATTTTTTCAGTGTTGTAACATGAAAAGATATAATAAAATATTTACAAAAATGTGCGTACTCTCTTTTGTGAGATACTGTGTGTATATATATATACAGTACATCTATATACGAATACCTGTACATAAAACTGAGTACATGTATGTTGTGTACCTGTATGTTTAGATCAGTTTACCTTCTTTCCCTCAAGATTTTTTAAACAAGATTATTAAAAAAAGCTTTTGCCAGAATGGCTGGTGAACAACCCTGAGCAGCACATTCACATTCAAAGTTCTTAAACCTTAGTTCTTTTCTCACCATAGTGAAACTTTCTAAAATAAATCCTGACTATAGAGATTTAAAAATGCATCTAAATTCCATGAACATGTAATGTGGCTTGCCTACCAGGAGAACTCACAGTAATAATTGCTAGCGCCTATAGCCTCTGGCAATAATCACATTCAAAACCCGACCGGCTGATCAATCGACCAACTCAATCAGCCTGCTCAAACATGGTTTAAATCTCAGGCAAAACAAAAGATCAAGTCTTCTGGACAGCAGCACTCCAATAAAAAGCCTTTATTATGTAAAATCTTCAAAAATCCAAATACAGGACAGCAAGTCACAAAATTCTGGTTAGAGCTGACTAGTTTCACACTTTCTTAGTGTTTAATCATAGCTGCCTAATGCACAAATGATTCCCATGATATACCCCCAAAAAAGGTCATATGACCCAACCACAAGTGTAGGTGATTAAGTGCTGACAAGTGTTAATTGAAAGTTGATTGCATGCTGACTAACCTGTGTCCAAGAAATAAATGTTAATTTACACATTCCTCACTTTTTTGCACCAATCACAAGTCTTTTCAGAAATATTTAATTTGCTGCACACCTTTTCAAGGATATTATGTACATATATTTTTAGAATAGTTGGTACAATGAAACCATACACTTTTTAAAAAACATTTATTTCTTGGACACAGGTTAGTCAGCATGCAATCAACTTTCAATTAACACTTGTCAGCACTTAATCACCTACACTTGTGGTTGGGTCATATGACCTTTTTTGGGGGTATATCATGGGAATCATTTGTGCATTAGGCAGCTATGATTAAACACTAAGAAAGTGTGAAACTAGTCAGCTCTAACCAGAATTTTGTGACTTGCTGTGCTGTATTTGGATTTTTGAAGATTTTACATAATAAAGGCTTTTTATTGGAGTGCTGCTGTCCAGAAGACTTGATCTTTTGTTTTGCCTGAAATTGCATTGCCTGCACCCTTGGCTGTTGGGAGGAGATAGTCACCTGGAGGACGTCCACACCTGAGCGGTTTCTGTTTTTGTTTGTCATTTGCTCTGGACTCTGCATCCTGCTGACCAGCTCGGAGTGGATTTCTTTCCTCTTTTGGTGGAATTTCCTTATTTTACAACGAATTCACCCAACAACCAGCCTACTATGGATACCTCTCAACCATCTACACCTGCAGTACTTTCTGGTTTCAGTAGAACTCTCGCTGCACCATCTGAAAACCCCCTGAGATCGGGTTCACAAGCATCCCAATTCCAGCCAGCGGATGAAAACCTGATCTACTTGACAAGCATGTTTAGGAGACTAGAGGCAGTGATGGCCAAAGAGATCAGGCTATATTGGGACATTGACTCACTTTCTGAATATATGGCTTCATCGCGCATCCCCCGAGGACTGAGAATTAAGAAGTTCCCTACTTCCGAGCTAGTAAATGATTCCCTTAAAAAGGAATGGACTGACGCACTAAGCTCGTGCTCACTTAAATTAATGGGTATTCTTCTCACGTCCAAAAAAGAAGAAATTAATGTTCTTCGGGTGGAAATAGCAGATATCCAGACATGCCTGACGGATCTGCAGACCCATCCAGAATTTCCGGGATTGGATGGCCGTCTAAATAAGAAACTCGACAAAATGGAAAAATATGTCATCTCAACAAAGAAAAGCAAAATGACCCGTGATCGGGTTGACTACGAAAGCGGGATTGTTTATACTTGGAACAGAACACGATTCCCGTCTGGCCGATCGCGGAGGAATTCTGTTAAAAAAGTGAGCTTTTCCGACCCTGAGATCGACTTTGCCAATGACACTATGGCTGCAACCGCATCCGATTCCTCTCCTGAGCGACCTACGAGATCCCCCAACCCGACATGCATACAGAAGAGAAGCAGTTCTGGAAACCCTCCAGGGCGCCACAAGAAAGTAAAACAAAAAAACAACGCCAGAAAACCAGAAGAGGTGGAAGGAGACATTCACACACCCAAAAGAACCCTGCGAGGCAGGAAGAAGTGAACGTCCTTAATGTTATTAACATCTCAAATAGAACTTTGAATGAAGAAGAGACACGACTTTTATCGAGGGGCCTGAACTTTTGCCCAACAAGGCACTTTGATCTTTTCAGTACGTTATTGGACGTTAATACATTTTCTCGTAGTCTCACACTCAAAAAACACTATTTTGACCTTCCCGTGGGTGAACATTATACTTCCTCCGGCGATCAGGATACGGGTGAGTCCCTTTCTTCCCCAGTTTTATTTAAAGAGGTGTGTGCTCTTCAGGAGCTTGCAGATTTGGCTTCAGAATCCAGTCCCTGCCCCGTTGACCCCACAGATGCCTTTAATAGCATATTGTTTAAACTCAGATCTGATTTTTATCCAGTGGGGTCACGGGGCAGAGATCTTGATCTCTTCCAAAAGATGGTGGAAAGGGACCTCACCCGATTAGCTCATGATTGCCGCAAAAAACCTGCACCCTCCAATCTGTCCACATCAGAAAGGAAAGCTTTGAAAAATCTAGAGATGGACACCAGCATTGTAATTAGGAATGCTGATAAGGGTGGTTTGGTGGTTGTGCTCAATTCTGACACATACAGGGATGAAGCTTTACGTCAGTTGTCGGATGGCACAACCTATCAACCACTCAAAAGTGATCCAACCATCCCATTTTCCACAGAGCTCTCTTTGTTACTGGACAAAACAGTTCATGTGGGCATTTTTTCAGAGAAAGAAAAATCATTATTCATCCCCGCTAGTCCAGTAATGCCCGTGTTTCACCACCTGCCCAAAATACACAAAGGATTACATCCTTTGTTAGGCAGACCAATAGTGGCAGGGATTGGGTCTCTTAACGAACGCCTGGGAGATTGGATTGATGGGCAACTTCAACCTTTGGTCACCAATCTCCCAGGCTACCTATGCAACACGAAACACCTGCTAGTCAAACTCCAGGAGTTTAAGTGGGAATCACATTTCAGATGGATTACATGCAATGTTACGAGTCTTTACTCGAGTATTCCCCATGACTTAGGTGTATTGGCAGTCTCTGTGTTTCTTAGGGAATCCGGGAAGTATTCCCTGGCTCTGCAGGAATTCATCTTGTTGTCTTTGGATTATTTACTTTCACACAACTTCTTCATGTTTGACGGGGGCTATTATCTCCAGAAATGCGGGGCCTCTATGGGGGCCAAATTTTCACCCTCCCTAGCCAATCTCTACATGGGATTCTGGGAGAGGTCCCGCATTTTTGGACAGGATAGCCCCCGCCGTCTGGACACGGTCTTTTTTTGTAGATTTATAGATGATCTGCTGTTCGTCACCTCTGAGGGGGACACTGAGTTGGAGGTGTGGCTTGACTTCCTTAATGACAACTCCATGAACTTACGGTTCACGGGGAAGCTCAGTGCCACCTCCATGGACTTCCTGGACGTCAACCTATCGGTCGCCCATGGTAGAGTGACCACTAACATTTTTAGGAAACCCACAGTGGGGAATGCACTCCTCAGGGCAGACTCAGGTCACCCCAGCCACACAGTTAGAGGGGTGCCGGTTGGTCAATTTTTAAGACTCCGGCGTCTATGTAGTAGACCTGAGGATTTCACTGTAGAGGCTGCCAACATGACACAAAGGTTTTTGGACAGAGGTTACCCCCCTAACATCGTTGAGAGGGCGTTAACAACTGCAAAAGCCACCCCTAGAGAGACACTTCTGCGGGGGCATCACAGCAAATATAAACAGCAGTCTAATACATCATTTAGTAAGGTTCCTGTATTCTCTACTCCTTATGCCCCGTACACACGATCGTTTTTAATGTCATTTTTTAAACCGACGTTTTTCTCCTCGTTTTTTTTCATGTTTCCTCTCAAGCCTGCCTTGCGTACACACCATCATTAAAAAAAACGATCAAGCAAAGCGCAGTGACGTTCAACACGTACGACGGCACTTTAAAGGGGAAGTTCCGTTCGAATGACGCCACCCTTTGGGACGCTTTTGCTAATTCCGTGTTACCGCGTGTTAGTAAAAGTTTGGTGAGAGACGATTCGCGCTTTTCAGTCTTCGTGCTTTGAAGATCGTTTTCGGGAGTTCAGTTTGCGCCTGT